>CM060392.1:108895507-109603007 GCA_030545235.1 Helianthus tuberosus
GGCTAAGGACACTTACAAAGGGTCCTAGCTCGAAAACTTGAACTTAGGTGGAGTCTCTTTAAGACAGGAATCTCCAAGAAGCAGGAACTAGAGAGAAGATAGTGAATTTTGAAATGAGCAAGGATCCAAGGTACCACAAGGCCTCTATTTATACTTGTTCATGGCCTCCCAAGATGAAGCCAGGTGTTAGGGATTATCCCTGATCATTCCAGGTGTCCTAGAGGTTTTTAAAAACCATCTAGGAGTAAAATACTGGCATGATTGGCTACCAACCAATCCATTCCTAACTCAATATCGAATCCAGCTAGATTCATTGGGTAAGGGTTAGCAGTAAAATTATGGTTTAAAATTTTCTATCCTTGCTCCCTGCAAGACTTCACTTATTTTAACAGAATCTCCATTTGTTGTTTCCACCAGACAGTCTTGTTGAAGTTTAGTTAATAGTTGATTGAGAAGTTTGTAGAAAGAAGTATTGATAAAACTTTGGTTTGCACGAGAGTCAAATAATACTTTGGCAAAAATATCATTAACTAAAAACGTACCGGCAATCACATCCAGAATCACCTTGGCTTCTTCGGTTGTTAAAACGAACACTCTGGCATTCTTCTTAGGTCCTTCAGTGGCCTTAGCTTTGTTGCTTGTTGCTAGAGCTAGTTTCGGACAGTTCGGTTTAATTTTATCTGCTCCTCCACAATTGAAGCATAGCCTATTGCTAGCGTTCTTCCTGCAGTTTTCTTCCTTATGTCCAGATATTTTGCAGAAGTTGCAGTATATCGAGCACCTTCCTGAGTGCTTCCTTTTGCCATACTTGCAATAGGGTGAATAGGAAGAACCTGGACCTTTTCCACGGATGGAATTACCATAGCGAAATTCTTGGGTAAGCTTTTGAGCTAGGTTCTTTCTCTGGTTTTCTTCTTGCGTACATACCAATTCCTTAGTCAAGGTGTTGGCCAGTTCTACTGCTTCTTCTATGGTTTGTGGTCTAGCTGCCTTGACTACATGTCTGATTTCACTAATTAATCCCCATATGTAACGGAAGATTAATATTGGTTCTGGTGAGGCTAAGGTTGGTACTATTCTAGCATATTCAAAGAATATGGTAGTGTAACCTTTGTAGTCTATTCCAGTCATTTTAAGATTTAAAAACTTATTGGCGATTTGTTCCTTTTCATGAGGAGGACAAAATTTTCTTTCGACCATATCCTTAAAGTTGGTCCATTCCATATTATAGACTCTGTCACTTCCTCTAGAGTGGAGAATAGTATTCCACTATTCTAAGGTTGCATTTTTGAAAAAGATTAGAAGCAAACATAATCTTATCTTCATCCGCACATTTACTTATTTTTAAGACTGCTTCTGTCTTTTCTATCCAGCGTAAGGCTGCAATGGCTCCTTCATTGTCTGAGAATTCTATTGGTTTGCAGGACCAGAATTCTTTATAAGAACAACCATATGAAATGGTTCTTCTTCTTTTTTGGAATAGGTACTTGGATCAGTGGTCCATTATTTTCGTTCACAATGTGACTCGGTTCAGTGGGTGGACGTTTACTTCCAATTACAGATTTATTTTCTGCTTCTTTAACAATCTTGAGAATATATGGCATATCATCTATAATTCCTTGTGCTACTATATGTTGGATGGCACTGTTATCTACTTGGTTTCCATTATTATCATTATTCTGGTTTTCCTGATTTACTTCATGTCCATCTGGATTAAAAAAAATTTATCAGGTATTAATGTCACAGAATAAGATTTAACACAAACAAACATTCAAATAGATTGATCAAAAACTTCGAACATTGCGACTTTACTCTTTTTATATATCTATATATGCATCGATTACAAATTACAACTGAAATTTAAACACACTAGTAATTATGCATCGATAGGTATTAGGTTATCTAGTCTAGTTGTTTTGTTTTGTTTTTATTACACACATATATATTATATTATATTAGGTGTTGGCTCGTCTAGAATTGCATCTCACGCTCGTCATACTTCCAGACGAGTTTCTCTCCTATTTGACGAATTCTATTTCCTTCTTCAACTAGTTCTTCACCATAGGAGCAAATTTCCTGGATATTTTCTTCGCTCATGGGTAGTAGTGGTGCTGGCACTGGGTCAGGGAAATGTGGTATGGGTTCTCCGTATGGGTATGGGTTGTTTAACACACTCTGAATATACCTGTCGTCGTTCCAAAACGAGTCTAAAGGGTTCAGGTCGGTATACTGGGCTATGGGATTTGTTGTGGGTACTGGTTCTTCACGAGGATATAATTCTGGGTATGACATATTTTCATCCCACCATGGATCATACTCTACAGGGGTTGGTGTTGGGACTCTCGGTATCTCGTTGGGGTCAAATGCTGGGATTGGGAATTGGTTTGCTTGGTTTGGTTCTAGCTCCTTTGGTTGATTGGGGAATAATGATAACAGTGGTGGTTCAGCTATTAGGTTCAGATTAAAATCTATTGCGGTAGTTGTTAACATGTGGAAGTCTGCTAACTGCCTATCAAGTTCCTCTTCCCACAGTGGCCTATTAACTGCTTCCTGGGTTTGTGCATTCACTTCCCTATTTGCTTTTGCTAGTGCTCTCTGTTGTTGTAATTTCTTCATCCATTTCCTCCTCTCATGCGCTACTCTACTAACCCATCCTTTCTTTTTAGAAGGAAAAGGTTCCTCTGATTGTGCCTTCAAAATAAAGATTCCTTCCTAGGTATCAGCAGAATAACCTCAGGGAGTTGGCTGAGATGAGGTTCCTTCATTCTTTGGGGAACTAGCTAATTGACGGTAAGCATCAGATGTACCTTGCTCACTCATACTGTAAACTAACAAATTGTCAAATAACACAAAACAATAATATACCTATTTACACAGAATCACATAAGTTATTTCCTAACACAATTGGTTAAAATTTAGATATTAAAAGAACACCTAAATAGCTTAAACCAGTGGCATGGCTCTGATACCATCTTCTGTCGCAGCCCTCGACCCCTACCCCGGGAGCGGGCGGCCGCGAGACACAGAGCCGGTGGTACCAGTGTTTATTAATTTGGCAGCGGAAATGAGACATCAGGACCGTACTTAGGAAATATTATCAGAGTTTCAAAAAACCAAACTTTTATAAATAAACAAATGGGATAAAACCCAAGTTCCAATTACAATACATTTGTAGGGATAAACCCTAATTTATGAAAAACATAAACTCCTTTTTATATAGGTAATTTATATAGTCACTTTTCTAAGCCTTCTGTGCTCTTTAGCTGGCTTCTATTAGCTTCATATTAAGTTACTTGAAACGCATTTAAAAACATTTTATCAGCAAGAAATACTGGCGAGTGCATCCCAGTTTAATCAAAACAAGCTTTTATAACTTTACAGTATTGAGAGCATCAGCGATTACAATGTTTATATCTACCCATTTACTCATTCAGTATTTATCATTTTAACTGAATCCACAGTTCCATGACTGTGTCATGTTACTCATTGGCTAACTCGTCATCCAATAGTAACGGATTGCAAGTATTGTATACAAAACCCCACATACGTTCAGTAATTGTAGAACATATATACTCAATCACTGTTAAGTGTAATTTAAAACATTTGAGGTTTTGGTAAAACAGTTTACAAAAAGAGAATGTACTCCCTTTGCTGATTTAGATAATGCTATAGCTTCCTGGTGATTCTCCTGGTTTATTATCTATTAAAAATTAAACAATGCACACGTATTAGTAAGATAACCCAAATCACATTAGCCATACTATCGAGACAGAACTCCAACGAACTGAGTCAGGCAGAGTCTTGGCATGCGTTACGGAGCCCTAGATCAATCGGGTAGGGTAACAAATACGTGATTGGGGGTTATAATACTTACAACGAGGCAGAGCTTCGCTTTTTAGGGGTATTATTCTCGAGCAATATTACACTATAAGGGACAGAGAGATTGAAAAGAAATGAGCGACGGATTCTGAGGCTGAGGCCTCCTTTTATAGTCCTGATCGAAGGGCGGCTCGCGGCCCGCGAGCCCCCACTCTTTCTCTTACGCGGCCCGCGAGGGTGTAGGCTAGGATCTAGCTACGGTGAATCAACGGTCTAGACTCAACACGCAGGTGAACACGTGGCGCAATGTGGTGTCGCCTTGTGTCACCTTGTCGTGGCCCGCGACTCGCACACTCAAGGGGGTCGCGCCCCGCGAGAAGCCTTATGATTTGTTTTTATTTGATTTTTTAATATAAAGGTATTTTAGGGCCGTTAACGAATATACGGGGTATATTTAGGACGTATAGGAGTGTTTTAAGGGTTTTAGGAGGGTTGTTATACATTGTATGCAAACTACTCTTTGATAACGATTGGTCTCTTGCTTTTCCGGGCAACCCGTTAGCAGAAGCCTTCACAGATGGTGAAGACGCAACTTTGCTTAGGCATGTTACGCCTCTATTCTTTTGGAAATTGCAACAAATTCTTGTAGGAAAAGAGAAGAAGTTGAGTGATGCATGGAAAAAAATTGAACCATTTATATACAAATGTGTGGCTGAAAAACAGGAGTGCAATAACATGAACCATGAGACCGAAAAGTTCTTATTTTTCACCGCTATCATGCGAGAGCTTCCGGATCATAGTGGTACTTCTTTGGACCCAACCAAATTTCTAAGAGACACCATAGTTAATTTGATTGCCGCAGGAAAAGATACTATCAGTTGTGCTCTATCTTGGTTCTTTTATCTTAGAGACTTAGACATGAGCCATCATACATGTTTCTAAAAGACACCATAGTTAGTGGAGGAATTAAACATGAGCGATCATACATGTTTCCAGTATTTAATGCTGGACCAAGAGCTTGTTTAGGTAAGAATATGGCTTTCTCTCAGCTTAAGATAGTCGTAACCACGATCATTTACCAATACCACATTCAACTATGGGAAGGTCATCATGTGCTTCTATCAGATTCTATTGTACTTCAGATGAAGCATGGTCTCAAGGTTCGACTGAATAGAAGAAATGAATTGAACTTATCGAAACTTCATCAAATATCTAATGGGATAATATGCTTGTGTGCTAGTTTGTTGTTGTGAACTGTATATCGGAATAAATGTATTGTGTGGCTGTGTGCTATTTTGCTGTTGTGAAATTAACATTTTCTAACCTCAATGTATGCTAGGTTTTGAAGTGAAAAACGGTTTAAAGTAAGCAAAGGTGATCTTTTATTTGCAAAAGATGAACTTGTATGTATCCCAGATTTTGGAAGTAACTAAATCTAAATTTGAGCCGAATTGGACAAGTGTCAAGTTTAATTAATCATTTAACATTGTCAAGTCTAGTATGAAAGGCCTGAACTTATGCTGAGGATTTCTGCACGAGATCCAACCGATTAGCTTTCACTTAGATATATCATCCACTACAAATGGGCCTTTGGCCTAGCAGTACCAAGATGTGTAAAATGGTGTCCCTATCCTTAGGGTCAAGGTTTCAAGTCACATGGTGCAAACCAACGCAGAAATAGGAGTAGATTAGATTGTTGTTAAAAAACCTATATGTATTGCTCATTGTCGTCTCATTGTGGTTTGTGTTGATAAATGTCTTTATTTGTTGAATAGATTATAGTAGTTGATCAAAATTAAGAGTTTGGTGCGTGTGTGTGTGTTTTGGAGAATGATGGGCAAAAGAAAAGTAAGCAAGAACAACCCTCAATCCATCAATTTAGTGAACATCAAGAGAACAAGTTATACTCATCATCTATTTGCAAGAAAGAAGCATGGTAAGTGAAAATTATAGGGTTATTAGATTTTATCACCCCTAACTAATTGCTATTGACCGCTCCCACTCCCAACTGGCACTTTTAGGAGTGATAGCGGCCAATAGCGATTAGGTAGGGTGATAAAATTCAGTAACCCAAAATTCTAACCTAAAGTTCTCCATATGGTAGTGTTCTTGTGTTAGGGTGAAAGTTTGAATATAACTAGAGGCTTCTTACTTAAGGAAAATATATTTCATGTGTACAGTGTTATAAGGGTTTAGAATTTTCTTTCATGTTGTGTAAATCATGATGGATGTATTAAACATTTCTGGCGACCTTTAGTAAAATATGAATTTAGTTCATAATCTATTATGTATGGGCAAAATAGGGAACCATGGAGTTACACAAGCTTCATTTGATAAATGAATTTAGTTCATGATCTAATATGTATGGGCAAAATAGGGAACTATTGAGTTACAAAAGCTTCATTTGATAAGGTTATAGGGTGTGGCTATGACCCTTATTACTACCATGACTCTCTATGTCAGTATCATGTCACCCACCTCTAATCCACCATCCAAAACCACTACCCTAAGGGTGTGGTCATGATCCAAACCACTCCACTAGCCCCTTATTTATTTTAATTTATCTTTGTTTAAAGAAAAAGGAAATGATTTCTTGAAAAATGAAAAGGAGGACCATGGTTGCCATGGTTTAATCCATGCAAACCATGGTGGATTAAGCAATGAGGTGTTGTAGCCTTCCATTCATGTTCCTAGGTGGCGAATCATGTCTCAACCATGACCCCCACACCCTTTAGCCTAAGAGATAACTATGAAATAACTAGGTTGATTCTATGATCAAGAATCATACTTTAGCGAATGGGTTTTTTGACCTAATTAATTGGTATTGGTAGGTTTTTTAATCTGATCAAGTTAATTAGATGACTTCTTATGTTATGAGTGAAAAGGTATAGACATTGCATATTATGGAATGAATGAAGAATCTTGTATGTTGGAACTTAGTGGGTGATAGAAAATAAACCATCATGTGGTCTATGAGTAATGAATTAGAAGAGATGGGGCTAATCGTCGTTTATTTTGAATTTTGTTAATTTAAGAATCTGTTCAAATTGCTTTGATGCTAACAAGTGTGAGATGGGTTAGACATGAGTTGGTATAATATTGAGATTATACTAGGTTTATACCCCCCCCCCCCCCCCCCGTTGCGGCGCGCTACGTAGCGTTGGTTCAAAATAGGGAACCATGGAGTTACACAAGCATGATCTTCTCTGAATCTTTCGGGTAACTAAAGATAACAATAGTAAAATTTGTTAATGTAAGTTAATAAAAGTTCAATAATTAACATAATGTTTCCAAATGATGATGTTTAGATTTGATATTACTAAGACTTATTGTTTAACCATACCAAAGCCCAATTTAAGATCAGCAAGATCAAAATCATGGAAACCGAAAACATCAATGTTTGAATAGTCATCAATAGCAACAACGCATGATACTCCGGACGACACATTCATCAACATGCATAACGGTTATGATTTTTGAAAACGGTATAGATGCAAGCTGGAATAAGCTACCCCAAAATCATACATGCAAAAAAAAAAGTCTTTCAAATCGCCGAAAAGATGAAGCGTACACCACACACTTTACCTTTTTCTCATCGGAAATGGGGAGATGACCGGAACACACCCGGTTCACCAATGTGGTTGTCTACTACTCGGTCAACAAACATCTTGATGATTAACACTAAAGAATTTAAGGGGTTTTTCAGATATAAGAAGAATAAAACATGTGCATATTATATGAGGGTGGTCATAAACTTGGGAAACTCTTTTGCAGCAGTCATCACACAATTCGAATCAAACATGAAAGGCAAAAAGGTATTACACTTACCACATAGGTATAATAATGCAGGAAGCCAACAGGAAACATAAAATTTTCAAATCAGTCAACACAACAATATGATTCATCAATTAAAGCCACAACATATTAATATTACTGGAAAAAATGAGTTTCGGGTCAACTAAACTGAAATGGTGTTGGTCCTATGTGGCAAGCAAGGTGGACTGAAAAGTGAATCAGCCGCCTGAGATAGCTGAACTGGGTGGAAATGACATTCCCGGCTGACATGGCGCAACACAATGGTAAGACACGATGGCATTGGATCTGCTATCTAAGATGGCGCAACTGAAGAAAACAAAAAAAAAATGCATGTTTTGCAGCCCTGCATGGACATGTGGCCATCTTTGGTGGGTTCTAGTGTTCAACTATCATAGATGGCTGATCCACATACTATTCAACCAGGCGCCAATTCTACTCATGCTGCCAGCCATTTAGTACAATCAATGAACCTACTCATGCTAAAACAAATTTTATATTAGTTTATATGTTTTGGCCGAATGCTTAATCTAGTCACCACATGTTTCATTATTGAATGTAACCTGTTTGACTAAAAAGTAAAGTAAAACTAAAGTTAAAGTTAAAACATACTTGTTTTGGTTAGCTGAATGATCTTTTAAATGGCTGGAATTTTTTTTTTGGTGCAGACTATATATATACACCATTAATTTTCGTTAGCTGAATGATCTTTTAAATGGTTGGAGCCCCCCTAGGGGGTTTATCAGGCCACGTCAGCGTCACCTACTATCCACCTCAGCCATGGAGTCCCCTTTAATTTGCATGGTGTGGATGGAGCCCCTATTAAACAAAATTAAAAAAAAATCATTGGTTTTTAGCAAGTGGGCCCCACCTGAATATCTCCATCTTGGCGCTACCATGGTGGCGGACAACTCCATGGCACCCCGGTTTAACAGCGACGATGTGGGTGATGGCGCCGGTGGGGCGCTATCGGTGATGAGGTGGCCGGGTGGCGCCCCCCACACCCTCCAGTCTAATAGTAGCCTTAATCACATGATTAGTTTTATGACGGCCAAAAACATTCATTATTCTCAAAATTACTTAATAACATTTTAAACAGAACTTAGTTTGGTAATCACAATGGTAATAGTAAGAACTAACGTGGGTTGTTAGTTCATTGGTTGAACATCTACCCACTTTGAACCAAGCTAGTTTTCAACGATAAAATTAATTTTTGCAAGCATGAAGTTTTACTTTCTTTATTCTTTCTTTTTCTTTAATTTTTTCGAACAACCTTTATTCTTTCCTTTATGCTTAGTCCTCCAAAAAACTAAAAAAACACAAACATATATAATGAAGGAACCTCATAAAATGTTTTTGTCTTAAAATAATTCCTTCTGACCAATATAAAACCCCAACTGTCTAAAGAGTATAATCCTCTAACATGCAGAGTACGCTAATTTGTGCCTTATAATTACACCAATAGTTAACCTTTTTCCGATCTAGGGTGTATTCAATCAATTCAAAAGTGATCTAAAATAAAGTTCAACTTAGGATCAGCTTATGGCAAACTGAATACGTAAAAGTAAACTCAAATCGAGAAATAAACTAAATAAATAAGTTTCGGCTCAACAATAAAATAAGCTTTATGTAATGTGGCTCTGGCTCATCATGCTATGATCCTTCTTTCACAGACTGATAATTGTATACACTATTTAGAAAAAAAATTATATGTATCAACATAACAATACAAATCTTCAATAACCAAGTGCAACATCTAAAACCAAAGCAATGATCTCTACCTACCTAATTGCAATACAGATCTGAATTTCACCTAAATTGTTAAAGAAAAAAAATAACCCTAACTTGTAAATTGAACAAACAGAAACCCTAGATTCCCAAATCACATAAAACCAACACACTAACAAAAATAACAATTCTAACACACATAGTACAATTCACAATCGAACAAAAAGATGGACGTAGGAATCATAAATTAACATTGAAAGTACATTAAACACGATTCTTTAGTCGCTAGCCCTCTTTCCTTTTCAAAATCGACACCCGTCATGAAGCATTAACCTATGCTTGCCATTAACATCTATGAATGATAATCACGATTAAACATAAGTTGCATATTCATCGGTTTAACAAAAATCAACCGATCAAACATCATTGACTGCGGATCTAACTGAAAAGTAACATGCAGGGGAAAGAAACTTATCGGATCTTCGCCATAACCCTATCCTTTGCCGTAATATGTTTCTATTCTTGCCGGCACCTGGTTCTTCGTCACAGCTACCATCGGAACCCTAGGGGTTCGTCGGAGTTTTAAGTTTTTTTAGAGAGAGAACTGAAACATTGATGTTGATGGTTTTGTTGTTGTGTTGTGGCGGTGACTGAAGAGGGAGACCAAAGCGGAGGCGATGAGAGGAGAAGAGAAAGATCTGGAAGAAAGGATTGGAAGAGAAGATAGTGTATTAAGATATTAAAAGAGAAAGGGTAGGTGTCAAAGTCCCCGACCTTTCTCTTTAATATTATATAAATGT
Organism: Helianthus tuberosus; assembly: GCA_030545235.1. NCBI lineage: Eukaryota > Viridiplantae > Streptophyta > Magnoliopsida > Asterales > Asteraceae > Helianthus > Helianthus tuberosus. The sequence goes on from CM060392.1 coordinate 108,905,668, forward strand.
TTGATAGTAAAATGTCATTTTAGTCCCTAAGGTTTGGGCATTTTGTCACTTGAGTCTAAAGATTTTTATTTTTCGTCAATGGATTCAAAAGTTTTTAGTGTTATATTTTCATCCAACTAACTTAACACAATCCATAGACCTCAATTAGTGAGTGGCAATTTTGCTTTCACTCCCCTTTTAATCCCCTCTTACCCCTACATAAAGAAACCCTTATTTTGCCAATCCCATTGTTCAACATCATCATTTTCTCCATCCTTCATCACTGACATGGTTCGGTATGCTTATAAAATACTGTTAATTTTAAGTGTTTTATGCACTAGTTCAAGTTTTAATATTTATAAAAACACGATAAAATACTATCACACTACAACTCACGTTGGGCAAGTGCACCCATCGTTGGTGTAATATAGTGATGTAAGATACCGAGGTCGTCCAAGGATACACGAGTTTTAGTACCGAGTCGTCCTTAACGTCTAACCAAGTCCAAAACTTGAGTTTTAATAAGAAAAAATAAAACTAAAAAGAAAAGAAAATAGATGGCTTAAGAGAAAAATAAAATGGGTAGGAATCAATGATAGGAAAAGGGGTGTTTATGATCAACTTACCTTTTGATACTTCGTTAACTAGATCGGACCATGGGGTCATAAGGACTCGATTGTCAGACGAGGGACTGTGTATGAAAATGCTTATTATTCTGCAGTATCTGGGTCGAAATCCTAACACACTCGATCCTTACACTTTGAATCAGCAAGGAAACGCCATTCGAGGCCAGAATATAGTATTAATTAATTAAATAGTCTAAGGGGCTATATATTACTTGTTTCCATTAGTCTGTCGGTGAGTCGTTACTTCCCCTAAGGTAGTTACTTTTATATATATCAAGTCATTTACACTTCGGTGTTATCTCCGCGAAATGGTAAGAGCTTACTCAACCCGAAGTCCCATCCAAAACCTTTAGCCTCCGCTAAGAGCATCAACATGTTTTTGACTCTACATAGACGTAGAAAATATGAACGACCTAAGTTAATGGCGTCGCAAGATTGTTGGTAGATTTTAAGGATTAGGTGGAAACTCTAATGACCCAACTTAATGGTGACACTATTATTCCACTCACTTTCAATTAACTATCTATAATACTATATAAAGCATCTTCCAGGTACATAATGGTAATTTCAAGCACTTTTTTTAAGATGGCATATGAAAAGGCAGTTAAAATCCCTATTTTTTTGCCATTTTCTCCCATTATTGCCCCTCCCCTCTAACACACCGGCCTCACTCTTTACCCCCATAAAAACCTACCACATGTCTTCACTCTTCAATTGCAGATGAAGCGTCTGGACTTCCAGCAGTTTCCATCGCCCCCTCTGCTCTATAATAACTATACAGACTATAGAGAAAAATAGAGAGGTGGAGAGACAGAGAGATGGAGCCACAGATGGAGAACAAGAGAATATGAGGGATCCAGTCAGTGGTTCCGACGACCGTTCTACGGCGGCATAGCCACCACCACCACGACAACATCAACAGTCGATTCTGTTGTTTTTTCCATTCTCTGGGTGCTCCGATTTCAGGTCAGTAGAGTTCCACCATTTGGTTTTGATTAAGGTTGTTGTTGATCGTTGTTTCTGAATTAATACTGCTTATATTTATGATAATTGGTCTGAAACTGTTTTACAGTTAGGGTTAGGGCTCTTAACTTCTGCTCTTTTAGTATGAATTCTTTTTTCTGGCTAATTTCAAATCTGGCCGGATTCAATTTGGTTATATGTATGTGTGTCTGCAAATATACTTTTGAAGCAAGTTGTTCTTTAACTGATTTATTTTTATGCAAAATTGGTTTCCAGTTGGTTCTTTTATAATTCGGTGTAAAACGTGAGGACACATCAACCCAGCAGTGACCTTTGGTTTACTACTAGCAAGAAAAGTGTCTTTAACCAGAGCACTATTCTACATGGTGATGCAGTGTCTTGGAGCTATCTGTGGTGCAGGTGTGGTGAAGGGGTTCCAGGGCAAGCACCAGTACACAATTTGGGGGGGGGGGGGTGGAGCCAATGTTGTGGCTCATGCTTACACCAAGGGTGATGGTCTTGGTGCTGAGATTGTTGGGACCTTTGTTCTTGTCTACACTGTTTTCTCAGCCACTGATGCCAAAAGAAGTGCCAGAGACTCACATGTCCCTGTACGTGTACTCTTCCTTTTGTCTATTTAATACTTATGTCTTATGCACAGGGCCAGCCCTGGGGTGGGCGAGCCGCACCCCCGGCCGAGGCTGAATTTCCCTGGGGGCCAAAAATTTTTAATTTTTTTATATAACCAAGTATTGAGTGAGCCCATAAATATTTTGAAGTGAACTCTTATAACAAAGTAAATGAATGTTCTATCGGGTTTTGTCTTTAAGTATAGTTAAAGAACTTATAAGGTCAAAGGTTCAAGTCCTCCTGCTGACGTTTTTTTGGTTAAGCATTGTATTGCTGCATTTCATACATGGCCTGGGAGTTCCCACCCAACGGAAAACGATCGTTCACGCAGTGTTTCTTCTCACCTGTTGGGTACTTTGGAAAGCACAAAATGCTAAAGTCTTTAATGGTGCAGCCACATTTGTTTTCAAAATCATGCAGGAGGTAAAGAAGACATCTTTTGACTGGTTAAAACACAGATCAAGAATGATTGGGGTTGATTTGAAGTAGGTAGTGAACTGTGCCTGCACAACTTAATTATGTGAGGATTGAACTGTTGGGTATTGGAATAGAGTTTGCTATAATTTTGTTGTATGTTTGTAAGTCCCCTAAAGCAACTTGCTTGGGGATTTTTATTCTTTGATTATTAAAGGAACGATCCATTTAACTGTTCGAAAAAATGGATCAAAAGTGCAATAATTTGGCTTTCAATCCAAGGGTTGCATTATAATATGATTTTAAGTTTTGTACGGTTCAACCGTTAAAGTTTTGTTTGGAAAAATCTTGGCTTTTAATTCAAGTTCTTTTAGAAAAATGTTGCAGCATGGGCTGTGGAAATCCAATGAATTTAAAGGATGGCGAGGAGAGCTATCAAGAATGCCAGGAGAGCTTCACGAATCATCGTTTAACTATAACGGTATGGTATTCTAATACTATATTTTTGTTATGTTTATTTGACCGGCCCTGCTTATGCATATTAAATGCCCAAAGAATTTTTTAGGATTTAGAAGAAAACAAGTAGATAATCATTTTAAAAGATTTGCCAGACAAAGAGGATATATATATATATATATATATATATGTTAGTTGTCAATAGTTATAGGACTTAGTTGCAATTAACAACCGTTCACACTTACAATTAACTACCGTTCACACTTACATCATGTAATTATTTATTGCTAGTTAGTCCATGTTCCTCCCTATATATAGAGGGCTCATTATCTTGTAATACTTGCACCTTACATTTAATACAATCAGATTTCCTTCCTCATTCTATACCATTATCATTTACATGGTATCAGAGCTAAAGGTCTCTTAGCTCACGAGTGTCTTTCGGGTGACCATTTCCAGCAAAATTTCCGGTCACCACCAGTTCGGTATTAGAAGGTTCATAGTATGCTCTGTGGTTGCAGCTTAGTCTGATCTTCCACATCAGAAACGGATTTTCTTGAAACTCAAACACCCAAAACCATCACAACCCGTCACCTCTATTTTTCTGTTCTCGGGTACTGTTCATCGCGGTTACTGTTCATCCGGAGGTACTGTTCGTCCGGTTACTGTTCATCGGGGTTACTGTTCATCCGGTTACTATTCATCCGGTACCGTATTTTCCCAGTTTCATCGGAATTTGTTTCCGATCGTTTCCGTGCAGTCGGTTTTCCGATCTGAGCAACTTTGATTTTCTGCCTCGGTTTACGTGTTCGCATTTCAGATCTACTTTTCAGCTTTTATAATTGAATATCATCATGTCAACGGAAGATAAGCAAGGTGTTGTAGCAAACCAGATTGCCCCGGGTATTATCAATTATACCTCGATTTTACGCATTCCCGTAAAATTGGACTCTAGTAACTGGAGTTCATGGAGCCTCTTTGTTCAAAAGGGTCTTGAAAGTGTGGACAAAGATGACCATCTAACAAAACTACCACCACCTGAGCCAATTCCACGAGAATGGCGTATTAATGATAGTGGGATACAAATGGCTTTGTGGAACTCCATGGAGCCACAAATCCTCACAATCGCTCAAAACTTTTCTACAGTTAAGGCAATGTGGGATCACCTGTCCTCGTCATTCTCGGACAAGGAATCATTGTCTCATGCTTATTCTGTTATTCAAGCCTTCACTAGGGCCGAACAAGGTGACTCCACGTTCACCGATTACTTTACGCGTTTCTCAAAGCTTCAAGATGAGTTACGCATCCTTTTCCCACCAACTGCTGATTTAAAAACTCAGGAGGAGCGTAACAACAAGATGAAGCCATGATGTTCATTGCTGGATTATCACCCAAGTATGCCAATGCACGACCGTTATTACTAAGTAACTCTGCTGCTATTTCCTCTGTGGCGTCCACATATCATCTCTTGCGAGAGATGTATGGTCCGGATGCATCTCCTACTGATACATCCGCCATGATCAGCAAAAGTACAGGGCGAAGTTCTTATATGAAGAAAGGCACTGGCAGAGGTAATGGTGGACAAGGCAGTGATATGGTCTGTCATTTGTGTCATGAGCCTGGACATACAAAGTATAACTGCCCAAACAATTGTCATTACTGTAAGCTTCCAGGACACACAAAGTACAATTGCCCAAACCGTGGCCCTGGATCTCAGCCGAAAGCCCGTTTTGCTGCTACTGGTGAGTCTTCTGACCCAATCACTGATACTGCTCCTAGCCACACACTGACTAAGGAGGATCTCAGTAAACTTCAACAATTATTGGCCTCACAGCCCTCTGCTCCTAGCCCACAAGCCAGCATGGTCAAATCAGGTATACTTTCTTATCGCGACTTATCCTGGATTATTGATTCTGGAGCTACTCATCACATGACTGGGATTCAGGATCTCCTTTCTAGCCTACGTGCTGGTTCTCACCCACCAGTTCGTCTTGCTGATGGATCCTCATGCCCAGTCCGTGGCATTGGGTCCGTTAGTAATTCGAAAGATTTAAACCTTTCTTCAGTTTTATTGGTTCCTAAATTCCCTGATAACCTTTGTTCGGTAAGTCAAATTACCAAACAAAATAACTGCTCTGTAACTTTTTATCCTACTCACTGCATTTTTCAGGAACTAGGGACGAACAAGTTGATTGGCACAGGTTTTGAATCAGGAGGCCTCTACCGTATGTCTTTACCATCACACCCTAAAGCCAACATATGTGATTCAAGTATCAGGGAGGCTCACTGCCGGCTAGGCCACCCTTCTGCAGCGGTTCTGAGGCAAATGAGACCGGATTTTCCATCTTCCTTTGATTTTCATTGCGAGTCATGTCAGCTTGGTAAACACACCAGGCGTCCCTATCCCCCTAGAGTGTCTAATCGTGTCAGTACTTTGTTTGAACTTGTCCATTCTGATGCCTGGGGCCCATGTCCTACGAAATCACCTTTGGGTTTCGAATATTTTATTACCTTTATTGATGATTATTCCCGTGCTACTTGGGTTTATCTATTGAAATCTCGTGCTGAAGTATATTCAATCTTTTGTGAATTTCATGCTTATGTCAAAACTCAATTTCAAACATCAATAAAAACTTTGCGTACAGACAATGCAAAAGAATATTTATCCACTGATTTTTCTTCTTACTTGAAATCAAATGGCATTATCCACGAGTCATCTTGCGTTTATACACCTCAACAAAATGGTGTCGCTGAACGCAAGAACCGACATTTACTAGATATCACTCGCACTCTCATGATTCATTCTCATGTTCCTCATCGCTTCTGGGCAGATGCTGTCCTTACTGCCTCTTATCTAATTAATCGTATGCCCTCACCCGTCATTCATGGTCAAACCCCGTTTTCTATTCTTTTTCCTAAAGGAAGTATGTTTCCACTTCCACCTAAGATTTTTGGATGTGTTGCATATGTTCACGATTATCGTCCAGGGATCCCCAAACTTGATGCAAGAGCCATTTGTTGTATCTTTGTGGGTTACTCACGTGTCCAGAAAGGTTATCGGTGTTACAGTCCTTCTCTTCGTCGCTACTTTACTAGTGCCGACGTTACCTTCCACGAGGAATTCCTTTCTTTCCCACGTCCTCCACTCCTGTGTCCGATCCATTTCCAGAACCTGATATTCCCGAATCTTCTTTCATCCCTGTTGTTCCTTTATCCTCTGTTTCGTCTACCCCTCCGGTCTCAGACACCACAGCTCCAACTACTGCAGATTTAGGGCTACCAACAGATCCTCCACCGTTACTCTTCACATATGCTAGGCGTGGTAAGGAATCGACAACAGAGCCTCTTGATTCACAACCAGCCTCTACATCTGGTACGTCCACAGTTCCAACACCTGACACTGAACCCGTTTCACCATTACCAGAAACCGTTACCTATGATCCTCCAGGTGCACCGTATCCTGATATACCTATTGCCTTTCGAAAAGAACCTAGACATGCCACCCGTTATCCCATCCAGGATTATGTTGCTTACGCTCACCTATCCACGGAGTCTCATGCCTTCACCACTTCCCTTGATTCCTATCCGATTCCCAAAAATGTGATGACAGCTCTCGCTCACCCAGGATGGCGTCATGCTATGGAAGAAGAACTTGGGGCTTTAAGGACTAATCATACATGGGATCTTGTAATGCTTCCGCCAGGTAAACGTGTTGTTGGTTGTCGCTGGGTTTTCACAGTTAAAGTTAACCCTGATGGTTCTCTGCATCGTCTAAAAGCTCGTCTGGTAGCTAAGGGATACTCCCAATCTTATGGTATTGATTATGACGAGACTTTCTCCCCGGTAGCTAAGATGCCCTCTGTGCGTATTTGTATTGCTCTTGCTGCCATTCATCATTGGCCGCTCCACCAGCTTGATGTCAAGAACGCCTTTCTTAATGGTGTTCTTGAGGAGGAGGTTTATATGGAGCAGCCACCAGGGTTCATTGTTAAGGAGGAGGCATCCAAAGTATGCAAACTGCGTCGTTCTTTGTATGGTCTTAAACAATCTCCCAGAGCATGGTTTGGTCGTTTTTCTAGTGTCATGGAAGATTTTGGAATGGTTCGTAGTACATATGATCACTCCGTATTCTTCAGACATCATCAGGGACGAAGGATCATCTTAGTTGTCTATGTGGATGATATCATAGTCACAGGGGATGATGAAGATGGGATTACCAAGCTCAAACAGTTCCTTCAGTCTCAGTTTCAGATTAGTGACTTAGGTCGGCTACGGTACTTCCTTGGCATAGAAGTATCACGTTCTCCACAGGGAATACTTCTCTGTCAACGAAAGTATGTTCTTGATATGCTAACTGAGTATGGCTTGCTGGGTTGCAAACCTGTTGACAGTCCTATGCTTTCTACAAGGAAGCTTCTTCCAGAGGACGGAAGTCGAATGAAAGATCCTGAGCGATACAGACGATTGGTCGGAAAACTCAACTACTTAACTGTCACCCGACCAGATATCTCATTTGCCGTCAGTGTCCTAAGTCAGTTCATGGCTACTCCATACACGGGACACTGGGATGCTGCTCTTCGTGTCTTAAGGTATCTCAAAACCACACCAGGTCTAGGGATCTTATATTCTGATCAAGGTCATTGTCGTGTGGGTGCTTTTACAGAAGAAGGAGATGGTCGTATATCTGGATTTTCAGACGCAGACTGGGCAGGTTGTCCTATTTCTCGCCGATCCACCACTGGGTATTGTGTTTTCGTTGGAGGAAATCTTGTGTCCTGGAAGAGTAAGAAGCAACATACCGTATCCAGATCAAGTGCCGAAGCAGAATACAGAGCCATGGCAGATGTAACATCAGAGATGATATGGGTTCGCCGTCTCCTTAGAGAACTCGGGGTTATCTCTGATGACTTGATGCGATTATATTGTGATAATCAATCAGCTATACATATAGCCAAAAATCAAGTATTCCATGAGAGAACTAAACACATTGAGGTTGATTGTCACCTAATCAGAGATCGGATAGTCGGCACTCAAAAGGATCCTCCATCCATCCAGCCAATTCATGTTAAAACAGAATTCCAACTAGCGGATATCTTCACAAAACCACTCCGAAAGACTCAAATAGACTTCATATGTAACAAGTTGGGAATGATTAACATCTATGCTCCAACTTGAGGAGGAGTGTTAGTTGTCAATAGTTATAGGACTTAGTTGCAATCAACAACCGTTCACACTTACAATTAACTACCGTTCACACTTACATCATGTAATTATTTATTGCTAGTTAGTCCATGTTCCTCCCTATATATAGAGGGCTCATTATCTTGTAATACTTGCACCTTACATTTAATACAATCAGATTTCCTTCCTCATTCTATACCATTATCATTTACAATATATAAATATGATACTTGTTTTTTCTGTTAACTTTTAATAAATAAAAAAAATTATCTCCTCTCTTTCTGTCTTCTCTCTCATCTACCATCACCACCACAACCCCATCACCACCACACAACCATCACCAGCCCACCAACATCGTCACCACCACAACCCCTCACCACCAGACCACCACTCAGTCACCCCCCACCACCCCACCAACACCACACCATCATCACCGATCGAAGTCCAAAATCCAACGCCACCACCGTAATCCCATTTTCACCACCACCTCTGCTTCTGGCCACAAGACACTAAAGTGTATCAACCAAACCTGTATCATGATCTGCTAGGTCCAAATCAGGAAAACGGGTCAACTCTGCGACGGTATCAGAACAGACCTCCCTTCGACAAAACCGAATAGCAGCAACAGCAGCATCGTACTCACACGACTCACTCCGGGACCGCCTCGGCATAATTGGGACCTGAACACCAACAAAGTGGACCACTCTCCCATCTTCCTTGCTGAAAACAGGAAACATGTGAAACAAAATCCAAAAATGGTGTCCCGTTTTTCATATAATTCAACAAGGTAAGTTGTATGGTCCTCTCCTCCCTAACCGCCTGTCAAATTTCCATAACCTATCGCCGGTTGGTCTTAATCCCTTGAAATATCCTCTCGTTGTTACCCGCAACCTCCTGTCTTGAATAACCGGACCTTTTCAACAGCTCTTTTGTAGCAAACACAATTGGGTGGCCCGGAATCCATGGGTCGGTTATGGTGAAGTTATGAGGCAAGTCATCGAGATGTTCTCTTACCCAAGATGAGTACCTGGTGTTAATAGAGGCAGAGATTTAGAGAGAGATAGAGAATGGGGTGGGGGTGGGTGGGGTAGGATTTATAATTAGTTTTTTTTTATTTTTTTTAGTTTTTTATTAAAAGTTAACAGAAAAAACAAACTCAGTTAGTGGTTTGGATGAAAATGACAAAAAATGCCAAACGTGAGGGGCAAAATGGTACAAAAGTGTCATTTTGGACGAAAATGGCAAACATGCCCAAACCTCAGGGACGAAAATGGCAATTTACTCTAAACTAATAAAATTCAATGCACACTTTCTAATGGGCCAAAATCAGAGCTTTGGAACTAGGGATGGTATCATGCGGTAAAAGTTAAAATAGTACATTCTATTTACCTTTTGTTTGACCTTTGACCATCTTTAGTTGACTTCAATTTGAACCACACTATGCAGATTTTGGATCCACTCCCAATCGGGTTCGCTGTTTTCTTGGTCCATTTGGCCACCATCCCCATCACCGGAACCGGCATCAACCCTGCGAGAAGTCTCGGCGCAACCATCATCTACAACAAGGACCATGCTTGGGATGGCCATGTAAGTCCCTTATTTGACCACATTTGACTTTATTGAAATTGAAAAGAAAGTTATTTATGCGATAGGTTTAAGGCTACATATCTTAGGCGTATCCTGTTTGGCTCATCTTTTGTAAACTATATTATATTTCTAATAATATATGCTTAAGAAGACAATATCCGTGTTATTTTGAAATCAGGGAATCAATGCTGGGCTCTTTGATTATTTGATGGCAACATATGACAGTGAAATAGAAGAGAAGGAACAAACTGATGGACACAAGCAGGTTAAGAGGAAAAAGTCAAAGAAACGTAAGAAGTGAAATTTGGACTTTGAGTTTGGGGTTATTAGAGGCATACGCTTCAAAAACGTGTATACAATTTTTTTTATAATTAAGTTACTTATGTGTTTTTAGATGGATTTTGGAAATGGTTTTGTTAGTTCTTGTATCTGATATTACATTCTTAGCTTTGATTTTTTTTTTTGGCAACTGGTCATAGCCTGTAAGTGCTGAATTGGGTGAGCACATACACGGGTCAAAATAATACATACAATAAGAAAACTTTAGTAGCGAACATATGATTCTTTGCTGTTTTAATGTTTGAATTATGTTCCCGCCTCGTATTGTCGCCTCCGCCGCAACGCGCGGGTTTCCCACTAGTTTTAATTAATGAAAGTCATTGACACACACACATTGCTTGCCCATTATCTTCCTTAATTAACTTGACATCAAGGTGACATGTTTCCTCAAAATACCCTCAAGAATTTAGCCAAGAATAATCGTGGAAGAAGATAGGATCAAACTTGTAAAGATTATATAAATCATAAAAAGATTGATTACAATAATGATTCTTGAGTTTTTCATAATGATTATAATCATTAGAGAGTGTGGGTAGAAGAGAAGTGTGTAGTGGAGTAAGGGGGAGAGAATGAGCAAGTGAAAATGATGGAAATGAGCTTCTATTCATAAGCAGCTGCAGGCGAGGCATGGGTCGTGCCTGGTCATATAACTTGCTATACCCGGTAACCGAGGCACGAGTCGTGTCTCGTACACACGGGTCGTGGTCAACTTTGTGGGCCCCATTGGATCTTCCAAATCTTCTAAACGTTTTTCTTCATCTTGTATTGCCGAGGCATGAGGCGTGCATGAATTCTTCCGCCTGATCTTTGCGCAGTGGGCTTCTGGTGGTGTCTGGATCCAAGGCACGGGGCGTGTCTATCGAGGCATGGAGCGTGCCTGGACAATTTCTTCTAATTTTATCCATTTTCTCCCGGTTTTACTTCCTTTGTTAATCTTGGGTTACTTTTTGATCGGAGTGTCGCGCCCCGGTCAAAGATAATATTTATAGTTCCCAAATTATCCTTAATAATGTGTTAGTGGTAGTAAGGGGTCGAACCACGAAGAGTTTGTGGTTTGTGATGGACGTGATTGATTTTTAAAGGTTGTCACAATTATGAAGCTTGCCAAATTGACTTAATTGTTTATTTATTGAAAAAGGAGTGTCGGAATGTAACGACAAATTTGGTATTAACTTACTTAACTAATAACTTGAAAAATTGTGATTACACGAAAACTCGATTAATGGTTTTGAATAGTAACTGAGAACAAGGTTCACACCCAGTTCGGTAATTGAAGACCTAGGGTTTCTACACTTTTTGGATTTAACTCGATTGCATATATGATTAACGGGTTTAGTGTCGCGGGGCTTGGGTGCCAAGACCTATCAACGTCGTAAACGACGGACCGCAATGCACTTCATTAACAAGAACATGTAAATCCTACCAATTGATAAGGCATAAGTGCACAAATTCATTTCGCAAAGTCAAATTTTATCATCATTTGACAATTCACAAATTCAATTCCAATACACGACAATTATCAAAAGTTTCAAAATCAAAATACAATTTTTCACAAATCAAATCTCAAAACAATGTTTAACCCTAGAATCTTACAAAAACCTACACCGGGGTTAAACCCGAGAGGATTAGCCGCTCATGGATGAGAAAACTCGATCACCAGATAATGACTGAAGCTTGATCCCGAACATCTTGAAGCTTTGAAGAGGATGATGATGATGATGGTTAGGGTTTGTGGTGAATGGTGGAAGTGAATGGATGATGGTGAGATGATGATGGTGATAATGGTAGGTTAGGGTTAGGATTCAAGGTTGTGATTCGGATGACTGGATGGATTGGGAATGGTTGAGGATGAAGGTATAGGTGTTCTTGGCTCCAAGATGTAGTTCAAAACTCAATATTTTCATAACTCCTTGCAAAGTCCCCAAAACAAGTGATATACCCCATCCCCAAGCATTCAAAATAGAAAATTCGCGTTTTTCATCAGTTGAGGGCGTCGACGACGGCTTAACATGGCATCGGCGACGGCTTGTGGTTAATCAGGATACTTCTGACGGCTTAATAGGCTATCTACGAGCATTTTCACACGACGGGACTACCCAGAGGGCGTCGGCGACGGCTTGCCCAATACTTGTTTTCTGATTTCTCTGTTTCGCATTCCCGGTTGATCTCGTTCGCTCCCCGATGCTCCGTAAAGCCTTCGAATAGCTCCTTAAACTCCGTTAGACCTACAAAACACAATTCTAATCAAAAGTAGGCTATTCGAGACCAAAAAGTCACGTAAAAACATAAACTTAAATACGAATAATCATCGGTTTTCGACCACACATCACTTTTGTCCTGAAAATTCAATATAAACGAATTTAAGCCTACTTTGAACATTTCATCAGCAAAACATATTAGAAATCAGTGAATATTTGACATTAAAAGATGTGCATTTTTGCTTATATCAATCACCGATTGCAATAGTGCAACGCCAATGTGGTTCGTCAACTATAATTCAAACCTCGTGGACATCTTTAAACCCTTGGCGATGCTTCTATTATTGCAATAGTCAGGTACATTCACGTTTTCGCCAACTGTAATTCGCACCTCAGTTGACATTTTTTCAATTTGTTGATAACAGGGTAGGAGTTATGGAATTGTTGCTTGGGTTGAGGCTGAATTGTGTAAAAGATGTGCTACAATCATTAGGGGGTTGCTGAACTCCAACAATAGACAAGAATAAGCATTAACAACAATAAGAGCTGAAAATAGTAGGCGTGCATATGAGAACACTAGGCTTGCAGAAGATGGAAGAAGAATGGCATTGGAGAACAGTAGTCTTATAGAACATGGAAGAAGACTGAAGTTTGTTTTGTCTTGGTTTTTTTTCATGTTGTACTATATTAGTAGTTAAGGCTAGAGGGTATGGAGAGCCTCATCCCCAAGGGGATGGGCCGCCACGTCACCGCTACGTAGAAGGGGCTTGAAGGGGATGGACCTAGGGGGTGGGGGATGAGCCCCTTTATGTATATATATGTATGTATGTATGTATGTATGTATGTATGTATGTATAGGTATATGTGAGAGAAGGGAGACACGGCAAGACCGGCGAGTGGGAGCCGTTTGGGACGGGCCGGACCGAGGGGGCGGTGTGGGGGACCGGCGCCGGGCCTAAGCCGGCCCCCATACCGTCTGGTCTAATGGTTCATGTTAATGGACAATGTGTGAACGAAATGATGTGTTAGAGATGTACTAAAACGTAAGACCCTAATACCTAAGCACCAAAAGAATGCAGTGGAAATACAAACTTTAAATTTTCATTCGTTATAGACATTCAAACATGCTTGCATATCCTTTTAATTGACTCTTTTACAATAAATACGTTATTCATCCTCATTATACTACATATACATTTACAAGTTGGGGGGAATAGTGCCAGGCAACTGCCTGACACTCCCCCATTGGACCAATACGTTTATTGTTTTATATCCATTTTAAAATTACGTTTTAGCTCCCAGCTCAAAATAAAATTACGCTTTTTGTCCCCATCTCAAAATTACGATCTTGCCCTCAATTCAAAATTACGACTTTGCCTGGCACTCTCCCATTGGAACAACCAGTTTATTATTTTATATCCATTCTAAAATCACGTTTTTTTCCCTCTTTAAAATTAAGGTTTTGTCTCCAGCTCAAAATAAAATTACGCTTTTGTCCACAGCTCAAAATTACGATTTTTCCCTCCATTCAAAATAAAATTGTGGTTCTCCCCTCAGCTTAGAATTAGCTTTTCGCCCCCAGTTCAAAATAAAATTTTGTTTTTACCCACATCTAAAAATTACGATTTTGCCTTCTGTTCAAAAACGTGATTTTCCCCCGTTTAAAAAATTGTGATTTCGCCCTCATTTCAAAATTACGTTTTTTCCCAGTTCAAAATAAAATTATGTTTTTGCCCCCAATTCAAAATTACGATTTTGCCCTCGGTTCAAAATAAAATTGTGCTTTTTCCTCCGGCTTAAAATTACGCATGTGCCCTTAGTTCAAATTTATATTATGTTGTTACCCCAAGTTCAAAATTACGAATTTGCCCCTGTGAAAATTTACAATTTTGCCCCTGGGTCAAATTTACAGTACTGCCATTACTTTAGCTTTTGGCAAATTACGATTTTACCCCAGTCAAAAAATACAACTTTCCCTCAGTTAAAAATTACAATATTGCCATTGTTTTAGTTTTTTTTTTTTTTTTTTTTTTTTTATCAAAACTATAAAAGTGTTTTGTTTTAATTGGTTGACTCGATTTAATTTTTTTTCGTGTCAATGAGCTAACTAACACTCGCTCATTATTCGGCCATCGCCCCGCAACGCGGGCAGGGCAACACCTAGTTTGAGAATAAAATACAAGAAGGATTTACTAAACTACGTAACCACACACTTCCATACAATCCATAACATGGCTTGATCTTCAACCGCTTTCACTCCATAATGATGATAATTCCATATAACCTTCAATCACCACATACATCCATGTCATTAGTACTTGATGACGTCATACATAATCTAAACATACGTAATTAAACGACCACGTCATATTCCTTCTACTTATGCTAATCCCCTTGGTTATCTAACTTTACGTTTCGGCGCCACCGCAACGTGCGGTGCCATTTTTAACTTAAAAAACATAATGTTTTACTTATTTTTATATACGTGTCGGTATAAGTTTAGGTCGATGTTCAACGTAAATTTTTTTCGCAAATAAGTTGGATCATATATAATACAAATTCGTGCTTACTTTTATGTACATCTTCAGTTTGTCTATGTTTTGAGATAACTTTTATTCAAAAACGACTCAGATCTTTAATTTACAAAGCCGAATTACTTTACATTTGGACCCGCCACAGCGCACGGAGAGATTCACCAGTCATAAGTACATGTTTAAGACCTAAACCAAGAAACCAATTTGTTGTATGAGTCCCTTCATCAAAAGATTCAATCCACATCCCGCCCTTCTCAATCTCCTTGCTAGATTTCCCGCCACAATAATACTCCAACAACAGTCTGTATTATTAGGAACTAGTTCAACCTTAAATCCCACATACAAAATGGCTTCCTCTAAACCCATTACTGACTTTTTCCCGCCATCTAAGCGCTCGAAAGTCGTAGCGTCAGCAGCACCGTCGTCCTTCGAACCTTCTTTCAAAAGAAGCTCCATTTCGGTTCCCCAAAAACCCACAACCACCGTCGCCGCTGCTGCATCTACCCCACCGGAATCGATCGATGATGATGATGGACCGGCCAAAGTTTCGAGTCTCACTGCGGAACAGAAACTTAGGGTTCAGTTGAATCAGTCGCTAGCTAAGGCTAAACGTAATCTCAGAGTATGTGCGGAAAGAGTCCATAAGTCAACTCCAGGTTTGTTTGTTTATTATCGTTCTTGGGTTTTTATAATTTTTTAGTTAATTGATATGGAATTAAAGAGGGGTTCTTGTAATTTTGGGGTTTTTTGGGAGATTGGGAATTTTTTTTGAACGGCTAACAAATCAATCCCGAGCACTCTCTGGGCACCCACCGGACAAAAGGAGTACTCCGAGAGTAACCTAGGGCGTCCACCACCAATTCCGGGGAAAACCCGGTAACCCACCCGCTGGTAGGTATGACAGTAAAATTACCGGTAAAACCCGTTTGACTCAAGGATCGAACTCAGGTTTCCCTAGGAGATTGGGAATTGAGTGATGAAAGTGAGTGTGTCGTTTCATTGGTTCTGTGGCCAACAAAGAAGTGACTTATGTGACCACTTATAAAGTCATAATGACCCAATCATCCGGCCCATATGATGTTCGCTTTGTCATTCGGACCATATGATTATGTCGCATAGCATTACTAGTGTATCTATAGAAGCAGTACTAAGAGCACCCCCAACGGGTGGTCCGTTGGGGTGGTATGCTTAACCAAACCAAGGCAAGTGGTCCGGCAACGTTGGAGGAGGTGGTCCGGTGGAGCGGACCGGATTGGTTTGAAGGAAGTGGGGACCACCCACTCACAATAGTTTTTTTTAGTGTAAAAAGTGGGGTGTGAGGTGGAGGTTTGGAATGATTTATTGTTGGAGGAAAAATGGGGTTTGGAATGGTGGTGGTTTTGAATGATGTGGCATGCTGACTATGCGGTCTATTGTGATGGAGGTGGTCCATTGTTGTGGGTGCTCAATAATCAGAATTGGTTTCCACCCTAGAATCTCAGTATCTTCACTTAACAACAAACGTACATACCCAGTATAATCCTTCTCAGGCCGGTGGGTGTGGCTTAACGCCACCCCACCACATCATACTCCATAGCGCCCCGGGGGCGCCATTGGCCACACCATCGCATTGAAAGGGGGGCGCCATGGACTGCTCGCTAGCACGTTAACGAGCTGATTTTGAGTTGAACGATGATGGAATGGTTTAAAGGTAGGGGCGCTATAGTTTAGAGGGGGCTTTATACCACACCCTGCAAGTTAAAGGAAGGGGCTTTAAAGCCCCCTGTGTGATGTGGCGTTGACATGGCGCTGAATTGGCGTGATAAAGCCCCTAGGGGCTTTATACCACACCCTCCAGCCTCATAGCAAAGCTATTGGTGGGGTCTGGCTGGGGAGAGTGGGATGTAGGTAAGCCTTAAGGCTGCTTCTAGTGAGACCCTCCACTCCGAAGTCATAACCACACATAGAAGTCAAAGTAGGATGTACATAGCTATTAAAAAACTCTATAGTGCCAGAAATAGCTAGCTAAAACGTATAACATGGACAAATACCACATCAAATAGACAGGCACACAAACAAGCGATAACATGCAAAGATCACCCAAAAACACACTAAGAAACTAAGCTTAGAAGGTAAGAATAAAAAAACAAAACTTACCATACTCCAAACGAGTTTGAGGCGCCTCATGGTGTTTTTAATGTATATGCGCCTCAGAGGGGCTGAGGCGCTAAGGAAGCTGCGCCTCAAGTGCGCCTCAGGGGATTTTGATAGCTGTTTTTGATGTTTTTGACTTTTTGTGTCAATTTCAAGCATTTCATGTCGTTTTTAAGTGTCTTTTTGATGAAATCAGTTAGTATTATTATTTTATAATATATATAATTTTTATATTTATTTATTAATACCGCCTCGGCCTTACGCCTCGTTTCGCCTCGAGGCTTACGCCTCGTGAGGCGAAGGGAAAATGCCTCGAAACTCGTTTCCGTTCTTTTAAACCTTGTTGGTGATATGATTACCTTGTTGTCCACAAATTATGATAATTTATAATTTTATTGATGTTTTTTTCATGTTTAGGTAAGGGGTTAGGGATGTTGAAACTTGAAGAACTGTTGGTGGAAGAAACATGGTTGGAAGCCATTCCTGGAGAGTTTCAGAAACCTTATGCCAATAAACTGAGTGAATTTGTTGAGAGTGAAATACAAAGCTCTATACCAATTTACCCTCCACAACATTTAATCTTTAACGCTTTGAATTCGACCCCGTTCGACCAGGTCAAAGCGGTCATCATCGGTCAGGTGTTTACTTCAATCTTGAGTTTGTTTAAAACTACAATGAGTAATTTTTATTGGGATTTTTAATGATACATCTGAACATGAATCATCATCATGTATGAATACTGACACTGCTGTGTTAGGATCCGTATCATGGACCGGGTCAAGCTATGGGCCTTTCATTCTCTGTTCCACAAGGAATAAAACTACCTTCAAGTTTGCTAAACATATATAAAGAACTTCATCAGGATTTAGGATGTTCAATTCCATCGCACGGGAATTTGGAACGATGGGCCGTGCAGGTGAAGTGTTCATTTTTATTGTTCTTTTTGAAATCTGAAAGCCATGTATTAACTGACATTACTACTATTATATGCAGGGTGTTTTGTTGCTCAATGCTGTTCTTACCGGTAAGATACTTTACTTAGGAAATTAATTGACTATAAAGTGTATAAACCTGAATTGATCTGTTTTATAAAGTGTAAAGATCAAATACAAATGGGTCTTAACATACAAAATGCTCTTAACGTTAGAAGTTAACGTTAGAAGGGAAGGAAGCTTTTTTTTTTTCTGAATTTCTTTTTCCCTACTACTTAAGAATGATGTTTACATGCAAAATATAAAAAAAAATCGTGATATTACAATTTTGTAGAGTAATTATAATTACTCTACAAAATTACATAATTACTCTACTAGTGTAAAATCACGATTTTTTTATTCTGGGACTAAAATACGTGCTTAATAACATAGGAAAAAAATTAAAAAAAAAAAAATCCGTTCTTCACTTCTCACATTAAGGGTAATATGTATGTTACGAGGGTGATTGTTGTACTTTAGTTTTTATTTTTTGTTATTGTTTTTAGTTCGGCAGCATCAAGCAAATTCTCATGCGAAGAAAGGATGGGAGCAATTCACTGATTCTGTTATAGAGACGATTTCTGCAAAGAAAACGGGGATTGTTTTCCTTCTTTGGGGAAACTATGCACAAGCAAAATCTAGGTACTTATGGTATATGTTATTTTAGGTTGAGGTAGTTATTATTTTCTTTATGGGATAATTTCATATATCCAAATCAAAACTTATATAGTATCATATTCACCTAACAAAAAGTCATGGTTGTAAAAATCCCGACTAGCATCCGATTAGTCATCGATTAATTGTTAGTTGGAGGTTCACCAAGTAATTTTCCTCTAATCGGCCAATTAATCGCTAGACATCAACAGCGGCCCTAGGCATTCCTGATCGGTGGTTCCGGACAAATTCCGGCCATTTTCGGGTCAAACCTTGTATACTTCGGTGATTAATCTTGTCTAATTTAAAAAAAATGAGCTGGTGAGGGGTTAAAACTTGTCTTGCTAAAAAAATTACACATAAAAATGTGTGCGTATATATAAAACTGAAGATTACATATATAAATCCCAATCCAATTAATTTCGATTAATCGCTAGTCCGTACCCCTCCGGCCAACTAGCGTCTAGCAGTTCTTACAACACTGCAAAAAGTCATAATGTCAAATATCCTCATATACATATTTTTGACTCACATAACCTTCTCTTTGTAAGGATCTAGGTTATTCGAGTTTGAAGTGTAAGGAAAAGTAGAAGCATATATTGATTAATGTTATGAATGTAACTGTGGAAATATTTTACAGGTTAATTGATGAAAACAAGCACCATATTCTTAAGGCTGCACACCCTTCTGGTTTATCTGCTCATAGGGGCTTCTTTGGCTGCAGGTTTTGTTTTCTAACGCCAATTTTTAGAAAACTATTTACTCCAACATAATTACCCTATTTTTTTACCTAAATATGCAACTTGATGCATTTATCGTCGTATTTCTTTCTACTATTTAATGCAATATCTTGTTTACTTTGGTGAAGTATGATTAAAATGTTACATTAACATCTAGAACAAGGTGATTGCATATATACCCATGAAACTTAATATCATACTTACCCTGCTAAAAAGGTTATTATCAAATATATACATTCAGAACACTTAAAATTTTGTACCCATTTCATTGAATACAATTTGTAGTGACTGTCATACCCTTCTCTTTCTCCTTGCAACTTTCATATTATAATGCTAGTTGAAAATGAGTATATTTGATATTATGATTTTTGTTGGGTAAATAAATGTCATAAGTTTGAAAATGAGTATATTTGATATTTTGAAAATGACCGTTATGCCCTTCTTTTTCTCCTTACAACTTTCATATCATGATGCAAGTTTAAAAGGGAAGGTATAAATGTCATAAGTTTGAAAATGAGTGTATTTGATATTATGATTTTTGTTGGGTAAACATGATTTATACCAAGTTTTGAGGGGATATATGAAATTATTCCTAAATAGAAAGTTGTTTGTGAATCGCGTCAATTTTAGTTTTTTTGGAACTATAAACGGAAGTATGGCTATTGATCTCCGTTAGATGATGCATGTAATCATACTTGTATGATGTTACATTGTTACTGCTAAGTAAAAATACTAGTAAGCGGTTGAAATATTAATTTGCAGGCATTTTTCTCGAACCAATCGGATCTTGGAGGAAGCAAAGACGACTCCTATTGACTGGCAACTCTGATCCGAACGTTAATCATTGTCACAGTGTAGGTTTAACGTGACGAATTTAATAGGTTCAACTCGTGTTTTAGCACATGATAGCAATCTTTAAAAGAAAATTTTGTGATTTTGGTCTCATTAATCAAAATGTTCTTTTGTGGTGTGGTTAAATTTAAATCTTCTTATCTGCTCATGTTCCATATATTTTCATAAATATTTCTAGTTTTTTCATTAGAAGTCATATATAGGCAGTGTGTAGATATCTTATATAACTGTTTAAATGTTTTAGCATGGATACCCACTGAATAAGATAGTTTGTGAGCATCAATATTAGCCACATTGGTTACTTTTAGGGGTGGAAATAAGTTGAGCCAAGTTTTAGATCAGTTTTATATTTAAGGCTCGAGCTCTACGTAGCTCATTATTTTTGTATCAATTTTTGTTTACTTTTATATACACATTGTTATTTCGTATACATATAGTACTATAGTAGTATTTTTTTATGTAATTATATATTTATTATATTAAATAAAAGTTATTATATATGGTAATTCAAGGCAATTCAAACATGGTATATGAAGTGGTTTGAGCTCGTTTATTAAATGTGTTCTTTACCTAGAGTTTGATCTCATTTAAGTTTGTTTCATATCTAGCGAGATCATCATGTGTAAATCACTAGTGACTCGACTTAGTTAGGCTTACACCCTTACTTTTTACACAATTGGCATGACATTGTGTTAACTTGTGTAGCCAATAGGGTGCATGCATAACACAATACGCGTTTTAGACCAAATATTACCGAATGGATGCTAGAGGTTATAATAACTCGCTTTTTAGTAATATATATAAATATAATAGATGTCAAATAGAGGTGCACAAAAAAGTCGGGCCCATTAAAAAAAAACCCGAAACCAGTATTTTGAATACCTGGATATTCTATACTCAAAATTGACCATACCTGTAGGGTATAGATAGGGTATGCATTTTGATCTCAATACCTGGAACCGGAACCGATCATACCAGATTAATACCCGAAACCGGACAAAAACCGGAACCGGAACTGATTATACCTGGCTATACCCAATACATAATTCTAATATTTATCTTTTAAATTTATGTTGGTGCATTTAATTTAATTTAATTTAATTTATTTACATTATACACAATGCATATTTAATAATAATAATAAACAAAAAACAAGAAAATAGGGTAATAAAAACACAATATAGTATTAAAAAACCTGAAAATATGGTATCAAAAAACTCGGAAATATGGTATAAAAAACCCGAAAATAGGGTATTTTAATACCTGGTTTCATAAGAACCAAAACCAAACACTACCTGGAACCGGGTACTGCACATAGGAATTGTTTTTTGGTCAAATAACCGGAACTGAAACCGAACCGGTTATAGCAATAACCAATTCCAACCCTTAAAACAAATAACCGAAACCAGTTCTATAATCAGAAGCGATTATTTAAACTACTCTTTCTGTTCACCTCTAATGTCAAATACTCAAATCTTGAAATTTCAAATTTACAGCTAAGAAAATACATTTGACAACTAATAAAGCAAATGAGTTAAATGACAACTATGATTTAAGTTTAACCTATTTTGCTTAGAAAATGAAAATAATTAACAAGTTAAAACACATTTTAATAATGTACATAAGATGGGTAGCATGGTCAGCAGCATGTTATTTGTGCGTAAAAGCATACTAAATTTGAAAATGGTATTGGTCCATACCCCACTCTTGTGACTTTCACCCATACTAGAAAAGTTATATTTTTTTCCAAAATAATTGCACAAATTTGAAAATTTTAAAAAGAGAATGTATATTTGAAAAAATCTGTTAAACTATTTAATTTTCTAAATCAATGAAATTCCAAAATAATTGCACAAATTTGAAAATTTTAAAAAGAGAATGTATATTTGAAAAAATCTGCTAAACTATTTAATTTTCTAATTCAATGTAATAGCTGTTAGTAACTTCAGATTCAAATGTGTTCCTTTCTTATTTTTTTGTTTTTGTATAGTTTGTATTAAAAATGTAATTTAGTTTTTATTAGTTTAAAGTATCTATTATATAGCTAAACTTATAGTTTTGTTTATATTGTTTTTTTCTACATAATATAAAATTGATTGAAAACTAATGCATATGGTTCTAGGATATACAGTTGTGCCTGCGGTTAGGGTTAGCTCAATCATTTTAGTGGCCTAAAGCGAATTAAAAACTCGAGGCTTTTTTCAAAAAAAAAAAAAAAAAACACTATTTGAGAAAAAAAAACCCTTCCTTTACCTGGGTTTGGGACCGGAAATTGTTTTTTTATTTTGTATTTTTATATATTTTTTGTATGTATAAAAATACGTTCAGCTCAAACCTAAATATCATATATAATTTTTTTTAAAGTTAGAGGTCCTATTGATTTATAAGCATAAAGCTCAAGCCTTAAAATACTTGGGCTTGTGCTGACCCTGTCGGAGGCTGCCCAGTCCTAAGTGGATGGTATCTTGAAAGTTTAAAAAAAAAATAGATTTTCGTATCGATTTTAATTTAATATGTAAAGTTGATCAAACAAACTATAAAGTATGATTTTGAAAAAAATATTATATTTCCTTTTTGTCTTCTAAAAAGGTAAAAAGATTAAAGCTGCTTTTAAAAACCGCATATTTAAATTGAGAATGAAAACTAATTTCGAGATCGGTTACCTATTAGGGTGTATCCTAACATCTTAGGCGTTAAAGGTGATATAGCATGTTAAGCAGCATTGCACACCAATTTTTCCTTTTGCTAAGAGATGTTAAAGAAGTTATTTGTTAACGGTATGTTAAAAGATTAAATTAAACTTTTTTTAAACCAAAAACCATTAAAAATATATGGTTAGGTAGAGTTAACGAGATTAAACCATTTTATTGGGGTGATGGTGAGTGAAATAAGAAAAAGTGAGCGATGTAACAACTACATGAAGTTTAGTTGGTGTATAATACATAATTTTCTTGTGGTGATGTCGAGTAAAAAGGGTTAAAGTATACACATTATAATAAATTCTGTTAATTAGTCCTGAATTTTCGTTGATGTATAATATATAAGTTTGTGTTTGGCTTTCAAATATATAAAAAAAATGTTATATATTGTTAAATACAACTTAGCTTTTAGCAAAATTTACGGAAAAAAGCTAAACATTTGTATAAATATAATTAATAAATTAAATTATATGTTAAATTATTGGTTTTTTTAAGAGGGAAGTAGGTTTTTGGAAATTCAAAATTTGGGTTAAGGACTTCCGAAGTAGTTTCTATAGTGGATATGAGTTAGGTCAAGCTTGAGCTTGCCTAAGCTAGAATTTGGCTTTCCATACATTTGTAATATTAATAAAAATATATTATATGCAATTTTTATCATATTTCTATATATAATTTTTTATGTGTATATCAATTTAATTTAATAAATAAAAGTTGTATAAATAAGAAGACTAGGTGTTAATTTAATAAATAAAAGTTGTATAAATAAGAAGATTGGGTGTATTGGGTTGGCGTCCCACTCCACCTGAGCTCCAACGCATCCTTTGACGCCCCGAACACCATTACACCCTTTTGTAACCGGCATAAGCCCTCAAACCCACTTTTTTGCGTTTCATTTATTTCTTTGGCGCCCCAAACACCTCTCGTGGCCACTGCATTCGCACCCTCATACCCACTTTTTGTGTTTCATTTATTTCTTTTATCCAATCATAGAATTGCACATCACCCACTTTCTCTTAATTTATTTTTTGTTTATTTAATTTTTTTAAACATATATTATATTTAAACTAAGTGCACTTTACATATTATTTTAATTAAGTGGTGATTTAAATCAATACACCCATATATTATTTAATTTAAATATTATTTTAATTAAGTGGTGACTTAAATCAATACACCCATATAAATATATCGTTTAGCTAAAAAGCCACAACACTCCTGTGATAATAATTTTGACACTTTTTAGTTATTTCATTACACATGGTCTTAAAACCATGTTTAAAATCTTTCAGACTCACAAGCCTAATCAAGCTCAGTAGCGGATCTTGCCCGTTGAACCTGCCAGGGCCGAAAGACACGGGCACTAAAATTAGCACTACGGCCGAAAAACTTGCCAGGGCCGAACATAGTATATATACAAAATTTCGATCGAAATGCGGAAAATTAGCACTACGGCCGAAAAAATTGCCAGGGCCGTGGCCCTGCCACTGCTCCACTAAGATCCGCCCCTGATCAAGCTCAATATATAACAATTGTGCTTGAGCTTGTTTATCAAATGAGCCCCAATATAAAATCATATTCGTTTAGACTTGTTTCGATTTATGTTTTTAGTAATCCGATTTAAAATAGCTGATTAGCGGTTCGGCACTCTTTTAAGTTTTAGAACTAAAAGTAATAGTAGTTTGTTTAATAGGTTTTTTTTTTTTTTAAATATATGATAATATGATATGCTTAGAAATAATTCGATCTTTCCACTTTTGTCCATACGTTAGGTAATGGAATATGCCAACAGAGTGCCACTATTCCATGATTCATTTCAAACGACTCATAGATCTGTAATTATATTTTTATTTTTATTTTTCATGTAACACTTTAATATCTATTTATTTATATGATCAAGATTATGCAACTTGTAATTTATTGTTTTAAGCAATTTAAACTGTCACAATTAAGCAATGTTGTCCGGGCCCAATCAGAGCATCCGATCGGACTAGGAACTACATAAACCACCTGGTTAAGCTAATTATAATCCGTCTAAACTAGTTACAACGATATGTCTAAATTGCCCAGTTACATTGGTGCTTCTAAACTAGTGAACGTTTGTCTAAGATGTCAGAATTACAACGGCGAGTTTAAACAAAATAATGTGTCTAATGTACATTGTGCGCAGGGGCGAAGCTTCTTGGGGGCGGGGTCGCCCGACCCCCGGGATTTTTCGCTCAGTAGTGTTATATATGTAGTTTTCGTATAGAAATTTTTGGATATATACGTTTTTACCCCCCCGATTCTATAGAAATTTTTGGGTATATATGTTTTAGCCCCCTCCGTTTTCTCCGGCAAGCTTCGCCACTGATTGTGCGTCCAAGTTATCTAGGCTTATGAAGGGACTATGCATTTACAATAATGCGTCTAAATCATCATAGGGTATGTTTGGCAAAAGTAGCTGGTGGCTGGTAGCTGAAAGCTGGAAGCTGGTAGCTGGTGGCTGGAAGCTGGTAGCTGTAGCTGGTAGCTAGTAGCTGTAGCTTTTTAGATATATTAGGTGTTTGGTAAAGTAGCTGGAGCTTTTAATAAAATGTATAAAATGACCAAAATGGACATAACTAAAAATTTAGAAAGTTGGTGCATTAAAAATTTCCTTATTTTTAGTGGTTAAAATAGTCATTTTTCCCTAAAAGCTTGTAGCTCCTTCTAAACGCTACTAGTAGTAGCGTTCAACCAAAAGCTTCAAGCTTCTAACCTAAAAGCTTAAAGCTCCTTCAACCAAACAAGGTTTTTTATTGACTATGAGCTTTTTCTTAAAAACTTAAAGCTAGAAGCTCCTAAAAGCTCCTAAAAGCTTCATGCCAAACATACCCATAGTAGTATGTTTCAAATCATGTTTCATGAAATGGACAAATCTACTTTTGTCTTAAAATACACATTAGACGTTTTGGATATTTCGTACAGTTCGCACAAAGAGATTAGAAAAATAATTATTATAGATGAACCAATCTCAAGGAGTCAAGGGTCACATCAATCTTTTTTTTTTTTTGAACGTCAAATTTGGATCACTAACGAACCACTGGAGTATCATCGTGCCACCAGCGGAACACCCGATCATATCCATCTCTATGGGCATAATTCCTAAACATCAATTCTGGAGGAAAACAAATATGAGAAAAACCCCATTGTGATAATCAAACCCAGGACCTATTGGTCCTAAATCTTTATCCCACCACCACCAAGATGTCACTAGACTATAAAACCATTGGCTCACTATCAATCTTATTAGTACGTCTTATAGTCTTCCTAAATGAAACACATCAAGAAAATATAATGTTAATAACAATGTTTAACTAAATTACATTTCTGAAAACAAAAATATGAGTGCATTTTGTGGGATGGTGGGAACTAAAACCATATAAAAAATCGATCTTTAAAAACATTAGACTGGATCACAAAGACTTGAATAATCTCCAAGTTTTAGTTAAATATAGATGCACGTGACCTTCTTAAAATACAATTAGTAATATTATTATTTTAAATAGGAAACCAACTCATAAAAAAATTCATCTGCCTTTTTTAACAAGATTACAGCATATAGTTATTAAATTATATTAATTTAATATGTTAGAATTTCTCCTCATAAACTGTACATGTTAGACTAAATGGAAAATTACGAAAAATGAACATGTTTCACGTCTTTATTGCCTCAATCCTTAGAGATTGTGTCTGTGGTAGCCTCATGAATCCTAGCGAATAAAAAGTTGACACGTGTTATCATCCTTAGGCTTTTTTTTTTTTTTTTTTACTTTTCCACCATGATTTTTAAACAAATATAATTTTTTCATACGTTAATATTTTTTTGAAGTTTACACCAAATTAAAGAGAATTTTATTATTTTTAATTTGGTGTATTCTTTTTATAAAAAAAAAATAATATCCTATAAAAAGTTATGCTCGTTTAAAAATAGTTATGTTTGAAAGATTTCTTTTTATTTTAATTTTATAATGTAAAACCACCCCTTTTCCATCTTTCTAATTTATATCTTTAAAGAAGTTGTGGTTGCGAAAATGACAAAGTGATGCTTAAGGCTAATGGGTGTAGAGGAGGGTAGTTTTTTTTAGGATGATCCGCCACTTAGACGGCCACGTCATCGGGTGTGAGGGATGGGCCAAGAGTGTGGTGATGAGCCCCTTTATATATGCATGCGTATATATGTGTGTGTTGATATGGAAGAGAGGCTCGTCACATTCGTCTCTTGGCCGACGTTTGCGACGCGACAGGGATAAGGGGAGCGGTGTTGCCGATCAATGACGGGCTTCGACGGGTAGGGGACGCACCCCACACCCCACACCCAATACCCTAACCAGTAAACCTATTCCATGAATAAGTGAAATTAATATAAGGAAATCCTAAAATCCGTTCCGATCTTAAAACCAAGTTACTGGTTCAACCGAAAACAAAGAACCCCACAGGTTCAATCCAAGCCGGTCCATATCTCATGAATTGAGCGGATATGATGTTCAGTTTTCGATTTGGTCTAGTTTACAAACGATGCTTATTGGTGTATTATATCATTTATATGTCACGTATAAGATGTTTTAAGTATCCAAAGTTCCAAACATATAGACCTTGTAAATTAGAAAACATTTAAGTTGAAATTCTAAAAAAACAAATTTGGACTTATTATAAGTTTACCTATTTATAGCAATATGCTAGGCTATTTAAAGGAAAAAAAACTACTCAAAACCAATTTCACTTTAGGTGAGACACATATTTGATAAAGATTTATGTCTTAAAGGAGATGTCTCAGGTTCAATTCTGGGCAAGAGTGAAAAATATAGAATTATTGGTCTAATAGAGTAGGAGTAAGCGTACGTTGTCATTAAAAAAATAGTTAATCAATAATACATGTTCGTTGATAATGACAAAATAAAATAAATATGTCTAATAAATTAATTATTATCTCTTAGAACAGTGCTATTAAGGCTTACGGACTATAAGGTCTTGGGTTTGATTCTCACAAGGGGGTTTTCTCAGATTTATTGGGTTTTCTCCTGAATTTGTGTATCGGCATTATAGCCTAGTGAAGATGGATATGATCGGGTGGTTCCGTTGATGACACAATGATTGGTGTATCGGCATTATAGCCTATTTTAACCTCTAAAGATAATGGACTTTTTAATGCCCAAACTTTTTAAATGTTTAGTTATGTCTATTTTGGTCATTTTATTAAAAGCTACCAAACACTAAATATATCTAAAAAGCTACAGCTACTAGCTACCAGCTACAACTACAGCTACCAGCTACCAGCCACCAGCTACTTTTGCCAAACATACCCTTCTTAGGAGACTGGAGAGACATCTTTTAACACCTAGACGAAAGACCCTTTGCTAATTGATTATACATACATTAAAAAAAGGAATAATATATGCTTAGAACTGGACCAGTAATCACCTAGAATCCTCAGACATGAATTGTGGAGTATTATATTTAGCCAGCCAAGTATCAAGAACGTGATATGCAGGTTGGATGGGATCTTATTCCAAATTATTATTATAACTTATTCTTGTTATTTACATAATTATTGCCATCGTTAAAAAGTTTACTACAAAAATAAATTTATAGAATAGACCGATAAAATTAAAAAATTAATATAAATAAATCCTTAATATACAAAGAGGACGTTTGGAAGGTGACTTGTATATAATACCTTTACATTTATAAAATATATGTTATATGTTGTATGAATCCTAAAGTTAAACTTGTAAGATAAATTTCCTATGTATAATTACCTTTCTAAGGCTATAAGGTGTGGATGAGGGTAGTCTCTTAAGGATGATCTATTTTGTAGGCGTCCACGTCATCGGGTGCGGGAATGAGTCCCAAAGGATGGGCCTAAGGTGTAGGGGATGTGCCCCTTTATATATACAAGATATATGTATGTATGTGTGTGTGTTAGATAAGAAAGAGAGAAGCGTCAATGAGGACTGTCGGCTTCGTCCCTTCCACGACGTTGGTGCCACGGCGAGCCCCAAAGGGGTGGTGTAGCCCTGCCAAGACGTCCCACACCGGCCCCAGGCCGACCCCTACCTTTCGGTCTAACCAAGTTTTCAAAACATGTGGTGTTATATTTCTTAACTAGTTAATTTATTTCACAACAAACAATACTTATTGTATTCTTTAATAAAAATCATAAAATAGTAATCAAATTTGAATAGATTTTCTTTACTAAAATCATATAAAAACATAAGATTTGCTATTATTTTATTGAGATTTCGTAACTGACTAATGTTAATCATATAAATTTTAACGGTAAATTACACTTTTCGTCCTTTATATTTGTACTGGATTGTAATGGATAGCCTTTAACTTCAATAATTACAGCCACAGTTCTTTATTCGGAAAACTCATTACGCCCTACATCATTTAGCCATAACCTGGTTAAAATTTTCAGTTAAATATTGCATGTGCCTTGCACATGAGGGTATGTTAGTAATTTTCCTTCTGTATATAAAAGATCTTTTTTTTCTTTCATTTTCACAGCCGCACAACCTTATCCCCTTTCTTTTTCTTCTGTCTCGTGTCTCTCTCTAGAAAACGGCCAGCCACCACCACCCTTGTGGCAGAGCCACGACGGCAGCACCACCCCACAGTGCCGTCGGTGCCAAGTCTCTTCTCTCCCAGGAAACCATCACCCCACCTCAATCTCCGTAACAACCAATGTTTTTTAAGTGAAACTTCAACAATCTACACAAATAGTTTCATCAGCGATAACTGTTTCGCCAGAGGCTGTTTAGATTTCGTTTTCAAAGTATTAACGTCGTTATCGACTTCCGTCTTCGAAGTATTAACATCGTTACGGAGATTAATATCTCCGTCTGACGGTTTAGGTTTAGATTTAGATTCCGTCTTTAAACTATCAACGTCGTTACATATATCCAGATCTACGTCTAACGTCAGCAAATTCTGATAAAAAAAGCGGATATCGCGGCGAAATCTGATCGCCAGAGACGAATTCCGATGAAATCTGGAACAGATTAGAGTCTGTACACATAACAGGAAACTCGAACTCCTATTCGTCTTCATCTTCAATCAGATTCACCGTTTCTGTATGAGGAATTGTGCTTACGTCACCATTGGCGGTATTATTATCATTATCGTCGGTGAAAGTGAAGATATCGTCGTCGTTGTTGAAGTTGTTCTGTGTAAGAAGCTGTAGAACGACCCTTTCGGCGATATTTGCGATGGTGTTATAAGAATTTGTGTAGATTGTTGAAGTGGACTCCATGTTTGTGATGAACTTTTAGGGTTTTGTTGAAGTTGCAGGTGATTTGATTATTATGGAGTGTGAGAGAGAAGAAAGAGAAAGGGGATAAGGTCTGGGTGTGTGTGGCTCTGAAAATGAAAGAAAAAAAAGATCTTTTATATACAAAAGGAAAATTACTAACATACACTCATATGCAAGGCACATGCAATATTTAACTAAAAATTTTAACCAGGTTATGGGTAAAGGACGTAAGGCATAACAAATTTTCCAAATAAAGGACTATGGCTGTAATTATTGGAGTTAAAGGTTATCCATTGCAATCCGGTACAAAAATAAAGGACGAAAAGTGTAATCTACCCAAACTTTAAACATAAGGTTGCTGTTATTTTATTGATATTTCATAACTAACTGATGTTATATTTCTTAACTAGTTAATTTTATTCACAACAAACAACACTTATTGTTTTTTTTAATAAAAATCATAAAATAGTAATCAAATTTGAGTATTTTTTTTTTTACTAAAAGCATGTAAACTTTAAACATAAGATTTGGTATAATTTTATTGAGATTTCATAACTCTCTTTAAGATATTTCATCATCCATTGTGATGAATTCTTGAGAGGTAAAGTAAATGTGAGAGGTTATGAATTCATCATCCATGGTGATGAATTCTGGAGAGGAAAAGTAAATGTGAGAGTTGTTATGAATTGAGTGAAGGTTTGAAGATGTTTTTTGAGTGGGAGACTGAAAGGTGTGAATTAGATGAATATTTGAATTTGAAGGTGAATTTGGATGAATTTTTGTAAAAGTTTAACAAAAGTTTCCTCACATTCTTTACTTATTTTTTTTTCCTATTTTATGAAGGTGAATTTGGATGAATTTTTTAAAAGATTAACAAAATTTTCCTCCCATTCTTTACTTATTTTTGTTCCTGTTTTATGAAGGTGAATTTGGATGAATTTCTGTAAAAGATTAACAAAGTTTTCCTTAGATTCTTTACTTATTTTTTTTCCTATTTTATAAACAGGAAAAAAAACAAGTATAGAATATGAGAAATTATAATTCAATCGTTGATAATGCCTAACATCTATAACGACAGTTAGAAAAAAAAATGTAAGGTATACTATTATATATCCGTCTTATGTTACACGTAGTAATAAAAAAAATTCAAATAATATACTTTTTGTTATGAACAAGAGAGAAATATAGGGAGAAAATTGATTCAATCTCATCATTCATCTGACATATATACGTTATCTGTCATATATTTCTCTCTTGTTCATAACACGTTATCAGCACGAAGCTCTAACCATTTCCATTAATTCTTCTGTAAAGACTCTCCACTCCATTCTAATTTGTTATGTTTTCGATAACATGTCTATTCAAACATGTCAACCACTTTATCCATCTATTGGTACGAGTAAGATGAAGATATCAAGGGATATTCAGAAAATTACTATGCTTGTTATTGACAAACTAGATCATGTATTGCATTTTCCTTTTGATTTTGCCTCTACCCAACAAGCAGAGGTCGGCTGTATCCATCAATTGAGGTAACAATTCGAACCTTCTTCCGTGATTAAATGCGTAATATGTATATCCTACATATATGGATATACATGATATAAATTTATCGTTATAGTTCTGCGACTTAATTTTTGGTTTCCGGCCATGAAGAGTATGCAAATTAGAAACTAAAAGTCAAGAAGATAGAATCATAGAATACAAATCTAAGATATCCAGAAATCAAATCTATGAAATCCCCACATGAATTTTTTTAGAGGTTGAACATACACGTAAAACTATAGTGGTATGATTAAAAAAAAGGATTTTGGAACGAGTCGGTTTCGATGAATTCGTTGGCAAAACCGTTGGTGACGTTACCAGGAAATTCTATTTTCCAGGATATAACTTTGACCAAATCTTGCATGATATATTTTACTTTATTGTGAAATTAATTATTAAATGCTCCATCAGTTATTATTCATTTTAAAACGTTCTTAATGGTGTGTGTAAGGTAGAAATAATGATAAGATATAACTACGATTTCTGTGTTCTGTTACAAGTTTAAGAATATGCTTAGAATTAATAGCACCCTATCCTATAATTTTTTTTTTATCTTAGCATTGAATAGAATATCCATAATGAGTTGGTTTATTCATAAAGTATATCAAATTTGTTTTGAATAATAATAAAAAAAAATCACCGTTTAGATAATTATATAAAACATACATACCTTAATGGTTTCACGGAAATCACGGTCGTCATCATCATTAACAATAAATCGGTTCCCATGGCTTCCGCCGGAGAAAACCGGTTACGAACGGGAAAATAGGACTGGCAGTTACGATCATGACAAAGGTATTCATTTATCAATTAATACTATCGTTAATAAAAAGTCAAGTCAACAAAGGTGAGAGTTACATACATCTCTTTGTTTTTATATCGTTAATAATTAATAATTAACTAGGGTTAAGAACCGCCCGCGTTGCGGCGCGGGTACATCGTAAACATTGAATGGATTAGTCCAAACGTTATATGATGCATTAACCATATGAAAACACACATTTCGACGTATCCAGTTGAACTCAATGTAACCTGTATAAGCATTGTTATTGGATCTAACGTAAAGTAAATCAAATTCATATCGAACAATCATAACGTATTATATGTGACCCAACTCATACATAGAAAACGTAAAGGGTATGAAGGAAAAATATGCACATGTAATCGAAAGGGATTAATTAGCGCTTTCGAAAAAAGGGGAGAAAAAGAAACCATAATTTGACTCAACTCGGTTCAAAACATACATAAAATAAACACGAAAACAAATTATATTTGACCTGAATCATTATCTAAAAAAGTTTACGTCGAAATGTATAACTTGAATTTATACGAAAACGTACATAAAAATATACACGTAAAAATGGTTTCTTTAAACGAAAATGTATCATATTTGACCTGACTCATCTATAAAAGAAAGTTTACGTCGGAATGTAGAACAAATCATATTTATACATACACGTACATAAAATAGGCACGTAAAAAATAGTTTTTTAAGTAAAGGAACTATAGGGGTAAACCGAAACAAAATATTAGTAAAAATTTTAATAGGTTAAAAACGTTCGTAAAACCGTGCCAAGTAGCACCAATGCCACAACGGCATCGACTCTCAACATCGTAAAAATAAAATAGATAAAATGGTAAAAATTACACTGAACGAAAAGCAGACTTAAAAACGTTGAACCACGCACACCCGGTACAGTGTGTTAATGCAAAGAAATTAATCAGAAACGTAAAATGTAGAAAATAATAACTTAGTCGGTCTAGGACCCGCCCCTTGCGGTGAACTTTTCAAAAGAGAAAAAATGGACAGGTTGCGACGGGTCTGTCAAATTTGAAAAAATAGAGCAAAAAACGTTGAACCTCACATGCACGCTATGAGATGTTAACTCGCAAAATTTAGAACGAAACGTAAAACGAAAAACTTGCGAAAGATAAAAAGTATGGGGGACGAAAGTTGTAAATAATAAAGTGTTATGTTAAATTATAAAGTGTTGTGTTAAATTATAAAAGATGGAAAACTTTGGGTTAAAAGTAAAAAAAATAAAAGGGGTCAAAATACAAAATATGAAAAAGTTTGGGTTAAAAATGAAAAATCAAAGTTTTTTTTTTTTTAAAAATCCCCCAAGCTTGAGGTACAACACACAATGCAACAAAAAGTTGCTAATTTATAATATGGTAATTAACATGGCATAACCATAAATTAATACTATCATTTATTAACCTCTTATAATTTAATTATATATTAAATTTCAAATTTCTTTTATTAAACATCCCTTTTCTTTCAAGAGTTTTCTAACCCTCTATTTTTGTCACACCCCGATATTTTCACGTTTGACCGGTGGGCCACCTGTGGGGGAGTATCGTGACGTAGTTGGCAACATTACAGTCAAACAACACAATATTTAAAATGCACAGCGGAAGCAAAAATAGATGTATTTCAATCGAATATAATATTGTAATATCAAGTATCACAACAGTCGAAAGTTTATCCACAGGTGGATCGAAATAAAATGGAAACAGTAGTTCAACAGACTTTAGGCATCTTAAGCTTGCGAGACTCTTATTGATGCTAAGGAGAAATCCAGCCTATTACGAGTAGTACCTGCATTTAATCTTTTTGGGAAAATACGTCAGTTTACACTGGTAAATACAATTAATCGACTCATTTTAAAATGATTAAAAATTGATTTGAATGCATGTGGCACAAACATTTTATAACTTGGGATAATTATTTAAATATATAAACTTGTAAAAGGATTACATGTTCCTTATGCGTTCAGTAGCCCGGTTCGTGCCGGGTTAAAGGTCAATAGACACACCACATAATTTATTTATGCACTGACGAGTGTACGCCTACACTCCGCGCTTAGGTCGTGGCCATTTCGTAAAATGATGCCAAGGATATCCGGGACATGGTCATTAACCCCCCAAAGGCGTTAAGCAAACAAAACATATTTAAACGATTCATCTTGATAATACTTAACCACCAATCGATTAAGGTCGAATGCCCGACCAAGCGGTATTTTATATACCGTATCCCAAGCCCGTATAAGGGAAAATAAGTTAAAAGTATTTACCTTTGCAAGTATAATTCACAATTAGCAAATGCGGGTAGCTTTTACCGGTTCTCCTATTCTGGAACAAAGGTTTATAATAACCTATTAGAATCATAACGGTCTTTAGTTAAGCTTAAGCTTAGACCGGTTAGTTTTAAGGAATGATACGGTTCGAACGCGTGATTAAGCGAAGACCGGAATAGAATGTGATTTAGACCCGACAAGTTTGAAGACTTGTCTTATATGGGTAATCTAAACACATTCTGGATTTTGAGATAAAACCGATAAGGGTTGACCCGTTTCGGCTAATTTATGCAAACTAGTTACATAAACCGAAGCGAACGCGCAAGAGGCGTAACGGGTGACCGTAAGAGTCATTTACAGGTTTCCTAAGTTAATATGCCTCAAATATGTTGTGACATCAGTAAGATGTTATTTATTATGCCCGAAACGAATTTAAACGCACACTATGCCCCGTAGGGGCATTTTGGTCATTTACAAGGTTATAAAAGAGTTTAAGTATTAACCTGAGTTACAGGTCTGATGTAAACAGAAAAAATACTTAATTTGATAAGTTATAACAGTAGGGTATTGCATATATGTGAAATTTATCAATTATAACCAAACTATGCACCGTAGGGGCATTTTGGTAATTTCACATAAGCCGAAAAGCTCAAAACTGAAGTCTGAGTTAAACAACTTTTGCTTACTATTAAAATATTATAATTTACCTAAAATATCAGTAGGTATCAACCCTTGTATGTTTAAAATAGTTTTAGTACATACTATGCGTTAAAAATCTTAAAAAGGCGATTAGGAGCCGTTTCCGGGTTCTATATAGAAAGCTGATATTTTTATTATTCCAGAAGGTCTAAAATAATTTATTCATCATATAAAATCAGTAGCAAAAGATTTGGGGTCAAATAGATATGTAAAACTCATTTTATAGCCCGAAAGGGCAAAACCGACAATTACCGGATCATGCTTATAACTCTAAGTTATGCTCAGCCTAAAATTAATTAAAAATCTTCAAAAAATCCCAAAAATATTATATTACATTAGTGGGTAAAAAGTTTGATATCAAAAAGTAGGTTTAAATAGGCTATATGCTAATTATGTCGTTTAATCGCTAAAAAGCTTTCTAATTACGCTAATGAGCATAACTCTCAATCTACACCCCAAACTGATGTCAAATTCTGGGTACAAGTTTATATATCAGTAACTAAGGTTTCTATTCTTTTATATTTTCAAAAATCACGTTTTATGGTGAAAAGGGCATAATGGTCAACATATAGGCAATTAACGGAATCATGCATATTAATTGGTTGACTAATGAACCAAGGTGTATAATCACAGAGGGTTATAATAGCATGTAACCTAGTCTAATTAAAGCTCTAAGGCATTTCTAAAACATGCTAAATCGGGTCAGAACTGAAGTCAAAGCAAAAGTCAAAGCTTTGCGACTTTCGGTTCCGAACCGGGTCTTTACTGAAAATTGTCGGGTTGAACATGTTTAGACATGTTCTTACATTAATTACCAAGTTATATTAATGATCAAACAGGTTGTATGGGTTCTACATTGTTAATTATGCATAAATTGGAAATTAAGCATTCTGTTGACTTTTTAATAACAAGTTTGACTCGACATTTGACCTAGTTAGAGTGGGAATCAGAGGGTGCCCTTTTAAGGGTTTATTGCCCACATAATTACCAACTTATAACTACTTTCAATTCGACTACTCACTGGACCATTAGTGATTAATCGTGAAGTCAACCGTTAATTACGACAGTTTGACTTTTAAGCTAAAACTAAGCAAAAACTTAACTAAGAAAGGTTAATCATACTTACTGAAGTCCTATGCACGATTAGTGATCACTTGAGTCTGCTTTGGAGCTCCAGAAATGATCAGAAATGCAGATGGAAGGTGTGGTTACAATGTTGCAACACAAGGCCCTTTTATAGTGCTTTAATCTCCTTAGATCATTGACAAATCATGCTAGCAATGGCCATGGATCGTCCACAGGTGTCCCTAAGTGCCTAGGACTGTTTAGGGGTCGCCCATGTAGTGAAAATATCTGATTAAAGTCGGTTATTGCGCATAAACAGGCTGTTGTCCCAACTTTCTGCATCTGGGCGTCTGACGCGGCCCGCGTAAGACATGTTAACATCTTACGCGGCTCGCCTAAGCCTCGTATTCAGATTTCACATTTTCATTCTAATATAATGATTGATCAAATATGTTATTTATTTAATTCACATTCTATGTTTATGCATAAAATAAAAATGAAAATTTCAATTCAACCATTTCACACAAAGTTCTGAACGAGTACAAGCTTGCCCTAAACGGGTATTCTAATAAAATAACATGCCCGCGCAGGGGCTCAAACAAGCAACATACCCACGCAGGGGTTAAAACAACAATACAGGCCCACGCAGGGGCTCAACTGAAACAAGGAAATTACAACCAACAGTTGAAGGATTCAATGGTCCTTCTTGCTCTTCCCTTTTATTAAACTTGCCAATCCTTGGAAGAAACTTTGTCGCTCCCTGCGGTCTCTGTGAAAATCTCGCTCGACTTGGTCCAATCTTTGAAGAATTTCTTCATGCTCTGGTGGGGAAAACCGTGGCGGCTGTGATTGTTGCCGAATTATAGGTCTAGCAGGTATTTGGTACCCATGAGTTGGGTACCCTACTCCCCAGGGAGCTCCATACGGTCCTTCAGGATGAAGGGCGTTATAGTTGGCCGCTACCAAGTATGGGTCGGCTTCAGCATAATTATAGTTGGCGTGAGCCGGCTGCTCAAATGGGTTGTACGCCATTGAACCAGTGTATGCAGGAATCGGGTTATCAAAACCCATCGGTGGTGGCTGCGGTGCAACTGGGTTTGAAGGCCCACCCATTTGCGGGTCTTCATGTAGTGGCGGATAATGACTGCCACTTGAGTGACGAGGAGAGCAAAAATGGAAATCCCCTGCTCGCGCAGACATACGTGGGCCGGTTCTCCTACGCCTTGGCGGTTCTGGAGGTGCTTGATGAACTGGCGGCGGTGGAGGCGGTGGCGTGACTGCCACAAAACGTGAATCCCCAGAGGGATCCTGCTGCTGCTGTTGCTGCTGGTGAGGTGATGAATGGTGCGAGGGTGTAAAATACCACTCGAACTGATTAAACCGTGCCTGGTAACTGTCTAGACCACGGTAGGGTGATCCATGAAAAGACGAACCATCAGAGACCTCGATAGGATGGTTGGGGGTCCCGGTTGCAGGCTCGACGGGATCCGTGTCCTCGTCCATGTCCTCTGCATGATCGCCGGAGAAATGATCCTCTGGCCCCAATGGGTTAAAACCCACTGGTTCTTGTAGGTAGTTTGCCGGGTTAAACCGGCCCTGAAAGACGGGAGTGGGGTCTCCAAAGGAATGGTGCGATAGGGATCGCTGTAGAGGTATGTAAGAAGGTTGTGGGTTATTGGGCTCGTTTTCCGACTGTGGCCCATAAGAGTTACGAAAGGGAGGCGTTGAACTGTGTGAAACAGACCATCTAGCGGGCTCCACATTGGTCCTCCTGTTCTCTCGCGGATCGGCACTCGCAGTGTTAGAAGGAGCTCGTCGGTGCGAAGGCTCGGCTTCGTGATCATTGGGGGCGGTGATTGGCCCCTTGCCTCGTCCTCTTCGTCTGAAAAATCTTGGCGGCGTATTTAGACCTGTCAAAATAACATAAGATAATAACAAGAATATATAAAATAAAGGGCAAAACAAAACAAAGTAGAATTTGTCCTATGTTATTTGTCTAGACTCGAAAGTTTAGGAATGTGCAATTGTGTCATTGAGATTAAACACAAAAGGCTAGTGTTTAATTCACTCAATGTTGGCTCTGATACCAACCTGTCACACCCCGATATTTCCACGTTTAAACGGTGGGCCACCTGTGGGGGAGTATCGTGACGTAGTTGGCAACATTACAGTCAAACAACACAATATTTAAAATGCACATCGGAAGCAAAGATAGATGTATTTCAATCGAATATAATATTGTAATATCAAGTATCACAACAGTCGAAAGTTTATCCACAGGTGGATCGAAATAAAATGGAAACAGTAGTTCAACAGACTTTAGGCATCTTAAGCTTGCGAGACTCTTATTGATGCTAAGGAGAAATCCAGCCTATTACGAGTAGTACTTGCATTTAATCTTTTTGGGAAAATACGTCAGTTTACACTGGTAAATACAATTAACCGACTCATTTTAAAATGATTAAAAATTGATTTGAATGCACGTGGCACAAACATTTTATAACTTGGGATAATTATTTAAATATATAAACTTGTAAAAGGATTACATGTTCCTTATGCGTTCAGTAGCCCGGTTCGTGCCGGGTTAAAGATCAATAGACACACCACATAATTTATTTATGCACTGACGAGTGTACGCCTACACTCCGCGCTTAGGTCGTGGCCATTTCGTAAAATGATGCCAAGGATATCTGGGACATGGTCATTAACCCCCCAAAGGCGTTAAGCAAACAAAACATATTTAAACGGGTCATCTCGATAATACTTAACCACCAATCGATTAAGGTCGAATGCCCGACCAAGCGGTATTTTATATACCGTATCCCAAGCCCGTATAAGGGAAAATAAGTTAAAAGTATTTACCTTTGCAAGTATAATTCACAATTAGCAAATGCGGGTAGCTTTTACCAGTTCTCCTATTCTGGAACAAAGGTTTATAATAACCTATTATAATCCTAACGG
Source organism: Helianthus tuberosus (assembly GCA_030545235.1). NCBI lineage: Eukaryota > Viridiplantae > Streptophyta > Magnoliopsida > Asterales > Asteraceae > Helianthus > Helianthus tuberosus. Next base: position 108,945,247 of record CM060392.1, read on the forward strand.
TCTTTAGTTAAGCTTAAGCTTAGACCGGTTAGTTTTAAGGAATGATACGGTTCGAATGCGTGATTAAGCGAAGACCGGAATAGAATGTGATTTAGACCTGACAAGTTTGAAGACTTGTCTTATATGGGTAATCTAAACACATTCTGGATTTTGAGATAAAACCGATAAGGGTTGACCCGTTTCGGCTAATTTATGCAAACTAGTTACATAAACCGAACCGAACGCGCAAGAGGCGTAACGGGTGACCGTAAGATTCATTTACAGGTTTCCTAAGTTAATATGCCTCAAATATGTTGTGACATCAGTAAGATGTCTTTTATTATGCCCGAAACGAATTTAAACGCACACTATGCCCCGTAGGGGCATTTTTGTCATTTACAAGGTTATAAAAGAGTTTAAGTATTAACCTGAGTTACAGGTCTGATGTAAACAACAAAAATACTTAATTTGATAAGTTAAAACAGTAGGGTATTGCATATATGTGAAATTTATCAATTATAACCAAACTATGCACCGTATGGGCATTTTGGTAATTTCACATAAGCCGAAAAGCTCAAAACTGAAGTCTGAGTTAAACAACTTTTGCTTACTATTAAAATATTATAATTTACCTAAAATATCAGTAGGTATCAACCCTTGTATGTTTAAAATAGTTTTAGTACATAATATGCGTTAAAAACGCTTAAAAAGGCGATTAGGAGCCGTTTTCGGGTTCTATATAGAAAGCTGATATTTTTATTATTCCAGAAGGTCTAAAATAATTTATTCATCATATAAAATCAGTAGCAAAAGGTTTGGGGTCAAATAGATATGTAAAACTCATTTTATAGCCCGAAAGGGCAAAACCGACAATTACCGGATCATGCTTATAACTCTACGTTATGCTCAGCCTAAAATTAATTAAAAAAATTTCAAAAAATCCCAAAATATTATATTACATTAGTGGGTAAAAAGTTTGATATCAAAAAGTAGGTTTAAATAGGCTATATGCTAATTACGCTAATGAGCATAACTCTCAATCTACACCTCAAACTGATGTCAAATTCTGGGTACAAGTTTATATATCAGTAACTAAGGTTTCTATTCTTTTATATTTTCAAAAATCACGTTTTATGGTGAAAAGGGCATAATGGTCAACATATAGGCAATTAACGGAATCATGCATATTAATTGGTTAACTAATGAACCAAGGTGTATAATCACAGAGGGTTATAATAGCATGTAACCTAGTCTAATTAAAGCTCTAAGGCATTTCTAAAACATGCTAAATCGGGTCAGAACTGAAGTCAAAGCAAAAGTCAAAGCTTTGCGACTTTCGGTTCCGAACCGGGTCTTTACTGAAAATTGTCGGGTTGAACATGTTTAGACATGTTCTTACATTAATTACCAAGTTATATTAATGATCAAACAGGTTGTATGGGTTCTACATTGTTAATTATGCATAAATTGGAAATTAAGCATTCTGTTGACTTTTTAAAAACAAGTTTGACCCGACATTTGACCTAGTTAGAGTGGGAATCAGAGGGTGCCCTTTTAAGGGTTTATTGCCCACATAATTACCAACTTATAACTACTTTCAATTCGACTACTCACTTGACCATTAGTGATTAATCGTGAAGTCAACCGTTAATTACGACGGTTTGACTTTTAAGCTAAAACTAAGCAAAAACTTAACTAAGAAAGGTTAAGCATACTTACTGAAGTCCTATGCACGATTAGTAATCACTTGAGTCTGCTTTGGAGCTCCAGAAATGATCAGAAATGCAGATGGAAGGTGTGGTTACAATGTTGCAACACAAGGCCCTTTTATAGTGCTTTAATCTCCTTAGATCATTGACAAATCATGCTAGCAATGGCCATGGATCGTCCACAGGTGTCCCTAAGTGCCTAGGACTGTTTAGGGGTCGCCCATGTAGTGAAAATATCTGATTAAAGTCGGTTATTGCGCATAAACAGGCTGTTGTCCCAACTTTCTGCATCTAGGCGTCTGACGCGGCCCGCGTAAGACATGTTAACATCTTACGCGGCCCGCCTGAGCCTCGTATTCAGATTTCACATTTTCAAGTTGTTGCATATTTGACTCTTGGCCTTTCGAAGGGTCAACCAAACTTATTTCTTGCATTTTGAGCCCTCCAAATTTACCTATAAGGGCTTTAAGACTTATACCCACTTTGTTAAGTCCTCGGTCACTTTGTTATTACCAGAAAAGTCATAATTTTCAACGTTGACGCTTTAACCCCTTATATACGAATTTGATCATAACTTTCTCATACGATAACGAAACCTTATGAAATTTTTATCATGTATTCTAGTGAGCATAATTAATCGTTACAAAGCTTCGGGTTTGCTAAAAGGTCACTCAGAGGTATAACTTAAACATGTTGACACATTTAACCCCTGTAGTTTGTAATCTCTCACTTTCTTTCATATTTAGCTTTGTATGATCCATGATTTATTCGTTTGATGGTATAATCATCATGTAGGGTTGTTGTAAAGTGTATTTATTTACTGTTGACATTTTGAATCCGTATTTTCACATACTTTCCATGTTTGTCAACTTTAGTCCTTCTAGAACATTCTTTCACACGTTCAAACCTATGACACGTGTCAACACATTATAGGACGTGAATTTTCGAGGTGTTACATCCTCACCCCTTTAAAAGAAATCTCGACCTCGAGATTTACTGAAATAAATAAGGGTACTTTTCTTTCATTGTGGATTCAGCCTCCCACGTATACTCGGGACCTCTACGGGCATCCCATTTAACCTTTACAATAGGCACATGCTTCCTTCGAAGCTTCTTAACCTGTCGATCTTCAATCGACAATGGTTTTTCCACAAATATCAAGCTCTCATCTATATGCACATCCGTATGTGGTATGACTAGCGATTCGTCAGCTAGGCATTTCTTCAGATTGCAGACGTGGAATACGTTATGAATACCACTGAGCTCTTCAGGTAAGTTTAACTTGTAAGCCACTGACCCAACACATTCGATAATCTCGAATGGTCCTATATACCTCGGACTTAACTTGCCTTTCTTGCCAAATCGCATCACTCCCTTCCATGTTGATACTTTTAGCAACACCTTGTCACCTACTTCGAATTTCATAGGTTTACGCTTTGGATCTGCGTAACTCTTCTACCTATCCCTGGAAGCTTTCAGACGGTCACGAATCTGGACAATCTTGTCCATCGTTTCAAATACTATTTCAGGTCCTGATAGTTGGACATCTCCAACTTCCGCCCAACAAACGGGCGTTCTACACTTTCTACCGTATAAGGCCTCGAAAGGCGCAGCCTTAATGCTGGTATGGTAGCTATTGTTATATGAGAACTCGATCAATGGCAGGTGGTTATCCCAACTACCACCTAGATCAATCACACATGTACGAAGCATGTCTTCCAAGGTTTGGATTGTACGCTCACTCTGGCCGTCTGTCTGAGGATGGTAAGCCGTACTAAAGTTTAAGCGCGTGCCCAAAGATTGTTGGAAGCTTTTCCAAAAATGGGATGTGTATCTAGTATCTCTGTCAGAGATAATAGACACAGGTATGCCATGTAAAGCTACAATCTTATCTACGTACAGTTGGGCTAACATGTCGGAGCTGTAGGTCTCCTTAATGGGTAGGAAATGTGCTGACTTAGTCAGTCTGTCTACGATCACCCATATGGTATCATTTCCTTTCCTTGTCTTGTCTTAGGTAACTTGGTGATAAAATCCATAGTTACCATTTCCCACTTCCAAGTGGGAAGTTCAGGCTATTGTAGCAAACCTGACGGCTTTTGATGTTCTGCTTTGACTTGCGCACACGTCAAGCATTTAACTACATAGGTAGCTAAAGACTTCTTCAAGCCTATCCACCAATAGTTTGCCCTTAGATCCTGGTACATCTTATCAGCTCCAGGATGAACGGAATATTTGGAACTATGGGCTTCCTGGAGGATAACATCCCGAAGTCCTCCATAAATTGGAACCCATATTCGTCCATTCAATCTCAGAATTCCGTCCTTGCCCTGAGATAATTGTTCTTCGATTACTCCAAGCTTTTCATTAGGATAGTTAGCTTCCAACACAGCTTCCTTCTGTGCAGCTAACAACCTTTCGTTCAAACTGTTCTTTATCTCAATGCTCTTGGCATTGATTCGGATGGGTTTGACCCTTTCCTTTCTGCTCAAGGCATCAGCGACTACATTCGCCTTGCCAGGATGGTATCTTATTTCACAATCGTAATCATTCAACGTCTCCATCCATCGGCGCTGCCTCATGTTCAAATCCTTCTGGTTAAAGAGGTGCTGGAGACTCTTGTGATCAGAATAGATCACACACTTGATACCATACAAATAGTGTCTCCACAGTTTTAGTGCAAATACAACGGCACCCAACTCCAAGTCATGGGTGGTGTAATTCTTCTCGTGCACTTTCAACTGTCGTGAAGCATAGGCAATAACTTTGCCTTTCTGCATAAGCACACATCCCATCCCGGTGTGTGATGCATCACAATATACCACGAATTCTTCTATTCCGTCAGGCAATGTCAATACAGGTGCATTGCTCAGTTTCTGCTTGAGAATATCGAAGGATTCCTGTTGCTTAGGACCCCAATCGAACTTTACCTTCTTACGAGTCAATGAAGTTAGGGGTGCAGCAATCCTTGAAAAATTTTAAATGAAGCGCCTGTAGTATCCTGCTAAGCCCAGGAAGCTACGAATCTCTGTAGGCGTCTTCGGCTCTTGCCAATTCATAACAGCTTCCACCTTAGCGGGATCCACTTGGATACCACGCTCACTAACCACATGTCCAAGGAATTGGACTTCTCGAAGCCAAAATTCACATTTAGAGAATTTGGCATAGAGCTTCTCATGATGTAGGAGTTTAAGAATACAGCGAAGGTGTTTCTCATGGTCAGTTTGGTTCTTCGAGTAGATGAGGATGTCGTCAATGAAGACGATGACAAATTTTTCCAAGTAGGGCTTGCAGACGTGATTCATGAGATCCATGAATGCGGCAAGTGCATTAGTGAGCCCAAAAGGCATCACTAGGAACTCGTAATGACCATAACGAGTCCTAAATGCAGTCTTGTGTACATCTTCCTCTTTAACCTTCAATTGATGATAGCCTGACCTCAGATCGATCTTTGAGAAATAGCTTGCCCCTTGCAATTGATCGAACAGATCGTCGATCCTGGGCAAAGGATACCTATTCTTGATAGTGACTTTATTAAGCTCACGATAATCGATGCACAGACGCATCGATCCATCCTTCTTCTTGACAAACAAGATTGGTGCTCCCCATGGAGACGAACTAGGTCTAATGAAACCTTTTGCTAGCAAATCATCTAACTGCGTCCTCAACTCCTTCATCTCTGTTGGTGCCAACCTATAAGGCGCCCTTGCTATTGGTGCTGCTCCAGGGATGATGTCAATTCTGAATTCTACTTGCCTATCTGCTGGTAAGCCAGGTAGGTCTTCAGGAAACACTTCAGGGTATTCAGAAATGACGGGGATATCCTCAATCTTGGGTTTCGGCTCATCAATAGTCACTTGTGCCATGTAGATGACACAACCATTCTTCAAACACTTAGAGGCCTTGAGCATAGTCACTTGCTCAGGCAGTCCATACCGGGTATCTCCCTGAATGGTAAGTGATTCACCAGACGGAGTCTTGATCACCACTTGCTTCTTATTACAGACAATCTGGGCCTGGTTATGAGATAACCAGTCCATACCCAAAACTATGTCAAAACCGGCTAACTTCAGAGGAAGTAGGGACAAAGGAAAAGAGTGGTTCTTAATGGATATGAAATATCCATCTAATATGGTTGAGGCGGTTTCTAAGGTGCCATATGCTAATTCCACCTCATACTTCACACTTAAAGTTCTAACAGGCAGTTTCAACAAATCACAAAACTTATTATCTACGAAAGACTTATCAGCGCCTGAATCAAAAAGTACTCTTGCATAGACATCATTTACGAGGAAGGTACCTGTAATCACATTGTCATCCTGGACGGCTTCCTTTGCATCCATCCTGAAGACCCTAGCATTGGTCTTGTTTCCTTCATCAGCTTTCTTTGCAAGTTTTGGGCAGTTGGTCTTGATATGCCCTTTTTCGTTGCAACTGTAGCACGTTGCATCCTTCAAATTTTTGCAATCCAAGGTCTTGTGCTCCTTGGACTTGCATATACCACATGCAAAAGTTCTCGACAGAGTCTGCGAGTTCGATTCATACCTGCACTTCCCGAAGTGCTGTCTCTTGCAGATCTTACACTTGGGCTTATCACCAGATTGATGCCCATCCTTATTTGACTCAGACCCCTTCTTGTGGTCACTGTTTCCTCGGTGCTTTTTGTTTGACCTCTGTGAATTGTCATCTTCACGTTTCCTTTTCTCGGCATCCTTGTTCCACAGCGATCTTTGTCTGACCGCGTCCAGAGTGAGTGTTACACCCCCAAAATCCACACGCGGAGTATCGCCGCTTGGAGGCGTGACTGACCAGGATCAAGCCACCAATCATATTGAACAAGCATGTAAGTAAACATAATTCAACCAATCAATATGAAAGGTGTTCAAAACCAAAGCATAGTTAAGTGTTTAGCGGAAGCATAATTGTAAAACCCATTGTAAGTATAAAATACGAAATAAGGTAATGTTTATAGCATGGAACACACTGCCATGTCCCACAACGTCCGTTCCTTCCTGTGCAAGCTCCATAAGTACCTATCGACCTGCAAGGCATGTAGCAACGAATCAACAACAAAGTTGAGCGAGTTCACAGTTGGTTGTTTGGTTATAGTTTTCATTTCGTAAATCGTATGTTCGTTTTGTAAACCATGTATCGTATTAATTCGTATCGCGGCCATTCCAGGCATGTTTGCAATGATTAGTGGGGGCTTCCCATGTGTTACTAGACCACGCGTATCGACTGCTACGAAAATGTAAGAGGTGCCCTAAGTCAATGTCTATCAGCATTGACCCTTTGCCCATAGTCCATTAGTACACGCCCGTCCGACTGGCACGGTGTGAGGTTTGTTAAACCTAATAGCACTATTAACTAATGACCCGCTCGCCATAGGCCTCGGCGATTAAGTCGATAAATGAGGGACTTCCTTTGATAGAGTTGATGGTCTTATGATCGTGTACGTAGGCTTTACGTACGTGCTCTTCAATCCGAGGACAGTAGTAAGTATAACTGTACGTAGGTTTTACGTACGTGCCCTTCAATCCGAGGACAGTAGTAATTAGTTCAATAGTAATGGTTGTACGAGTGGTTATTCAATCCCATTCCCAACCCCTGGGAATCCCATGCCTTGGCTAGTGTGAACTCACCTTGGTTTGCTCGGCAGATACACAGAAAGGTCAAGTCTAGCTGCTAGTGGTCAACCACGTCCTAACATGGTTACCACACAAGTCAGGTTTAGGTTCAAGTAATGCACGTATGATTACACATAAGCTAACAGATAAGGAACGCATACAGATCAGGGCAAACACACATCATCACGTTTAACAGTCATAACGTATTCAACTTGTGCGATCAAACGATTGGGCTCAATAACAGTCGGCTCAACCCCTTGTGCGATCAGCATGTCTTGTGCGATCCACAATGGGTTGTGCGATTGGAAAAACTAACCCGGCCCACATAACATAAATAGTCTAACATGTATACGGCCCAAACAAACGAAACAATTTAAATAATCTTGTGCGGTCCAGTTCGTCTTGTGCGACTGAACAATTCTTGTGCGACCGAATTTGGGCTTCAAGGCCCAACAATACAATACTTTGGTCTTGTGCGGTCCGGATCTCTTGTGCGATCCGGACGACTTGTGCGATTGGTTAAATCCTCGACAATTCATGCAATTCAGTTACATTCACAATTATGGCAATTATTTATCTTATTTCCATATATTGATTAACAGTTTCCATCCTAACCATTACTCGATCAAACCAAGCAATTTACCATTTATTCATAAGAATCCTAATCATATTCATAGCATGAACAATAACTTATCAAATCATATTATCTGTTTCGATTAGGATTACAAGGCCTCAATCAGTTCTATCGGATTATACATATATGCATGACATCAAACGAAATATCAAACTGTGACGCATATGAAATTTATTAATCAACCACTCACATATAGATGCACCTAAATCGGCTAATATCCAAATGCATATAACCAAGCACATATTGTAATGTAACTGACCATACAATACATTATAAGAATTCCTAACAAACCCATCAATACAATATTCGACCACATCTGATTTACATGCACACATATATTTGATCATTAATTTCCCTGACAATACACATGCACTAAAGACAATAATGGCCCCCAATTTTCATGCATACACTATGAAATCTCATGCAATTTAAAGCATAGTGGCCGACAAGGAGGTGATGGCTATCTAAATCTCACATGCATGACTAACACAAGCATGATTTAATCACAACAGTCGATGCTACACATGCATGACAGGAGGTTCAATACTATATTCATGTTATTTGCACAAAAGCCATCCCTAGATCACATCATAATCAATTCGGTCAACAAGTTAAACAACACAAGAAAAACTAACCGAGATTAAGAAGAGTATGATGATGGCGATCACGACAAGGGGGGGGGGGTTTCTCCAGTTGCCGCACGATCTCAAGGAGAGAGTATGAGCTTTAGGGTTTTGTGATTTTGTTAAATACTAACTTAATGAGAGGGTTATATTCACTGAATGTGAGCCGGGCCCAAAAACTCGGGTTTCGTTTGGGCCGAGGGCTAGCCCAAGATAATTTAAAGAGTGTTGTGCGACTCGGGGTGTATTGTGCAAATCGGGTATACATTGTGCGATCCACATATGTTTCGAGTATATACATAACACACTAAAATTTCATAACACTTATCACATAATTAAATTATAACATTTTATTGCAAACAATCACAATAGTTAATCACATAGCACTCACACCGGTTACTTCAAAATGCATGAAAGGTTCGGAAATACGAGTTGTCACATTATCCCCAAGTTGAAAGAAATTTCGTCCCGAAATTTGGTACGTACTCACTGAGGAAGCTAGTTAAGTTGCATGATTTTCCTGGTTTTCCTGGGGTGTCACATCCTCCCCCCGTTGATCTGGAATTTCGTCCCGAAATTCCGTAGCTTCAGCCTCAGTAGTGGTTGTACTGTTTGTGAATAGTTGGGGATACTTATGTTTCATTTGATCTTCGCGTTCCCAGGTGAACTCTGGGCCGCGACGCGAGTTCCAACGAACTCGAACGAGAGGTATTCTAGTGCGCTTGAGGACCTTAACATCCCGGTCCGTGATTTCAACTGGTTCCTCGACGAATCGTAACTGCTCGTCGATAGTGAGCTCCTTTAAAGGAACTATGTGGGTCTCATCTGACAGACACTTCTTCAGATTTGACACGTGGAAAACGTTGTGAACTGCACTGAGTTCTGCTGGTAAGTTTAGTTTGTAGGCCACCTTGCCTATTTTCTCAATGACTTCGAAAGGTCCAACGTATTGTGGGTTAAGTTTGCCCCGTTTACCAAAATGAACCACACCCTTCCAGGGTGAAACTTTGAGTAGCACTCGCTTCCCAACCTGGAGCTCGAGTGGTTTCCTGCCCTTATCGGCATAGATTTTCTGACGTTCACGAGCTGCCGCCATTCGTTGTCGTATCTGAGCAATTCGTTCTGTTGTGTCTACCACAAGTTCTGGACCAGTAATCTGACTATCCCCCACCTATGCCCAACAAAGAGGTGACCGGCATTTACTCCCGTACAATGCCTCAAACGGAGCAGCTTTAATGCTGGTGTGGTGGCTGTTATTGTACGAAAATTCCACAAGTGGCAGATGCTTTTCCCAGCCGTTGCCAAAGTCAATTACACATGCCCTAAGCATGTCTTCGAGGGTCTGGATGGTGCGTTCAGACTGTCCATCCATTTGCGGGTGATAAGCTGTGCTCATATCTAAACGTGAGCCGAAGGACTTGTGCATTGCTTGCCATAGTTCTGAAGTAAATCGTGCATCACGGTCAGAGATAATAGAGGTGGGCACTCCGTGCCTCGAGACTACTTCCTTAAGATAAACATCTGCTAATGTGGAGAACTTATCCGTTTCCTTGATAGCTAAGAAGTGAGTAGACTTTGTGAGTCGATCCACGATCACCCAAATAGTATCGTTACCACGTTGAGATCTAGGCAGGCCAGTAACAAAATCCATGGAAATTTGCTCCCATTTCCATTGAGGTATCTCAGGTTGCTGGAGTAGGCCTGAGGGTTTCTGATATTCCGTCTTGACTCTCGCATAAGTCAAGCACTTGCTAACGTAAGTTGCTATGTGGGCCTTCATGCTAGGCCACCAATACGTAGTTTTGATATCGTGGTACATCTTATCCGAACCAGGATGTACTGAGTAGCGAGACTTGTGTGCCATCATCCATCACAAGCTCTCGTAGGTTGCCATAGAGCGGGACTCAAATGCGTCCTGTTACATAGTAGGCACCGTCTTCCTTTTGTTCTACTCGTTGTCTTGAGCCGCGTAGGGCTTCAGCCCTGATGTTTTCTGGTTTCAATGCTTCTGCCTGAGCATCTCGAATCTGAGAAAGAAGACTAGACTGTATAGTGAGTTGTAAAGCTCGTACGCGCTTAGGCGCAATGTCCTTTCGACTGAGGGCGTCAGCCACAACATTGGCTTTGCCTGGGTGGTACCTGATCGAGCATTCATAGTCATTCAGTAGTTCAACCCATCGTCGTTGTCGCATATTCAACTCCTTCTGTTTGAAGATGTGCTCGAGACTTCTGTGGTTGGTGTAAATGGCGCACTTGGTACCGTACAGGTAGTATCTCCATATCTTAAGTGCAAAAACAACAGCTCCCAGCTCTAGATCGTGTGTAGTGTAGTTCCTTTCATGAACTTCAAGTTGGCGTGAGGCGTAGGCTATGACCTTGTCAGGTTGCATCAACACACATCCAAGACCCTGAATGGATGCGTCGCAATAGACCACAAAATCGTCTGTGCCCTCTGGCAATGAGAGAATAGGTGCGTGATGTGTGTAAAATGCAACATATAAATTACATCAAATGAGGCATAAAACTAACCCTTTTTAAATACTAATGTTGGAAAAAGAGTGTTTTTGTCTTCCTTTTGTATTTTCAGGATTAAATGAGCTCAAATTCACAAAAGAAGCAAAAAGACAGCTAAATCTAACATAAATACAAGGAAAGGAACATAAGTGGACTGCCCGACCCCTCAACGGCATCTTCCCAAGCAAAATAGAGAAGGCAGAAGACTGAACACGCCCCGTGCTCAGCCAGCACGGGGCCGTGCCCAAGAAGCAGCAGAAAAGACAAAACCTATAGAAGCTTCTATTGCCCACCACGGGGCCGTGTCCAGTGAACACGGGGGCGTGGCGAAAGTACTGCAGGCGCATTAATTGTAATTGCGAATTACAATTAATGAAGAGAGAGAGTGTCAGACAGGCACGGGGACGTGTCCAGCGGACACGGGGGCGTGCCCAGCCTCCTGTTCAGCCTATAAATAGGAGTGCTTGGTTTCATTTCAACTCATCCCTTGGCACACCACCTCTCTCACACTTCATCCACCACCCACCACCATCACAACACCATCATCCACCACCATCATCCATTGTCCATCGTAGAGTGTGTGAGTCGTCTCGGGATCCAAGATTGATCGTAAGAGTTCTTGACAATCAAGGCCATGTTTGCCTAAGTCTCTTACATCACTTGGTGAAGACAAAGTGTCTAGTATAATACTTTTTATTTCTAATCTTTTGCACTTTTTATTTGGTTTTGTATTAATGACTTTAATAACTAGTTACTTATGTTGAAGGTGATCTTTCCTTATCGTTTGTCCGTGGTGTCTTGGCATTATTTTACTGTCTATATAAAATAAAGGATTTTCACCATTCATATCTCCACGGTCTATATGGAGGTATGTTGGCTACCTGGTCGGGGGTTAAGGGAACGGTTTGGTAAAGGTCTTGCCATTGTTCAGCGTTTAGAGGTCCTGCAATGGACCTGGGTCAAATTTAGTAGGACCTCCTTCAATGCTTCACGGTATTGGATGGCGGGGGTCCAAACTCTTTGATCCCCTCATAAGTTAACTACTATTAATACTATAACCCGGCTATTTAGGACTGTATCCCTGCTGACTCAGACTACTTAGCCGAGGGTAACGTCACCGCCAAAAGCGGGGCCTACCATAATACTGCATTAATAACTTAATTCATTATCTTCCAATAATCCACCCTTTTAGGATTGTATCCTTGCTGACTCAAACTACTGGGGTGAGGGTAACGTCACCTTCAAAAGAGGGGCCTACTACAATAACTAAGATAATCTCTTAATTATGTGCAAAAGTGCGGAAATAATCAAAGGTTATACTAGATACGAGTCGGAACCAAGTGATTCATCTTGTCTATCTGTTTTTCTTTTATTTTTATTTTCAGCATTTTAGTTAGTTTTTATTTTTCTTAGTTTAAAACATTTTTCTAACCTTTTTATTTTGATTAGACGTTGAGGATAAACCGGTACTAAAAGCTCTTGTGTCCTTGGACGACCTCGGTATCTTACCAACGCTATACTACGCTCACGATGGGTGCACTTGCCCATATGTGTGTTTAGTGTTAGTAAAATATCGTGTTTTATAAATTTAAAACTTGGCTAAAATAAGTGTTAAAGGGGCTTAAAATATACACCTAATATATACGACACTTTATCGCACATCAAGTTTTTGGCGCCGTTGCCGGGGACACAAGGATTTTAAGAAAGTTAGGAATCAACGGCCTAATCGTTTTTCTTATTTTTAAATTTTTTTTAGGATTTTTCTTAGTTTTTCAGCTTCTGCAGAGCTCAGCACGGGTCGTGCCCGCTGAACACGCCCCCGTGCTAAATCATTGGAACTGGCAATCCTGTTTTAAGTCAGACAGTAAGCTGAACACGGGGCCGTGCTCACTCAACACGCCCCCGTGCCCACTCAACACGCCCCCGTGCCCAAGTTTCAGTTACTGAAAACAGAACCGTTAGATCCCGGCGGTTGGTAATTTCTGACATAAACATGAGTGATAGTAATTGTTTTTACTTTCGGCACTCTTATGGTACGTGGTGTCAATTATGTGGTGGCAAACATGAAGAAGTAAAATGCTACTTTCTAAATTATAGGCCCCACTACATGGACCCACCGACTTCTTACAACCTTAAGAGGGGCGAAAGTAAAAATAAGCACTATTTCTCCCTCGAATGCGCCCAGCCAGATATTCTAGGGGAAATGCTCCTTGATGAGTTATTTCAACTAGAAAAGCTAATTCTGAATTGGTTAAAAGAGCTTAGGAAGGATTTTATTGATCCACCCCAAGACGATGACCATGACGAAATGCTGGAACCGCATTCCGACAACCTCGTTGCTCCCGAAAATACCTTCATACCTAGCAAAGACTTGGACGATAGTCGTCCCTGTGCCGATTGTGCCGTGAAGGACTCTCCATCGACTTCGTTCGGTGCATACATAGACCTGAGCGATTCGGCATACACATTCTTTAACGAGAGCCCGGAAAAGGGTTGGACTTGTCCACCTAGAATAAAAATAGGAATTACCCTCACCGACAACCTCTTGCGTTCTCGCCTTAGTCTAGGACAATTAAGGTATCTTAGGCACTTTGGGGTTGTTCCAACCAATCAGGAACCACCCGATTTCAACAAGGACCTTAGAACTAGACAACTTCATAAAACAGTCCCTCGACACGGGGCCGTGTCCAGCCAACACGCCCCCGTGTTCACCAAAAGATTCTCTTCTGATTAGTACGTCAGAATACGGACAAACTGTGTCAGGACTCCACCTGCACACGGGGCCGTGTCCAATGGACACGGGGCCGTGTCCAGGATGCTGTCATTTTCTATAAATGCAGCCAAGAATTCTGCACATTTGGACCAACTTGGGACAGAGATTTGAAGGAATCTTCTCTCAAACTATCCTAGGTAAGTCTAAAAGAAGGTTCCAACAACCCATCTTGTCCTTTCCTCTTTTAGCCATTTCCTTCTTCTCCATCTTTCTCCAAAGAACTACCATTAAAAGTTTGAATTCTTCCAACTTTGTGGTAGGGATTAATGAGTTTTGTTCAAGGAATCTTGGTAAAAATATGTTATGTAACATTGTTTTAAGTTATTAATGTCTAAAAAGATCCCACAAGTTCAGAAAATAACTTAAAATTTCAAGTTTCCTTGCTTCAAAATTCTGCAGAAAGATGAACACGGGGCCGTGCTCAATGAGCACGGGGCCGTGTCCGAACACTGTTTCATCAAATAAACTATTTTTCAGTTTATTTTTCGTAGAATGTCGAGCGAAAAAGAGCGAAACATCTTCAGTGCATTCATCCAACAGCCGAAGAGGAAGGAGGCCCTCCATTGAAGCTACACTTGTGCACTATGTGATAGCATTAAGGGAGGCTCTCGACGAAATGACATCAGTAGAGGAGGTCCTAATCGACCGTATTAATGATCTTACGGTGGGACTCGAAAGCAGCTTCCAAGAAATTAATCTCTTGCACCAGAGGTTAAATATTCTTGTAGCACCCCCGATGGAACCAGTCCTCCCTCAACAGGATTGGAACCTGGCACTCGGGATTAACAACCCTACCGGGTGGGAAGATCTTCCGGCGGAACCTCCCGTGGAACACCAACAAGAGAACCCGGTGGAAATCGAGACTCCTCAAACCAATGCCAATGAGCCTTCTTTTCTCCTTCCAAGGGAGGTGGAGGAGTGGCTCGCCGACATGTGAGGAGAACCGCACCCGGAAGAAAGAGTTCTAAAAGGCCTTGTCTAACCAAGATTAGTAGTCTCTTGGAAATTTTGCTAATTAAAATAAAATAGAGGCTAGAACTCCATGATCTAATATTTCTCTGTTTTTCTAGTTTAATTTAAAATTAGGACTATGTAAGTTATCTCTATCATGCAATGAAATGATGGTTTTCAAAGATTGGATGGTTCATAATGAATAAAACACACTCATGGTGATAAGGGGTGAAAAGGGGAACGAGAAAAATGACTTCATGCACAAGAACAAGGCAACCCGACAATTTTCTCCATTACAGAAGGTTCAACACGGGCCGTGCCCAACCAACACGGCCCCGTGTTGAACCCCCTGCAGAAAACTGCCCAGTTCAGGTAACTGGACACGGGCCGTGTTCACCCAACACGCCCCCGTGTCCAGGCTTCTGTTCCTCTTGATTTAATTTTGTTACTGGCACTTGAACACGGGGCCGTGCCCGGACAACACGGGGCCGTGTTCAGCGCCCAGTAACACAAAATTTTTGCTTTTTAACACCATTTTACACATCTAATCAACCTAAAAATTTATTTTTGGGACACATTGAGGACAATGTGTAATTTAAGTGTGGGGGGGATGCTAAAACCTTGAAATTTTGCAAGTCCTAAATACAAGCCTTACACAAAACTCTATTGGAACCGCTAATCACCCCAAATTTTTTCAAAAATTCCATTTTTTTTACTTGTCTAGGTTTAACTCGGGAAATTCAAGTTTTCAAAAAGGTTATATTTTTACGAATTTACAACCAATAGCGTAGTGATAAAAAGAACCAACATAAGAAAATTATGAAACGGCATGACAAGCTTAGTTAAAATTTGATTATATATACTTGATCACATAAAAACCCATTCCCACAAAAGTGAGTTTTGAGCCTTTATTGAGCATACAATTACATATCATTAAACTAAATGCTCATTTTTCGTTTCTTGTGTGAATAGCCGCTTGGTTCTTACGACTCTAGAACTTGCCATGACGATACATTCCCGGTCCTTATCAACTTAAACCCGAGTAAGTAAATGATGGAGGCATTAGGACTAACCCTTTTTATTTCTACACCATTATTTTCCTTTTTCTTTTACCACCTACCCAAAAATCCCCCTAGTTAGCCCCTTTGAGCCTAAACCTTTTCATTTCATAACCCAAACCAAAAACCCTTTTACCCACCAAAACCTTTTTTTTATTTTTAACCCTTTGTTTTAGTAACAAGTTCGGTTTTGCGTATGTTCGTTCGAAAAAAAAAATGTTGTTGATGAAGCAAAGAAAATAAACAAACAAGTTCATCAAAAATAACTTTGTTTGAATAATAGCTTCATCAAAATAAAAGTTACAAAAATAGAAAGTCCTACGAAAACCGACACTTGTTACGCTTTTCGCCCTTTTTCTACTAACCACTAACCACTAACCCAACCACCTACCTTTAACCCAAGCCTAACCCTTAACCCACAAAGTCCTCTTGATATTTACAAAGGTATATAAGTTAAAAAGGAGGAGGATTGATTGCTTGGCAAGCTTATGGTAGGAATAAGTTCCACGCCGCTCTCGAGTGATTCACTAAAAATACACCTTCGGCCGAGTGTGAGTGATTTCTCCCGTGAGGTATGTGAACTTGTATATAAATTGAATTTTAAAAAAGGCATGTTATGCCCAAATAAGTAATTTCTCCTATGAAACGTTCTAAATAAATCATTACGAATAGGATTGTAAATAGATAAAAATAAAACCCAAAAAGATCTTGGATTCCCAACACTCTACGACAAGCCCAAAACCTTCTCTTCTACCTATTCCATTTGGGAGTGTAAGCCACATATTAAAGAGTTTTGCTTGAGGACAAGCAAAAGTTCAAGTGTGGGGGTATTTGATGTGTGTAAAATGCAACATATAAATTACATCAAATGAGGCATAAAACTAACCCTTTTTAAGTACTAATGTTGGAAAAAGAGTGTTTTTGTCTTCCTTTTGTATTTTCAGGATTAAATGAGCTCAAATTCACAAAAGAAGCAAAAAGACAGCTAAATCTAACATAAATACAAGGAAATGAACATAAGTGGACTGCCCGACCCCTCAACGGCATCTTCCCAAGCAAAATAGAGAAGGCAGAAGACTGAACACGCCACGTGCTCAGCCAGCACGGGGCCGTGCCCAAGAAGCAGCAGAAAAGACAAACCTATAGAAGCTTCTATTGCCCACCACGGGGCCGTGCCCAGTGAACACGGGGGCGTGGCGAAAGTACTGCAGGCGCATTAATTGTAATTGCGAATTACAATTAATGAAGAGAGAGAGTGTCAGACAGGCACGGGGCCGTGTCCAGTGGACACGGGGGCGTGCCCAGCCTCCTGTTCAGCCTATAAATAGGAGTGCTTGGTTTCATTTCAACTCATCCCTTGGCACACCACCTCTCTCACACTTCATCCACCACCATCACAACACCATCATCCACCACCATCATCCATTGTCCATCGTAGAGTGTGTGAGTCGTCTCGGGATCCAAGATTGATCGTAAGAGTTCTTGACAATCAAGGCCATGTTTGCCTAAGTCTCTTACATCACTTGGTGAAGACAAAGTGTCTAGTATAATATTTTTTATTTCTAATCTTTTGCACTTTTTATTTGGTTTTGTATTAATGACTTTAATAACTAGTTACTTATGTTGAAGGTGATCTTTCCTTATCGTTTGTCCGTGGTGTCTTGGCATTATTTTACTGTCTATATAAAATAAAGGATTTTCACCATTCATATCTCCACGGTCTATATGGAGGTATGTTGGCTACCTGGTCGGGGGTTAAGGGAACGGTTTGGTAAAGGTCTTGCCATTGTTCAGCGTTTAGAGGTCCTGCAATGGACCTGGGTCAAATTTAGTAGGACCTCCTTCAATGCTTCACGGTATTGGATGGCGGGGGTCCAAACTCTTTGATCCCCTCATAAGTTAACTACTATTAATACTATAACCCGGCTATTTAGGACTGTATCCCTGCTGACTCAGACTACTTAGCCGAGGGTAACGTCACCGCCAAAAGCGGGGCCTACCATAATACTGCATTAATAACTTAATTCATTATCTTCCAATAATCCACCCTTTTAGGATTGTATCCTTGCTGACTCAAACTACTGGGGTGAGGGTAACGTCACCTTCAAAAGAGGGGCCTACTACAATAACTAAGATAATCTCTTAATTATGTGCAAAAGTGCGGAAATAATCAAAGGTTATACTAGATACGAGTCGGAACCAAGTGATTCATCTTGTCTATCTGTTTTTCTTTTATTTTTATTTTCAGCATTTTAGTTAGTTTTTATTTTTCTTAGTTTAAAACATTTTTCTAACCTTTTTATTTTGATTAGACGTTGA
Organism: Helianthus tuberosus; assembly: GCA_030545235.1. Classification (NCBI taxonomy): domain Eukaryota; kingdom Viridiplantae; phylum Streptophyta; class Magnoliopsida; order Asterales; family Asteraceae; genus Helianthus; species Helianthus tuberosus. The sequence goes on from CM060392.1 coordinate 108,963,434, forward strand.
GGATAAACCGGTACTAAAAGCTCTTGTGTCCTTGGACGACCTCGGTATCTTACCAACGCTATACTACGCTCACGATGGGTGCACTTGCCCATATGTGTGTTTAGTGTTAGTAAAATATCGTGTTTTATAAATTTAAAACTTGGCTAAAATAAGTGTTAAAGGGGCTTAAAATATACACCTAATATATACGACACTTTATCGCACATCAAGTTTTTGGCGCCGTTGCCGGGGACACAAGGATTTTAAGAAAGTTAGGAATCAACGGCCTAATCGTTTTTCTTATTTTTAAATTTTTTTTAGGATTTTTCTTAGTTTTTCAGCTTCTGCAGAGCTCAGCACGGGTCGTGCCCGCTGAACACGCCCCCGTGCTAAATCATTGGAACTGGCAATCCTGTTTTAAGTCAGACAGTAAGCTGAACACGGGGCCGTGCTCACTCAACACGCCCCCGTGCCCACTCAACACGCCCCCGTGCCCAAGTTTCAGTTACTGAAAACAGAACCGTTAGATCCCGACGGTTGGTAATTTCTGACATAAACATGAGTGATAGTAATTGTTTTTACTTTCGGCACTCTTATGGTACGTGGTGTCAATTATGTGGTGGCAAACATGAAGAAGTAAAATGCTACTTTCTAAATTATAGGCCCCACTACATGGACCCACCGACTTCTTACAACCTTAAGAGGGGCGAAAGTAAAAATAAGCACTATTTCTCCCTCGAATGCGCCCAGCCAGATATTCTAGGGGAAATGCTCCTTGATGAGTTATTTCAACTAGAAAAGCTAATTCTGAATTGGTTAAAAGAGCTTAGGAAGGATTTTATTGATCCACCCCAAGACGATGACCATGACGAAATGCTGGAACCGCATTCCGACAACCTCGTTGCTCCCGAAAATACCTTCATACCTAGCAAAGACTTGGACGATAGTCGTCCCTGTGCCGATTGTGCCGTGAAGGACTCTCCATCGACTTCGTTCGGTGCATACATAGACCTGAGCGATTCGGCATACACATTCTTTAACGAGAGCCCGGAAAAGGGTTGGACTTGTCCACCTAGAATAAAAATAGGAATTACCCTCACCGACAACCTCTTGCGTTCTCGCCTTAGTCTAGGACAATTAAGGTATCTTAGGCACTTTGGGGTTGTTCCAACCAATCAGGAACCACCCGATTTCAACAAGGACCTTAGAACTAGACAACTTCATAAAACAGTCCCTCGACACGGGGCCGTGTCCAGCCAACACGCCCCCGTGTTCACCAAAAGATTCTCTTCTGATTAGTACGTCAGAATACGGACAAACTGTGTCAGGACTCCACCTGCACACGGGGCCGTGTCCAATGGACACGGGGCCGTGTCCAGGATGCTGTCATTTTCTATAAATGCAGCCAAGAATTCTGCACATTTGGACCAACTTGGGACAGAGATTTGAAGGAATCTTCTCTCAAACTATCCTAGGTAAGTCTAAAAGAAGGTTCCAACAACCCATCTTGTCCTTTCCTCTTTTAGCCATTTCCTTCTTCTCCATCTTTCTCCAAAGAACTACCATTAAAAGTTTGAATTCTTCCAACTTTGTGGTAGGGATTAATGAGTTTTGTTCAAGGAATCTTGGTAAAAATATGTTATGTAACATTGTTTTAAGTTATTAATGTCTAAAAAGATCCCACAAGTTCAGAAAATAACTTAAAATTTCAAGTTTCCTTGCTTCAAAATTCTGCAGAAAGATGAACACGGGGCCGTGCTCAATGAGCACGGGGCCGTGTCCGAACACTGTTTCATCAAATAAACTATTTTTCAGTTTATTTTTCGTAGAATGTCGAGCGAAAAAGAGCGAAACATCTTCAGTGCATTCATCCAACAGCCGAAGAGGAAGGAGGCCCTCCATTGAAGCTACACTTGTGCACTATGTGATAGCATTAAGGGAGGCTCTCGACGAAATGACATCAGTAGAGGAGGTCCTAATCGACCGTATTAATGATCTTACGGTGGGACTCGAAAGCAGCTTCCAAGAAATTAATCTCTTGCACCAGAGGTTAAATATTCTTGTAGCACCCCCGATGGAACCAGTCCTCCCTCAACAGGATTGGAACCTGGCACTCGGGATTAACAACCCTACCGGGTGGGAAGATCTTCCGGCGGAACCTCCCGTGGAACACCAACAAGAGAACCCGGTGGAAATCGAGACTCCTCAAACCAATGCCAATGAGCCTTCTTTTCTCCTTCCAAGGGAGGTGGAGGAGTGGCTCGCCGACATGTGAGGAGAACCGCACCCGGAAGAAAGAGTTCTAAAAGGCCTTGTCTAACCAAGATTAGTAGTCTCTTGGAAATTTTGCTAATTAAAATAAAATAGAGGCTAGAACTCCATGATCTAATATTTCTCTGTTTTTCTAGTTTAATTTAAAATTAGGACTATGTAAGTTATCTCTATCATGCAATGAAATGATGGTTTTCAAAGATTGGATGGTTCATAATGAATAAAACACACTCATGGTGATAAGGGGTGAAAAGGGGAACGAGAAAAATGACTTCATGCACAAGAACAAGGCAACCCGACAATTTTCTCCATTACAGAAGGTTCAACACGGGCCGTGCCCAACCAACACGGCCCCGTGTTGAACCCCCTGCAGAAAACTGCCCAGTTCAGGTAACTGGACACGGGCCGTGTTCACCCAACACGCCCCCGTGTCCAGGCTTCTGTTCCTCTTGATTTAATTTTGTTACTGGCACTTGAACACGGGGCCGTGCCCGGACAACACGGGGCCGTGTTCAGCGCCCAGTAACACAAAATTTTTGCTTTTTAACACCATTTTACACATCTAATCAACCTAAAAATTTATTTTTGGGACACATTGAGGACAATGTGTAATTTAAGTGTGGGGGGGATGCTAAAACCTTGAAATTTTGCAAGTCCTAAATACAAGCCTTACACAAAACTCTATTGGAACCGCTAATCACCCCAAATTTTTTCAAAAATTCCATTTTTTTTACTTGTCTAGGTTTAACTCGGGAAATTCAAGTTTTCAAAAAGGTTATATTTTTACGAATTTACAACCAATAGCGTAGTGATAAAAAGAACCAACATAAGAAAATTATGAAACGGCATGACAAGCTTAGTTAAAATTTGATTATATATACTTGATCACATAAAAACCCATTCCCACAAAAGTGAGTTTTGAGCCTTTATTGAGCATACAATTACATATCATTAAACTAAATGCTCATTTTTCGTTTCTTGTGTGAATAGCCGCTTGGTTCTTACGACTCTAGAACTTGCCATGACGATACATTCCCGGTCCTTATCAACTTAAACCCGAGTAAGTAAATGATGGAGGCATTAGGACTAACCCTTTTTATTTCTACACCATTATTTTCCTTTTTCTTTTACCACCTACCCAAAAATCCCCCTAGTTAGCCCCTTTGAGCCTAAACCTTTTCATTTCATAACCCAAACCAAAAACCCTTTTACCCACCAAAACCTTTTTTATTTTTAACCCTTTGTTTTAGTAACAAGTTCGGTTTTGCGTATGTTCGTTCGAAAAAAAAAATGTTGTTGATGAAGCAAAGAAAATAAACAAACAAGTTCATCAAAAATAACTTTGTTTGAATAATAGCTTCATCAAAATAAAAGTTACAAAAATAGAAAGTCCTACGAAAACCGACACTTGTTACGCTTTTCGCCCTTTTTCTACTAACCACTAACCACTAACCCAACCACCTACCTTTAACCCAAGCCTAACCCTTAACCCACAAAGTCCTCTTGATATTTACAAAGGTATATAAGTTAAAAAGGAGGAGGATTGATTGCTTGGCAAGCTTATGGTAGGAATAAGTTCCACGCCGCTCTCGAGTGATTCACTAAAAATACACCTTCGGCCGAGTGTGAGTGATTTCTCCCGTGAGGTATGTGAACTTGTATATAAATTGAATTTTAAAAAAGGCATGTTATGCCCAAATAAGTAATTTCTCCTATGAAACGTTCTAAATAAATCATTACGAATAGGATTGTAAATAGATAAAAATAAAACCCAAAAAGATCTTGGATTCCCAACACTCTACGACAAGCCCAAAACCTTCTCTTCTACCTATTCCATTTGGGAGTGTAAGCCACATATTAAAGAGTTTTGCTTGAGGACAAGCAAAAGTTCAAGTGTGGGGGTATTTGATGTGTGTAAAATGCAACATATAAATTACATCAAATGAGGCATAAAACTAACCCTTTTTAAGTACTAATGTTGGAAAAAGAGTGTTTTTGTCTTCCTTTTGTATTTTCAGGATTAAATGAGCTCAAATTCACAAAAGAAGCAAAAAGACAGCTAAATCTAACATAAATACAAGGAAATGAACATAAGTGGACTGCCCGACCCCTCAACGGCATCTTCCCAAGCAAAATAGAGAAGGCAGAAGACTGAACACGCCACGTGCTCAGCCAGCACGGGGCCGTGCCCAAGAAGCAGCAGAAAAGACAAACCTATAGAAGCTTCTATTGCCCACCACGGGGCCGTGCCCAGTGAACACGGGGGCGTGGCGAAAGTACTGCAGGCGCATTAATTGTAATTGCGAATTACAATTAATGAAGAGAGAGAGTGTCAGACAGGCACGGGGCCGTGTCCAGTGGACACGGGGGCGTGCCCAGCCTCCTGTTCAGCCTATAAATAGGAGTGCTTGGTTTCATTTCAACTCATCCCTTGGCACACCACCTCTCTCACACTTCATCCACCACCATCACAACACCATCATCCACCACCATCATCCATTGTCCATCGTAGAGTGTGTGAGTCGTCTCGGGATCCAAGATTGATCGTAAGAGTTCTTGACAATCAAGGCCATGTTTGCCTAAGTCTCTTACATCACTTGGTGAAGACAAAGTGTCTAGTATAATATTTTTTATTTCTAATCTTTTGCACTTTTTATTTGGTTTTGTATTAATGACTTTAATAACTAGTTACTTATGTTGAAGGTGATCTTTCCTTATCGTTTGTCCGTGGTGTCTTGGCATTATTTTACTGTCTATATAAAATAAAGGATTTTCACCATTCATATCTCCACGGTCTATATGGAGGTATGTTGGCTACCTGGTCGGGGGTTAAGGGAACGGTTTGGTAAAGGTCTTGCCATTGTTCAGCGTTTAGAGGTCCTACAATGGACCTGGGTCAAATTTAGTAGGACCTCCTTCAATGCTTCACGGTATTGGATGGCGGGGGTCCAAACTCTTTGATCCCCTCATAAGTTAACTACTATTAATACTATAACCCGGCTATTTAGGACTGTATCCCTGCTGACTCAGACTACTTAGCCGAGGGTAACGTCACCGCCAAAAGCGGGGCCTACCATAATACTGCATTAATAACTTAATTCATTATCTTCCAATAATCCACCCTTTTAGGATTGTATCCTTGCTGACTCAAACTACTGGGGTGAGGGTAACGTCACCTTCAAAAGAGGGGCCTACTACAATAACTAAGATAATCTCTTAATTATGTGCAAAAGTGCGGAAATAATCAAAGGTTATACTAGATACGAGTCGGAACCAAGTGATTCATCTTGTCTATCTGTTTTTCTTTTATTTTTATTTTCAGCATTTTAGTTAGTTTTTATTTTTCTTAGTTTAAAACATTTTTCTAACCTTTTTATTTTGATTAGACATTGAGGATAAACCGGTACTAAAAGCTCTTGTGTCCTTGGACGACCTCGGTATCTTACCAACGCTATACTACGCTCACGATGGGTGCACTTGCCCATATGTGTGTTTAGTGTTAGTAAAATATCGTGTTTTATAAATTTAAAACTTGGCTAAAATAAGTGTTAAAGGGGCTTAAAATATACACCTAATATATACGACACTTTATCGCACATCAGTGCGCTACAGAGCCTATCCTTTAGGTGCTGAAATGCAGATTCCTGTGTGTTACCCCAACGATAGATAACGCCTTTCTGCGTTAGTGAGGTGAGAGGTTGTGCAATCTTGGAGAAGTCCTTGATGAACCTTCTGTAGTAACCTGCCAAGCCCAAGAATTGGCGAACTTCCGTTGGTGTACGAGGTGCAGGCCAATTCTTAATCGAGTCTACCTTAGATGGGTCAACGTGAATCCCATCCTTGTTCACCACATGGCCTAAGAAATGGACTTCACGAAGCCAGAAGTCATATTTTGAAAACTTGGCGTACAACTGTTCTGTTCGAAGGAGTTCCAAAATGAGTCGTAGATGCTGCTCGTGTTCCTCCTGACTCTTCGAATAGATCAGGATGTCGTCGCTGAAAACAATAACGAACTTGTCCAGGTAAGGCTTGCACACTCGATTCATCAAGTCCGTGAAGACCGCAGGTGCGTTTGTCAGCCCAAAAAGCATGACCAAAAACTCATAGTGTCCATATCGAGTTCTAAAGGCTATTTTGGAGACGTCCTCTTCTCGGACTCTCAGCTGGTGATATCCTGATCTCAAATCAATCTTTGAATAGTAGCTCGACCTTTGCAGCTGGTCGAATAGGTCATCGATGCATGGAAGAGGATAACGGTTCTTCACAGTTACCTTGCTGAGTTCACGGTAGTCGATGCACATTCTGAAAGTTCCGTCTTTCTTCTTCACAAACAAGACTGGAGCTCCCCAGGGCGAAGAGCTAGGATGAATAAAACCCTTATCCAAGAGTTCTTGTAGTTGCGTAGAGAGTTCTTCCAACTCTGATGGAGCTAAGCGATAAGGTGCACGAGCTATAGGTGCTGCTCCAGGAGCTAGCTCGATGTGAAACTCGACCTGTCGATGAGGCGAAAGGCCAGGTAGTTCCTCAGGAAATACCTCAGGGAAGTCACGTACAATCGGAAAGTCTTCTATCTTCTTCTCTTTCTTCGAGGTGTCAGTGACGAGAGCCAGAATAGCAGTGTGGCCCTTTCTAAAACACCCTGGGCCTTAAGGAAAGGGATGATGCTCTCAACAGCACTCCTCTTGACGCCACAAATCATGAGAGGTTCATCACCTGAACGAGGAGTACGGACAGCCTTCTCATTGCAAAGAATCTCTGCTCGGTGTTGAGATAACCAATCCATCCCAATAACGATGTCGAAACTACCCAGAGCTATAGGAATGAGATCGATAGAGAAAGTCTGACCAGCTAAGACGAGGTTACAACCCTTGACTATGTGACCACTGTGGTGTCTGTTGCATCTGTTGCACTTTGGGTGGTTTCCCCGATATCCACCCTGCCCTTGACTACCAGAAGACTGCTGACCAGGGCTCTGATAGTCATCAATCTTTCGCTGTTGTGCCTGGGACTGAACTGAAGTCGAACCCTTTGCTGGAGGTTCCATCCCACTTTCGTTTGTTGTCACTGGGAGTAGCAGAAGTAGTAGTAGTAGTAGCAGAAGTAGTAGTAGTAGTAGTAGTAGCACCTATACGCTTAGGCAGTTTGTTCTGTTCCACTGCTGGGTCCGTGTGACGATGAGCAAGACGTGTAACATCCTGGATAGTAGCAAGGTTAGCAGAAGTCACATGACTTTGAATCTCTGGTACTAAGCCTTTGAGGTACAGCTCAATGCGCTTGATGGGAGGGTCCACCATAGTTGGACATAACACTGCCAGTTCGTCGGATCGTTTCGTGTACGCTTCTATCTCTGACCCTGTCATCTTCAGGTTAAAGAACTCTACTTCCAGCTTGCGGATGTCATCACGACTACAGTATTCTCGTTTGATCAGTTCCTTAAAATCATTCCATGGGGTGGCATTAGCAGCCGCTAGCCCCAGCATCTGAACTTGCGCGTTCCACCATGTTAGCGCAGTGCCTTTGAGAGTACCAGTGGCGTACTTCACCCTGCGAGCCTCAGGGCATTCACACATCTCTAAGACAGACTCGAGCTTTTCAAACCAATGGAGGAGTCCAATAGCTCCTTTAGTGCCACTGAAAGTACTAGGACGACAGTCCATGAACGTCTTAAATGTGCATACAGGCGGCTGAGTGTTCTGACCTTGTTGCGCGAGGAAGAAATGACAGGATTAAGCGTGAGAGTTGGGTCATGAGAGTAGGATCTAACATCCTAGGGTAGGTTCGTATCAGCAGGTTATACCTCCTGCCTGAGCGGCTGCGAGTGCTGTCGTAACTTGTTCGTTGATAAGAGCCGTCAGCTGGCTTGAGTTTAGGTTGACACGTTCCCTCATGATCTTCACATCGAAGGAAACACAAATAGGAAAGGTGTCGCGAATGTGTATAAGTGTGGAGTGACAGAAGGAAGCAAGCACACATCTGTTTTCAATTAACAGTGACTATGTTTATCTAAGCATACCATAAGCAAAGTTCTATGTAATCTAACAAGTAGGCAATAAGACATAAACCACATCACCTAGAATGTTGAGCCTTGCACGTGGAGTGAAGCGTCGTTGTGGATCGTAGAGCACTATACAGGTTATAGTCTGGTTTTAACAAAACTTTTCCCTTATTAAAACCAAGTTCGCTATAACCAATGGCTCTGATACCAATCTGTCACACCCCCAAAATCCACACGCGAAGTATCGCCGCTTGGAGGCGTGACTGACCAGGATCAAGCCACCAATCATATTGAACAAGCATGTAAGTAAACATAATTCAACCAATCAATATGAAAGGTGTTCAAAACCAAAGCATAGTTAAGTGTTTAGCGGAAGCATAATTGTAAAACCCATTGTAAGTATAAAATACGAAATAAGGTAATGTTTATAGCATGGCACACACTGCCATGTCCCACAACGACCGTTCCTCCCTGTGCAAGCTCCATAAGTACCTATCGACCTGCAAGGCATGTAGCAATGAATCAACAACAAAGTTGAGCGAGTTCACAGTTGGTTGTTTGGTTATAGTTTTCATTTCGTAAATCGTATGTTCGTTTTGTAAACCATGTATCGTATTAATTCGTATCGCGGCCATTCCAGGCATGTTTACGATGATTAGTGGGGGGCTTCCCATGTGTTACTAGACCACGCGTATCGACTGCTATGAAAATGTAAGAGGTGCCCTAAGTCAATGTCTATCAACATTGACCCTTTGCCCATAGTCCATTAGTACACGCCCGTCCGACTGGCACGGTGTGAGGTTTGTTAAACCTAATAGCGCTATTAACTAATGACCCGCTCGCCATAGGCCTCGGCGATTAAGTCGATAAATGAGGGACTTCCTTTGATAGAGTTGATGGTCTTATGATCGTGTACGTAGGCTTTACGTACGTGCCCTTCAATCCGAGGACAGTAGTGAGTATAACTGTACGTAGGTTTTACGTACGTGCCCTTCAATCCGATGACAGTAGTAATTAGTTCAATAGCAATGGTTGTACGAGTGGTTATTCAATCCCATTCCCAACCCCTGGGAATCCCATGCCTTGGCTAGTGTGAACTCACCTTGGTTTGCTCGGCAGATACACAGAAAGGTCAAGTCTAGCTGCTAGTGGTCAACCACGTCCTAACATGGTTACCATACAAGTCAGGTTTAGGTTTAAGTAATGCACGTATGATTACACATAAGCTAACAGATAAGGAACACATACAGATCAGGGCAAACACACATCATCACGTTTAACAGTCATAACGTATTCAACTTGTGCGATCAAACGATTGGGCTCAATAACAGTCGGCCCAACCCCTTGTGTGATCAGCATGTCTTGTGCGATCCACAATGGGTTGTGCGATTGCAAAAACTAACCCGGCCCACATAACATAAATAGTCTAACATGTATACGGCCTAAACAAACGAAACAATTTAAATAATCTTGTGCGGTCCAGTTCGTCTTGTGCGACTGGACAATTCTTGTGCGACCGAATTTGGGCTTCAAGGCCCAACAATACAATACTTTGGTCTTTTGCGGTCCGGATCTCTTGTGCGATCCGGACGACTTGTGCGATCGGTTAAATCCTCCACAATTCATGCAATTCAGTTACATTCACAATTATGGCAATTATTTATCTTATTTCCATATATTGATTAACAGTTTCCATCCTAACCATTACTCGATCAAACCAAGCAATTTACCATTTATTCATAAGAATCCTAATCATATTCATAGCATGAACAATAACTTATCAAATCATATTATCTGTTTTGATTAGGATTACAAGGCCTCAATCAGTTCTATCGGATTATACATATATGTATGACATCAAACGAAATATCAAACTGTGACACATATGAAATTTATTAATCAACCACTCACATATAGATGCACCTAAATCGGCTAATATCCACATGCATATAACCAAGCACATATCGTAATGTAACTGACCATACAATACATTATAAGAATTCCTAACAAACCCATCAATACAATATTCGACCACATCTGATTTACATGCACACATATATTTGATCATTAATTTCCCTGACAATACACATGCACTAAAGACATTAATGGCCCCCAATTTTCATGCATACACTATGAAATCTCATGCAATTTAAAGCATAGTGGCCGACAAGGAGGTGATGGCTATCTAAATCTCACATGCATGACAAACACAAGCATGATTTAATCACAACAGTCGATGCTACACATGCATGACAGGAGGTTCAATACTATATTCATGTTATTTGCACAAAAGCCATCCCTAGATCACATCATAATCAATTCGGTCAACAAGTTAAACAACACAAGAAACACTAACCGAGATTAAGAAGAGTATGATGATGGCGATCTTGACGAGGGGGGGGGGGTTTCTCCAGTTGCCGCACGATCTCAAGGAGAGAGTATGAGCTTTAGGGTTTTGTGATTTTGTCAAATACTAACTTAACGAGAGGGTTATATTCACTGAATGTGAGCCGAGCCCAAAAACTCGGGTTTCGTTTGGGCCGAGGGCTAGCCCAAGATAATTTAAAGAGTGTTGTGCGACTCGGGGTGTATTGTGCAAATCGGGTATACATTGTGCGATCCACATATGTTACGAGTATATACATAACACACTACAATTTCATAACACTTATCACATAATTAAATTATAACATTTTATTGCAAACAATCACAATAGTTAATCACATAGCACTCACACCGGTTACTTCAAATTGCATGAAAGGTTCGGAAATACGAGTTGTCACAGTGAGGGACAAAGATATGTCAGCTACTGATCTGAAAGTAGCTGGCTGAGAGGCCTTCACGATTGCCTTTATCTCTGGGGCTAAACCCCCAATGAATCGAGCTATTCTTTTGGGTTCCGGGGTCACCAGATACGGAACCAACCTCGACATTGTATTAAAGCTCGTGAGGTAAGCTTGGCAATCCAGGTTTGTCATTACCAAAGACAGAAAATCCGACTCAATCTTTTCGACCTCATGCTGAGGACAGTAGTTCTCTTTGATGAGGGTAACAAATTGTTCCCATGTCATATTGTACAGTGGGATTTTCCCAGTAGCTTGAACCAACGATCTCCACCAGGCTAAGGCCTCACCTTTGAACGATTGAGACACAAACTTGACTATATCCCTCTCAGCGCACCCGCTGATATCCACTACTGTGTCCTTCTCATCTAACCACGTCATGCAGTCTATAGCTCCTTTTTCCCCAGTGAAATCCCTGGGTTTGCATGAAACAAAGTATTTGTAGGAGCAACCCTTGTTACGAGGTTCTTGATTTAGTACAATCTGTTGAGATGGAGCACTGTTGTGGTTTGAGGAGTGTCGATCATCATTTTTCTTTGATTCTTCCTTCTTGGAGGGAGGCTTGCTATGAGCCTCAGAATGAGTCGTGGGCTTTGAATGCGGTGTAGATAGGGTCCTACTTCGAGTCCCACTATAATCATCATACTGCCGCTCTATGGCCTTTGTAACAGCGTTATCTATTAACGCTTGTAGTTCGGCACCCGTTATATTAATCCGGGCGTCATTCTGATTTTCCACTGGGTGACTATTAATTTCATCTGAGTCAGCCATTTTAATTTGAACTGTTACATCAGACAAAGACAATAGTTTACTTGGGAGTTTATTTTGGACTTGTCTTTTAAGGCAATTCATTAACCACGGTAAACATAGACCATATTTGGTTAATTTGTTACTCACTTTTATTTAGGATTTTAGTATAACCTATCCTAATTATAAAACAAAACAGTATTATTAGCACAAAAGGCCTGGTCACGAGGACATTTTAAATTATAAGCCATGATTTCAGAGAATCAAGGCATGAAGGTTTGAACATAGTTCTTTACCTTTTTCAGACAGGGTCGCAGACTACTACTGTCTTTTGTCTCATATGAAAATGAGCAGGGCCCGTAGGCACTATATTACCAATGTATGGTCAAAATATGATCATCTTAATTGATGATTTAAACCCATGATTCATAGATCATTAAGTTGGGTTAGGAATCTTTGGAAGAATCCTTATATAAGAATGACGTGTGTGATTTTTAACGAATCACGTCTGCCAGGAGTGTTAACATGTTTTCAGATGTTAACAGGGATTTGAATCTTTTTAACATGTTTTACCATCTTGGCCAGGTCTTATAATGACATGCCGGCTAGGTTATACCTTTAAGATCCTTATTAATATTCAACGCAGAACAATCCTATATTGAAATGGTTAATATGTATCCGAATCTAATTGGAGAACTACCGTCTTGGCCCTGTCTTTAAAATGTCATAAGGCTAGGCCTTGTCCCTTTAGATTTTATCATTCTAATATAATGATTGATCAAATATGTTATTTATTTAATTCACATTCTATGTTTATGCATAAAATAAAAATGAAAATTTTAATTCAACCATTTCACACAAAGTTCTGAACGAGTACAAGCTTGCCCTAAACGGGTATTCTAATAAAATAACATGCCCGCGCAGGGGCTCAAACAAGCAACATACCCACGCAGGGGTTAAAACAACAATACAGGCCCACGCAGGGGCTCAACTGAAACAAGGAAATTACAACCAACAGTTGAAGGATTCAATGGTCCTTCTTGCTCTTCCCTTTTATTAAACTTGCCAATCCTTGGAAGAAACTTTGTCGCTCCCTGCGGTCTCTGTGAAAATCTCGCTCGACTTGGTCCAATCTTTGAAGAATTTCTTCATGCTCTGGTGGGGAAAACCGTGGCGGCTGTGATTGTTGCCGAATTATAGGTCTAGCAGGTATTTGGTACCCATGAGTTGGGTACCCTACTCCCCAGGGAGCTCCATACGGTCCTTCAGGATGAAGGGCGTTATAGTTGGCCGCTACTAAGTATGGGTCGGCTTCAGCATAATTATAGTTGGCGTGAGCCGGCTGCTCAAATGGGTTGTACGCCATTGAACCAGTGTATGCAGGAATCGGGTTATCAAAACCCATCGGTGGTGGCTGCGGTGCAACTGGGTTTGAAGGCCCACCCATTTGCGGGTCTTCATGTAGTGGCGGATAATGACTGCCACTTGAGTGACGAGGAGAGCAAAAATGGAAATCCCCTGCTCGCGCAGACATACGTGGGCCGGTTCTCCTACGCCTTGGCGGTTCTGGAGGTGCTTGATGAACTGGCGGCGGTGGAGGCGGTGGCGTGACTGCCACAAAACGTGAATCCCCAGAGGGATCCTGCTGCTGCTGTTGCTGCTGGTGAGGTGATGAATGGTGCGAGGGTGTAAAATACCACTCGAACTGATTAAACCGTGCCTGGTAACTGTCTAGACCACGGTAGGGTGATCCATGAAAAGACGAACCATCAGAGACCTCGATAGGATGGTTGGGGGTCCCGGTTGCAGGCTCGACGGGATCCGTGTCCTCGTCCATGTCCTCTGCATGATCGCCGGAGAAATGATCCTCTGGCCCCAATGGGTTAAAACCCACTGGTTCTTGTAGGTAGTTTGCCGGGTTAAACCGGCCCTGAAAGACGGGAGTGGGGTCTCCAAAGGAATGGTGCGATAGGGATCGCTGTAGAGGTATGTAAGAAGGTTGTGGGTTATTGGGCTCGTTTTCCGACTGTGGCCCATAAGAGTTACGAAAGGGAGGCGTTGAACTGTGTGAAACAGACCATCTAGCGGGCTCCACATTGGTCCTCCTGTTCTCTCGTGGATCGGCACTCGCAGTGTTAGAAGGAGCTCGTCGGTGCGAAGGCTCGGCTTCGTGATCATTGGGGGCGGTGATTGGCCCCTTGCCTCGTCCTCTTCGTCTGAAAAATCTTGGCGGCGTATTTAGACCTGTCAAAATAACATAAGATAATAACAAGAATATATAAAATAAAGGGCAAAACAAAACAAAGTAGAATTTGTCCTATGTTATTTGTCTAGACTCGAAAGTTTAGGAATGTGCAATTGTGTCATTGAGATTAAACACAAAAGGCTAGTGTTTAATTCACTCAATGTTGGCTCTGATACCAACCTGTCACACCCCGATATTTCCACGTTTAAACGGTGGGCCACCTGTGGGGGAGTATCGTGACGTAGTTGGCAACATTACAGTCAAACAACACAATATTTAAAATGCACATCGGAAGCAAAGATAGATGTATTTCAATCGAATATAATATTGTAATATCAAGTATCACAACAGTCGAAAGTTTATCCACAGGTGGATCGAAATAAAATGGAAACAGTAGTTCAACAGACTTTAGGCATCTTAAGCTTGCGAGACTCTTATTGATGCTAAGGAGAAATCCAGCCTATTACGAGTAGTACTTGCATTTAATCTTTTTGGGAAAATACGTCAGTTTACACTGGTAAATACAATTAACCGACTCATTTTAAAATGATTAAAAATTGATTTGAATGCACGTGGCACAAACATTTTATAACTTGGGATAATTATTTAAATATATAAACTTGTAAAAGGATTACATGTTCCTTATGCGTTCAGTAGCCCGGTTCGTGCCGGGTTAAAGATCAATAGACACACCACATAATTTATTTATGCACTGACGAGTGTACGCCTACACTCCGCGCTTAGGTCGTGGCCATTTCGTAAAATGATGCCAAGGATATCTGGGACATGGTCATTAACCCCCCAAAGGCGTTAAGCAAACAAAACATATTTAAACGGGTCATCTCGATAATACTTAACCACCAATCGATTAAGGTCGAATGCCCGACCAAGCGGTATTTTATATACCGTATCCCAAGCCCGTATAAGGGAAAATAAGTTAAAAGTATTTACCTTTGCAAGTATAATTCACAATTAGCAAATGCGGGTAGCTTTTACCAGTTCTCCTATTCTGGAACAAAGGTTTATAATAACCTATTATAATCCTAACGGTCTTTAGTTAAGCTTAAGCTTAGACCGGTTAGTTTTAAGGAATGATACGGTTCGAATGCGTGATTAAGCGAAGACCGGAATAGAATGTGATTTAGACCTGACAAGTTTGAAGACTTGTCTTATATGGGTAATCTAAACACATTCTGGATTTTGAGATAAAACCGATAAGGGTTGACCCGTTTCGGCTAATTTATGCAAACTAGTTACATAAACCGAACCGAACGCGCAAGAGGCGTAACGGGTGACCGTAAGATTCATTTACAGGTTTCCTAAGTTAATATGCCTCAAATATGTTGTGACATCAGTAAGATGTCTTTTATTATGCCCGAAACGAATTTAAACGCACACTATGCCCCGTAGGGGCATTTTTGTCATTTACAAGGTTATAAAAGAGTTTAAGTATTAACCTGAGTTACAGGTCTGATGTAAACAACAAAAATACTTAATTTGATAAGTTAAAACAGTAGGGTATTGCATATATGTGAAATTTATCAATTATAACCAAACTATGCACCGTATGGGCATTTTGGTAATTTCACATAAGCCGAAAAGCTCAAAACTGAAGTCTGAGTTAAACAACTTTTGCTTACTATTAAAATATTATAATTTACCTAAAATATCAGTAGGTATCAACCCTTGTATGTTTAAAATAGTTTTAGTACATACTATGCGTTAAAAACACTTAAAAAGGCGATTAGGAGCCGTTTTCGGGTTCTATATAGAAAGCTGATATTTTTATTATTCCAGAAGGTCTAAAATAATTTATTCATCATATAAAATCAGTAGCAAAAGGTTTGGGGTCAAATAGATATGTAAAACTCATTTTATAGCCCGAAAGGGCAAAACCGACAATTACCGGATCATGCTTATAACTCTAAGTTATGCTCAGCCTAAAATTAATTAAAAAATTTTCAAAAAATCCCAAAATATTATATTACATTAGTGGGTAAAAAGTTTGATATCAAAAAGTAGGTTTAAATAGGCTATATGCTAATTACGCTAATGAGCATAACTCTCAATCTACACCTCAAACTGATGTCAAATTCTGGGTACAAGTTTATATATCAGTAACTAAGGTTTCTATTCTTTTATATTTTCAAAAATCACGTTTTATGGTGAAAAGGGCATAATGGTCAACATATAGGCAATTAACGGAATCATGCATATTAATTGGTTAACTAATGAACCAAGGTGTATAATCACAGAGGGTTATAATAGCATGTAACCTAGTCTAATTAAAGCTCTAAGGCATTTCTAAAACATGCTAAATCGGGTCAGAACTGAAGTCAAAGCAAAAGTCAAAGCTTTGCGACTTTCGGTTCCGAACCGGGTCTTTACTGAAAATTGTCGGGTTGAACATGTTTAGACATGTTCTTACATTAATTACCAAGTTATATTAATGATCAAACAGGTTGTATGGGTTCTACATTGTTAATTATGCATAAATTGGAAATTAAGCATTCTGTTGACTTTTTAAAAACAAGTTTGACCCGACATTTGACCTAGTTAGAGTGGGAATCAGAGGGTGCCCTTTTAAGGGTTTATTGCCCACATAATTACCAACTTATAACTACTTTCAATTCGACTACTCACTTGACCATTAGTGATTAATCGTGAAGTCAACCGTTAATTACGACGGTTTGACTTTTAAGCTAAAACTAAGCAAAAACTTAACTAAGAAAGGTTAAGCATACTTACTGAAGTCCTATGCACGATTAGTAATCACTTGAGTCTGCTTTGGAGCTCCAGAAATGATCAGAAATGCAGATGGAAGGTGTGGTTACAATGTTGCAACACAAGGCCCTTTTATAGTGCTTTAATCTCCTTAGATCATTGACAAATCATGCTAGCAATGGCCATGGATCGTCCACAGGTGTCCCTAAGTGCCTAGGACTGTTTAGGGGTCGCCCATGTAGTGAAAATATCTGATTAAAGTCGGTTATTGCGCATAAACAGGCTGTTGTCCCAACTTTCTGCATCTAGGCGTCTGACGCGGCCCGCGTAAGACATGTTAACATCTTACGCGGCCCGCCTGAGCCTCGTATTCAGATTTCACATTTTCAAGTTGTTGCATATTTGACTCTTGGCCTTTCGAAGGGTCAACCAAACTTATTTCTTGCATTTTGAGCCCTCCAAATTTACCTATAAGGGCTTTAAGACTTATACCCACTTTGTTAAGTCCTCGGTCACTTTGTTATTACCAGAAAAGTCATAATTTTCAACGTTGACGCTTTAACCCCTTATATACGAATTTGATCATAACTTTCTCATACGATAACGAAACCTTATGAAATTTTTATCATGTATTCTAGTGAGCATAATTAATCGTTACAAAGCTTCGGGTTTGCTAAAAGGTCACTCAGAGGTATAACTTAAACATGTTGACACATTTAACCCCTGTAGTTTGTAATCTCTCACTTTCTTTCATATTTAGCTTTGTATGATCCATGATTTATTCGTTTGATGGTATAATCATCATGTAGGGTTGTTGTAAAGTGTATTTATTTACTGTTGACATTTTGAATCCGTATTTTCACATACTTTCCATGTTTGTCAACTTTAGTCCTTCTAGAACATTCTTTCACACGTTCAAACCTATGACACGTGTCAACACATTATAGGACGTGAATTTTCGAGGTGTTACATCCTCACCCCTTTAAAAGAAATCTCGACCTCGAGATTTACTGAAATAAATAAGGGTACTTTTCTTTCATTGTGGATTCAGCCTCCCACGTATACTCGGGACCTCTACGGGCATCCCATTTAACCTTTACAATAGGCACATGCTTCCTTCGAAGCTTCTTAACCTGTCGATCTTCAATCGACAATGGTTTTTCCACAAATATCAAGCTCTCATCTATATGCACATCCGTATGTGGTATGACTAGCGATTCGTCAGCTAGGCATTTCTTCAGATTGCAGACGTGGAATACGTTATGAATACCACTGAGCTCTTCAGGTAAGTTTAACTTGTAAGCCACTGACCCAACACATTCGATAATCTCGAATGGTCCTATATACCTCGGACTTAACTTGCCTTTCTTGCCAAATCGCATCACTCCCTTCCATGTTGATACTTTTAGCAACACCTTGTCACCTACTTCGAATTTCATAGGTTTACGCTTTGGATCTGCGTAACTCTTCTACTTATCCCTGGCAGCTTTCAGACGGTCACGAATCTGGACAATCTTGTCCATCGTTTCAAATACTATTTCAGGTCCTGATAGTTGGACATCTCCAACTTCCGCCCAACAAACGGGCGTTCTACACTTTCTACCGTATAAGGCCTCGAAAGGCGCAGCCTTAATGCTGGTATGGTAGCTATTGTTATATGAGAACTCGATCAATGGCAGGTGGTTATCCCAACTACCACCTAGATCAATCACACATGTACGAAGCATGTCTTCCAAGGTTTGGATTGTACGCTCACTCTGGCCGTCTGTCTGAGGATTGAGAATATTCCTATGAGGATTGAGAATATTCCTATGTTAAGTCTAGACTCAGAAGGTCAAGGAATGTGCTAATGTGTCATTGAGATTAAACACGAAAGGCTAGTGTTTAATTCACTCAATGTTGGCTCTGATACCAACCTGTCACTCCCCAAATTTCCACGTATTACCGGTGGGCCCGGTAGGGGAGTAACGTGACGTGGTTGGCAACATCATAGTCAAACAACACAATATATAAATGCACAGCGGAAGCAAAAGGATAAATATATTACAATCCGAAATAGTGTAACATCAAAGTATTACAACGGAAGTAAAGGATCCACAGGCGGATCGAAAATAAAATAACACTGTTCAACAGACTTTAGGCATCTAAGCTTGCGAGACTCTTTAATGATGCTAGGAGTAGCCAGCCGATTCCGATTAGTACCTGCACTTAGCCTTTTTGGAAAATACGTCAGTTTACACTGGTAAATACAATCAACTGACTCATTTTAAAAAGGGTTTAAAAATGATTGATTTGCATGCACATGGCACAAATAATATTTTATAACTTGGGATGCTTATTTAAATATATAAACTTGTAAAGGATTTACATGTTCCTTATGCGTTCAGTAGCCCGGATTGAGCCGGGTTAAAGATCAATAGACACACCACTTTATTTATGAGACACTGACAGGTGTACGCCGACACCTGAGTGCTAAGGTCGTGGCCATTTCATAAAATGATGCCAGGGATATCCGGGACAACGGTCATTAACCCCCAAAGGCTTTAAGCAAACAAAACAAATTAAACGGAACATCTCAATACTTTAACCATCATACAATTAAAGATTCAATGCCCGACCAAGCGGTATTTTATATACCGTACCCCAAGCCCGTATAGGGAAATAAGTTAAAAGTATTTACCTGAGCTAAATATAAATTCAATCCCAGCCGTATCAAATCAGCAAGTACAGATAGCTTTTACTGGGCTCCTAAATCTGGAACGAATGTTTTTAATAACCTATTAGAATCCTAACGGGTCTTTAATTAAGTCATGACTTAGACCGGTTAGTTTTCAAAAGGAAGATACGGTTCAAACGCATGATAAGGCGAAGACCAGAATAGAATGTGATTTAGACCCGACAAGTTTGAAGACTTGTATAATATGGGTAATCTAAACACATTCTGGATTTTGAGATTATAACGATAAGGTTTGACCCGTTTCGGCTAATTTATGTAAACTAGTTACATAAACCGAACCGAACGCGTATGAAGCGTAACGGGTAACCATAAGAGTCCTAAACAGGTTTCCTAAGTTAACATGCCTTAAATATGTTGTGATATCAGTAGGATACCTTCCATTATGCCCAAAACGAGTTTAATCTCATATTAAGCCCCTTAGGGGTATTTTGGTCATTTTAAAGATTATAAAAGGGATCAATTAAGCTTCTGTGATCTGGGTCTGAATAAATTGGTAAAATAGTTTATTTTAACTTGGTATATCAGTTGGTGTTAAGTCCTATGTGGCAAAATGGTTTTAAACCCTTACTATGCGCTTAATACGCGTATAACGCCATTTTAAGCGATTTACGGTTTAAAATAGTATTCTGAGTTTCCAGGTCAGTTTACAAGGTTCAAAACACTCCATTTATTATTTGAAATCAGTAGCAATTGGATTGGTGTCAAAAGGATTTGTAAAACTCATTTTATGGCCGAAAAGGGCACATTCGGTATTTACCGAATTAAGGCGATAATCCTAGCTTATGATCAGTTTAAAAATAATTAAAAAATCTTCAAAAATCCCAAAATATTATATTACATCAGTGGGTAAAAGGTTTGGTGTCAAAAATGGGGTTTAGATAGGCTTTACGCTAATGACGCCGATTAATTACTAAGAAGCGTTATAATTACGTCATTAAGCATAACTCCTAATCTAGACCTCCGACTGATGTGAAAATTTACAGACATGTTTAAAAATCAGTAACTAAGATTATTGTACTTTCACATTTCCAAAATCTCGTTTTATTATCATAAGGGCATTATGGTCACTATTTAAGCAATTAACGGAAACGTCGGACAATCGAGGTTCCAAGTGGTATAAACGCAAAGGGTTATACCAACATGTAACTAGGTCCTAATGGAACTTTAAGGCATGTCTAAACCTATCTAAACCGGGTCAGAACTGAGGTCAAAGCAAAAGTCAAACTTTTGCGTCTTTCGGTTCCGAATCGGTTCAAAACAGAAAGTTGTCGAATCAAACAAGCTTAGACAAGTTTTTATACTTATTTTCAAGTTATAAGAATGATAAAACAGGTTACACGCCTTCTATATCACTAATTACATGTTTAACGGTTCTGTTGACTTTTTCGTAAGAAGTTTGACTCGACAAACGACCTAGTTAGAACGGTTATCAGTGGGTGCCCTTTTAAGGGTTAATAGCCCACATAATTACCAACTTATAACAACTTTCGTTTCGACTAAACCCTGGACCGTTTGTGATTTATCGCTAAGTCAAACCGTAATTACGACGGTTTGACTTCTAAGCTAAATACTAAACAAAACTTGATTAAGAAGGGTCAAGGTTACTTACAAGTGACTAATGGATGATTAAGAAGGTCTTGTATCAGCTTGGGAGTTCCAGAATTGATCAGAAGTTGAAGTGTGGTTGCATGTTGCAACATAACCCATTTATAGTGACTTTGATCTTCCTAGATTGTTGCCAAATGTGTCTACAAATGATCAAGGATTGATACATGTGTCTTCTATAGGCTAAATACCATTATAGGCAGCCCATGGTATCCCAGAAATGCAATTGGAGTCGGTTAGAAAGCTGGAAACAGGCAGCTGTGATGTTTTCTGCATCTGGGGTCCTGACGCGGCCCGCTTTAGATGTTGTTAAACCTCAGGCGGGCCGCCTGAGACTTGTGATCAGGTTTTCCATTTTCTTTTAATTGCACTTTGGTCCTTGGTCCCCCGAAAGGTCGTTTTCTCAAAGTTTTCTTGCATTCTAAGCCTTTATATTGACATATGGGGGCTTTAAGACTTATACCCACTTTGTCAAGTCCTCGGGTAACTTTGTGATCACCCGAAAAACCCTAAATTCCAATGTTGACGATTCTAACCCTTCGCACACGAATTTCATCACAACTTTCTCATATGATAACGAAACTTGGTGAAATTTTTATGGTGCATTCTAGTGAGCATAATTAATCGTTACAAGGCTTCGGGTTTGCTAAAAGGTCACTCAGAGGTATATCTTAACATGTTGACACATTTAACCCCTGTAGTTTGTAATCTCTCACTTTCTTTCACGATTCGCTTCGTATGATCCATGATCCATTCGTTTAAGGTTATAAACATCAAGTAGGGTTATTGTAAAGTATAATTATTCATTGTTGACACTTTGAACCCTTATTTTTACACAGTTTCATTGTTTGTCAACTTTAGTCCTTCAAGAACATTCTCTCACACATTCAAAGGTTATGACACGTGTCAAGACATTATAGGACGTAAATTTTCGAGGTGTTACACATATTTGACTCTTGGCCTTTCGAAGGGTCAACCAAACTTATTTCTTGCATTTTAAGCCCTCCAAATTTACCTATAAGGGCTTTAAGACTTATACCCACTTTGTTAAGTCCTCGGTCACTTTGTTATTACCATAAAAGTCATAATTTTCAACGTTGACGCTTTAACCCCTTATATACGAATTTGATCATAACTTTCTCATACGATAACGAAACCTTATGAAATTTTTATCATGTATTCTAGTGAGCATAATTAATCGTTACAAAGCTTCGGGTTTGCTAAAAGGTCACTCAGAGGTATAACTTAAACATGTTGACACATTTAACCCCTGTAGTTTGTAATCTCTCACTTTCTTTCATATTTAGCTTCGTATGATCCATCATTTATTCGTTTGATGGTATAATCATCATGTAGGGTTGTTGTAAAGTGTATTTATTAACTGTTGACATTTTGAACCCGTATTTTCACATACTTTCCATGTTTGTCAACTTTAGTCCTTCTAGAACATTCTTTCACACGTTCAAACCTATGACACGTGTCAACACATTATAGGACGTGAATTTTCGAGGTGTTACAATTTTTAAAGATAACATAGGCTATGTTAGAGAAATCTCATGTAAGCTAATAATTTGCTTTAAAGCTGGGTTTTGGATATTGTGTTGGCTGGTTATACCACCATTCATTTATAATACATCTATAGCCTACGCATGATGCCATATAAAGTTATTTTTTTAAAAGATTATCTGTATGATTAAGTTGCATTTTATTAAAATAGGATATGTATCTCGAAAGTTTTATATTTGTGATGACCAGATCCAATTCATAAACACTGACTTTCTTGAAGTTTAGTTTTAGGATATAAGCTGTATGGGCCATAGATGTAGTTGTTTGATGACTAATTACCCACGTATGAGATTTGTCTTTATTTTAATATAATAGAATAATAGAATTAAAGGTAGATTGAGATGTTGTTAAGCATTTTAGTATATGTTATTAAACATAAAATGTACAAAACTCTTGCATATCATATGTGACAATAGTACATAAGTTGAGCCCGCAACTCTTATGCCCATACACTTCTACATATAAAGATGTTTATTAGTATAATCAGTTATTTGAATCCCAAATGACGTGATGTGGTCAAACTACCAATGATTATAAGTATTCAAAATATTTGAGAGACAGACAACCGCAAAATGGGAAGAAATGTCAATCATAAAAACTTGACTTCTACCAAATTTATACAAATTCACATTTCCAAACTTGAGTTCGTCGCACTCGACGCCTCCGGACACTACTACCTCCCCTAGACTCTAGATACTAAAATATAGCAAATAGCCTAGAAGAAACAATCCATGGCGGGAATGAAACTTCTATACAAGCAAGAGTTAAAGCCAGGATCTTTCTCTATAACAAGCCTTATAAATATCTAGAAAGATAATCTCTTTCCATTGAGAACCTCAAAGATATGCATGACCACCAGAAGTTGCTTGTCCTCCAAAAGGTCGACATAAGTTTTATCTATTTGCAATTGTAATTTTTTTTAAATGATTTACGAGTACAACTCTTAGATTACATCAGAATTGAAATTACGTCTCACAAATCACATGTTCTCTCGAAACAATATAGAGAATTTTTTTTCTCATAATACTCGAAAGTCATATCACATCTTCTAAACCGCATAGCAAAATTGAAAGCTCATACTTAAATACTATACAAGTTGATTCAGTGGTGCTAGTCATTCCCTGAAGCGAATGTGGCAATTTTTTATGCTAATAAAGGAGAAAAATAGTTATTCAGCCCCAGTAGCGGCCTTATGCGTGGAAGATCATGATCAAACCGGACATCAATGAGTCAAACATACAAAATATAAGTCAGTCGCTAAGGAGGAGGTCCGTTAAAACGGGAAAATAAACACCCATTTAGCTACCACAAATATGGATGACACATGTCCGGTATACGCCAACACTAAAGAAATATTGTTATTAGTTGTCTCTTGCAATGACAATTATTGATACTATTTCACTGTTAGTAGCATATCAAATGCTCCGGAAGAGCATCAACATCTTATTTCCCAAATACAAATTTTATAATTAATTAAGCCTCATATTCTAGTATGTCCTGAAGAAAGTTACTAAGTTTTCAAATATGTTTGAATAAACGATCATCACATTGGAATGATGACAAAGAAAAATGATATTGAATGTCTCCAAAATTGCATATATCAATATAGCCAGAAGATCATATTAGAAAACCAAAATTTTACCAACTAAAATATGTTGCAAGAAAAAAATTCACACAAAGTCAAAAAAAATGGTGAGCAACCAGAAACTACCAGAAAAATACACGTTCACCATACGACATGGCCATATAGAATCATGATAAGCTAAACAATCAAACGTGCTAACTAGCACCTCTAAATAATCTAAAAGCATTGCTTCCAAAATGCCTTATCATATGTGTAGTTAGTTTTTTTTTGGCAAATAATTTTTTTATACCCAAAAAAAAAAAAGCTCCTACAAATAATCCATCTTATATGGGACCTTTGAAATATATGGATGTCTAATCTAAGGCATTCATACATGGTTACATGTGAGTTTTCAGCTACCCGTATGTAGCATACGCCCAACACTATGGAACGTTGGTCTTTGACATAGTTTAACGTTGCTCTTTGACAACACAGTTGTAGGGACCATTGTTGGGCACAATGTGAAATATAGTGAGTGGCATGCTTAGTCGAGACAGAATTCGTCTATTAATGACTATAAAAATCTATTCAAAACCAACTGCTTATCACAAATACTCCCCATTATAACTTGTCTCCTGAAGCGAACCAAGTTTCCATTCTTTATATTAGGTTGTGAAGCCTATGTACCAATAGCACCACCATAACATGTGAAATGGGATGTGTACACAGTATTCCCAGTCTTAGGAGGAGACAAGAAAATGAAAGACTGGCAACACAAGAAAATGCATCATCATTATTGAATTTAGACCACTGAAGTGGTCAATATAAATCTGAAGTCCAGAGGAGCGTGAATTTGCAAATAATAGCAAATGAAATACGAGATGCATTCACAATCACAAACAGAGTGACAAGGTCACATATACCAGCACTTAACTCACCTACTCAAATTTAAGTAATCACAAAATGATTACCATAAGTGGGAAGTAAACTCGGTTCCAATATATAAATCCCACAAATACGAAAAGAGTAAGGCAACGCAGTTGGTGTAATCCTAGAAGAGGTTGCTGATAAAATCCTAAAAAAGATTAACGAAATCCTGGAAGATATTAACGAAGCTCCAGAAGAGGATAAGGGAGTTCTTGAAGAAACTCAGTTATCAAACAAGTATGAGATCTCAATGACTTGTGTACAAAATAGTACAATATGGAACCGTAATGAAACACGCGTGAAAATGATATATTTGCATATGCTATAGAAATAAATGTAATCGATGAAAAGAGTTACAAACATGAAACTGTGTAAGAGTGCACACACAGAAATAGCCAAAACGGCTCAACGACTTAATGGTTGAATTAAATTCGCTCAACAAACAAAACGTTTTCGAACCTGTCGTTCGAAACACCTTTAGACGTCAAACCAGTAGGTTATAAATGGGTGTCTTTACATAAAAAGAAACGTAAAGAATGAGATTTTGTGATGAAAGGTATGACTTTTAACATAAAGATTTTTCCCAAATCCTAGTAGTTGATTATGAGGAAACGTACACCCCTGTAGTGGATGCGATAATCTTTAGATGTTTAAGCGACCTCGTAATCTCAGAATTGACTTCAGATAAAACTTATGGATGTCGTCACCATATACATGTACGAGACAATTGTAAATGACATCTGCATGAAAATCCCCAAAGGATTAAAATGCCCAAAGCGTTATTAAACAATAACCCCATATGTGTTATATAAATCTTAAAGGGAACACTGGTCCTACGTGATACAGTTAACTTAGCTGATTTTGAAATGAGGCGCTCATATCTACTTATTAAGATTTCACTCTTAATGTTCAATTTAATTGCATTTTACAGTGATGATGTAAACATCATCGTGAGGAACTGTCAAACTAAAGAGGGGAAATTTTGAAGAACCTTTACACTGTGTAGTTCTCGACCCGCAGTTCGAGTATATATATGTACAACTTTTTCTTATCAATCAGACTACATCCAGAAGAGGTTATATAGATAAAATTCAATTACGAGTACGCTAATGGTTGTCGGATTGCTTGAAATATGGAAATGATTTTTATCGTCCCTAAGAAGAGGATGGATAAATAATTGGTCTAGAAGTACCTTATTTAATTGTGATCGGAACATTGATGTATCTTGCAAACATGTTGCACTATTTTTTCCTTCACTAGGTTTTTCCCATTTGGGTTTTTCCTAATAAGGTTTTTAACGAGGCAACATAACTGATCCAGTAGCATCAATTTATCTTTATCTTGTAGGTCCCGAAGTGCCGACTTAACATCATTCTGAAGCATGTTGTTAATAATATATAATGCGCTATACTCTTTTTCCTTAGCTACGGTTTTGTCCCACTAGGTTTTCCTAGCAAGGCTTTTAACGAGTCATAATTATAAAGCGCATTAATTGATAAGTTGATATTTCTACATAACTCGAAACACCGATTGATTCTTAAGAAGAATCCGAAGTCCCGTTATGCAGATACAATTTTATTTATGAAGGTAGAAGATTTCAACATACTCAAGGAGAATGTAGATTAGAGATGATCAAGGGAAGTCCAAGTTATACCGTATGAAGACGATGCAAACTGCACCACTCAATTCAAAGAAGACTACATCAAATATCAAGTTAAGCACTTGGTAAAAAAAGATTGGATTCCACATCATCAAGATATAAATGCAAAATTGAGGGGGAGTAATATACACACTGTACTCTTTTTCCTTGACTAATTTTTGTCCCATTTGGTTTTCTTAGCAAGGTTTTAATAAGGCAGTATAACTGATCCTGAAGTGTCAGTTAATATCGGTCCTGAAGAATAGAGCCAATATCTTCCAATGTATAATGTTGATAGTGTATAATATAAAATGTCTGAGGGGGAGTGTTATGAATGCAACCATTTTATGGCCCAACCCAATGTTTATAGGCTTTAGGCTTTTATGATTTTATTGTACTAGTTTATATATACTATACTATGTATATGTCAGATGAATGATGAGATTGAATCAATTTTCTCCCTATATTTCTCTTTTGTTCATAACACTTTTAAGTTTTTTTTTAATCTAAGTTTGGTTACGTTATTACGAGGCTTGCAAGAAAATGGTATCAAAACTTAAAAGTGGTTTCAGAGTTACGAGTAAAGTTGGGTGATCAGTGAAAGGGTGAATTGATTACACTTTAATACCCTCTTCAATACTTCATATTTTACATAAAGACATTAATTAATCTAATTAAGATAAATCTTTAGGAAAACAAATCCAAATAAATCTTTAAAACAGACGAATATTAAAAAAAAAAAAAAAAACAGATAGAAAACGACAATTATAAAATGCCACTTTGACCCCAATATTTATTATTTGTGAGATTGAATTAGTTTGTTTTTAGTGTATAAGATATTCAAACACATCATCGATAATTACGGTGACAAACTTAAACTATGTCCGGATCTTTTACGGTATTAACTTCTTATCCTATTATTATTATTATTGAATTATTGAATAATTATATTATTATTATTATTACTATATTTTTGTTATTTGTATCACAGAAAACTATTAGAAGGGAGCAACCGGCCGGATCCGAACAGACCACTACATCCGAAGTTTCCGACAAAAACCCATCAACCCATGGATCCTCATAGCTCGCCTTCTTTCCCCTTGAATGGTCCGTGACCACGGACTATGGGTGCAAACGAGCTGAGCGGTTTGCGAGCTACTTGGGATCGTGTAACACCCCGAAAATTCACGTCTTATAATGTATTGACACGTGTCAGAATCTGGAACGTGTGAAAGAATGTTCTAGAAGGACTAAAGTTGACAAACATGGAAAGTATGTGAATATACGGGTTAAAAATGTCAACAGTGAATAAATATACTTTACAGTAACCCTACATGATGCTCATACCTTCAAACGAATAAATCATGGATCATACGAACCTAAATATGAAAGAAAGTGAGAGATTACAAACCACAGGGGTTAAAAGTGTCAACATGTTTAAAGTATACCTCTGAGTGACCTTTTAGCAAACCCGAAGCTTTGTAACGATTAATTATGCTCACTAGAATGCACGATAAAAATTTCATAAAGTTTCGTTATCGTATGAGAAAGTTATGATCAAATTCGTATGCGAGGGGTTAAAGCGTCAACGTTGAAAATTATGACCGTTCGGGTAAACATATTGTGACCGAGGACTTGGCAAAGTGGGTATAAGTCTTGAACCCCTTGTAAGTCAATTAGAGGGGCTCAAAATGCAAAGAATAAAGGTGGATTGACCTTTCGAAGGACCAAGAGCCAAGGATGCAAACTGAAAAGAATTTTTTTTGCCCTGATAACTGGCTTACGGACCGTAAAGGTCCACCCTTACGGTCCGTAAGGGATCCCCAGATGCAGAAACTCGGGCAGTTGGCTGTTTTAAGCGTTTAACCGACTTATGAAGATATTTTCTCATCCATGGGCGACCCCTAACAGTTCCTAGGCCTTAGGGACACATGTAAATGATCTGGGAACATTGCTAGCCTTGTGTGTCATGATCTAATGAGATCAAAATCACTATAAAAGGCCTCTTGTTGCAACCATTTTGATCACTCATTCCTTCTGCATTTCTGGAGCTTCTTGGAGCTTAAGAGCAAACCCTAAGCCTTCCTAATCGTGCATAGGACTTCTGTAAGTATGCTTAACCTTTCTTAGTTGAGTTTTTACTTAGTTTTAGCTTAAAAGTCAAACCGTCGTAATTAACGGTTGACTTCGCGATTAATCATTTATGGTCCAGTGATTAGTCGAATTGAAGGTGGTTATAAGTTGGTAATTATGTGGGCAATAAACCCTTAGAAGGGCACCCGCTGATTCCCATTCTAACTAGATCAAATGTCGGGTCAAAGTTGTTTAGAAAAAGTCAACAGAATGCAAAATTGCGAATTAACATGTAATTAACAATGTAGAAGCTTTGCAACCTGTTTTATTACTCTTATAACTTAGTAATTAATGTAAGAACATGTCTAAGCATGTTCGACCCGACAATTTTCTGTTTAGACCCGGTTCGGAACCGAAAGTCGCAAAACTTTAACTTTTGCTTTGACTTCAGTTCTGACCCGATTTAGATAGGTTTGGAAATGCCTTAGGACTTCCTTAGGACCAGGTTACATGTTGGTATAACCCTCTGTGCTTGGTTCGTTGATTGCCCCATTTGTTTACGCGTTTTCGTTAATTACCTAATGTTGACCAATATGCCCTTTTGACCATAAAACGAGAATTTTGGAAATATGAAAGGACAATAAATTTAATTACTTATTTATAAAGTTGTCCCTAAATTTTCACATCAGTTGGAGGTCTAGATTAGGAGTTATGCTCATTAGCGTAATTATAACGCCTTTTAGTAATTAAACGGCGTAATTAGCATAAAGCCTATCTAAACCCAATTTTTGACACCAAACCTTTTACCCAATGATGTAATATACTACCTCCGTCCCATTCAATGTGTCTTATTTTGAATTTTCAAAGTCTTTATTTATAAACTTTGACTTTAATTATATATTTTTGTGTTATATAAAACTTGATGAAAATTAACCCGATAAAAACACTTGTAAAACACACTCAAATCATATAACTTTTATCAAGTATTATCTAACACAAACAAAATTATTTAAGGTCAAAGTTTACAAATAAAGACTTTGAAAATTCAAAATAGGACACTTTTAGTGGGACGGAGGGAGTAATATTTTGAGATTTTTAAAGATTTTTAATTATTTTTAACCTGCTCATAACCTAAGGTTATGGCCTTGATTCGGTAAATACCGATTATACCCTTTTCGGTCATAAAATGAGTTCTACATAATATTTTGACACCAATCCAATTACTACTGATTTTATATAATAAATAAAGTATTTTGAACTTTATGAACTGATCAGAAAACTCAGATTTCCGGTATAACCTGGAAATCGCTTAAAATGACTTTTTAAGCGTATTAAACGCCTAGTTTGAGTTTAAAACCATTTTGTCACATAAGACTTATTACCAACTGATATAACCTGTTAAACTAAGTTATTTTACTGATGTATTCGGACCCGAATCTCAGAATTTCAACTAACCTCTTTTATAATCTTTAAAATGACCAAAATACCCCTACGGGGCTTAAATTGTGATTAAACTCGTTTTGGACATAATGGAAGGCATCCTACTGATATCATAACATATTTAAGACATATTAACTTAGGAAACCTGTATATGACTCTTTTGGTTATTCGTTACGCACTTGTCGCGTTCGGATCGGCTTATGTAACTAGTTTACATATATTAGCCGAAACGGGTAAACAAAATCATTTTTGACTAAAAATCCAGAGTGTGTTTAAGTTACCCATATTAAACAAGCATACAAGCTTGTCGGGTCAAAACCACATTCTAAACCGGTCTTCGCTTATCATGCGTTTGAACCGTATCTTCCTTTGAAAACTAACCGGTCTAAGTCAAGGCTTAATTAAAGACCCGTTAGGATTCTAATAGGTTATTAAAAACCTTCGTTCCAGATTAGGAGCCCAGTAAAAGCTATCTGTACTTGCTGAATTGATATACGGCTGGGATTGAATTTATATTTAGCTCAGGTAAATACTTTTAACTTATTTTCCCTATACGGGCTTGGGGTACGGTATATAAAATACCGCTTGGTCGGGCATTAAATCTTTAATCGTATGGTGGTTAATTGATATTAATCGGCCCGTTTAAATTGTTTTGTTTGCTTAAAGCCATTGGGAGGTTAATGACCATGTCCCGGATATCCTTGGCATCATTTTACGAAATGGCCACGACCTTAGCACGCGCGTGTAGGCGTACACCCGCTAGTGCATTTATAAACAACAAGGTATAACCGCTGGTAACGGGAACAACCCGCCGCGGGACTATATCATGTGGTGTGTCTATTAAGCTTTAACCCGGCACGAACCGGGCTACTGAACGCATAAGGAACATGTAATTCTTTTACAAGTTTATATGTTTAAATAATTATCCCAAGTTATAAAAAGTTTGTGCCACGTGCATTCAAATCAATTTTATTAAACTTTTCAAAATGAGTCAGTTGATAGTATTTACCAGTGTAAACTGACGTATTTTCCAAAAAGGCTAATGCAGGTACTATACATAATAGGCTGGCTACTCCAGGCATCAATAATCAAGTCTCGCAAGCTTTAGATGTTAAAGTCTGTTGAACAGTTTTATCTTTCTATTTTTAGATCCGCCTGTGGATCCATCTTACATTCCGTTGTAATATTTGATATTACTTTATATCGGGTTGTAATATATTTATCTTTTGCTTCCGCTGTGCATTTAAATATTGTGTTGTTTGACTATGATGATATCAACTACATCACGGTACTCCCCACCAGGCCCACCGGTAATACGTGGAAATATCGGGGTGTGACAGGTTGGTATCAGAGCCAACATTGAGTGAATTAAACACTATCCTTTTGTGTTTAATCTCAATGACACAGTAGCACATTCCTTGACCTTCTGAGTCTAGACTTAACATAGGAATGCTCTCGTCTCTATTCGGAGAACTATTGCTTTCAATTTTATATACTTTTAATACGTCGCCAAGCGAAGAAGCTGTAATAGAAATTCTCCACATCCGGAGCCTTGAAATGCTGAGCTTCGTACCGCGGGTAGAATGAAACGAGCATCCAGGGAGAGAACATTCAGAAATAAAATGAAGAAGCTAAAGATCGTTTCCTTAATAGTCCTTATAAGGACATTTTTATCTTTCAGTTCCTTCGAGGGCAACATTATTCCTTTCAAGTCCCGCTTAGGGCAACTCTATACTTTTATTTTTATATAGTGGATTGATTAAATTTAAGTTTTCATTCTAAACATGAAATATGAAATAAATGGAAAATGACATTCCTTTTATATGATCTACCATTATAATAAAATGGCAAAATCTAAAAAGGACAAGACCTAGCCACGTGTTATTTTGAGACAGGGCCAAGATGGTAGTTCCTCAATTAGATTCAGATCCTTGTTAACACCTCAATTTAGGATTGTTCTGCGTTAAATATTAAAAAGAATCTTAAAGGTAAAACCTAGCCTAAATGTCACTGCAGACAAGGCCAAGATGGTAGAACCTATTCAAGAGATTCAAACCCTTGTTAACATCTGTAACATGTTAACATTCCTGGCAGACGTGGTTTGATAAAATCGCATGAGTCATCCTTAAATAAGATTACTCCAATTTCCCTTATTTATATAATCATCCCTTAAGGATGAAGTGCCTACGGGCTATAATTAACGTCCTCTGAGACTAAAGACAGTGGTAGCCTACAACTCCCTGTCAAGAAAATGTAATGAACTTTGATTCAAACCTTAATGCCTCGATTCTCTGAAATCATGGCTTATATCATCCTATGAGATGATCATATTATAAACATCCCTTAGAAGGGAAGTGCCTACGGGCTATAGTTAATGTCCTCTGAGACTAAAGACAGTGGTAGCCTACAACTCCCTGTCAAGAAAAGGTAATGAACTTGGATTCAAACCTTAATGCCTCGATTCTCTGAAATCATGGCTTATAAATTAAACTTGTCTACGCGACTAGGCCATTTGTGCTATTATTAACTTGTAAATTAGGATTTATGATAAAAATCCTGAATAAAATAAATATCCTTCCTTCCCTGCCAGTATACATATTAAAAAGAATCTTAAAGGTACGACCTAGCCTATATGTCATTCCAGACGAGGCCAAGATGGTAGAACCTATTCAAAGGATTCAAATCCTTGTAACATTGTAAATATGTTAACACTCCTGGCAACAGTGATGCGATAAAATCACACTTATCATCTTTATATTAGGAATTTTCCCACCCCTTGTTTAGCCTAAATGATCAATAGGAATCATGGCTAATGAACGTCGAACATGATGTACGCATCAAAACATCCATTCGAGATGTATACCTACGGGCAAAGATGAATGCATGAAAAAGATAGTTTTATTTCATAACTTCTTGTCAAGACAATGAACTATGAAATTTTCCGATCCAAAGGAATCATCGATTACGTTTTAAATTTTTCCCTAGTGACAAGGCCCCTGTGCCATCAAAAGTCCTTGGGAACAAGCCCTTGTGCTATATAAAATGTCGGTACGACATTGACAGTCGTGACTTATGTTCCCTGTCTATAGATAGGAAATATTATATTCCGTTAAAATGCCAAAGATGGTTTATTTAAAAACCTAGGCAAAACATAATCAAATAAATTTAATACTATCTATTCGCCTATATGGCTTAATTGTACCATGGCTATTTAATCATCAAATTCGACAATTCACCATATACTTAAACCAATTATTACTACATGATTTGTAGCCTTCAAAGCTTCACCATGGCTGACTCCTCTGAAGCTCACAATCATCCAATTGATCAGAATGATGATGCAAGACTGAACTTAACAAGCACCGAGTTTCAGGCTATGATAAATACAGCCGTAAACAACGTTGTGGACCGTGTGTTGAAGGATCATAAGCGAAAGTGCGATAAAACCCCAAATAGGGGTTACAAAAAGGGTAAGACCGGTTCAAGCTATAACCAGTCCAAGCCAAAGGAGGCAAAGCCCAAATGCAATAACTGCAGGAAGCAACATGCTGGAAAATGCACAATCGACCCACGTGCTAAATTATGTGGAATTTGCAAAACCAAGGGTCACAAGACCTTGGATTGCAAGAAATTGGAAGATGCGAACTGTTTCGGCTGCGGCGAAAAGGGCCACATCAGTACTAATTGCCCTAGGACTGCCAAGGAAGGAGCAACTAAGTCTGGAAAGGATATGAAGGACAAACAGCAGACCGGTGAAAAGACCAGATGCAAAACCTATAGGAAATACCACCTCGGGAAATGCAAATATGAATCTCAGCCTCTACCCTGTGGAATCTGCAAGTCCAAGGAGCATAAGACCTTGGATTGCAAGAGATTGGGAGACGCAACCTGCTATGGTTACAATGAAAAAGGGCACATTAAGACCAACTGCCCTAAATACGCTAAAAAGCTTGAGGAAGTTAAGAAGACCAAAGCTGGAAGCTCTCAGATGAATGCTCAAGAGGCTATTCAGGATGACGATGTCACAACAGGTACTTTCTTTATCAATAACGCTCATACTAGAATATGATTTGATTCAGGTTCAGATAAGTCTTTCATAGACAATAGATTTCGTAAATCATTAAATCTGCCTGTTAAAATTCTAAGCGTTAAGTATAAAGTAAAATTGGTCGATAGTACCTCAGAGACTGCTTCAGCAACATTAGATGGATGTTTATATATCCATTAAGAACCATTCTCTTTCCGCTATCCTTACTTTCATTAATATAAGGACTCAATATAGTGATAAGAATGGATTGGTTGTCTTGAAAATCAAGCCCATATTGTGTATAATAAGAAGCAAGTAGTTATCAAGACTCCTTATGGTGAGCTTTTGACCATTCAAGGAGATACTGGGCATGGAGTGCCCAAGCACTTGTTGAATTCGGTATTTAATACCAAAGCTTCGAGTATGGAAAACTCAGAAAGAGACCAACAACAGTCGCGATGCTGGGAATGCGACAAATGTTAATGGTGCATCCGATGTGAACCTCAATGTCAATAGAGTTAATCTCCAAAACTGTAATTAACGCAGCTATTTGAAAGGCTATGAGAAAAGTCATGAAAAGGTTTATGAAGCCGAATGATGTTCGCTTTAAATCACATGTCGCTGCTCATAAGAAGAGCTATATTCATAATTCAAATGCGAAGAATAACCCAAACAAAATCATATGTGGCAAGAAGCCCCTTTCCTTTTTGGATGTACTTAAAAGTACTTCGTCTCTTAGAAGTTAAGAGACCTCAATAGTAAAAAGGGGCCATCGATTTCAGGAAATTGATGGATGAAGTAGAAACCATTAGGTATATCAGCGGTTATGCTGGAAAGGACATGGTAAGGTATACATCACAGTCATCCGATGGCAATACCCTTAATTAGTGAGGACATTAATGAAATCCTCAGGAAGGATCCTCTTATACATTATGAGATGGTCCAAGTTTTAAGGACCTTATTAGAAAACCTATTATCCGCGTCGCGAAATGGAAAAAGATGGAATAAGAATTTTTCCAACTCCCCCATAAGAGCTATAAACTATTGGCAGTATGATGCAAACCTTGGTTCATTGGTTGAAATAGTGCTCTTACTCAGTTAACCTAGAATCTAAGCATAATGCACTATATATATATTGATGATTTAGCATCGGCTAAGAAGGGGCACATTAAGGTTTCAAAGCCTGTTCATTATAAATCCATTATGGATCTACCTCAGCTACTCACGTTGCATAGATTAAGAAATAACAAGTCAAAGCTAAGACTGCCCTAAAGTTGTCTAAGATTTTGCAGCTAAGTTTAAAAAGGGTTAAGAATGGAGGCGTTTAACCCTCCTTATGAATAATTAGGGGTAGTTCACATTAATAATGACACCAGATAAATCCCTTATTATGATTCGATTGCTAGGAGATACGTTTAGGATCAGGTGTTGCTAAGTCTCTCATAAGAACCTAAGCTTAGCAAACTTTTAGAATTTTTCCTGTAAGAACTCCAGATATTAAGCGTAAGATAAAATTTACCTGCGAAATCATAAGAACCATTTCTTCTGTTCTTGTCAGAAACCTCCAGTCATAGAAAATTTTTGAAGTATCCTCTCTCGAGAGGAAGTGCGTCAGCACATATAGTTGATATCTCTTTAATCTCTATCGATTCCGAATACCAGATGGTATGATAAAAGCATCATATGAGGATTGGTGTATCTTAATAAATTCCATAGATTGCTTCCATGCCTGATCAGTATGGAGGTTTAATGCATGGGACCACAAAGATGTTCCGATGGTCATAGAGTACTAAAGTCAACTAATAGTATTCAAAGGAGATATCCTGAATGGAATTGTCCTAATAAATGTTCCAGACCAAGGAATTCGTG
Organism: Helianthus tuberosus; assembly: GCA_030545235.1. NCBI lineage: Eukaryota > Viridiplantae > Streptophyta > Magnoliopsida > Asterales > Asteraceae > Helianthus > Helianthus tuberosus. The sequence continues at coordinate 108,999,685 of CM060392.1, forward strand.
GACTCGTATCGTAAATGGGTCACTTAATTGACACAAGCAATGATGGATGAATTGGAGCTTGAGATTTGTAAAATCTCTGTAACCTCCTTGTATCTTGATTATCTTTTCCTAAGATTACCCTGTTTACCCCTGAGAGGCAGGTAGAGTTAAGGTTTATATCCCATTTAAGGCTGTATTATCATGAAATCTCCAAGACGGCTAGTACCATCATTGGAAGAATCGAAACCCTGATTCACTAAGTTTTAAAAATAGAGGGTTCATATAGCCTAACTCAATATCCTGAGAGTTCGGTATAGTTAACTATGAAAGACGGTTCATTTTGCTTATGCATTAATTACCGCAACCCTAATTTGGCAATGATTAAGAATCGCCCTCAGCTGCCTAGGATCGTCGATTTGTTCGACTAACTGCAAGGATTAGCTACTCCTTAAGATTAGTTTTAAGCAATGGTTGGAATAACCATCTCACCTTAAGATAAGCTTTTCTATAATAGTTGTTATATAAATATCAAGGTGGCTCCTTTGGAGACCTTGTATAGATGAAATATCAAAACATCCGTAGGATGGACGAGATTTTGGGAAGTCCACTTATCAGGATCTGAAAGTTGCATTGGAAGCAACGAATAAGATCATACAAATCCCAAATCATCAGTAAGTTGCCAGTATTCGGCAGAAAATCAAGAATTAATGAAAGTAGCAACCCTCCTAAATTCTTGTTAAGGAATAAGGTTCAACAAAAGATATCACCAGGAAGGGTGTGCCAAATTTGTTAAATTATCAAGCTAATTAAGCTCTGAATATATGGAATCATTCGAAGGAAATCGAATGTATCAAGATCAAGTAGCTTATAAGCTAAAACCTATTTAAGTAACATAGCGGAGCTCGCAATACATTACACACTAGTGACTGAAGGATGCGTTTCGCCAATAAGTCGAAAAGCACTATCACATAATGATATGCAGATTTATAATATGGTGAGCAACCTGTGTCGATTAAGGATCGACAGGGTTAGAAGCTCCAAAAGGATACATGTACCTAATATAGGAGTCACTTTGGGAACTTGGAAAGACTCCAGATATGTTATAGAAGTTAAGTCCATTATGCGACAAAAAGTACTTTCAGCATTTTAGCAAATCTCGAGGTCGAGATTTCTTTTAAGGGGGTGAGGATGTAACACCCCGAAAATTCACGTCCTATAATGTATTGACACGTGTCATAATCTGGAACATGTGAAAGAATGTTCTAGAAGGACTAAAGTTGACAAACATGGAAAGTGTGTGAATATACGGGTTAAAAATGTCAACAGTGAATAAATATACTTTACAGTAACCCTACATGATGCTCATACCTTCAAACGAATAAATCATGGATCATAAGAAGCTAAATATGAAAGAAAGTGAGAGATTACAAACCACAGGGGTTAAAAGTGTCAACATGTTTAAAGTATACCTCTGAGTGACCTTTTAGCAAACCCGAAGCTTTGTAACGATTAATTATGCTCACTAGAATGCACGATAAAAATTTCATAAAGTTTCGTTATCGTATGAGAAAGTTATGATCAAATTCGTATGCGAGGGGTTAAAGCGTCAATGTTGAAAATTATGACCGTTCGGGTAAACATATTGTGACCGAGGACTTGGCAAAGTGGGTATAAGTCTTGAACCCCTTGTAAGTCAATTAGAGGGGCTCAAAATGCAAAGAATAAAGGTGGATTGACCTTTCGAAGAACCAAGAGCCAAGGATGCAAACTGAAAAGAATTTTTTTTGCCCTGATAACTGGCTTACGGACCGTAAAGGTCCACCCTTACGGTTCGAAAGGGATCCCCAGATGCAGAAACTCGGGCAGTTGGCTGTTTTGAGCGTTTAACCGACTTATGAAGATATTTTCTCATCCATGGGCGACCCCTAACAGTTCCTAGGCCTTAGGGACACATGTAAATGATCTGGGAACATTGCTAGCCTTGTGTGTCATGATCTAATGAGATCAAAATCACTATAAAAGGCCTCTTGTTGCAACCATTTTGATCACTCATTCCTTCTGCATTTCTGGAGCTTCTTGGAGCTTAAGAGCAGACCCTAAGCCTTCCTAATCGTGCATAGGACTTCTGTAAGTATGCTTAACCTTTCTTAGTTGAGTTTTTACTTAGTTTTAGCTTAAAAGTCAAACCGTCGTAATTAACGGTTGACTTCGCGATTAATCATTTATGGTCCAGTGATTAGTCGAATTGAAGGTAGTTATAAGTTGGTAATTATGTGGGCAATAAACCCTTAGAAGGGCACCCGCTGATTCCCGTTCTAACTAGATCAAATGTCGGGTCAAAGTTGTTTAGAAAAAGTCAACAGAATGCTAAATTGCGAATTAACATGTAATTAACAATGTATAAGCTTTGCAACCTGTTTTATTACTCTTATAACTTAGTAATTAATGTAAGAACATGTCTAAGCATGTTCGACCCGATAATTTTCTGTTTAGACCCGGTTCGGAACCGAAAGTCGCAAAACTTTGACTTTTGCTTTGACTTCAGTTCTGACCTGATTTAGATAGGTTTGGAAATGCCTTAGGACTTCCTTAGGACCAGGTTACATGTTGGTATAACCCTCTGTGCTTGGTTCGTTGATTGCCCCATTTGTTTACGCGTTTTCGTTAATTACCTAATGTTGACCAATATGCCCTTTTGACCATAAAACGAGAATTTTGGAAATATGAAAGGACAATAATCCTTATTACTGATTTATAAAGTTGTCCCTAAATTTTCACATCAGTTGGAGGTCTAGATTAGGAGTTATGCTCATTAGCGTAATTATAACGCATTTTAGTAATTAAACGACGCAATTAGCATAAAGCCTATCTAAACCCAATTTTTGACACCAAACCTTTTACCCAATGATGTAATATAATATTTTGAGATTTTTAAAGATTTTTAATTATTTTTAACCTGCTCATAACCTAAGGTTATGGCCTTGATTCGGTAAATACCGATTATACCCTTTTCGGTCATAAAATGAGTTCTGCATAATATTTTGACACCAATCCAATTACTACTGATTTTATATAATAAATAAAGTATTTTGAACTTTATGAACTGATCAGAAAACTCAGATTTCCGGTTTAACCCGGAAATCGCTTAAAATGACTTTTTAAGCGTATTAAACGCCTAGTTTGAGTTTAAAACCATTTTGTCACATAAGACTTATTACCAACTGATATAACCTGTTAAACTAAGTTATTTTACTGATGTATTCGGACCCGAATCTCAGAATTTCAATTAACCTCTTTTATAATCTTTAAAATGACCAAAATACCCCTACGGGGCTTAAATTGTGATTAAACTCGTTTTGGGCATAATGGAAGGTATCCTACTGATATCACAACATATTTAAGGCATATTAACTTAGGAAACCTGTATATGACTCTTTTGGTTATTCGTTACGCACTTGTCGCGTTCGGATCGGCTTATGTAACTAGTTTACATATATTAGCCGAAACGGGTAAACAATATCATTTTTGTCTAAAAATCCAGAGTGTGTTTAAGTTACCCATATTAAACAAGCATACAAGCTTGTCGGGTCAAAACCACATTCTAAACCGGTCTTCGCTTATCATGCGTTTGAACCGTATCTTCCTTTGAAAACTAACCGGTCTAAGTCAAGGCTTAATTAAAGACCCGTTAGGATTCTAATAGGTTATTAAAAACCTTCGTTCCAGATTAGGAGCCCAGTAAAAGCTATCTGTACTTGCTGAATTGATATACGGCTGGGATTGAATTTATATTTAGCTCAGGTAAATACTTTTAACTTATTTTCCCTATACGGGCTTGGGGTACGGTATATAAAATACCGCTTGGTCGGGAATTAAATCTTTAATCGTATGGTGGTTAATTGATATTAATCGGCCCGTTTAAATTGTTTTGTTTGCTTAAAGCCTTTGGGAGGTTAATGACCATGTCCCGGATATCCTTGGCATCATTTTACGAAATGGCCACGACCTTAGCACGCGCGTGTAGGCGTACACCCGCTAGTGCATTTATAAACAACAAGGTATAACCGCTGGTAACGGGAACAACCCGCCGCGGGACTATATCATGTGGTGTGTCTATTAAGCTTTAACCCGGCACGAACCGGACTACTGAACGCATAAGGAACATGTAATTCTTTTACAAGTTTATATGTTTAAATAATTATCCCAAGTTATAAAAAGTTTGTGCCACGTGCATTCAAATCAATTTTATTAGACTTTTCAAAATGAGTCAGTTGATAGTATATACCAGTGTAAACTGACGTATTTTCCAAAAAGGCTAATGCAGGTACTATACGTAATAGGCTGGCTACTCCAGGCATCAATAATCAAGTCTCGCAAGCTTTAGATGTTAAAGTCTGTTGAACAGTTTTATCTTTCTATTTTTAGATCCGCCTGTGGATCCATCTTACATTCCGTTGTAATATTTGATATTACTTTATATCGGGTTGTAATATATTTATCTTTTGCTTCCGCTGTGCATTTAAATATTGTGTTGTTTGACTATGATGATATCAACTATGTCACGGTACTCCCCACCGGGCCCACCGGTAATACGTGGAAATATCGGGGTGTGACAGATCGGCTTGAGAAAAAGCTCGAAACGAGCCGAACTTTATCGAGCCGGAGCTTGAGTCTGTCATGTAAAGCTCTTCAAGCTTGTCGAGCCTTTTGAGCTTTAGTTTAATATTTTTTATTAATATTTAATAACATTTACCTCTTATTTAAAATTGTGTAGTAAATTAGCCGAACCAAGCCTCACTTATTAAGCCTGGAAGCCTAAACGAGTCTATTATTTATTTTATTATTATTTAATTAAGAGATAATAAACGAACCAATCGCGAGCCGAGCTCAAGCTTGAGAAACCACTAACGAGCCGAGCCCGAGCTTTGAAAACAAAGCTCAAACCGAGCCGAACTTGAGCCGGAGCTTTAATAAGTTAATCGAGCTCAAGCTTGGGCCCGACTCGGCTCGTTTGCACCCCTACTACGGACCAATCACCCTCTCTAACCTTCTTCAACGTTAAGTTTTTTCAGGTTAGGCAAAACCCCTTGTTAATGCTCTTATTATTATATTAAGAGAGGTGTCTGCACGGTATGATAGAGAATACAAACACAGGTCATCGTGGAATATGTTAATTTTTCTAAACAAAAAATTTTATAGCAATATGATACTTAAAAAAAATAAAAATTTCGTATTAAACTATTTATGGTGTATTTTTAATAAGAAGATAGTATTGTATGCAAAGTTTATGATTGTTTAAAAATTGTGGGTTAGTTGCTTAACCTTACGATGAATGGGGTGGGTGCGGGGAAGGGTGCGGTGTGCCCTTTCACCGCGCGGCTACATGGGAAATCGGGGAGTGTTCACCGCTTGTAGGGGAGAGAGAGGGGGTTCAAACCAATCATGTATTTTTCCTTTCTTTAAAAAAATGGTTTGGGTGAAACCACCCATTGTGATTAAGTGCTTGAGGGGAGTTGGAGAGGGGAGTTGATATGGACGAATTTCATTGGCTCCGGTGAGCGGAGTTGAGGGGAGCACCCCTCTTACCCTTGTGTATTAAAGGATTGTAAGGCTGGATGGCATGGGATGAGTCATGGATTGCCATATAGGATGGTGGTTGATGTGCTACACCACCCTTTTTAGGGAACCACTTGGTTTGCATGAATTAAATCATGACAACCATGCACCTCATTTCCTTAATTAGTTAAATATATTTTATAAAAGTTAAATTTTAAAAAATGGGAATGGTGGTTTGGGTCATGAAAACACCATATAGGGTGGGGGATTTGGGTGGTGGATGAGAGTAAGGTGACGTTAGAGATGTACAAATCGGTTTGTTTTAAAAAATCGGTCCAATTTTTAACCGAACCGTTTTTTTTTTTTTTTTGGAAGGGAAGGGGGGGAATCGGTTCTTAAATTTTTAACCGCTTTTATAACATGGTGGTCATAAGACTTATCACCACATCATATAGCCTAGCATATGTCTTAATAATTGTATTGCTTAAAATCTTTAAATGATATAAAATATTTTTTTGTTCTTCGATTTAGTATATTGCTAATATTATTGTTTGTATGAATGTGTAAAAACCTTTGGTGGTTGTAATGTTTGGTTAATAGATGTTAACCTTCGTGAATTATATAAAATATATCTTTTGTAGTCCGTTCAAAAAAAAGATTATCGTTTTTCAAAATTATTTACGACATATAGATAAGAATATAAAACATAAAAGATTATGTGTAGATTTTTATTTCGAGTCACGTGAAAAGCGGCCCACAAATTTTCCTATAAAAATACTATCCATCATCTTCTCCAAAGTCGCTCTTGCTTCACTCACTGCTTTTTGCAGTGAAAAAGCTCTCCAAATCCCCATAAGATCCGACCCATTTCCTCTTCGGATCTCTCCTCCTTCATCCTCCACCTTCAGGTAACCAATCTCTCACCTTTTCCCCTTGTTCATTCCCTTCAATCGCACACAAACTTCCTTTCAAATTCTATTATTCTATATTCTTCGTATATTACTGCAATTAACTATAATGAGGTTCTGTATCGGCTGTTATGATCTGCAATTAACTATAATGAGGTTTTATAACGCCTGTTATTGTCTGCATTAACTGTAATGAGTTTTTATAATGGCTGTTATTATCTGCTATTGTTAGGGTTTTTAATACATATATATTGGGGATTTCATGTGTTACTAGGGTTTATGGATCTAATTGTGCATGCACTGGTTTCATTTTAGTGAGTTGTTGTACTTAATTTCATATTTTAGGGTTTTAACTGTGTTCAGACACTTGATAATTGTTGTATTTTGGCCTTTTGGAGTGCTGAATCACTTAATTTTATGATTTTAGTTCAAATGTAAGTTAGTGAACTTTTGTTCATAAGTATAAGTAGGGCTGGCAATAGATATGTGTGTATAAGACACGATTAGACCTGTTTACTGAAAAAGTACACAATGTGATTTTTTTACTTTTTAAAAAATAAATATAATTATGAGGTTAGGATCCATCATTTCTTCTTTTTGGTACATAAAACGTAAAACTGTGTTATAAACATGAGATATAAAGTAGTTAAACGAGTTGTATTCATGTTTAATACTTGTGTTACACGCGTCGTTAGGGACCTGTAAAACCCGATAAGACACGATTTGCCAGCCCTATTCATAAGGTGTTGCTAGTTGAACCATTGCATCTTGTGGGATATAAGGATTTTTAGGGTTTTTTTTACTGTAAGTTGTAGCAAAGATTCTTTTGAGGATGCTTGTAAAATGAATAACTCACCTACCCCTCATTATGTGGTTCATAAATCTATATTTAATATTATTATAATATTTTAATTGTAATTAGATCCATCTTGATTATTTAAACATTTGTTTGACTGTTTCTGCCTTTTTGGCTCCATGAGTAGGATCCCATAAAGATCCATTGGCATGCTCCCTTAAAAATAGTTTAAAATAAGTCATATTTCTTTACAATATTAATTGTTTTAATTTATTCATTGAATTAAATCATTAATTGCTATTTGAATTTGATTTTTGATTTCTTGTTTCATCTAACTTAGTTGTATCAATTTACTGAAATGCTTCATTATTTTGGATGTTATAGATCATAATCTTCAAAAAAATGGCGGATCTTGAGGCTCCGTTGGTTCGCCCGAAGAGGAAGAAGGTGTGGGTTGACTATTTTGTCCAGTTTAGATGGATTATTGTCATATTTGTAGTGCTTCCAATCTCTTTCACTCTCTACTTCCTCACGTATCTTGGGGATGTTAGATCCGAGTGGAAGTCCTACAAGCAACGCCAAAAAGAACACGAAGAAAACGTCAAGAAGGTTCAAAAACGTCTCAAAGAAAGAAACCCATCGAAAGACGGGCTTGTCTGTACAGCCCGAAAGCCATGGATCGCAGTTGGAATGAGGAACGTTGACTATAAACGGGCCCGTCATTTTGAAGTTGACCTTTCGGCTTTCCGCAACATTCTTGAAATCGACCAAGAACGAATGATAGCCAAATGTGAGCCGTTGGTCAATATGGGTCAGATCACACGAGCCAGTGTCCCCATGAATCTGGCACTAGCTGTTGTGGCTGAGCTTGATGATCTAACCGTTGGTGGACTCATAAACGGTTACGGAATCGAAGGAAGCTCCCATTTGTACGGTCTTTTCTCTGATACCGTGGTGGCCTATGAGATCGTTCTTGCAGACGGTCAAGTGGTTCGAGCCACTAAAGATAACGAATACTCCGATCTTTTTTACGCGATTCCTTGGTCTCAAGGAACACTCGGTTTGCTTATGTCAGCCGAAATCAAACTCATTCCCATCAAAGAATACATGAAGCTGACATACAAACCTGTAAGAGGCAACGTGAGAGATCTCGCACAAGCGTATATAGACTCTTTCGCCCCTGATTTTGACGACGAGAACAACGAAAAAGTTCCCGATTTTGTCGAAACAATGATTTACAATCCGCATGAAGGTGTATGCATGACAGGAAAGTACGCGTCTAAAGAAGAAGCCAAAATGAAAGGGAACAAGATCAACAGTGTTGGTTGGTGGTTCAAACCATGGTTTTATCAGCACGCTGAAACAGCTTTGAAAAAAGGCGAATTTGTGGAGTATATCCCGACAAGAGAATATTATCATAGACACACTCGGTGTTTATATTGGGAAGGGAAGCTTATTCTTCCGTTTGGTGATCAATGGTGGTTTAGGTTTCTGTTCGGGTGGTTAATGCCACCGAAGGTTTCTCTTCTTAAGGCTACACAAGGTGAAGCCATTAGGAACTATTATCATGAGATGCATGTTATTCAAGATATGCTTGTCCCGCTTTATAAGGTCCCGGATGCTCTCGAGTGGGTTGATCGCGAAATGGAGGTAAAACAAATTTTCATATTTGCCACAAAATGATATTGGGTGTTTTATGTTAAGATAAAATAATGGTTATCTGTACGGCTGCAAGTGAACCGAACGAACACGAACAAGACCTTGTTCATGAACACTTACAGAACGAGATTTTATGTTCGTGTCCGTTTGTTAAGGAAATGAACTTATTCGTGTTCGTTTGTGTTTGTTAACTTTGGGCAACGCACGAAAACGAACGTTGATGAACACAAACTAATGTTCATGAACACAAATGGAAACAAACGTTCGTTAACAGAGTATATGATACACTCACTTATTAGTTATTTTATTTGTCGGAATTTTTAACTATTTAAATAAAATATAAAAACTAAAAACACTATGAACTATCGAACACAAACGAACACGTTTCCGAACGTTCACGAACATAAGTGAACGAATGCGGCCTCTGTTCATGTTCGTATGTCTAATAAACGAACGAACACGTTTCCGAACGTTCACGAACATAAATGAACTTCCCGCCGAACGGTTCACAAATTGTTTGCCGAACGTTTGGTTCGTTTGCAGCCCTAGTTATCTCACTATTATATTACATTGTACAGATATATCCCCTATGGCTATGCCCCCACCGACTTTACAAGCTCCCATGTAAAACGATGATATACCCCGAGGAAGGGTTCGAGCAAGAACGCAGGCAAGGTGACACCTCATACGCGCAAATGTACACTGATGTCGGAGTCTACTACACACCGGGACCCGTGTTCAGGGGTGAGGTATTTGACGGGGCTGATGCGGTTCGTCGATTGGAAACTTGGTTGATTGAGAACCACGGGTTCCAGCCGCAATACGCAGTTTCGGAACTCGATGAGAAGAAGTTTTGGAGGATGTTTGATGCAGGGCTTTATGAGAAGTGCAGGAACAAGTATGGAGCTGTGGGGACTTTTATGAGTGTGTATTACAAGTCAAAGAAGGGTAGGAAGACTGAGAAGGAGGTCCAGGAAGCTGAGAAGGCCCAAGTGGATACTCCTTATGCTGAGGTGGATCAACCCGAATAGGTTATCGGGCTTTGAGACGGGAATCTGAATTTACACTTTGTTTAGGTTATCATGGACTTGTAGTTGTTGGTTTGTGTTTGTTGTTTGATTTTAGGTGTTGATTTGAATTTTCATGTGGACCTTGAGATAATTTTGTTTCTGTAGTATCAGTCTGGCAGAAATTGAAGTTGGTTTATTAACTGTGTTGACCAGATGTTAGAAGGCTTCAGATATTTACACACCCCTAATTGATCTTTTGACACCCTTACATCTATGAGTCGTATAGCTTTACATGACTCGTATAGGTCAGGCAATGTCACGGGTTATCTGGTGGCTGCCCTATACGAGTCGTATAGAGTCTTGTATGACTCATTTGTAACGATTGTAAGCTCACTACTAAGATTGGTCCAATTGTAAATGTTGTTTGACCTTAAAAGGTGGGACTGGGTTATGGTCAGTAGGTCTAACTGACAATAGGTCTTAAGCATGGTCTAGCCTGGGCTCTTGTCTGGCCACAGCACTGGTCAGGCCAGCTTGGAAAAGGCCAAAGCCTGAGTGTGCACTTTTCCCAACCCCAAGTTTGATCCTTTGAATAAATCATTTAGCACAGATGGGGTGTTGCATATTTTTTTGGACGGCCCAAAAAAAATAAAACACCCCATATTTAACTCGTAATATTGTGAATTGTGAGAGCTATATAATAAAATTGTACATGTTGCTTTGAATGTGATACATAAGACAACTATATAAACTGTGTCGCTTCTTTTCCCACTACTTTTGATTACCTTTACGCACTATGTCAAGTACATTAGGTTTCACAATTCTCAATATATTATTGTATTTTAATTTATACCTTAAGTTGATTCTTCTTTTAAAAAATTATAAAAGAGAATAATTAGATCTTGAAAATTAAGCGTTTACGCAATTATAACAATATTCTACTTAAAACCGAAGTGTTTACGCAATTATTACAATATTCTACTTAAAACTTATACTATTTAAAATGGGTTTAGGTATTTGAACGTGATGTTTGTTTTTTAAGAGGTAAAACGTCTGTAGTCGGCGGACCACATCTGCAGACATCTGTAGAAGAAGAGGTGGACCAAAGCTCTCTACAAGAAGAAGACTGTTTGTTTTTTAACGTATTTATACTTCTAAAATAAACTGGTGGTGGTGTACGGATGATGGTGGTGGGTAGTGGTGGTGGTGTACGGATGATGGTAGTGGGTGGTGGTGGTGGTGGTGAGTGGTGGTGGTGGACGTGGACGGTGGTAGTGGTGGGTGGTGGACGGTGGTGGTGGGTGGTGGTGTTTAACCTTCTGCAGCAGACCTTATAAAGTTTTAGAAGTGGCTGGGACAAGTCTGTACCAAGAAGAGCTCGCGCAAATGTCTTCGGAAAAACAAACAGTCTGCAGATGACAATGTATGTGCGGCACAGACAGAAGAGCCTGCACAGATTTCCAAATAAGCATCTCGGTTGTTGTGAGGCCATGCTTGCTTCAATAAGACAAGTGCCCGGCAAAAACAAAAAGGACGCAGGGCCATAAAAATATAAAACACTAAGAGCATCATCATCCGATCATCGTTCATCCCTAGGAAAGTTTACCACAAATTCCACTTAAATTATCTTATTAATAATATTTTTTTTTCATCTTCAAATTTCAATCTGTTTTCTACTTTAATCTCATTTTTATTGTAATTTTACCATAAATTTTAGATCTAGGCATTTAGCTTTTGAGACAACTCTACACGTTGAGTTTTGATAATAAGAGTTAAAACGAATCAATTTTTAAATGTTTCACTAATATTTAAAGCTTAGCTTTTGTGCGAAACTTTTTATAATAATTTATTTAGTTTTCCCTATTTCATATTACACCATAATAAAGGTTATTGGATCTTAATAATCCTAAGTTTTACCTATTGGCTGATAATAATCTAACTTGAAAAATTCCCTCAAATGATCCCAACTTGTAAAAATTTGGCCTCGATTGATCTTTTTCTAACATAGGTGCACTTAAATTAATTAAGGGATCTGCATGTGCACTTGAATCTATTGAGGATGTCAAATTCTTATATGTTTGAAAATGATCAATGGTGGTCAAACTTTTACAAGTTGGGATCGTTGGTGAGAATTTTTAAAGTTGGGAGTATTATCGCCCAACAGATAAAACTTACGATTATTAAAATCCAATAACCTGCATAATAATTGCATAAAAGACTAAAAGAGCATGTGTTGTGGGATAGGTGAAATAGACGCTTAGCCCTGCGAGGTGGGTGGCGGGGGCCACTTTTAGATTATTTATTTTTTTAAAAACTAAATAAAAAATAAGCCAAACATTTAGAGTCATCCCCAACCCCCCAAACCAACTGCCTACATGACATACTTTTTTTCACATTCACCACAACAGATAGCCTTACCACCGATCGTTTTTATGTTTCACCTTTTTATATCGCTACGCATATAACAATCACCAAGACTTAGGCGAAAACCTAAACCATACCAGAAAAAACCGAACCCAAATAACCTACAAAGGTTATGGCATGGTTATTAATAACCGAGTTTCGCGGTCCTGGTTATATCTAAGTTTTATTTCAATATAACATGCTTGCATTTTTTTGATCAAAAACCTGTTTTGGTTATATGAGTCTACTACTATATTTATTTAAAACCAACATACCTGATGTTATGATGTACATTTGCTCACTGCACTTTTCCTTCATAAAATTGTCATATTTTACATTTTTACCCATATGCAATATACAAAAACTTACAAAACAGTAATTAAAACCAATTTTTACCCAACCAAAAAAGAGTTTTTAGAACACATACAAAACATCATATCTTATGCTCCACTGAAAAATCAAAAACTTTCTTACTTTCACAGCATAAAACAAGCAGGCCCGTGACGACCTACTCAAGCGTATGTTGGTTACGTTAACGAGAACAATATGGTTCACTTTGTGTGTATCTTTCTAGAATTCCAAAAACCTAGCAGACATCTAGTTGCAGAATAAGGGCACCCGAAGAACCGAACAATATTTTGGCAATCTTTCTTGCCATTTCGGTTGGTCCCACGAGAACTCAAATGAATTAAATACGTCTTCCCTTCGTATATGTAAGACATTTGCTGCCATAAAAGCACACATAACCCGATTTCCACTGAAACGCCTGCGATAAATAGATAAACAAGAACAAAACCTCTGAGGGATAATGATTCTAACGATGCAAAGAACGCGAAAGCAATTTCCTTCAGGAATCCATACACCAACATGTAGTCGGTGGACCCACTTAAAACCGATATAGGAAGGTTTCTTATCGGTGGCCATATGTAATATGCTGCGTATGAAGATATGATCGAAACGTAAAAGTTACTTATCACTGCTGAGATTAAGAAGAGGATAAAAACTCGATGATTTGCAGCACCAACACAATTCCCAATCTGCATTCGATTAAAAAAAATCTTTAGAATGTGTATACAGTAAAGATCCGGTACAAAATGTCCTTAACCTAGGAAGTGTAGGAAACTGGGTCAAATGAACTCCGATTGAGCTCATTCCAGCAGCGTTGGAACCGCCTCGTCGAAACCTAACCAGAAACCCTAAACCCTAATTCTAAACCCTATGCTAAACCCTAAAATCTAAACTATAAACTCTAAAAGCTAAACCCTAAAGGCTAAAACCTAAGCTAAACCCCATATGCTAAACCCTAAATACTAATGCTAAGGGTGAGAGGGGCACTTCCCTCTTAGGGGAGTCCCCTCTCTTACGCACGGCCAACCAGCACTTGCCACGTCAACTCCCCTCACAACCTCAATTTGATGGCGGCACTCCTCTCTTAGGGGACTTGCTTTTTTATTTTTTTAATTAATGGTGTGTACAAGTATGTAAGCCCAAGGTACATGTTGCCCAACTTTCACCCTCGATCCTTGTGCATTTCTATAGCGGTGAACATACACCGATTATGCTCCCCGATTTGCCTCACCGCGGGGATGGCGGCGGTGTACCCGCACGGTGAGCACACTCCCCGCATGGGGTCACCGAAGACACTGCCGACACCCTAAACCCTAAAGCTAAAATCTAAAGCTAAACCCTAAAAGTTAAACTCTAAACCCTATATAGCTAAACCCTAAAAGTTAAACTCTAAACCCTATATATATTTGAAAATGATTTGACGAGACGGTTCCAACGTCGCTGGAATGAGGTCAACCGGAGTTCGTTTGACCCGGTTTCCTACAATTCCTAGGTTAAGAATGTTTTGTATTTGATCCTTCCTCACCTCATAAAGTGCATACATGTATATATTTGAGTATGTATGCATCTATATAACTGTGTGCACAAAAGGTGAAGTGTGTGAAGGCTTACAAAGGGGCAATGATGATCCATATCCAATACACACATGCCACACGAGCGACAATGATGACTATTAGACGATTTTGGTTTCGAACAGTAGTTACAAAACGTGTAGCCTTCAAGTCCACCTTTACCGACAGCTGGATAGCTACCCCAAGGTATGAGTGGTGGTGCACCAGGAGACCGAAATGCCGAAAGGATGTAAGTGCAAAGTGTCGTTATTGATAACATAACTGATATAGTTATATGAAGCACGCCGCAAAAATAACTTCTGGAAAAAACAATGGGATAAATAGCCCAGATACCGCCACCTGCATAGCGATGATCTCATGATTATGATTCATGAATATAATAAGTGGATATTAACGGTAAATTATATCTGTAAACGGAAGTTATTAAGGATTAACTTATTTTTACCTATAATGAAGAACATAAATAGCAGGAGAATACAGACGAAACATCTGTCTCGCAAACGTCTCCACCAAAAGTAACTGTTGTCGCCTTTAACTGAATTATGATTCGTTACGGCTCCACACCAACCGCATTTGAAAATGGGCGTATAGGGTGAAAGAATCAAGATTAGTCCACAGCCCCAACAGGTTACTTCATGCTCTTCTGTTATGGATGCTACATAATGATCTTCCTACAAAAGGTCAATATTCATTTTGACAATAAAAAAAAGTCAAAAATACAGGTGACTGAGAAGGAATTAGTATCATTATGGATTAAATTCTATATGGGCAATCATGATTATGTATGCAAGTATCAATTTATAGGAGACTGATGAAGAACACAAGTAGATTAGTGCGAGCGGCACAATACAACTCAATAATATGTTTGAATTGTTATGTGAAGAGGTATGACCCGAATCCAACCCGTAAGGGTCAACTCGTCAAAATAACTCGAATTGACTATTGCACAATTCTATAATGCCTACGTGGCAAAAAAGGTATAGTCATGACAAAAGGAATGGTAATTCCTGACCAACAGAATTCAAGATGTCACTATCAAAACGTTTATGCTCGCTAACGGGGACCACACAAGGTGACAGTGACAGTGACATCAACCCTAATTCCCTCCTATTAATTATAATCACACTCAAGGTAACACCTATTAATTCACTCTCTATCTCTTACGCTCTCACTTTACTTATACTTTTCTAACTGATTTTCTCCGTTCTAATACTTATTCTCACGCCAGAGGAGGATGGCAACAGGGAAACCTCACGGTGTTCTGTTTTGCAAAAATCTCATCGGGCGAAAAAAGTTAGGAGGATATAATCCGATCCGAAAGTCGTTGATGGAAGCAATCTTGAAGTCAATCTACTAGAACCATGATTTCTTCTTCACTATAATTTACAGCTGAGGGGCCGTTTGGCAACTTCTGAATGGTTAAGTGCTGAACCAGTAAGAGGTCCGAACCATTAAGAGCCAGTATAATGCTTAACCGTTCAGAGGCAAATGTCTGACGTCTTAACCATTCAGACGGAGGCAATTGTCTGAACCATTCAGACATCTGCTCGCGAAACAAACAGTCTGAACCATTAAGAGTCAGTATAATGCTTAACCGTTCAGAGGCAAATGTCTAACATCTTAACCATTCAAACAGAGGCAATTGTCTGAACCATTCAGACATCTGCTCGCGAAACAAACAGTCTGAACCATTAAGTGTTGAACTAGTAAGAGGTCCGAATCATTAAAAGCTAAACAAACAGCCCTTAGATATGTTCTAAAACTTGTTACAAAAAATAGTAAAAATGTATTCTTTTTTTATTCATTATTGCATAACTTTGTTCTTTATCAACTTAAAACAAGAAACCCAAATTAAAACACCTAGGGGGTGTAAACAAGCCTAGAGGATCGAGAGCTACTCGTTATTGGTTCGGTTAAAAGCTCGAACGAGCCGAGCTTTAACGAGCTCGAGCTTGAGCCTGAAATAGAGCTCGTTTAGTTATCGAGCCCGAGCTCGAGCCTGAAATACAAAGCTCGTTTAGGCTCGCGAGCCTAAACGAGCCCAAGCAAAATTTTATTTTTTTATATATAATATAATACTAATGATGATAACATTGGCGAGCCAAGCTTTGGCTATTGAAGCGAGCTCGAGCTGGACTTTTAACTCGTTTGAGGTTGTTCTCAAAATAGCTCGAGCCGAACTCGAGTTTTAGGTTTTACTCGCGAGCCGAGCTCGAGCTCAAATAAGTAGGCTCGAACCGAGCCGAGCTCGAGCTTCATAAAAACATGACGAGCCGAGCTCGAGCCTAGTCGTTCGGCCCGACTCGTTTACACCCCTCAAAACACCTGCCATAGGATATAAAAAAAACATACACAAATTGAATATGTAATCATCGTTAATTTGTTAACCTGGGATGAAGCATGTGGGAGAAGAGGGTCGGAGGCAGAAGACGACGGGGGTGGTGGCGGCGGTGGTGGAAGAGTGACGGTGGAGATGGTGGCAGAAACCGATGAATCCATCGGAAAATATATGCATGCAGAAATGGAATTCGGATTCAGACCATTGATCAAATGGAATGTTGTATGAAGAATTAAGATTAAACCCAAATATTTTTTGTTGAAATGTTGGATGATGATTCAATGGGTGGGTTGGTTGGTTAGAATCATAAGGAATTGAGTTCAAAGAGGTTGATTTATTATATGTTGTTGTTCATAGGTAATTTCCATGAAGATGATGTTTTTATTATTATATTATTTGGTTACATGATCAAAAATGATTTTTTTGTATAAATTATAAAAAAAATCATTTGACTTTGTATATTTAATATAGAGTTAAATGTCATTTTACGCCTTTTGGTTTGAGCTATTTTGCTAGTTTAGTCTAAAGGTTTCATTTTTCGTATGTGGATCTAAAAAGGTTTTATCGTTGCCATTTTAGTCCACTGGGTTAACTTCATCCATTTTTTCTGTTAACGAGAAGGGCACTTCGCTCATTGTATATGGCCGAATTGCCCTTCTAGTTAACAGAATTACATATAAAATGACCGAATTGCCCTTATCGTTAATAGAAAAAATGGATGAAGTTAACCCAGTGGACTAAAATGGCAACGGTGAAACCTTTTTGGACCCACATGCGAAAAATGAAACCTTTGAATTAAACTGGCAAAATGGCCCAAACCACAGGGACTAAAATAGAATTTAACTCTTTAATATATTATTATAACCTTCTAAAGTTTGTTTTTGGATTAATTTACTCAAAATGAGTGGCTATTAATTAAGAACTTAATCCAGAATTCGAATAAAGTTTTAAAGTATTGGTAACTCATCTCTCTTTATTCACATTCCATCTTTATATCTCTTTTTTTTAGGTCAACTCATTTCTCTTTATTCACATCCCATCTTTGCATCTCTCTTCTTTGGGTTAAATAACAATTTTTTATAGAAGGATTCACTAGTATTTATATGTTTTATAGACATCTAGGTGTATGTGACTAGGGCTGTTTACGAGCTGAGCTGAGCCGAGCCAAGGTAAGCTCAAGCTCGGCTATAAACCGAGCTGCCTCAACTCAGCTTGGATTGGAAACTGAGTTGAAATTTTAAGTTTGAGCTCTACGCTCGAATTTAATAAATAATTTAAAACATAGCTTTCAAAAATTCAGTAATCTAATATATTATTCAATAGTAACTAAATATAAAATAAGTATTAAATCTCAACGAGATACAATATAAGTTCATTATCAACCTAATCCTGAGCTAAATTCAAACAAACTCCGAACCACAAGCTTTTTGGACAGTCCTATGTGGGCCACGCTAGCAGTGATAGGCGCAAAACTCACGCATGTTCTATTACACAGCTACATTCGTAGGACGTTTATGACGGGCTGTGTGGCGTTGGAGCGGACAAACAAGTTGTTGCATAGAGGACAAGTAAACGATCATGCATAAGCTGCATTCGGGTCATACATGCCTAGTTGCGTAATTTTAGCTCTTGTTAATTTAGAAATCCTGATAGTATCAATAAGTAAAATACACATGGCACAAAACAGTTTATATTGAAGCTATATCGGTCCACAAAATGTAAAATAAAACCGAGAATGTTCTACACTGATTAAACAACCTTTCCAATGCATGCTATTCTTTTGAAGTTATCACTAGCAATCCAAGAGCACCTATTAGAATATACTGCATAAAACAGAAGAAACTTGTCAGTAACAATTAAGGGGCGTTTGGTTCACAAAATTCATTGGAATTTAAATGCTTATATACGGTTAAAGGTGATATTCTGTGATAAGATGATAGTAAAGAAAGAAAATTGGTCTAAGAATCAAACCTTGATTATGGGCTGTTCTGTCATTATGATTGTCACCCAACCAACGTAAGGCAGAAAGCTGTAAAAAGTACCAAACACACGTGTTTATATAAAAAGAAGACTTGCGTGTTTAGTGCTGAATAAACAAACAGTTTGAAGTTCAACTTACCCGACAGCTCTCCCCATAATATGATGTCGTTGCAACCACATCTGGCCTTGAGCATACAGAAGCCTGTCGTCTCCAAAATTGTTGTCGCCTAAAAGATCACAATGACAGTTTGATCATATGTCAGATTCCCCTTTATTTAATTAAACTTAATAGGTGTGCAATATATTGTGAAATGAATTACAATTTTATGGCTGTTTAATCTAGTTTAGGAATTGAATATAAATTACCTTTTGTAAGGACATCGACTTCTCCATCTTCATGCTCATGAACCTACAGAAACCATATTATTACACTCAGAAAGTCAACAGTACAGACGATGAATGCGTCTTTTTGTAATTGAGCAAAAAAGAAAAAAATAAAGTTATGGCTTTAAAAAACTAGTTCACAATTAAGAAATATCATTGGCGATTGGAGTATCAATCAACAGAGTAAAAAACCAAAGTTAATCCCTGATAGTTTTAAAAAGTGTGTGGCACTCTGATGCGTTTTGATCCCAAAAGCCGATGTGCAATGCGCGAAGCACGCACATCACGTGTGAAAGGCACTCGTTATTAAAAAAAATTACGAAAAAATTATTTGTAGGCAATATTTTAATGTCTTAACTTTTTAACACCAAAATATAAGATACTCTCATCATCTCTGATCAGATTCGTTAAATCGATTGTCTAATTTGTTCAAATACTCAAACCCATTGCTCAATCGATGATTAGATTTGTTCAATCAGATTTTAAAAACTCAGACGCATTGCAATCGACGATTTTATTTGTTCAAATACTGGTTAACCGCATAAGGTGCCGCCTCAGCATCAGCTGTGTCACGTCATCACATGCCCATCATGTATTCATGTGATGCACACATCATGCGCTCCTAATGGGCACATTGTACAACAACCAAGATTCACTAGATTACTTAAAAACAAATCTGATAGTATAATCCTTGAAACACGTACCTTAATCACACGATGAACAATCGGAATTTCACGCCCCTGCACACAAACAAGAGCAAAACCATACATCAGGGAAGTTAAATTTGTCAAGTGCTGATGTATACTATATGTGCATTTTTCATAAAATTCAAAGAATATGATTACTGATCTAACACACCATAATCTTCATAGTTAAGTGAAGTTAAAAATGTATGCTATACGACATTGGTGACAAAGTGGGCAAGTTGGATGGGTTTGAGTTAGGGCTGTCCAAACTGCTCGACGATCGAAGATCGCTCGACGATCGCTCGAAAAATGATCGAAAAATGCTCGCTCGATTCCCGCTCAGTTTGTAAATGAGCCGATCGGATCGGTTCGATTCAAATTCAATCCGAGCATGAGCAAGGCTCCGCTCGCTCGACGATCGCTCGGTTTCGCTCGAATTATTTTTATTAATAATTAATATATATATATACATATATATATATATATTATATATTTTATAGATTAAAAACCCAAAAAATATAATAGCCTAAAATAATTAAAAGCCCAAATAATATTAGCCCATATTTAGTATAAAAATCTAACCCTAAATCTATTTCCTATAACAATTCACTCATTCAGTCGCCGCTCTCAAGTCTCAACTGCTCAGTGTCTCCGTCGACTCTCAGTCTCCTTTTCCAACTCAATTCATCATCGGCTCAAGTGTCTCCGACTCAATTCATCGGCTCAAGTGTCTCCTAAAAGGTTAGTCGCTCCTGTTTCAGTTCCTGCAACATATCGTTAAATATATGTATCCATTCATTCTTCAATAATCGTTAAATATCTGTTTCTGTTCGCTCCAGTCTTTATTCGTCGCCTCGTCGGACTTGTTTCAGGCTTCAATCGGTATGTTTTTTTGTTAATTAATCGTTTCAGGCTTCAATCGGTATGTTTTTTTGTTAATTAATCGTCGGACTTGTTTCAGGCTTCAATCGGTATGTCTTTATTCGTCGCCTCGTCGGACTTGTTTCAGGCCTCGTCGCCTCGAAGATCGATCGAAGATCGCTCGACGATCGCTCGAAAAATTCAATCCGAGCATGAGCATTACTTTTGCGATCGGTTTTACAAATTTGATCCGCTCGGATCGGATCGGTTATAATTCAATCCGAGCATGAGCATACCCTCGATCGGATCGGATCGGATCGTGAACACCCCTAGTTTGAGTCATGGGTCAAGATGGGTTTGGGTCAGGAGGGGTTCGGATTAGGATGAGATGAAAAAAAATAATAATATAAAACAAATATATATATATATATATATATATATAGGGTTAGGTTCATTTCAGAACTCTAAATAGTTGCAGAACCTTCAGAACTCTTACTAAACAATATTTTTATTTATATATTTTTATATTTAGGGTACTTTTATCATTTATTATATGTATTTTTATGATTACATACATGTTAAGAGTAATTTTATCATGTTTTTATATGTAATTTTATAATTACACATGTGTAAACTAGCTTTTTTACATATATGTAACTAGTTAATAGACATATATATAATTTGGTTGTTACACATATGTAAACTACTCTTAACATATATGAAATCATAAAAATACATGTAATAAATGATAAAAGTACCCTAAATATAAAAATATATCTATAAAATGATTGTTTGTTAGGAGTTCTGAAAGTTCTGCAATTATTTAGAGTTCTGAAATGATCTTTACCCTATATATATATATATATATATATATAGGGTAGGGATCCTAAGAGAAGTCCACCCTATTTGAGAAACTTGAGAAGCAATCTGGACCACACATTTTCCTTAAGCAAAAAATGCAAAAAAAATGTGAAAAAAATGCAAAAAAAATTTTTTTTTTTTTTTTTTTTTTTTTTTTGAAAAATCGCAGCTTTTTCTTTAAGGATAAAAAAAAAAAAAAAATTTTTGGATTTATACACATATGTATATTGTCAATTATACATATATGTATATACATGTTTAAAATTGAAAAAATGTGTATATTGTTAATCTTAAACCATAAACACTAAAGCTAAACCCTAAAGCTAAACCCTAAAGCTAAACCCTAATGCTAAACCCTAAAGCTAAACCCTAATTCTAAACCCTAAAGCTAAACCCTAATGCTAAACCCAAAAGCTAAAACTAAACACTAAAGCTAAACCCTTAATGCTAAACCCTAATACAAACCCTAAAGATAAAGCTAAACCCAAAAGTTAAAGCTAAACCCAAAAGCTAAACCCTAATGCTAAACCCAAAAGCTAAACCCTAATGCTAAACCCTAAATACTATTGCTAAACCCTAATGTTAAACCCTAAAGCTAAACCCTAAACCATAAAGCTAAACCCTAAACACTAATGCTAAACCCTAAATAACACTTATTTTTCAATTTTAAACATGTATATACATATATGTATAATGGACAATATACATATATGTATAGTTAAAAGATTAACAATATACACATGTGTATAAATCCAAAAAAAAAAATTAATTCTTAAAGAAAAAGCTGCGATTTTTCAAAAAAAAAAAAAAAAATTTTGCATTTTTTCACCTTTTTTTTGCTTAGGGAAAATGTGTGGTCCAGAATGCTTCTCAAGTTTCTCATTTAGCCTACTACTTCTCACTCACATGATCCTTATCCTATATATATATAGGGGGCCGCTAGAATGAGAACCACCACGAGTTATGAGAACCGCGAGAACCAAGTGCCACGGAGGGCCGTTGACCACGAAATTTTTTTTACACCTAGATCCGTATATTTTAGGACCGGGTGTAAATTTTCGGTTCAAACGGCGCGCCCGAGGGGGTAGTTTTTTACGCCCAAAGTTTGGGTTTTTTTAATTTTTTTAATTTTTCTTTTTTTTTTAACCAAACTTTGGGCGTAAAAAACTACCCCCTCGGGCGCGCCGTTTGAACCGAAAATTTACACCCGGTCTTAAAATATACGGATCTAGGTGTAAAAAAAATTTCGTGGTCAACGGCCCTCCGTGGCACTTGGTTCTCGCGGTTCTCATAACTCGTGGTGGTTCTCATTCTAGCGGCTCCCTATATATATAAATTTAAAAAATATATATAAAGTAAAAAAATATAAAAACTAAATATAAAAACTAAAAAATTTAAAGAAATATAAAAATTTAAAAAGTATAAATTAAAAATATAAAAAAACAAAGAAATATGAAAAATAAGAAGAAATAAATTAAAAAAACCACGTAGCAAGTAATGAATCTGATATAAAATAACTAAACGAGCCAAGCTTGAGCCGAGCCCGAGCCAAGACAAGTAAACTATATATAAAATAATAATTGTAAATTTGTAATTAACATAAATTAATTAATAAATAAAATAAACGAGCCGAGCCCGAGCCGAGACAAGCTAGTTATCTACTAGCCAAGCTCGTGCTTTAGGAACAAAGCTCGAATCAAGCCAAGCGTGAGCTTTCATAAGTTAAACGAGCTTGAGCTCGAGTCTAGTCTAGTCGGGCTCGGCTCGACCCGTTTGCACCTCTAGAAACAATGATCCCCGCAGTTTGTTTGGTAATACAATCTAGTTCTTTCAATGCTGACCTACTGTTATATATTTTGTTATCTTGCAGTACTTTAAAAATTTGATCTAAAACTAAAACTAAGGTGTTGGTTTGATGATATGCGTATACTTGCTACATTTTCGTATTGTTAGTAGAAGCAATCATGCCGGTTACTTTAGCAACAGAAGCGCCACCACTTCATATATGCGATATGCAGTTTACAGAAAATCCGTTTGTTAAATAGTGTATTGTGTGAATAAACAAGACCCCAAGCCTATATTGCCCTATGTAAATCTAGTTGGGAAAAAGGAAGCTCTGTTGAATGTTGATGAGACTATTAATCCCAAATGGACCACAAGGTTTTAACACACAAAGAATGCATACAAAACAGCTTACAACAACCATCATGTTAATCCAAACCATACCCTAACCTATCACAACCAAATAACACCCAATTTCTCCAAACAAACTAACAATTCCACACGACAGCCGACAGCCGCCAACAAAGCGAAAAAGAAACCACCTTTAACAAACTAAGTACCAAAACCAAAAGATCCCATTAAACTAGTCACCATAGAGCTAAACCAGCACTCAATCAGCCCCACCTTTTCAACAAATCAGAGGAGTAAACAGTAAACAATAAACTTTCATGTAGATAGGCCTAAATATAACAATTGTAATCAAACACTACGGCCATAAACACGAATCATAAACATGAATTTCATGAAACAACATGCATGAATCTACAACTGCAGTCAGCAGCACTTTTTTGTTTTTACAGATTATGAAACAACAGATTTCCGTACTTGATACAAAATTATTAAAAAAAAAAAAACAACACATTCGAAAGCAACAAAAACACCGAATCACTAATAACAAAAGATAGAAATTTATTAAGAAGCTTACATCAACATTAAAGACCACAATCTCTCCAGCACGAATCGGTTCCTTACTCATATGCAAGAACAAAATATCACCCTGCAAGACATTTAAAAGGGTTAAGACTTAAAACCCAAAAGCCAATTCACATGCCAACAAGTTACAACCTCTTTACAGTGGTAAAGGTTCAATCTTGCATCATATAACAAGAACAGATTATCATTTAAATCCAACGAAAAAAACGCTACGAGAAAACGCCCGGCAACTCCGCTAACCAAAAACTAAACCTGAACTACACCTGTCCCTTAAACTAATAAAAAATAAAAAGATGACTCACCCTTTTGAAACCAGGTTCCATACTTCCAGAAAGCACAACAACAACAGGTGATTCACTACCAGTAATGCACATAAGCCCTTTCCATATTATTAACGCTGATGTAACAATCATACCTGTAAAGATCATACATTACATTAACCAAAGTTCAACATACCCTTATACACGGGCGCTGCTTAAGAGGGGCAGGGGGCGCCCGACCCCCCGAACTTTTCGCTCAGTAGTGTTATATATGTAGTTTTCGTATAGAAATTTTTGGGTATATACGTTTTCGACCCCCCGGTTCTATAGAAATTTTTGGGTATATACGTTTTCGACCCCCGTCTTCGTTGTCAAGCTTCGCCACTGCTTATACAAGAACTAACAATTATCAAAACATCACAAAGTTTACTTCTTTTAACCATATAATCATAAATTAAACTAAAACCCTTACTTAAACTTCAAAATTAACATCAATCCAGATATTCACACAACACTTCACAATTCAGTTACAAAAATTGATGAAGATCTACAAAATTGAGATCGAATTGCAAACTACAAATTAGATCGGAAGGTTGAAGTAAATAATTCAACATCTAATAATAACAATAATAATAACAAAATGTATGAAATAAGAATGACGAACCAAGACTAATGGCTTGAGTGAATAGTTGTCGGAACTGCATAGATTTCACTGAATCGATTTGCTCTCCGATCCATCCCATTGTTCTGAAATTGTGTAGCTTCGATTTAGCGAGTGAAGAAGGTTTTGGGATAATTTAGCCCTAATTTCGAAATCAGTAACGCAGATATAATTGTAAAACGTGCTGCGGAAAGTTACAGAAGTGGACCCTATAGTATGTGTGAAGTTGTAGTTTCGTCGTTTTAACTTGAAACTTTCATTCCATACCATAATTAGGGTGTGTTTGGTTTGGTTATAAGCATTAACCGTAACCATAACCAAAGTTATCGGTTAATCGGTTCGGTCAATTCGATTAATTTGTCGGTTTTCGGTTCGGTGAATTACCAAATCAAACAAGAGCTAAAATTTTTGCTTAGAAATACATGTAATGGAGGTATAAATATATGAAATAGATGTATAAATACATGAAATAGATATATGAATAAATGAAATGAAGGTATAAATAGATGAAATAGAGGTATACATAAATGAAATGGAGGTATAAATACATGAAATGGAAGTGAAATTGATGTATAAAAGCTAGAAATATATGAAAATATAAATAGTCCGCTTCGATTCGGTAAATTTCGGTTAACTGATGGTACAAAAAATAACTGATAACCGACCTTCGGTTAATTTCGGTTTGATTTCTTCAGTTTCAGTTAACAGTTCGGTTCTTGTACACCCCTATGACATAACTTCTTTATCATGTTGTTAACTTATTTATTTACTTTTTTAACACAACGATCATGGAACGATTTCTTTGTAATGTCATTTTTATCAAGAAATGTTTATTAATAGTGGGATTCCTTCGTGCTACACGGCAGGAGTTCGGTCAGTATCTGTTACAATATCGATACTCATATGGACATTGTTGTGTAGTTTATATTGATCGAAAACATTGAAAACGAATACTAGTTCGGTTCGTTAACGTATCAGCACTCATGTATAGCCTACGATACCAAAAAAACACTCTATCTTGAATGCAAATCCTTTGTCTATAAAATTTATATCACACGTCTAAATAGTTTAAACACGTGCGCGTATTGAGCTTTTATAAAAATTAAGAAACGCAACTCCATAGGTTTCAATATTGAATAGTAATAAACCTTAACTATATTGATAATTAACTTAACTTAGTATAACCGGTTTAGCGTATTGATATTTTTGACAAATTTATTGTATCTATATACTGTTTAATAAAATGATAATTAAAATGTTAACCTACTTGAGAAAAAAAAAGGTACTTCTTAACAAATCACTTAAATCGGCTATGAAACTTTACATACTATAAATGATTTAATATATTAATTTTTTGCGCTCAACTCAAATTTTTTTTTTTTTTTGAAATAAAAATGTAATTTTTCATTCAAATCAATAGGGCAAATTACATAAGCTCCTTGAAAAATTGATATTATATAAAATGCACATCGTCATCACATGTGTAGCCTAGTGATTGAACAATTTACTACTTAATTGTTTTCATTAGCATATGGCATTATAGCCTAGTGACATCTTCGAAGGTGAGATAGGGCTTAGACCACCCGTAGTGGGGCGTTTTTTTTTTTTTAAAATTGCAAAAAAACGCCCGGAAACGCCCCCACCCCCATTACGGCCGGCGTTTTCCGACGTTTTTTTTTGAAAAATTTTGTTGCTGGCGTTTTATTTAAAATGCTCAAATTGCTTTGACCATTTTGTCACCCACCAATCACTTTTGAGAGCCTCTGACAACTTTTGATCTTAACCCCACTTTTTCAATAAAAAAATTAATATGCACAGGGACCCTCACATGCACATGACCATTTTGTTTTTTTTTTTTCTAATTGGAAGGGGCGTTATTGGAATAATGCCCCACTACGCCACTTTATGCTATAATGCCCCATGCTGACTGGGATGACACGTGTCGAATAATGCCACATGGTGGGGGCATTATTTTGATTTACCACTACACATGGTCTTAAAGACAATTAGGTCATGAGTTCAATTCCCAAAAAGCGGTCCAGTGGTCAAAAAAAAATTTGTTGTCACTAAAAATGAATTCCAATTACACATCATTTTAGGGGCAAGCCCTACTAGTGTGTGACCCCAAATATCCCACATACAAATTTTCATATGTGTGACGTCTAGGCTCCACGTTATACAATTTTGTACAAGGCATGATCTAGTAATGAAGTTAACCGAGTTTGAAACTTCATCGGAATTATGATCGAGGTTTTTCAAGACTCTTTATCCCTGGTAGTCTATTTACGACACTTTATCTTTCTATGGGTTTCATGATAGGTCCCTAGTTAGTGTTGTTGTTCATAGTCTAGTCTAATGTAAATAATTATGCATGTAATTTATGTAAGCCATATCATGTCATATGATGAGAGTCACTACAACTCGCATGTTATGTTCTGATTCATACTTTTATAAAGTAAGATGCAAAATATTTAGGAGTTACAGAATGTGTAAACTAAAATGAGGATACTCATTTTCATGTGCACACATTTACATTAAAAAACCAACCATTACACCCATCTTCATTTGCATGACTTATATATGTCAACACTTTTACAACTCCCATACAATCTATAAAAGCGATATAGCATATACAAGACAAACCATTAAGCCATTGCAAAAAGACATTCACAGTCATGACTCCGAAAATAAGATCCATCGCTTCCAAATATTTGCTGCCCGTAGCAACCTTCTCCGACGTGGACGGTGAGGTGGAAGAAAGAGGGTGAGGAGCCGCTCATCTGCAAGGGTGTGCCCATAGAGGAGAGAGATGGGGATTGTGAGTGGGAGGGGTGGGCCATGGCTTTGACGCCCGTTGTAAAGGAGGGGAGAACGAATGGGGCAATCTTAGGCTATGCAGTTAATGCGGAAAAATATCGGTTATCGGTCAAGGACCGATATTTGAGATATCGTTTATCACGGTGAGATATCGGTAATTTATAATATCATGCATATGTGTGTGTGTATATATATATGTATATATTTATAGGATAATGCTACATAGAAAACTCTTTATTTTGAGAAAACCTTGGAAACCCATCACATGGCCTACTGTCACGGCCCCTCCGTCCCGGTTTGACCCGGTTCGGGAGCCGCAGGACAGGAACCCGTGGTTTTTGTTAATTGATGCGACAGCGGAAGATTTTACAGGATCTTTTTAAAACTTGAAATGCCCGATTATTTTATTTCATAAGTCGGGATAAACCCCGTAATTTACATTAGAGGAATTTTACTAGGAAATTCCCTGATTTACAAAACATGTTTATTTATTTAACTGAGCCACTACTTCAAGCTTGTTAGTGCTTCGTAGCACTTTTCCTTGGTTCACAGTAGTCACCTGAAACATGTTTTGAAAATATTTTATCAGCGGGAAAATACTGGCGAGTCACTCAAATTTGATAAAACGACACATAGTTATAAATTACAGCATAAGAGCTATTACAATGGCTTCTATCTTATTTTTATCTGGCGCCGTGTCACCTCCTGGTGACGATGGTCATACCACTATTGGGTCTATTTCCCCAAGTAGTGATGATTATCACTGTTAGGATTTATTAGCCTAACCGTGAGAAATTAGTAATGTGCACAATACCCCACTAGCCAGAGATTCAAGATAACCACGACTTAATCCCTATAATTATAACCTTTGAAAATAATTGGAGTATTGTAAAACATATTTAATAAAAAGAGAATGACTCACATTGCAGATTTATACGGGCAGAGTTTAGCCTACTGATTAGCCTTGTAACCTAATTTAAATAACAATGCACACGAACTAGGTCAGTAACTAATACAGCATTTACGATAACTCACGAGATTAAAACCCTCACAACGAATGACAAAGTGCAACACTTAAACATCCATCGAATTCACGACGAATGACAAAGTATAGCCCTAATTTGGGCAGCAATTAAACATCCAATGGATAGTTTAAATCGATCGGACATTGAATCGTAGCAGCGATCGAGTTAATACCCTGTATCGTAGCAGCGCCTCGCTATCTTAAATTTCGATTTTGAGCAGTGAGATTTCGTTTTTGTGAAAAGATTTCGACACCAGAGGACTGCTCGTAACCTGCCCTATTTATAGCAGAAATTTGGGTCTCACGCGGCCCGCGTGAACCTTCGCTCGACCTTACGCGGCCCGCGTGGAGGTCTAGTTCGTAGATTAGGGCATCCGTGTCATGGGTAGGCATGCCACGTGGATGACACGTGGATCTGGACGCTTATCCGGTCAAACCTTACTTTGACACGGCCCGCGTAAGGTTAAGCTTACCTTTACGCGGCCCGCCTGAAGACCAAAAATCTGATTTTCTTGATTTTTGATATGGATTAGGGTTTCAGGGGTCCGGGTTTTCATCTGCGGGTCATTTTGGGACAATTTTGAAGGTCCTTACACCTACATTTGGCCACATGTCCCACCCAACTTCATCTCCTTTTTTTGCTTTTGAGGGCACTATGAAAAATTTACATATGCCTACCCCACCCCAAAGATCTATTGACCAACATGATTTGACATTATCATTAATGTACCCATCACATCATTCTCATCCTTCATCCTTCATTTCGTTTAGTGTATTTCAAATTAAAAAGTTTTTTTTTTTCAAAATATCTTCATCTTTCTAAACAAGTCCTTTAATACTAGATCCACCATTAATGTACTATGGAGCATTCAACTTCCTAAACAAGGTCTTTACTTCGATCTTTACCCACCTCACATCTAGATGTACTTTCAAAACTCCATTTCTTTACCTTTTAGCTTCCCCCATTTTCAAAACTCCATGAACTTCATCTCTGTTTGTTGAAAGCTGATTCCGGGTGTGTTCATCTTCATCTCACGTCGTCATCTTCATCTCGGGTGTGCTCATGCTTGTTGAAAGCTGATTTCTAGAGTGAGAAACAACAATCTTCATCATGTTCATCAAGAACACCAAGAATACACAGATAGAAGCAAGTTTGAAGATCTTCATCGTGTTCATCGCACGGTTCTAGATCCGGTAAGTGTTTTAGAGAGAGAAAGTTGCTGCTTTAGAGAGAGAAACAACAATCTCTTGAGTATTTTATTTTGAAAAATCATTTTCACACTTGATGTTTTTGTTAAAATAGTTGTTAATAGTTTTTTTGTGTAATGGCTGTTTTAGAGAGGAACATGATTTTTTGTTAAAATGGTTCTAAAAAGTGGTAAATGTTTATGTAATTTGTAGGTTTTTATTTTTGTGTTAAAAAGTTTATGTTTGGTTTGGTTGCTTGTTTAGGGCTTTTGATCTCTGAACAGTAATTGTTTTTTGTTGGTTTGCTTGATTTACAGAAACAGACCCAAAACATGTGTTAAGCCCCTGTTAGAATGATATATACGTGTGCTGATTTACAGAAACAGACCCATAAAGATATTCAATTGACAAGCTGGATGGATGTAGGCGACGTTAATGCGGGGACATGTGTTAAAAAAAGATATTCAATAAGTCACATTTTTTGGGAAGGAACTCTTCGTTCATTTATAACATGTGTTAGTGGTAATGCTGTAACAGAACACCATGATGTAACCTGACATGTGTTAAGCCCCTGTTAGAATGATATATAACGTGTGTTAACCTTTGTTAATTTTAAAAAAAGAAAAAACAAGTAATTTCTATTTTATTTTTGTTGATGTTTAAAATATCCGATAATGTGGAAACCGAGCGTAACACTTGCACAAGTTAGTATGTAACGTGTAATATTAAACGAGCCATTTATGGTAACTGATGGAGAGTGTGAAACCCGAGTGTTAACGCGTGTTATATTACGTATTTGAGTGTGTTTCAAGTGATTATATGACATGAATGTGATAACTACGAGAGTTTATGGTTTTTCAGGTTAATCATTTAATTCAGTGAAGTTAAGATGTTTAGAAGGGAAGTTGAACAACCGAGGATAATAATCAAGTGAATGACGTTAACCGGGACGTCGAAAAGCAGAATTTAGGGTTGAGAACAGAGATGGTTATGATTACTTTTCCACATCCTAAATTAAATCTTATCCCTATACACACACTGAATATTGACAGAAGGATTCATGTGAACAAGAGAAAAAGGGTGCTTGACTTTTTGGATGGCTAAATTCCTCACAACATCATCACATCTTCATCAATATACACATCATTAAAAGTCACGTGAATTGGACTTTGGGGAGAAAGCATTACATGCAGCCATAATCAAAAGACACATGGCCATTATCGAACCTTGGAACACATAAAGATTGGCGGCAACATATGTGAGTAAAGGGGATGGTTTATTTGTCAACAACATCATCATGGGGTGTAGACTTTATGTGCAGACTTGGGGGATTTCTTTTTAGCATGCATTAATTTATTAAATAAAAAAATAAAAAAAAATAAAAAGAAAGAAAAGAGGTTGCACACTTGGGCCGATATATGGGGATTATGTGGACTTCATCATTCATGATTCTTAGCAGCCATTACACACACTTGGGGACTATCGAAATTGGCAGCACATGTGGGAAATGTTGGGCAGCCCACTATCTCGATATTGGAGCAACTCACGAAAAGTTTGGCAGCAAATAGGACTTGGGCCACGAACAACTATTGGAGCAGACATCGTTATTTGGGCTTGACAATTAGCCGAGACCATCACGAAATATTGGCAGCAACATGGATTGACTTTTGTGCTCTCATAACTAAAAAGAACATCATCGTATCATCATCACATGTGAGGTTGAATGGTGATGGCAGACAAAGACTTTGGAACATGTGAGGGATCAATTCAATATTACGTTGGTAGGGACATGCGACAACATCATCATTATGGACACCCATGCAATTGTCCGTCGCCTGAAGTACCGTAGACAGCGAAGTAAGCCGTCGCTGGTTTTTGAAATAAACAAGCACCGTCGCCGACGCCGGGTATGGCCGTCGGCGACGCCCCTTAAATATTCAAAACGCGAAAATTGGTTTCTTTGGGGTTGGGGGACGAATCAAAACATAAGGGGAACCATTAATTCGGGGGTTACACCTTCTTGGAGAGTTTGAACATTATCTTGGAGCCAAAACTCATCACTTATCATCTACCATTCCACCATCTATCATATTATCAACCCGAATCAAGAACAATATCATTATCATCATCTTGATTCCTAAACCCTAGTTCCATCCAATTACCAATCCATCCATCCAATCATCCATTCACCATCATCACCCATCCAAAACCCTAACCTTCATCCATCAATTCATCTTCACGCTTCACGATGATCCAAGTCAAGCTTTCAACATCAGGTGATCAAGCTTCTTCGATCATGCTCGGCTAATTCCTTGGAGGTTTCACCCCGGTGTAGACTTTTGTAAGGTTTAGGGTTTATTATGTTTGTTAATTGTTTTGTGACAACTTGAATTGCATTTGAATCTTAGAAAATTGTCCTACGTTGGTATTGAATTTGCAAACTGTCGAGTGAATGATTAAATTTGACTTTGTGAAACGAATATACATATTTATGCCTTGTCTTTTGATAGGATTTGCTAGTCCAAAGTAACGAAGTGCATCGTGGTCCGTTGTCTATGACGTTGATAGCGATTGGCACCTAAGCTTTGTGATTGTTGACCCGTTAATGAACCATTTCAAGTAAAACTAATTAAAATACATAGTAACCCTAAGTCTTGCAATTGTTGAAACCGGGTGTGAACCTTGTTTTCTTATTATTGTTCAAACAATCAATTTCATTTCTTGCAATTTGTTAACCATTAGTAGTTAAGCCATTCAATCCCTTTAGCAATTTTATTCAAATCTTTTCAATCAAACAAAAATACACAAAAACAAGATAGCAACCTTCATAATTGTGACATCTTTTGATAATTCATCCAAATCCATTCGCAAACCACATACTCTTCGTGGTTCGACCCCTTGCTACCACTAACTATTTGTTAAGGGTAATTTGGGACTATAAATTTTATCTTTGACCGGAGCGCGACACTCCGATCAAATTTTGGCGCCGTTGCCGGGGAGTGCGTGCGCTTTGTGTTTGGATTATTGTTTGAATTTTCGTGATTACCTGTTTAAGTTGTTTAGTTTCTTTTTGCACTTTGTCTTTTTCCTTGTTACGCGGGGTGTGTTACTTGTGCAGATTACAGGTAGTGCATGCATACAAGGAATTCTGGTAGGACTTCACCGTTAGTCTACGAGCCAGAAATCGAAAGGGTTGCAAGAAGGAACCTAGCAAGCCGGTTGGAAGCAACACTTGCTTCTAACCAAACCACCCAAACACCACAACTCACCCAATCCATTGAAACCGATTCAATGGCAAACCAAAATTCCAGTCGCCCAAATCTCAATCAAAACCAATTCCAATCCCGAGGAACCTTCAACCCCGGTCCAAATATTCAACCCATACCTCAAGAGCAACCGGGTGGCAACAATTCTAGACCACCCACACCACCATTCCGAACCCAAAATCCCAATAACAACCAAAGAACACCCCAACAGTAAAACCTTTACCGACATAACTCCTTACCCAATAACCTCGATGATCGAAATGTCAACTCCGATCGTAGAGGTAATCGAGATCGCGGCAATCCCGTGAACGAAGACCCGTTTTTCAATATCGATGATTTGAGAGATGCTATCCCCGATGATGAGCCATTTAGTGTTCCCGGTTACCAATCACCGGAACATGTGAGTGTTCACACGGAGTACTCGGATGATGGGGGTAATTATGATGATCGGGTTAACGACGATGAAGATTGGGGATACGTAAATAGGGGGAATGTCTACAATGCGAGAGGCTTTGAAGATGACGAGTTTGGCTATCAAAATGCCAACTTTGTGGGGGACGATGATTATGGGTACGGGAACGTGAGAAATGATGGTTACGGAAACAACCGTCAACCACGAAACAACAACCAACGTAACCGGAATGATGAGTTTTACAACAACAATAACAATGCAAACCCTAACCGGATTCCTCGTTTCATGGGGGGAGGAAATCAAAGAGGTAACCAAGGTCGAAATCAGGGTGGGATAGAAGAGGTGACCGAAGAGACAATCGAAGACCGGTCGATCAAGAGGTTAACGGTCCACAACGTCGTCAACAACCCCCACGGGGAGTGAATGACCGTTTCCGCCCGGTGGTCACCGAGAATGATTCACCAATAGTGTGCGAAAGAAGGATGTTCGATTGCAAGCCCCACTACATTAACATACTTCCCCACTTCAACGGGAGGTCCAATGATGAACCGTACACTCATTTGGCGGAGTTTTCGTCTATATGTAGCACTATCGGGGGGCATAATTTTGCATTGGAGGAGGTCAAGCTTCGCTTATTTCAGTTTTCGCTAAAAGATAAAGCGAAGCAATGGTTTCTTACACATCCGGCGAATAGTATTCGCACATGGGCTGAAATGCAACAAGTTTTTCTTGACGAATACTACTCAATGGCGAAGACCGACGATGCTAGAGATGAAATTCAATCTTTTCGCCAACTTTCGAGTGAACCGTTACATGAAGCATTCACTCGATTCAAGGAATTGATCCGGAAGTGCCCACATCATCAAATTGAAAGGTGGGAGTTGGTCAAATGCTTCGTGAGGGGTTTGGATGATGAGATGTGGAACCGCCTTGAATCGACCAGCAATGGAACTCTATTAAGCAATCACGAGGATGACGATTGGGAGTTCCTAGAAAGAATGAGCAAGAGATCAAAGGCGAAAGAGTCGGCTGACCGAGCCAAAAAGCACCCCACCTCAAGGTCTTGGCCCGACCGTGATGTGAATTCTAAGGATCGAATTGAAACGTTAGAGCGGGAGTTGGCTCGCATGAAGAAAAGAGAAGTGAATGCGGTGCAATACGCCGTATGTGAGGAATGCGGAGACATCGGTCACCGGACCGAGAATTGTCAAGCCACCGTGGAGGTGAATCAAGTGTATGGGGACCGAAGGCAATATGACATGAACTCCAACACTTATCACCCCGGGTTGAGGAACCATCCTAACTTTAGGTATGGTAATTCCTCCAACCAAATGAACCCGAATTTCCAATCGGGAAATCAAGGTGGGTATTCGCACCAAACTCACCAAAGGAATTACAACAATCAAGGCGGTAATGGAAGCGGGTCGAACAATCAAACCGGTGGCGATGATTTGAGTGCCAAAATGGATGCTTTGTTGAATATGCAAAAAGAATCTCAAAACAATATAAAAGAATCTCACCATGATATCAAGGAGATAAAGAAGACAAACGAGATTCGGGATAAAGCACATGAGGCATTGGCAAAGCAAGTGGGCCAACTCGCGGAGGAAATGGCTCAAATGAGGGGAAGCATGGGAAAGCTTCCAAGTGACACTACAATGAATCCGAAGCATCAAGGTTCTAGCACAAGCAATGTGAGGAATGCACGCGTTAGCGCGGTAAGTATTCTTCCAAATGATGAAAATTGTAGTGTTGAAAGCATTCCACCACCACAATTCATTGATGGTGTAGTGGAAAATATAAGTGATGAGAC
Organism: Helianthus tuberosus; assembly: GCA_030545235.1. Taxonomy (NCBI): domain Eukaryota; kingdom Viridiplantae; phylum Streptophyta; class Magnoliopsida; order Asterales; family Asteraceae; genus Helianthus; species Helianthus tuberosus. The sequence continues at coordinate 109,035,181 of CM060392.1, forward strand.
GGGAAGTGAAAATGATCAAGAAACGATTTCACAAAGTAAAATTGAAAACATAACTAAAAATGCTTTTTGTGAAAATTGTTTAAATCAACTTAACCCGCTTAATGTATCGAAAAGTAAAGAACGGTGCCCACCAAAGGACGAGGGGTGGGAAAATTTTAAACAAGCTAAAATTAATTTGCCGTTACTTGATGACATTAAAAAGGTTCCAGCTCATGTGGAATGCTTGAAATAGTTGAGCATTGAAAAGCGGCACAATAAATTACCCGAACCGGTTGATTTGGTATCACATGTTAGTGCCGTTTTATCAAGTGCGCTCCCCCAAAAAGCTCAAGATCCGGGAGATCCTCTTATGCCAATTCAAATTGGAACATTTAAAATTGATAGGGCACTCTTAGATCTTGGAGCTTGTGTGAGCATCTTGCCCGGGAGTTTGTATGACCAATACGATTTTGGTCCATTGAAAAAGTTTGACACTCCCGTGGTATTGGCCGATCAGACTCCCACGCATCCAAAGGGGATGGTGGAAGATGTGATTGTTAAGGTGGATGATTGCTACTACCCAGTTGATTTTTTGGTAGTAGACTATGTTGGGTGTGTTGAAGACACCCAACCGATAGTCATACTGGGTAGACCGTTCCTGGAAACTGCTAATGCCATAATAAATTGTGCAACGGGAACGGTAAGCATGAAATTTGGGGACCGGGAGTTAAATTTAAATGTTTTTCCAAAATTTACTAACCCGCTCGGTGATGATAAGTGTCCTAAAAAGGACATGAATCCAAACAAAAAGATGTGTGCTATGGTTGGTAGGTTTGGAGAAACAAAGAAGAAAACGGTCAAGAAGAAAAAGACGAAAAAGTCACCTCTAGAAAAGAAGAAGGAAGAGGAGGTGAGGAAGTTTGGACCGTTTGGCAACAAATGGTACGAATCACCGGTGGGTGATTTTGAGGAGCTCGTGGACGGCAAGCATGCCATTCGACCACCATGAGGTGGTAAGTCAATTGTTGTTGTATATTTTATTTCGCATTTCGTTTTAGTTGTTATTCGTAGTTTAGTTAGTATTGTTGTTGTTGTATAATTTGTTATTTTGTTTTAGTAGATAAATGAACGTTGTGGGTGTGTTCCCTATATAACCCTCACGAGACCTCTCGTCCTCCCAAGCTATTGGGGGGTTTAAAAGGGCTTGTTGCATAAGCTAAATGCAACCGTGATTCCTACGAAAGTGAGTTAGGTTTGTTGTTGTTGTAAATTATTTTCCACATAAATCAAAGTGAAATAACGCATGGCTTGGTAATACTTTTATAAAAATGGTAGAACTAGGTAACTAACAAATTTTGATGGTTGTGAGAAGCATGCTTCTACACAAGGGTTAGAATTTGTAGGTACATGATGTTCGAGAGACAACCGTTTTTATGAAGAGAAGAGGAAGATGTGAGCATCAAGCGACAAAAATCAGGTGCATGCGTTTCCTTTTTACTTTGATTATTAGTTTAATAATAAGTGGATTGTATTTTGTATTTTATTTTTTTCCGGGGTGAAATTTTTGGGGGAATTAGCGGTGTCACGTCCCTTGTGCGTTTAATACTCTAGTTCTTACACATTGAGGACAATATGTACCTCAAGTGTGGGGGATGGGGGAGTAGTAAAATTTTTTTAGATTTTGACCCGTTCATTTAAATACTACACATTGAGGACAATGTTCACCTCAAGTGTGGGGATGGGGGAAAATTTAACAAATTTTTCAAAAATGTCTTGTTTCAAAAGCGGTCTTAAAGCACAAGTAACTAAGTCAACGAGGGATGTCACAACCCATTTGGTCTTTTGTCATGGTCAAGTTCAAATTAATAGCATGACGGGTATTTAACGGGTGGTTATTTGGGAATAATCCGCCTAAGAAACTAGTCTTTTATGCATGTCACATACCATACCTTTCTAGATATGTGAGGTTTTGAGCCACTTTTATATCATAGATTACATACCTATGTTTCTTTGTTTGAGTGGACCATTAGTCATATATTGTAGAACTTGCAACTTTTGATACGTTTGAGACTATAGACCGAATACAGGCACGAGAATGATTAAGGCATTAGGTAAACCTTTTTCTCTTAAAACCATTTATCTATCCTTACCCAAACAAATCCCCTAGTCTGTAACGCCCCAAAAATATGTAATCTAATTATTATCTTTAAAATAAGTCATGAAATGAATTATGGGGTTAAAAATAAATAAACGATAGGACATGAGGGACTAAACTTGAAAATTTAAAAGCAAGACAAGATAAGTTAACCAACACACACACACTAGACACTTCTAGTGTGTGCGTGAAGTGTCCAGGAAGAGAGACAAGAACACCAAAACCCTAGTTCACTAATCCCATCAATTGGAAGGTGATTTCAAGTCCAAAGATCGTAGGAACTCGAATTCTTGATCACCAAGGTGTGATCAACAACTTGGTAAGTCAAATTTCTTGAAATCATGAACTTTAGGAAATGGGTTTCTAACCAATCATGAGTAATGTTGTAATATATGCATATAGAAGTTAAGATTATGAACTATGACTTGTTAGGGTTCGGTTATTTGGTGATTTAACTTGTGGTGTTAGATGGAACATAGATGCATGATGTAGGATGAGAGAATCTTATGAACTTGCTTGCTTTGTTATAAGTTTGTAGATTAGTATGTAAAGATACTTGTAATTAAATGTCTTACAAATGCGAAACCCGCCAAGTGTTCGATGAAATGCCTAAACGAACAAATGGGGAATTTTTGGTAAATTATGATCAAGATGTTGTAGGTTAAGGGTATGTGAAAGATAGAATGATACTTAGTCGGGCTAAATGAATGAACATGTTGATGTAGGTGTAAAAGAAGAAGGTTCGAGTGCTAGGAGGTCGGACAGTTCATCGGATCGAGGTATGTTGTTTAATGCATACAAGCTTTACGTTTTAGTTGTCATTGTTATATTAAAATCGTAACTATGATAGTTGAACATGATGAGTAGCGAATAGCCTAACCTGTCCTAAACGGGTCGTAAAAGATGATAAAGAGGAAGAAGGTTATGTTATGGTTGGTTGGTTATGAACTAACCTTATTTTGAGAAGTTATGTATGAATGAAGTCTAACCGCTAAATCCGTCATGAACGGGTTTAGAATGATGTTTATGATGTGTTATGTTCAATCCGAAATTAACGGATTATTGAATGCTATGCGTTATCTCATTTGGAGATGGTAGATGATGACCCGTTCAACGGGTCGATGAAAGTGAAGATTATGGCATGATTATGTGATAAAAAGAAAGGATGTTAGTCTTTATTATGTTGTAAGAAACTGACAAGTAAACTTAAATTGTGATGTAGGTAAATCCGCGAATTAGGTGGCGTGGCGAACTTGGAGGCGAACACCAACATGCACACTATGGTCTATGCGCTTCCGTAATAGTAGACGCCCTTTTGAAACAATGTTTTGTTAAACTTTTACTTCTTGCAAGTCGTCTTTTGATATGTAAATTGATATATAAAAACTTAGTTGTCTGTAACTAGGAACTTTAAACTTGTGCCTCGGCAGGTTAGTTCGAACCGGCACCTGTAGCTAGTCTAGAGGAGGTGTTGATCTCGAACTAGTTACAAGGGGTATTTTGGTCAAAAGTGACTATTTTGTTAAAAGACTATTGGCGATATTAAAGTTTACATGTGTCTTTGGTCGTTTTTATTTAAGGGCGTAATATAGTCGCCCATTTTGAGCCTAAACCTTTCGTTTGACCACCCTATAGCCCGTAACCTTTAAACCTTTTCTTTTAAACCCGTGTGATGGAAATTCGATTATAGGAGTCGTTGTTGTATAGTTGTTCTTGTTGGTTTGCATATATGTTGAAAAAAAAAATTCAGAAAATATTATGAAAAAGGAGTGAATATCATTGAAGAAAAACACAAAAAGAAGTGTTAGTAGTTGTTGAATAAAAGGCGAATGTTGTTGCCTCATATTTGGTGTTTATAGTTAGTTTGTTAGAATAGTCATTTGTAATAAAAATCGAATTTTCATCACCTTAGCCACTTTAAAATATCCTAATTCCTACCCGTAGCCTAGCCCCGTTACAACCCTTACAAGACCTTATGACTTGTGCTTAGTGTTCGTGATCAATAGTGGAGAATGATTGAGTTGCAAGCTTATGCGGGTATGTGTTCTAATCAGTCTTGAGTGAATAGTCTTTGAAGTGCTAATACATTATAAATATTAGCCAATTTACAAGCCGAGTGGAGAGAACATTGTGAGGGACATGCATGAATTGTTGGTTTCACGGGCGGGTTAATCTTGGGTAACCATTTGTGTACTTCAAATCACATTACCGTTAAATATATTGAAAATTGTAAAGAGTTTGAACTTTAGCATGACATTGGACCTTAACCTTCGTCTCGGGAATGGGGAGTGTATTTGTTGTTCGACCCACGTGAAAGTGATAAAACAGATTTGCTTGAGGGAAAGCAAAAGGCAAGTGTGGGGATGTGATGGAGAGTGTGAAACCCGAGTGTTAACGCGTGTTATATTACGTATTTGAGTGTGTTTCAAGTGATTATATGACATGAATGTGATAACTACGAGAGTTTATGGTTTTTCAGGTTAATCATTTAATTCAGTGAAGTTAAGATGTTTAGAAGGGAAGTTGAACAACCGAGGATAATAATCAAGTGAATGACGTTAACCGGGACGTCGAAAAGCAGAATTTAGGGTTGAGAACAGAGATGGTTATGATTACTTTTCCACATCCTAAATTAAATCTTATCCCTATACACACACTGAATATTGACAGAAGGATTCATGTGAACAAGAGAAAAAGGGTGCTTGACTTTTTGGATGGCTAAATTCATCACAACATCATCACATCTTCATCAATATACACATCATTAAAAGTCACGTGAATTGGACTTTGGGGAGAAAGCATTACATGCAGCCATAATCAAAAGACACATGGCCATTATCGAACCTTGGAACACATAAAGATTGGCGGCAACATATGTGAGTAAAGGGGATGGTTTATTTGTCAACAACATCATCATGGGGTGTAGAATTTATGTGCAGACTTGGGGGATTTCTTTTTAGCATGCATTAATTTATTAAATAAAAAAAAAAAAAGAGGCTGCACACTTGGGCCGATATATGGGGATTATGTGGACTTCATCATTCATGATTCTTGGCAGCCATTACACACACTTAGGGACTATCGAAATTGGCAGCACATGTGGGAAATGTTGGGCAGCCCACTATCTCGATATTGGAGCAACTCACGAAAAGTTTGGCAGCAAATAGGACTTGGGCCACGAACAACTATTGGAGCAAACATCGTTATTTGGGCTTGACAATTAGCCGAGACCATCACGAAATATTGGCAGCAACATGGATTGACTTTTGTGCTCTCATAACTAAAAAGAACATCATCGTATCATCATCACATGTGAGGTTGAATGGTGATGGCAGATAAAGACTTTGGAACATGTGAGGGATCAATTCAATATTACGTTGGTAGGGACATGCGACAACATCATCATTATGGACACCCATGCAATTGTCCGTCGCCTGAAGTACCGTAGACAACGAAGTAAGCCGTCGCTGGTTTTTGAAATAAACAAGCACCGTCGCCGACGCCGGGTATGGCCGTCGGCGACGCCCCTTAAATATTCAAAACACGAAAATTGGTTTCTTTGGGGTTGGGGGACGAATCAAAACCTAAGGGGACCATTAATTCGGGGGTTACACCTTCTTGGAGAGTTTGAACATTATCTTGGAGCCAAAACTCATCACTTATCATCTACCATTCCACCATCTATCATATTATCAACCCGAATCAAGAACAATGTCATTATCATCATCTTGATTCCTAAACCCTAGTTCCATCCAATTACCAATCCATCCATCCAATCATCCATTCACCATCATCACCCATCCAAAACCCTAACCGTCATCCATCAATTCATCTTCACGCTTCACGATGATCCAAGTCAAGCTTTCAACATCCGGTGATCAAGCTTCTTCGATCATGCTCGGCTAATTCCTTGGAGGTTTCACCCCGGTGTAGACTTTTGTAAGGTTTTGGGTTTATTATGTTTGTTAATTGTTTTGTGACAACTTGAATTGCATTTGAATCTTAGACAATTGTCCTACGTTGGTATTGAATTTGCAAACTGTCGAGTGAATGATTAAATTTGACTTTGTGAAACGAATACACGTATTTATGCCTTGTCTTTTGATAGGATTTGCTAGTCCAAAGTAACGAAGTGCATCGTGGTCCGTTGTCTATGACGTTGATAGCGATTGGCACCTAAGCTTTGTGATTGTTGACCTGTTAATGAACGATTTCAAGTAAAACTAATTAAAATACATAGTAACCCTAAGTCTTGCAATTGTTGAAACCGGGTGTGAACCTTGTTTTCTTATTATTGTTCAAACAATCAATTTCATTTCTTGCAATTTGTTAACCATTAGTAGTTAACCCATTCAATCCCTTTAGCAATTTTATTCAAATCTTTTCAATCAAACAAAAATACACAAAAACAAGATAGCAACCTTCATAATTGTGACATCTTTTGATAATTCATCCAAATCCATTCGCAAACCACATACTCTTCGTGGTTCGACCCCTTGCTACCACTAACTATTTGTTAAGGGTAATTTGGGACTATAAATTTTATCTTTGACCGAAGCGAGACACTCCGATCAGTAACACATGTACCGGTAATTTTGGAATATATAATATGAAACGGGTCATTTGTTGTGCACATTTTGGAATATATAACATGTGTTAAGCCTCTGTTATAATCTTTTTGTAACCTGACATGTATTCTTGTATAAGCTCACTTACAAAACACCGTGATGTGTATATACTGATCTAACATGTGTTACAATTTGTCTGTTTGGAACATGTAGTTGCTTAACATGTGATAAGGGTGAAAACAGTCGACGGAGGCGATGGGTTTAATGGTGAGCTTAGTTAATATCGTAATCTTGTTGTAACCCAACTTGTATACATATGATAACATGTGTTAAGCATCCATCGTAATCTTTGTTGTAACCCGACTTGTATTAAGGTATATGAAAGTGGTTTGCAAAACACTATGATGTGCATATACTGATCCTAACACTATGATGTGCATATACTGTTGTAACATGTGTTACACTTCGGGGTAAGAAGTGTTACATTGTTGAATGTAGGGCATGATCTGCTTTGTCTTATATGTTGTAACACGTGTTACACTTCGGGGTAATATATCTTGCATACAGGGTGATATTCAATAGCTCATACGTTTAATAGTAGTTTATTATTTTTCATTAAATATATTACATATATAACAACCATTGTTACATATGTAATGACCATTGTTACATATGTAACGTTGCCATGTTAACGTATGTAACACATGTGTACCAAAGGAATGAAGTGACCAACATTTACAAATGTTAATCAAAACAAAAGTCACTTGTCATCATGGGTTGTTAGTAATTGCACGCATTACAATCATACTTAAAGGTAACAAAAATGTTTATACAAACTTAAATATATAAAGATGATCCAAAAACTATCATAAAGGTTAAAAAATCTAGCTACGCTTTGCGTCTTAATAACCATCTTTATTTTGAACATAGACATCCATTCACCTATGAACAAAACAAGTACATCAGTGTTAAGGCCCTAAAGTTAAACTTATTAACACAAATGTAACTACATGTACATCAGTGTTAAGGCCCTAAAGTTAAACTTACAAAAAGATTATAACAGAGGCTTAACACATGTTATATATTCCAAATTGTGCATAACAAATGACCCGTTTCATATTATATATTCCAAAATTACCGGTACATATGTTACCATAAATGGCTCGTTTAATATTACACGTTACATACTAACTTGTACATGTAATACTTGTACAAGTATTACGCTCGGTATCCACATTATCGGATATTTTAAACATCAATAAAAATAAAATAGATATTACTTGTTTTTTTTAAATTAACAAAGGTTAACACACGTTATATATCATTCTATCAGGGGCTTAACACATGTTATACATGAACACATGTCAGGTTACATCATGGTGTTCTGTTACAGCATGAACCACTAACACATGTTATAAACGAACGAAGAGTTCTTTCCCAAAAGATTTGACTTATTCAATGTCCCCGCATTAACGTCGCCTACATCCATCCAGCTTATCAATTGAATATCTTTATGGAACTGTTTCTGTAAATCAACACACGTTATATATCATTCTAACAGGTGCTTAACACATGTTATGGGTCTGTTTCTGTAAATCAAACAACCCAACAAAAAAAAAACACTTACTGTTCAGATCAAAAGCCCAAACCAGCAACCAAACCAACAAAAAAAAAAAACAATTATAGTTAAGATCAAAATCCCCAAACAAGCAACCAAACCAACAAAAAAACCCGTTCAAAATCTCATCCTAAAGTTTTTGATTTATTTAAAATACATGAACATTAACCATTACTAAAACACTTTCAGCCCATAAAAACATATTAACAACCATTTCAACAAAAAATCAAGTGTGAAATGATATTTCAAGAACACTTACCGGATCTAGAACCGTCCGATGAACACGAAGAAGATCTTAAAACCTTCTTCTCTCACACACACTTGTGCGTGTGTCTTTGTGATAAAGATTGTTGTTTCTCTATCTAAAACATCAACTTTCTCTCTCTAAAAACATTCATCGTGCCATCGTTCTCTCTCTAAAACAACAACTTCAAACTTTTTCTCTCTCACACACTTGTATGTGTGTTCTTGGTGTTATAGATGAACATGATGAAGATTGTTGTTTCTCTCTCTAAAACAACAAATTCATCTCTCTAAAAACCTTCATCCTGCCGTCGTTCTCTCTCTAAAACAACAATCTTCAAACATTTTCTCTTTCACACGATGTAGATCTGAACTTGAAGATCTAAACTTGTGTTTGGTGTTCATCATGATCTTGATTGAAGACAGAGGAGAGAGGAGAGAGAGAGATAACATGTGTGTGTAAGAGAAATAAAGTTGACGTGTGTGAGAGAAAAGTCAGATTTTCAATACCTTAAATGCCCTTCTCCTTTACTTGTGTATAATTTATGGTTTTATTTAAATGTAAAAGACACAAAAAAAAGCTCAACCATTGATTTACTTGGATGAAACAAAATCAATGGATGAGGTTGGGTTTCCAAGGTTTTCTCAAAAAGATGGGGTTTTCCATATAACCCAACCCTATATTTATATTCATATCTAGAGCCTATATATATATACTAGAATTCTATAACCTATATAATATTAATAGCAAAATAAAGAAATGTTCATCAAGAGGTGGTAGAAATCTAGGTATGGGAATGAAAGTCTCAAAAGGTGGGGTAAATACTTTGTCCCACATTGGTGTGGGGACAAAGTGAGTGGTTGTTTATAAGGTAAAGCCTTTACTGCTCCAATGTAGCTTTATGACATGTTTTACCACAAGTCCTACCCGCGCGCAGGGGGGGTGCAAAAATTGATTTTCTGAGCTGGAATTTGCTTGAACTCGTGCGTGCCGCACGTCCTGCGGACACGAATGCAGCTCCGAAAACCCAGGCCTGCGTGCGGCAGTTTTTGCCCTACCACCGAGATATCGACGCTATAGCGCCGATATTAACTGCATAGATCTTAGGTGGCTCTAGGCAGGGGGAGGACATGCTCTTTCCGCTGGAGATAGTCTAAAAGAAACGTTTCACAACTCTTTGTGTCATGTCAAGACTTCACCACATGCATGACATAACATACGAGATCACACGCGTGACAAATGAGGGCACACATATGATACATGCGAATGCATTCTTCAATAATTTCATGTCATCATGGCGTAGCATAGTTGGGGCCTGGGGGGCGCCCGACCCCCTGAACTTTTCGCTCAGTAGTGTCCGGTATGTAGTTTTCGTATAGAATTCTTTAATTATATACGTTTTCGACCCCCCGGTTTTATAATTTTTTAGGTATAATTTTAGGTCCAGTGACTTCCGACCTCTTGGTCGGAAATCTCAAGCTTCGCCAATGCATGTGATGTCATGGACTAACTCAATTAAATCTTGGCGTTTAAATAAATCATTTCATGTTTAAGACACCTTTCGTTCTTGATTCGAACAAGGGAACCGTCAAATTCATCCTTGACTCAGTCAAACCCTTTTATAACTAACATATAGATTTCGTGCTTAATTTCTCAACTTGAGCAATCCCAAAAAATGGCTCTATTATAGAGAACTCTCTTCTCCAACTAGAAACGTTGGAGTCCTTGTATCCTTTTCAGTCTTCACTATCTAATTTGTAAAATATAAATAGGGCTGTAAACGAACCGAACGTTTAGCGAACAGTTCGTGAACTGTTCGGCGGTTTGTTCGTTTATTTTAGTTCGTTTATTAAATGAACGAACACGAACAAGAAATTTCGTTCGTTAATCAATACGAACGAACATGAACAGAGGAAGTGTTTGTTCGTTTATGTTCGTGAACGTTCCGTAATTTGTTCATTTATGTTCAATTGTGGTTTTTCAATAAATGGTTTTTGTATGTTATAATTTTATTTTATTGGTTTTAGAATATTAAAATTTTTGAAACCCTAGCTATACTGTATGCCTCTACAAGCATTTCTCATTTGACTATTTTATTTTCAATTTGTGTTAAAGCTTTAGAAACTTCTTAATTTTTGTGTTAATTATGTTTATAACAATTATGTCAACTATGTTCGAATAATTGTGTTAAGCACTTATATATTTTTGGTGGATTCTTCGTTATCTATTTAATGAGAAATGCAAATTTTATTTTGAAATGAATATATGTTCATTTGTATTTTTTTTGTGCGCTTTGTTTGCGTTCGATAAGTGTTCGTGAACAGTGCATGAACACATTCACTTTCTTAATGAACGAACACGAATAAAAAAATCTCGTTCGTGAATAGCTCACGAACAAGTTCATTTCTTAATGAATGAACAAGAACAAGGTGTTGTTCATGTTCGTTCGATTCGTTTACAGCCGTAAATATAAACATACACCTAGGGCTGTAAACGAACTAAACGTTCAGCGAACAGTTCGTGAACCGTTCGGCGGGAAGTTCGTTTATGTTCGTTCGATTAGCTTAACGAACGAACACGAACAAAAAATTTCGTTCGGTTAGCTTAGCGAACGAACACGAACACAGGTCTCGTTCGGTCGACTACGTTCGTGAACGTTCGGTAATATGTTCGTTTACGTTTGTTCGTGTTTGTTTGATCATATCAAAAAAATAATAAATAATAAATCCTTTTATCTAAACATATTGAAAACTTGAAACCCATTTTTTTCTAAGTAGCTAAAATTTGGACATTCTAAGACATTTTTGGGAAAAATTATGTCTAAATTAGTTAAACTTGATTTATCGTTTGGTGGTCTAGTAGACTTCTTGTGTTTTGATTTAACATTTGATGGTTGTATTTAACTACTTATATTCAATGTTTAAGGATAACGATGTTTTTGTTTTTTTATTTTCAAGTTAAATGTTCGTTTGCGTTTGTTTGTGTTTGAGACCAATGTTCACGAACTGTTCGTGAACAACTGAATTTCCTTAACGAACGAACACGAACATAAACATATGTTCGGTATGCGTTCATGAACAGTTCGCGAACATGTTAATTTCCTTAATGAACGAACACGAACATAGCCTTGTTCGTGTTCGTTCGGTTCGTTTACAGCCCTACATACACCTTGATTTTAACATGAAATTCCAACTCGAAGGCCAGTTCATTATTATTGAACTAAACCAACTTTGATAAACCATAAAAAGAAACATTCGAATAATCAAAATGTATGGAAATATGATGTTACATGTAAAAAGCTTAATTCATACTTTATTCAAGACGCGTTAATAGATATTCTCAGACGAGCAGGGATCTCGGCAAAGAAAGAGGCACTGGTTAATTTTCTTACAGACCCGACGGAAGGGAGGTCCACCCTACGCCCAGCTGACGTGCTTGTTTTTGGTTAGCAGGGTGGGAAACATGCTTGTGTCGATCTCACAGGTGTATCCCCCTTAGCCAGGTTCCGGGAAAATGGGTTTGTGGCGGGGCAAGCGGTACTGAAAGTAGAGTCAAAGAAGGTGGAAAAACACGCGAAAGCTTGTGAGTATAATCAGCATGCCTTTGTCCCCCTGGCGTTTGACACGTTCGGCTCCTTGGCGCTGGAGGCGGTTCGGTTTTTTGCTAGAGTTCAGCGTGTGGTCCACAACAACTTTTCGACCCCTCAGGGGCGATGCTTTGTTTTTAAGAGATTAGGGTTTTCTATTCAGAAGGGTATTACATCGTAGTTTATTTCATTTCGTTGCATTTTCCTTCTTCATTCATGTATTTGAGTTGCAATTCGTTTGTAAATACTTCTATCTTGGGTAGTTATTTCAATGAAATGATGTCTCCATTAGAGATTTTTGAAGGACAATTTCAATTCGATAATTTGTGATACAATACTAATTAGCGGTTTACTTGTGCATTTTTAGTGTATGCTTTCTTAGAATTAATATTACTACTAAATACTATATTGAATTATTTTTTATATATATTAATAATAAATACTATATTGATTTATTTTATATATTAAATTACTATCGAGATAATTTTTCTAACCAAAAGCATTGAATCTCATTTATTTATTGTTTCAACAAAACTATTATTTGTGTAAAAAAAGAAGGCACCTCTTCAATAATTACAATACATTAGGACTGTTCAAATCACCCGTCGCTTATCGTTTGCTTGTCGATCGCTCGGAAAACACTCGGAATATGCTCGCTCAGTTTGGTTCGGTTTGCAAACGAGCCAAGCATGAGAAAGGTCCGCTCGGCTCGGTTCGGCTTAAATTAATTTTTATTAATTTATTATATATATAAATAAATTATATTTATCCAAACTAGCCTAAGCAAACCAATAAAAAATTTAACACTAAATTTAAAACTCAAACTCTAAGTCGTGGAGCGACAATATTTGACACCTTTCTCTCATCAATCATCCCTCGCTCTCACCATACGCCTCACCTGCCTTAACCAAAGCCTCATTCTCGGACGATCCGACCCCAATCTTAGTGTCATCCTCGGACAGTTGGACCTTAGTCGTGACCAGATAGCGGAGACATTGAAGGAAACGTGCTAAATCTATGGTTGTCCAAATTACTCGTCGCTCGCTTCTTGTTCGCCGCTCGCTCGGAAATTTACGCACTCGAATATGCTCGTTCGGATTTCGCTCGGTTGTAAACGAACCAAGCACGAGCAAAGGTCCACTCGGTTCGGATCGGCTCGTGAACAACCCTACAAGACATACCTCAACCAATTTATAAATAAAATAATAATAAACCAGTCTGGTTATCAAATCGATTGTCTAATTGACTCACTAGCAGGGGCGATGCTTTGAAGGGGCCGGGAGGGGCGCCCGACCCCCCGTACTTTTCGGCCAGTAGTGTTATATATGTAGTTTTCGTATAGAAATTTTTGGGTATATATGTTTTCGACCCCCCGGTTCTATAGAAATTTTTGGGTATATACGTTTTCAACCCCCCGTAAAAAATTTCAAGCTTCGCCACTACCCACTAGTAAAATTGGTCGAACCATTCTGAAACCAGATAACACTAATACTAATTTAAAATTTTAAATATGAAAATTACTTGTCATAAACCTAACCAATGTTTATAGAAAAATCAAACGTTCTCCTAGCGTTTGTCACAGATAAAAATGAATTCAATATATATTTTTCATTAACTAAAACACAATATACCAATTATATCCTTTAAATATTTTTTAATAAGAGACAGGTATAAATAATTGTTATTTCATATTTAAATTATTATATGTTTACCAAGAAAATGCCACCTTTTTGGGAGTTATTGTGATATTCTTTTCAAAGTAAAGGAATGTGTTTGACCTAAAAAAGCAATATATATTGAATGCTAACTTCAAACCTTTTGTGTTTAAAAAAAACCATCATTATATTATATTATTATTCTCATTTGTCTCCATTTAAAACTCCCTTAATACAAATACCTCTCTTTGGATACTTCGTTACTATCAACACTTGTTTGATCTTTCCAAAGTAACTAACCATGGCCAAAAGTCGACTCACCACCCAACCCTCATTCAAAATCTCCAAGAAACAACCCACCCATCAATTCAACAACCTCATAAAAGTTTTAAAACCAAAGGTGTTCATAACCACCTCTTCCAACTTCAAGACCCTAGTTCAAGAGCTCACCGGCAATGGTTCAGTGTCTGATCTGGTCCCTCCTACTACTATGCACGTTATGTCATCAGAACCAACTCATGTGATCCATATTGATGAACGCCACGATAGCCCTGCCCCTAGCCTCGAATTTTATAGCCCTGACACTAGCCTTGATTATATTCTTGATCCTAGCCTTGGGTGTAGCCCTGATTCGAGTTTGGATAACATGGGCATGTCATTTGATTATAGTAATGGTTCGTCTGACGAGTTAGGGTTCCAGTGGCAAGAAGATCCAATCATGGGCTATGCGAATCGTGAGATTGAGCTCCAGAACATTGAGTCATGGCTCCTAGACTTCGATCCATCAACTTGTATCCGTGATGTACCGTTTATGCCCATGGACACATACGAGTATGACTACAACTTGCCGGTTATCATGTGATCCATGAGTGTGTATGTATGTGTATATATATATGTGTGGTCATCGCATGTTACATATCTTGTAAATATTTGTTACTTGTATAGTTGTATATACGTGATTGTATATTCCCTATCTCTTGTTATGCGGTATCAATTATATTTATTTGTTATACCTATACACAAAAAATCATCAATGTAGAACTCTTGTTATAATTTTGCTTCATTGAGACATTACCCCGTTTTATTTATATCTGGATATAGATAATTTTGCTTCGTTGATAATCATTTGGTTTGGATGTGTACACGCGTATTCTAGGTATTTTAAGGGTTAATTTCATCATTTATACTATATAATATATACGTTTAGTCCATTTAACTTTCTACTAATTTGTTTTTTCTTACATAACTTTTGTTCGTTAAATTTAAAAATAGAACTTAATACGGAGCACTACAAATCACCAAGGATGAAGGGTACAATCTCTTAAATTTTATTAGATAAGAGTTTATAATATATGCTATTATAACCCCTTCGGTTTTTAGTACATCCAACTCCCAAGTCTCGTAATGTAAATAAATGTATCACTGCGATACACTTATTTTTATTTATGTTTTGATATAAATTTTGTTTGATACATGTAGACATAAGCTACTTGTTCAAAACAACTTTTTCATGTTTATTCATTTTATTAGATAAGAGTTTATAATATGCTATTATAACCCCTTCGGTTTTTAGTACATATAACTTCCAAGTCTCGTAATGACGTAAATTGTAATGTAAATACTTACATAAATGAAGGGATATAGATGTCATGAATACACTAATCAAATACATTTGATATTATGAATCTTAACTTTATAAATATGAAATTATTCAAATATTATCTCATGTTGTAGATTCATGTTTGCAAAATCTTAGAGCAACTTATCTCATATTGTAGATTCAGGTCTGCAAAATCTTAGGGTAACTCAAAACTAGAGCTGTTCACAAGTCGGGTCGAAACGAGCGAACCTTTGCTCGTACTCGACTTGTTTACAAACTGAACCGAGCCGAGCCGAGTGGCTCGTTTACAACTGAACCAAAATTCGAACAAATGATTTACAAGCATCAGTTTTTTCCAGTGAGCGTCATGCTAGTGACGAATGAGAGTCGATGATGTGGCAAATTAGATTACAAGACTTAAAATAATAATACATAAATTGAAGTTTAAACGTCATATTACAAGATTCACGAAACAAAAAAGTCAATGGTACAAAAATGGTTGGTTCCATGAATGGTAACAAGACTTGCAATGTACCGAAACATTAGGCATTTGGGCTACTACATGCTAATTTTTATTGAGCTAATTGGTGGAAGTGCCTTAGGGGCTGTTTGGTAGCATCTTAGTGACCATTCAGATGCTACCTCTTAATGGTTTAAAACCTCTGAATGAATAAGAGGTAACCTCAAGTCTGAATGGTTAAGAGGTAACCTCTGAATGGTAAATCATCACATGTCATATTTTTCTACCTTCTCATTGGTAAAATTCTTAATGGTTCCATTAAGAGGTAGCCTCTTAATGACTATTCAGAGGCTACCAAACAGCCCCTTAGTATCTAATATTAATAAAGGATTAGGGTGGGCAGTGTGGTTTGCGGGGACTTCATCGGTGAGTGGAGTCACCGAGTGATTAACCACACCGTGGTGATTGAGTTGGGTGTTTGAGTAGGAGAGAGGGTGAGAAATGGGTGTATAGTCACCGAATGTGATTGAAGAGTGATGGAGGAGAGAGAGAGAGAGAGAGGAGAGAGGAGAGAAGAACCAATCAAAAAATATATAACTCAATCACCATAGAGTGATTAACCATACCCACTGATTGAGTGCAAAATGGAAAGTGGAATGGGAAGTTGTCATGACATAATATTATTGGGTAGAGAATCACTCAATCATCCTAGAGTGATTTACCACACCGCTCACCCTTACATCTAATACCATGTGACATTCTCTCACTTAATAAATTTATATATTAAATTAATACTATATTAATACATTAGATAATCTCTAATATTATTAATAATTAAATTATATATCTAATAATACACAAATATAAATAATGGCCACACGGGGCGGTCCCGTGATGGCATTGTACAACGCGTGAAATGGTCACGCTACACCGCCGCCGGTGGTTTCATCACGCGTGGAATTCACAACGCGTTAAGTTGGTCACGCGTTGAAGTTTGACAAGATATCATGTTGCACTTGGACACGTGTTGTTGCATGTTGCATGTTGAGCCTGACATGCTGTTGCATGTTGACAACAAATTAGTGGAGTGACATGCTCTGGACACGTGTTGTTTGTGAGTAAATATTTTGGGAGTGGTAGAATTCCATCACTAGTGATACCACCCCGCCTACATTTCTATCACTAGTGATAGAAATTTGGTTGATGACATGGCATGATGTGATTGGACAATGGGAGTGATAGAAACTATCACTAGTGAACCACCCCTCCTCCATATATAATCCCGATTTATCTTTGTGTCAATTTCTTAAACTTTATTTTTTAAAGATACATGGATTTTGTCTTTGTTTTTATTTTATTTATTAAAATATTTAAATTATAAACAAATAAATAATTAAATGAGTATTTAAATTAAATTGATAAATAATTATATTAGTCTTTAAATTTATATTTTAATTTATGATTGTAATTTATGATCAATAATATTTAAGTAATTTCTAATTATTGTAGAGTATATTGATATAACATCTTGAGTTTACATTTGATCACTGGGATAAACTAACGAGACGGGTTTGATTTGCATTAGTTATTAACAATAACAAATATATAATTTGAAGTAATAACTACTGAAATCCCCTGTGTGATTCGGCAGGAATTCATTTTCGATCAATATCGCTTTGGTTCATTACAAATAATGACACTCTATATAACAATTGAAAGAAGAAAACCAAAGAAATAAAGTCGTGAAACTTCATAGTATAAAAATTTTGTTGTCACTATAAAAAATGTTTAAACTTGTCCGTTTGGTATGAGGTAATGGAATAGACGAAGGAATGGAATGGACGAGGTAATGGAATGGACGAGGGAATGCAATGGATCATTACCATTCCATGTCTTGTTTGGTTACCACCATGTATGAATGAAATGAATTATTACTGTGTATGGTTTGGTGGCAAGAAAAACGAAAGAATAAAATTAGCGGTGAGTGGTGGTGGTGGTCGGTGGTAGTGATTGTGGGTGGTTATAGGTGGCGGTGGTGGGTGGCGGCGGCGGCGATGGGTGGTGGTGGTGGCGGCGAGTGGCGATGCGGCAGCGACGACGAGTGGCGGTAACGACGATCGTTGGTGGTGGGTGGCGGCGGAGGTGGCGGCGCCGGTGGTTGGTGGTGGCGGTGGTGGCATCGACAATGGTGGTGGGTGGCGGCGGTGAGTGGCGTTGGCGGTTGGTCGTGGCGGTGGGTGGTAACGGTGGCGGGTGGGTGGGTGGCGGCGGCGGCGGTGGCTGTCGGGGTGGCGGGTGGCGGCGATGGCGTCGATGATGGGTGGTGGTGGTGGGTTGTGGCGAAGGTGGTGGGTTGTGGTGTTGTTGATGAATGGTGCAAAAGGGGATGGAATGAATTGTGCATGGGGGGTGGATGGAATGATTTTGAGGGAATGGAATGCCTTTTGGAATGGGTGATTCCATTCCATTGACCAACCAAACACCTTTTTCTTCATTCCCTTGTAATCATCCATTCCATTCCGCCTCTCATTACTTCATACCAAACACTAATATTACAGTAACAAAAACACAAAAGAAAAGAAAACATTATATTAAAGTGAAAACTTTTAATGAAATCTATGCTCAAGCTGATGTTTAACATTTAGAAGTACTAGCATGTTATTCATGTTAGTGTTCGATTTCAAATTATTTATAATTCAAGCTCTTTAAATTGTAAGTTTTAACTTATTTATTTAATGATAATTAGCAATAATTATCCGTTCTATATTGGCCTATTTTGTTAAATATTGAACTATCAAATATTGGTTTTGGTAATCTTCCCCAGGGGTGGGGCAGGGAGGACCACCGACGAGGGTCCGATATTATGAAGGACACATTATTTAAAAAAACCCTATATGTATATGTAATTTTTTTAATAGGTCATACCCATACAAGTACCAACATAGACCCACTTACAAAACTATTCTTATGGTTTAGATTAGTTATTAGCCAATTGACATTAGGTTTAGAACTTTAGGTAGTGTTTGGTATGCAGGAATGAGAGTTGGAATGGAATGAATGATTACGAGGGAATAAAGAAAAGGGTGTTTGGTTGGTCAATGGAATGGAATCACCCATTCCAAAACGCATTCCATTCCCTCAAAATCATTCCTTCCACCCCCCATGTTTTTTTTCCATTCCATCCTCTCTTGCACCATTCATCAACAACACCACAATACACCACGTTCGCCACAACCCACCACCACAACCACCACCCACCACCCACCACCGACGCCATCACCGCCACCCGCCACCACCTCACCCCGACAGCCACCGCCGCCGCCCACTCGCCACCGTTATCACCCACAGCTGCGACCAACCGCCAACGCCCACCACAGCCACCACCAACCGCCGTCGCCGCCACCAACCGCCACCTTGCCGCCACCACCACTCGTCGTCACCGCCGCATCGCCACTCGCCGCCACCCCCCGCCACCACCACCACCCATCGCCATAGCCGACACCCACCACCACCACCTATAACCACCCACAATCACTACCACCGACCACCACCACCACTCACCGCTGATTTTATTACTCCGTTTTTCTTGCCTACCGAACAATACACAATAATAATTCATTCCATTCACATGGTAACCAAACAAGATATGGAATGGTAATGATCCATTGCATTCCTCCGTCCATTCCATTACCTCGTCCATTCCATTCCTTCATCCATTCCATTACCCCATACAATACCCAATTTCGTTAAGGTCCTAAGGGCACGTTTTTTTAACTTTTAAGCTCGAACAAGTTAAACGAATTCTCAGGATCAGCCCTGATCTTTCCTGTTTAGTTACATTACGTACTCGGCTCCAAACCAATGGGGATCAAAGACGGTAAATGTCACCATACAAAATATAAACTATTGTTGCATAAAAGAGAAAGTGAAGACGGTAAATGTCACTGTACCAACGGAGCATTCACATCGTTCATCTATTCGCTAGCTTCCAACCATGTCACCCTTCCATGGATTTGGCTGCTAGTTGACTTGCTTTTTTCATGCGCCGTGACGGTTTACGTTGCCCCTAAAACTCCTTTCACACAAAATTTAAAATACTCAATATATTCTCTAACTTGGCTTATTTGAATGTCTAATCAATTAAGTATTGTTAACAAGTTTATGCTGTTTTGTATACTCCATATAAAATATGAGGTGGCTATTCTTAAAATGAGACGAAAATAATTAGGTTTTGCCTTGTTATGTCTAATACGTTTAATAAATAGGTCGTGTTTGGATAAACCTTATATAAATTCTTATAGTTAAATGGGCCATGTTTAAATTGGCTTGTTTAGTTAACACGTTTAATCAAACATGTCGAACTGTCAACCCGTTTAACATATTTATTACACCCTACCAACATGTTTACAATCACAGTGTGTAAAAGAGCTGAATCCAGCCCCAGCCACCTAAATAAGTCAAACTTGAGTTTGAAAAACTACTCACGAGCCAAGCACACAATTTGGAAATAATGCTCTAAAAGAGAAGAGCTAGAGAGCCAATTTGAATATGACCCCTTTAACCCATTTATCACAACCCACAAACATATTTACAATTACGGGGTGTAAAAGAGCTGAATCCAGCCTCAGCCGCCTAAGCTCACCTAAACTCTAGCTCGTCTCTTTTAGAGCTTTATTACTAAATTGTGTGCTTGGCTCGTGAGTAGTTTTTCAAACTCAAATTCGACTTATTTTTATTTTACTTTTATACGCGTATAACATTATATATAATATTTAATTATTTTTATTATAATCTTTTATATAATATTATTCATATATATCTAATATGTTAAATAAAATCTACGAAAAAAGATGCTTATTTTAGTTCATTTAGGGGCTGTTTGTTTAGCTCTTAATGGTTCAGACCTCTAATTGGTTCAACACTTGATGGTTCAGAGTGTTTGTTTTGCAAGCAAATGTCTGAATGGTTAAGACCTCTAATATGAATTGGTCATACATTTGCATCTGAACGGTTAATCATTATACTGACTCTTAATAATTCAGACCTCTTACTGTTTAGCACTTAACCATCTAGAAGTTGTCAAACAGCCTCTAGACGTATTTCTTAGTAAGATTATTTTTGATGATAGTAAGACCACCCGTAGTGGGACATTATTTGGGCATTATTTTCAAAAAAAACGGCCCACCCCCCATTACATAGGGCGTTGTTTGGCATTATTTTTGAAAAAAAATTACTTCAGCGTTTTTAAAACAACGCTCAACATGCATGCAACCATGTTGACTAGCCAATGGGAGGGGTGCACTTGTAGTTTCATTTTTTTTTAACCTCCTCTTAATAAAAAATAATTGTTTAATCATTGGAAGGGGCGTTATTGGGCATTATTCCCACTACGCCACTTTTACAATAACGCCCAATAATGCCCCATGCTGACTGGACTGCCACGTGTCGCAAAACGCCCCATGGTGGGGGCATTATTTGGCTAAACCACTACACATGGTCTAAATAAATTAATTAAGTTTGATGTTAATATCACCTCCTCAACCGTGGCTGGGTTGGTTAGCATCTTTGATGTTATTCGCAAGGTCATGAGTTCGAGGTTGGTATTATGTTAGCATAATAATTGTGGTATTATAAAATACCATTTTTCCTGAAAAAGAACCATTCATAATATATTTTTTAAATGATTTTATATAAATTTTAATCAAATAAAAAATACAGAAAAAAGTATAACAGTAAAAATGTATAGAAATTAACTTGATCCAAGTGTTAATAACTCAATACTATTTTTCTTTTAATAAGTTATCTAGGAATATATATATTTTTAGACAAAATAAAACAATAAAAATAAAATTGTTTACATATCAACCTAACCCAGTTGACCTTACGATCCAACAAACTCGTGCTAAGTTCAAGCTATTTTCGACCGTAACCAAAAACACCCATCTCACAACCAATGAGTTCATACGAACAAAAATACTCACATTTAGGTATCAATGAGCATGTTCCTATATTCATTCTTTGAGCTTTATGTAAGAAGAATTTAGAAAGATTCCAAGGCCAGTTTCATAGACTTTTTGCCATGAACCCACCCTCCTTATTGCTTGTACCTAAAGAAAAGAAGATCAAACTCAAAAGATATGCTTTGCTTCATCTTAAACAATCATACTACTTATATAACTTGGAAAATGCAAAATGCAATAGCACATACAACTTTTTTATCGATTGAATAGGATACAAGTGAACAACGTTGAAAACTCGAAGAACAATGGGGCTTCTTGCAACAATTGCTAGACATCTAGACACACTAATCGGGTACATGTTAATTTTGGTATTGGAGGATTTGAATATTTGTTTCATCCGACTAACTTGTTTAATTTTGTTAATTCGTTATAGGCCCGGAGTAATGCTTGTTTTCCCCTTGTAAGTTACACTTTCTCTAATTCGTTATAGGCCCGGAGTAATTTTGTTAATTCGGGTCAGGACTAGACCGGACTGAACCTAAATCGAATACCAAAAGGAGGCTCAAACCAAAAATCGGAACAAAATTACAAAAAGGGTCTTGGTCGGTCTCCGTCTTAATCAGTCCATTGGATTTGGTTTGGGCCAGATTGAAATGGTTTAAGGGCCAGTAAGTTTGTTTGTAATTTTGCAAGAAAGCTATAATAATGAACAAGAAAACTATTTTTTATAGAATGCTTACCATGGTTTGAAAAAAGAAAAGGAAAATGAAAAATGTATGACCCTCTAATTGGGCCGCTAGACAGATAATCAGTAAAGGCTCAATGGGCCCAACTAGCTCACATGGGCTTTTACTTTTGGTGCCATTGTTGATGTCTAGATCGGTAATGGCTCAATGGGCCAAACTAGCTCATATGGGCTTTTTACTTTGAGTCTTTGTGTCTAGATCGAGTCTTTTTAGTTGTTTCATATTCTTAACCAAATAATTACATTATTTACTTCATGAATTTATTAATAAAAACTTATGTGAGCCTATAATTGCTATCATAATCCAATATTTATGATGTCATGCTTGGTAACGGTTTTTTTATATTATTATTACATTTGATTTTTTGGGTTTCCTAGCCACGGTCCCTCATTAGTTTTGTTCCTCTTCTAGCACTCATGACTTCTCGTTGCTCCTTAAGAATTGATTTTGTTTATGCAAAACACGAAATGTTCAAGATTGTTTTCTTGTAAAACGTGTGACTAACAACTATAATTGTACAAACTTTACAAAAAAGGTACGCGTCAATGCTTGCAATCGAAGGCTCTACATCAGAAGACGATCAACAATGGCTCACCTATTGGGTTTTATACTCGTTCATTACCCTCTTCGAGCTTTCCTTTTGGAAAGTTCTCCAATGGTAATTCAATCAATTTTACCTACATAAATTGGTAACTTTCAAGCAACTTGTAATATCAAGCTTAGGAGTTGCTATGAATGGCACCAAATGCCCCTTTATTGTTTGCAAAGTGATTAATGTTTTATATTTACATGAGACTTGATTGTTTTGAAAAAACAGGCTTCCATTTTGGCCCTACTTGAAGCTTTTGTTTTGTATGTGGTTGGTGCTACCCGGGATCAATGGGGCAGCTTATGTATATGCAAATATAGCAAGGAAATATGTCAAAGTTGGGAGTCAAGTGAGTTCAAAATACCCCGAGGGACAGCGGAAAGTCCTCCAAATGATGAGCCTTGATGCGCGAAGATCTGTGGAGCGTTACATTGAGAAATATGGACCCGAAGCATTTGATAGAGTTGTCAAAGCGGTAAAATCATAAGCGCCCTATGTTTGAACCTTTTGGCACACATTAACTACCTCGATGCTACATTCGAACCATTTTTTGAAAACTACATAAGTAATCAAACCGGCTACTCAGACCGTCAACTAAAGTGTATAAAAATAAAAATAAAGTAGAAGAACATTAAACATAATTTCCGAGCATAAACAAGATAATAATATATATTGTTTATATAAACAAGATTCAGTTAGTTTACAAATTATTTGAAATAATTTTTCTTTATATATTGATTTCAGGCTGAGAAGGAAGCAAACAAAAAATAAGAACCATGGGCTTTTCTATTTCAAGTTGTCTCTCTTATTTCTAATTTTTATTCTGTGGGATTAAATGTAATTGATTCTATTAATGTTGTCATTGTTTTTAAAATTTTTATAATGTTGTGCTTTGCCTTTTATTATAGAGTGTTGAAAAATATTGAGATTGATTATTGTTTTTATTGGTGGCAGATATTATTAAGAGTTAAATGACATTTTAGTTCTTGTGGTTTGAGTCAGTTTGTCAGTTTAGTTTAAATGTTTCATTTTTTGCATGTGTGTTTAAAAAGGTTTCATCGTTGCCATTTTAGTCCACTGAGTTAACTTCATCCATTTTTTCTATTAACGAGAAGGACAATTCGGTCATTTTAAATGTAATTCTGTTAACTAGAAGGACAATTCAGCCATATAAAATGATCGAATTGCCCTTCTCGTTAACAGAAAAAATGGATGAAGTTAACCCAGTGGACTAAAATGGCAACGATGAAACCTTTTTGGACACACAGGCGAAAAATGAAATATTTGCACTAAACTGTCAAAATGACCCAAACCACATAGACTAAAATGACATTTAACTCTATTACTAATTTATGATTTTCTTTGCTGGCTTTTTAAAACATATGTTAGCTAAAGAACAATTGGAGCAGAGAAAACGATATTTTCTTACATCACCACTTACCAGCCTCAACAGGAATGAATATCGCCACAAGATAGCACATGTTTGATCGACAAAAAAAAGTAGTTAAGTACACGAGTTGTTGAAATAGTTATCATATAGTATCATACACTTCTCAAATTCCATGAAGATTATATACTTTTTTTTAACGGCAAAAGGAATTTCATTAAAAAAAAACGGACATAACTAGCAAGAAGCTAGGTCATACCAACACACCGGCACATCAACAAGAGTTTTTAAGAATTAAATTTACACCATTCGTCCCACACGATAGATGTTAACCTCTCCCTATAGTTAATCCAAAAAAAACTAGTACTTTTGATCTCTTTTAAGTTGTTTACGTGGCATCTTTGATTGTTGAAGACAACATCGATTCTAGCTCGCCAAATGCACCAACAAGTAGGGGCGTACCTACTCTATCCAACCGGGGGGGGGGGGGGGGGGGGGGGTTGTAGATGTTGCTGAAATTCAGTGCATGGAGTTGCCCTTATGTTGATTTGCGTCCAATATGAAACCGTCACAAATTGATGATTGATTTGTCATCAACTTGGATGAGGCACTATTTTTGGCACCGACATAATGTGAATCTTGAATTATGAGGTGGGAAGGTGTAGATGTTGCTAAAATTCATTTTTGATGAAATTCGGTGCATGGAGTTGCCGTTATGATAACAAATTATCTTGTTTACAAAGCGGTGGAGGTATCCACCCCCCCCCCCCCCCCCCCAAAAAAAAAATATCTACACACCCCCTAACCCTAAATGACCCTCATTGCCCAATACGCCTCAAACTGGCCCCACCCATACGCCCCTCATTGCCCAATACGTTTGAAAAGTATTTACACACCCCCTACCATCTAATTAATGCCAATCATTGGGTGTCAGCCAATGATTACCAATGATTGGGGTGTGTGGAACTTTATTTTGATAGGGTATTTGTATGGGGAAGTTGTGAAATATTAAGAAAATTAAAATTTTTTTTTATAAAATGTTGTTATAAAAAATTGTGTTAGTATTATAAAAACTTCATATTTTTATGAAATGAATTGTGTATATTATTAAATGCCAATTTTTTATAAGTATTATTAAATGCCAATTTTCTTTTATAAAACGAATTGTATATATTATAAAATGCCAATTTTTTATAAGTATTATTAAACGTTTTATTAAATGTCAACTTTTTTATTTATCAATTATTATTATGTGTTTAATTTTATTAAATAGGTATATTATAACGTTTTATTAAATGTCAACTTTTTTATTTATCAATTATTATTATGTGTTTAATTGTTTCCATAACGCAATGTGTATGTTAAAAAATGTCAACTTCTGAAAGTCTTTAGTTGTTTTTCAATTGTCGTTTATTAACCATAACGCAACAAGAAACATAATTCAAAATGTAATTAAACATCGTTTTATATTAATACACAAAACATGTAACTTTGATACAGAATGTAACGACTAAACCCTAAACCCTAAACCATAGATCGCTAATTGTTACATATTTTTGAATTCATGTACAGGAAAACGATGGGTGCAGCATACACAATTCAAAGACAGCCCCGGCTGTCTTGAAATTGCGTACCGAACCCTACCTTCCAACGGGATTCTGCTTCACATCTACCACACTTAAATGGCACAAGAGATTAGGAGGTTGGAGCAGTGGAGTCGGCATTTCGTTTATCAACCACCGTCCAGTCTTCCGCCTCTTGTCAGGATGGTGAGCGAAGTGGCATTCCCGTTGGTGGAAGGCTCATGAGAACACTAATGAACTCCTCTCTTGGAAGGACATGTCACGGGGCAGACCGCGTTCGCTAGCGTCACTTGGAGCTGACGAGTCAACAGGCTACTCCGATAACACGTAATCCTAGGTCGGTGTTCTAGTGCATGAATCTGAAATACGAACGTAGTTTGTCCATAAGGATTACGCTACCACCACCGTCAAAACACCGACTTTCGATATCCTGTTAATAAAAAATACAATTTAGCATTAGACTCGGTATTCGAAAATATATTGTAAAAATTAAAAAAAACAAAACACCACCACAGCCGACCCACCACCGCCACCACCACAGCCGACCCACCACCGCCACCACCCCAGCCGACCCACCCCCGCCACCACCACCACCAACACAGCCGACCCACCACCACCACCACCCCAGCCGACCCACCACCACCAACACCACCACCAACACAGCTGACCCACCACCACCACAACCACCACCCCAGCCGACCCACCACCACCACCACCACCACCACAGCCTACCCACCACCACCACCCCACCACCACAGCCTAATGAGACACCAGGGGAGGCTTTTTGGTCAATGAGACACTCATAAGGTGTCAACCAGGGGAGGCTTGCTGATCAATGAGCACCTTATAGGAGTTGTATATGGGTCTCATTGCCCTATACGACTCATATGAAATTAATTTTTTTAACAATTTTATGTGGTAATTAAAGGTTTTTTATGTTATAAAACACCCTAATTAATTTTTTTTAAATTGTTGCATACACTATATTTCACGGATGTTACACCTTTGCCAAGTTAACAAATTCTTTTTCGTGAAGTTCTATTACTATCTACTAACGCCCTACCATGTATAATACGATACATGTACATTGTCACCCATTCATAGCTTCTATACGTCGGTGAGGTATTTCAAAGTCCATTTCGTACCGACATCGGACAATCATCCAGTTAACTTAGCAATAATAATAATAATAATAATAATAATAATAATAATGATAATAATAATAATAATAGTAATAAATAATAATAATAATAATAATAGTAATAATAATAATAATTATTATTATAACAAATAATAATAATAATAATAATAATAATAATAATAATAATAATAATAATAATAATAAGACATATGCACATTTAAAAAAAACGATGTTATATCTAGTCCCGACAAACGGGTCGGCCGGGGGTCGGGTACGGTCTTTGACCCATGACGATATTTTATGAAATGAATTTTGTGTATTATAAAATGTCAAATTTTTCATTTATCAATTATTATTATGTCTTTAATTATTTTTCACTTGTCATTTATTAACCATAACGCAATAAATACACGAAACATCGTTTTATATTAATACACAAAACATGTCATTTTAATACAAAATGTAACGACTAAACCCTAAATCGCTAACTGTTACATATTCTTGAATTCTTGCAAACTGTATCGGTTATTCAGATCTCTATTCGGTCACCATATTGCTACTATCAAGTTTAAGGACACGTGCTTTCCGCTTCCCCATTACCACATGAAGAACCTCCGACCTGATCTGGCGCTCCCTCGTTGTCGCAGAAGAATTCTCAGTAACCGGTTCCACAGCATGAAGAACCAATCCATACAGAAGGAGTTCTCCCTCGAGGTTGCTGACGCAGAAGCATTGTCGTTGGTGGAGGTGGAAGAACATTCCAGTTCACCCTCACAGTCACCGGTAAATATCTACTTCCAACGTCACAGATTGTGGGTGCAGAAGCATTGTCGTTGGTGGACGTTCCGGTGCATGAATCTGGAATACGAACGCAGTTAAGCATTTGAATCTGAAATATGAACGCAGTGTACTTCTCCATAAGGATTACGCTACCACCACCGTCAAAACACCGACTTTCGATATCCTGTTAATAAAACATACAATTATAGCATTAGACCCACCAACACCACCACACCCGCCTAACCACCACCACCACAGCCACCACCACACCCGCCTAACCACCACCACCACCACCACTACCACCACAGCCACCACCACACCCGCCTAACCACCACCACAACAACCACCACCACTACCACCACCACCACCACCACACCCGCCGAACCACCACCACAACAATCACCACCACCACAGCCGTCAATCCCCACGACCACAACCACTACCACCACCACCACCACAACCAGCACCACCACCACCACCAGCACCACCACAACCACCACCACCACAGCCACCACCACTACCACCACCACTGCCGTCAATCACCACCACCACCACCACTACCACCACCACTGTCGTCAATCCCCACCACCACAACCACCACCACCACCACCACAACCAGCACCACCACCACCAGCACCACCACAACCACCACCACCACAGCCACCACCACAGCCACTACCACCACCACCACCACCACCACCACCACTACCACCACCACTGCCGTCAATCACCACCACCGTCATTCCCCACCACAGTCAATCCCCCACTGCCGTCATTCCCCACCACAGTCAATCCCCCACCACCATCAAACCCAACACCACCGTCAAACCCAACACCACCACAAACGGCGGAAATAAAACCAAAAAATAAAAAAAGGTTGAAGATTAAGCAATAAAATTTGGAATACAAACTAACCTTCATCGTGTGGTCTAGAGCGTTTGTGTGTGTGTTCTTGGTGTTTTAGTGTGTGAGTTTTCAAATTTTAGATCTAGTTTACCCCTTTATTGAAGTTGGGAAAGTGTTTGTGTTCAATGAGAGCCGTATGGTTCAATGAGCACCTTATAGAAGTTGTTGGGTTTAAAGCGTATGTAGTGTATAAAGGATATACTATAACCAATTTATCAGCTCCTGTACAGGAGGATAAACTGGTTAAGGCTTGTGTGTTCTATGCGAAATGTGCGAGTTCGAATCCCGGGGGAGGCCGGTCCGATACAGAAGGACCCCTCCCTTTTTTGAATCAATGAGGGGCGTATAGGGCAATAAGGGGCGGAGAGATTTTTGAATCAATGAGGGGCGTATGAAGTGTATAAAGGATATACTATAACCAATTTATCAGCTCCTGTACAGGAGGATAAACTGGTTAATGCTTGTGTGTTCTATGCGAAATGTGCGAGTTCGAATCCCGGGGGAGGCCGGTCCGATACAGAAGGACCCCTCCCTTTTTTGAATTAATGAGGGGCGTATAGGGCAATAAGGGGCGGATAGATTTTTGAATCAATGAGGGGCGTATGAAGTGTATAAAGTTTATACTATAACCAATTTATCAGCTCCTGTACAGGAGGATAAACTGGTTAAGGCTTGTGTGTTCTATGCGAGTTGTGCGAGTTCGAATCCCGGGGGAGGCCGGTCCGATACAGAAGGACCCCTCCCTTTTTTATTTGTGTAATTCTAATATTTTTATTATTCATTTATTTATATTAAAATTAATTCCTTTTATTAAAAAAAAATAGATTTCATTTTTAGTTTGAGTCAACAAATTTAAATCCTTTTAAAACATTAGTTTTCTTTTATTTTGTACTCTTTTCTTTTATATGAAGCACTTTAATTAAAAAAATTTTATAAAAAAATTGTTGCGTACACTATATTTGACGGATGTTACAATATATTTAAATTATAATAAAGAGAAACATTAATAAGTTCGTTGCGTACACTATGTTTCACGGATGCTACACCTAACACAAGTCAATAACTTCTTTTTGTCGAGTTCTATTACTACGTAGTAACGCCCTACCCTGTGCAATACGAGACATGTACATTGTCTCCCATTCCATAGCTTCCATACTTCGGTATATATTCCAAAGTCCATTTGGTACTGGCATCGGGCTATCATCCGCTAACTTAACCATGATGAAATGGCTATCTTCGACATAAGCAATCGTTAAAATGGAATGGTTCGGGTAAACCTGCGGTCCATCGAACATCGGGAAGTAAGTTTGACAAACACCATTGCTTAAATGTTGAACAATCACCCCAAATTTTTGAGCCACCAACAACCCTGTGTAGGGCAACCACATCCAGTATGCCATAGGTGCAGGTTCAACATTTAACCAATTTATCGATCGATACACATTTTCGTAACATCCCTTGTCCAATGATTCGAGTATATGCCCCCAACGCATTTTGTTAATGAACATCTCGTCGAGTAGCTCTTGGCGGACCCACTTCCACTGTTTCTGGTCATACACCAAACCCATAGCTATGGATCGAAACCCACAGTTACCGTCCAGCTGGGCATCTTCGATATGCGTTATGTATCTCCGATAGCTAGATGGAAGCCAATCCTTAAAACGCTCGATCACGTTTTTGTACCTATAATTGGCAAAAAAATAAAAAACTAAAAAATATTAAAAAATAAAAAATTTGAAAAAGAATTCTAAATAAATGTATGTATATACGTATGTACCTGTGCCCGGCCAACCGTGGAAAGTCTTTATCTATAATTGGAAGTGTATTTTTTTCTTCTTTGGTTTTCTTTGAACGACTACGTCGCACATTTGGCTTTTGAGTGTAGTCGTTCCTCTGTGATTCGGGTTGTTTATCTTCATTCTTTTGTTGTTTTACTTTCGTAGTTGGGCGGCCCCTAGTATCTTATTGTACCTCAGGCGGTTGATGGTCAGTCATACTTGGATTCAACACCGCTTTCATCTTCGACAACATACTTTTTAACACTAGAGGTGGCTGCGTATGTAGTTGCTGTGTGAGTTTATCCATTTCCGCCTGAATATTACACTCGTCTTGATTAAGTTCTTCTGTCGAAAAATCAAGTTTTGTCCAGAATTTATCTATCGCGGCAAGTGGAATTTTGCAACCTGTTTTTCAAGAATCATTGTTAAAACATGAAGTATAATGATGATTATATTCTATGGATCGAAACATATGTTATAGTTGTTATGTTACCTGTAGTTTCCCACCACTCCATCTGACAAGCACATGGCAACCCACAACCCGTAGAAAGCTGATGGCCACAAGTCCCCCCTCCTGCCCTCAACGCATTTAGCTTCTTCCTCTCGACAACCAATAACTCTAAGGATTTTTGGGAAACATTACCGCGTAGGTTGTCAAAAAATGGAAATCTATGGTCCCTCATTTGCACGGACCTGCTCTCCTGAAAACTAAGTTTTATTTGTATCTTTTGTGTCTCTACAACTTTGCCAACAAGACACATAAGTCTATGGAGCGAGTTGTTTGGCCCTTTAATGTATCTCTTAAACTTAGAATGATGGCTTTCAACTATGTTGGTTGTATGTTGACCAAAATTGGGGACTGTGTTAGTCCAAGCTGAAACGAACTTTTCTTTATAATCTTTCAGCCACACATCATACAAATAATCCAGAACATCTGAAAAAAAATTGAATACAATGATTTGTAATGTTTGTATGTATATATGTATGGATGAATGTATGTAAACTAATATAATATGTACCTTCACGTCCGTCGTTAACCAGTCGCGTGAAAAGCCGCTGAAAGTTATAATTGTATATCGTCGGAATGGGAGAATTACACAGTCGAGACCAAGAAAGCTTGAATATTTTCCAGTCTTCATCCGTAAATTTTGCCCGACAGTGTTTTAGAATATTCTGTGAGATGTGCCACCTATATAGCAATTTGGAAGCTTTTGGGAATACTTTATCGCAATCATTCATCAAAGCTTGATCCCTATCTGTTACAATTACACGTGGCTCCATGCAATCTACCAACAATTCTTTGAGCTTCTCCAGGACCCATAAGAAGTTATCTTTTTTTTTTCTTTAGAGACAAACGCATGAGCCACACAAAAAGACTTGTGTGTCGATGTCACACCCACAACTTGAATAAACGGAAGCTTATACTCATTCGTCTTGTAGGTAGCATCAATCATCAACACATGTGGGAATGCACGCCACATGTTGTACGAGTCCGGATGAACGAAAAAAACCTCCTCGACCGCGTTTGTGGAGGGATTCACTCTGGTGAAATAAACGTACCTTTCTACTTGCAACATGCTCTCCAATATCTGCATTGGAGTTCGATCGCCGTACATTTTTCGTTTAATCTTTTTAATCACGTTTTGTACATCTTGTAGAATGCACACGCTATGTGGGTACTGATTTCTTATGGTTAAATGTATATTTGTAGGCTCCATGTCTTGCAGATAAAGTCTCTCCACCAGTGATTCTTCGTCCGGGGTCAGCCTTCTAGCAAACGCGTGGCCCTCGAGAAATTCAGCAGGCTCATGGTTGTGAATGTTTTTCTTCTCCACAAGGCTCCAACTACCACTACTTGAGTCTAGTTTCCCTATCAGACTAAAAGGACAACCGACCTTTCTGCTACGGGAACGCCAAACGGATGCTTTACTTTTGGGTTCGCCGCCACGATCGCATTGCAACCATATCTTCACTGTCCTTGCTGACGCACCTTCGCCTTTTTTCCTCGTTCGTTGGGTGACAATGACGTAACCTTTCGCAACTTCTCTTTTGTATACCCAGTTCTTCAATTCTTCAAGTGACCCAAATACCTCAAAAAAAAAAAGGTTCATTAGAAATCCACATAAATGAAATTAATATATTAATTTCTCGAAAAAACAATAAAAAAACTCGGGTTCAACATCGGGTTCGGGTTAATATGTATGACACATTTTAGGGTTTGTATGAAATTTCGTGTCATACATTTTCTATTTTTAATCAGTATACATGCCTCGTTCGTGTTCGTTCGGTTCATTTACAAGCCTAAGTAATCTATTTTTAACAAAATATTTCACCAGAACATATATAATATTTCACCAAAATGATAACGAAATCGGGTTAATATGTATGACACAATTTCGGGTCGGGTTCGGGTTAAGGTCGGGACGGGTCAAACATTTTCTAGATTTCTCCTACCTAATAAAAATTATATACATACGAATAACATGTATACAAAATCATTTTATCCACTCTAAAATTATATCAACATTAACACGAATAACACGTAATTGACGGTTATATCATACCTTTTTTGTTTTTTCTCGTCATTAGCACCTTCCTCGTTAGCACGCTTGTCGTCGTGAACACCTTCCTCGTTAGCAGGTTCGTCGTCGTCAACAACCTCCTCAAAGTGCATTACACCTTCCTCGATTTCGTTATCATTTTCCTCAAAGTCCTTAGCCCATTCCTCGACTTCGTTATCATTTTCCTCAAAGTCGTTAGCACCTTCTTTGAGTTCGTTATCATTTTTCTCATACTCCTTAGCACCTTCCTCATACTCTAACTTGTGTTTGTTTTCCGTATACGAATGGTAAGTCCCGTATTCGTGTCGCGGATAACTTTGGGCAATGTAAGATGGTTCCCCCTCATCTACAAACACCTGGTTCAAGTCAGGTAACGTGGGTCGCACACCCCCGTCATCACAACGAGGCACGGACACAACCTCCTCCTCACCTCGATCAACGCCGGATAACCAAACGCTTTCGGAGACGTACGACTGGTTCGAATCTTCGCCAAAAATATTACCAATGCCCCAAAACGACATCTTTATGCTTCACGGTCTCAACCAAATTTTTTAGTTAAGAATCTTCAGGAGTTCAGTCGGAATTTTGCGAGTTTGAAAAAATTTGGAAGCCATAAATCCCGTATGCTTGGGTAAATAAACATTTTTGCTCGATAAGGGTCGTATAGGTCGATAAGGGTCATATGGGTCACTTTCACGCTTTTTCAGACTGAACTCCTTTCATGTCAGTAATTATACCTTAAATTCATCAAAAGTCGTGCCAATAAGCCTCTCATTGCTCAATGAGAGGCGTATAGGGTTTAATGCTCCAACTACCACAACCTTATATGCCTCTCATATGGCAATGAGAGGCTTATCAAAACCCTTTTTCTGGCACATATAGTTGTTTAAGGATATTGCAAACAACTTATTAATTTATTTTTATTTTCGCTAACACTGCAACAATAGTTGAAATTTAGCGACCGAGTGTGACAAAGTCAATGTGCTCCCAAAAATAGTGTCCTCATCCAAGTCGGTAGCAAATCAATCACCAATTTGTGACTATTTTTGGACGCAAAAATACAACAAAAAAATAAAGAATATATATATATATATATATATATATATATATATATATATATATATATATCAACAATTACATAAATAAGGAAAAAGTTAATTTAAAGTTCTTGCCGAAACAAGTTGAAATAATGGCTAATCTTGGTATATCACGGTCAAATCCTATGAAGTACGGTCTTAAGACTTTTTTTTGGTAAAATATGCCATATTATGACCCATATGAACTCTTTATGACCCATTATGATATGCAAGATGAATATGACACATTGGGTAAAACATTGTTAAACTAGGTCAATAGTGGTTAATCATGGTCATATATAGTCAATGTGGGTCAATGATACTAAAGCATGGTAAAATGTAATCATCGTAGGTTAGATAATGGTCAATCTTGATATATTATGGTAAAATCGGGGGAATCATGGCAAAACATAGACATATATGACACATTAAGGCCACTGGGGGTGGTTCGTTATAAACAATCCATCACTCGTGAAACAATCACTAACACCGCCGCCACCATATTTATAACGAGTGATAGTTATAATGCGTGGATTTTATCACGCGTTGAACATTGTTGATTGTATGTGTATGCCTTGTACGTTATGTATTAATACTTGTACGTTGGAATCCCATCACTAGTGATGACCACCGCCACTAAAGAATGTTTGTGAGTGATAGAATAGTGGTTGCTGACATGGCGGAATATGATTGGATGTTTGTGAGTGATGGAATTTCATCACTAGTGACCACCCCCACTCCCCTAAGACTCATTATTGTTTGTTATGACTTATTTATAACCCATTGTGAGTTCTTATTACTCACTATGACATGTGTGATAGAATATGGTACATTAGTCATTAGGTATAGCATAGTTAATAATCATGGGTGTCGGTGTTAAAAAAATCTTGGGTGCTGCTCAGATTTCGATTATGTATATTAAACGTAAAAGAAACATCTCCATGGGTGTAGGGTGATACCTATGCTAATGCTATAGGTCCACCTATGCATGTGGACCCCTTCCGGAAAGAACATATGATCGAGGTCTCGACTTTGGTTGCCATTAGATCATCTTCAACACTAGTGTCCTTTGATTGTCTTTAGACCATGTTCAACATAAAAGCCGGATTTAATGGAGAGAATACCGAAAGAGTTAAGAGGTTCATTTAAAAGGGGTATGTACGTGAAAACGTTGTAATACCATTGGGGTTGGTGGCCCAATGGGAGAAGCAAAGCTTCTAGGAGTACCTAAATTGGGGAGGTCATGGGTTTAAGTCCCACAAGAAGTAAAAATGAAATTTGCCGCTCAAACGGATTTTAAGAATTGATCCGACTAGTGAGTTTGTAGCAAGAACAATTTAATTATGGGTACGGTTTTGTAAACACCGCGAGACCAATTACTGTTCAAATGGGGTTTGTGAATCATTAATCTGTGGCTTTCTATTTTCTTAGTATCACCAGTCCAATTTGTTCTTATTTTAAATGATCTAATTTTAATTTAGACTTTAATTAATATCTAATTACATTTTTTTTGAACGACCAACGAAAGAAAAGCTCGGCTACCCGTGGCAACCCATTTTTTTGTGGAGATGATGAAGATTGCTTCTTGGTGTTTACAGACCGATTATAGATTATACGCAAAGGCCTTCAATGTCATTGGTGGTTATGGCGTTAAAAGGAGGAACGGATGTTGAATTGAACTTGGATTATAACTTCACAGATCCAAGACTACAAAAAACGACAGTCAAGGAAAAGAATTAACACCATTGTTGATGGGAAAAACACGCAACCCAGTCACAAACGATAAACTAAAACGCGGAAGCAAACTTCGTTTGACCAAATGTTTTCCCAACTCGAATGAACCCAAAAGTGGAACTTCTCTTCTCTCAAGTTTGCACCAAAAAACAAGAATGGAGATCACAGTTCTTCTCTTCTCTTGCGTCCAAAGAATAAGTCGGCTGAGGAGTTGTAGAATATCTTATGCCAAAAAACCACACCAACATATTCACCAAAGAAAATAATTGAAACCCTTTAGTGTCTCATGCGTCAGGCCCTATGTTGGCCCAAGAGTCCACCAAACAAAATCACCAAATATTGATTTTGTTCCTTTGCGATGACATCAGGACTCACGAGCTCCAAAACAAAAAACAAAACATATTTGTTTTCTTTCTTTTTTTTTCTTTTTTTTTATTTCATTACTTTAAAATATAATAATAAAACCCATGTATTAGAGATGAGTTGGGCTTTCTCATGGGCAAAAAAAATACCCAACAAATCTCCTCCTTTTTGTCTAGGAGAAAGAGTTCGCCATCCCGGCGATCGAGCAACATGCCTTCAACTTTTCCCTTGCTAAAGCTTTAGTCAACATATCGGAACCATTATCATCGGTATGAACTTTGTCAAGTTCAAATAGCTTGTCTTCAATAGCATCTCTAATCCAATGATACCTAACATCAATATGTTTTGTTCTTTTGTGAAACATAGAATTTTTCGCAAGGTTAATAGCGCTTTCATTATCACAAAGGACCACGTAGTGTTGTTGCATAAA
Source organism: Helianthus tuberosus (assembly GCA_030545235.1). Classification (NCBI taxonomy): domain Eukaryota; kingdom Viridiplantae; phylum Streptophyta; class Magnoliopsida; order Asterales; family Asteraceae; genus Helianthus; species Helianthus tuberosus. The sequence continues at coordinate 109,072,080 of CM060392.1, forward strand.
GCCAAGCTCTTGCGTAAATCTTTTCAACCACAATAGTTCTTTGCACGCTTCTGTTGCTGCCATATACTCAGCCTCTGTAGTAGACAAAGCAACACACTTTTGCAATCTAGACTGCCAAGATACAGCTCCCCCTGCAAAAGCCATCAAATAACCAGAAGTAGATTTCATGTTGTCCTTATTTCCCGCCATATCAGAATCCGTATAACCAACAAGCATCGGTTCTTCATTCCCAAATGTTATACCCAATTTGGAAGTACCACGTAGATATCTAAGGATCCACTTAACCGCTTCCCAAAGCTTTTTACCTGGATTTGACAGAAACCGACTAACAACACCTACTGCATGGGCAATATCAGGTCGTGTACACACCATTGCATACATCAAACTTCCAACCGCTGACGCATATGGAACTCTATCCATCTCTTCAATCTCCTTCTTAGAAGAAGGGCAATCTTTATCGGTTAGTTTAAAGTTGGGAGTAAGAGGTGAACTAACCGCTTTGGCCTTAGCCATGTTGAATCTGCAAAGCACCTTCTCAATGTATTGCTCTTGTGACATGTGTAACTTCTTTGAAGCTCTATCTCTAGTAATCCGAATGCCAAGAATCTGTTTTACTGGCCCCAAGTCTTTCATAGAAAACGACTTGCTCAATTCCTTCTTCAGCTGAACAATTCTCTCTGCATTCTTGCCTACAATCAACATATCATCAACATAGAGTAATAAAATGATAAAATCATCATCACCAAACCTCTGAAAGAAAACACAGTGATCTGAAATAGTCTTTCGGTAGCCTTGCTTCCCCATAACAGACTCAAATTTCTTATACCACTGTCTCGGTGCTTGCTTCAACCCATATAGACTTTTCTGAAGCTTACAGACATAGTCTTCTTTACCTTTAACCTGAAAACCTTCAGGTTGCTCCATATAGATTTCCTTGTCCAAGTCACCATGAAGGAAAGCTGTCTTGACATCCATTTGCTCAACCTCAAGATCAAGACTAGCAGCCAAACCAAGAATCACTCGAATGGAACTCATCTTCACGACCGGAGAGAAAATCTCATCAAAATCAATACCCTTTCTCTGACTGAACCCTTTGACCACCAATCTAGCTTTGTATCTAGGCCGTGAGGTATGATCTTCAGTCTTCACTTTGTAGACCCACTTGTTCTTCAAAGCTCTTTTGCCCTTAGGCAACTTCACCAACTCAAAAGTATTGTTCTCATACAAGGAATTCATCTCATCTTGCATAGCTTCAAACCACCCTCTTTTATGTTCATCTTCCATAGCCTCTGTATAACACTCGGGCTCTCCCCCATCCGAGAGTAAGACATACTCATTAGCAGAAAAAACGGGTAGAAGGATGACAGTCTCTTGTAGACCGCCTGAGTGGGACAAATGTTGGCATACCTGGTACTGGTAACTCTGGATGAGAACCCTCATCCAACTCGTGCTGCTCTGGAATATCATGATTATCAGTACCGTGTTGTTCATCATTTTGAATGCCATCTTCATTATGTGGCTCAATGTGCTGAGGAGGGACCGACTCCAAATCAGAAAGATCATCAGTATGTTGAGGAACTATCTTTGTCTTCTCAATATCTTTCAAACTTTGATCTTCAATAAAATCAGCATCGAAACTTCTTATGAGTTTCTTCGAGATCGGATCATAAAACCTGTGTCCAAACTCATCTCCCCCATAACCAAGGAATATTTATGGTTTGGTCTTTATATCAAGCTTTGTTCTTTCATCTTTGGGAATATGCACAAAAGCCTTGCATCCAAAGACCCGCAAATCATCATATGAAACATCTTTGCCACTCCAAACCCTGTCAGGAACATCAAAAGACAAAGGAACACAAGGAGTACGATTAATAACATTTATTGCGGTGTTCAAAGCTTCTCCCCAAAAGGAATTAGGCAACCCTGCATGTGATAGCAAACATCTAACCCTTTCAACCAATGTTCTATTCATCCGTTCTGCTAAACCATTCAGCTGTGGTGTCTTTGGAGGAGTCTTTTGGTGTCGAATACCTTTCTCTCTACAATAAGCATCAAAAGGACCAATGTATTCACCTCCATTATCTGTCCGAATACACTTGAGCCTCTTCTCAGTTTGTCTCTCAACTAAGACATGAAACTGCTTAAACACATCTAATACCTGATCTTTAGACTTCAAAGTATAAGCCCAAACTTTTCTCGAATGATCATCGATAAGAGTGACAAAATACAAGCAGCCCCCAAGTGTTCTAGTCTTCATAGGACCACAAACATCCGAATGTATTAAATCAAGTATGTTGTCTCTCCTATGAGGAGGATGACTCTTAAAAGAAACTCTTCTTTGCTTACCTGCAAGACAATGAGAACACTTCTTCAAATGAACATCATGCAAATCGGGCAAGGCATTCTTCTTCAACAAAATAGACATCCCCTTTTCGCTCATGTGAGCAAGTCTCCTATGCCACAAGTCAGTCATATCAGCATTCACTAACAAATTGACGGAGTCTTTAGAGATCTTCGGATGCGTTCTGTATAATTTTGAAGTTCTTTTACCTCTTGCCACAATCAAAGAACCACGAGTGAGTTTCCAAATACCATCACCAAAGGTACTATGGTAACCATCATCATCAAGTAAACCTGTGGAGATCAAATTAAGTCTAATATCTGGAACATGTTTTACATTGTGTAAAACCAACTCCATCCCAGTGTCAAACTTCAAGCAAACATCCCCAACACCTACAATCTTTGATAGCCCGTTATTACCCATCTTAACAACCCCAAAGTCACCAAGTGTATAAGATGAAAAAAATTCCCTTTGTGACGTCACATGGCATGTAGCACCACTGTCAACAGCCCAACTCGAATCATTATGTGTAATGTTCACCATGTCAAAATCACAACAAATAAAGAACTCTTCAGTTTCAGAATTAACTTCCGCAGTGTCGTTGCCACCATCATCTTTCTTATGATTGTTCTTTTGATTGTTGTAATTAGCCTTCTTGTTCTCCTTTTTCAGTTGTCTGCAAAATTTAATTGTATGTCCTTTCTTACCACAATGATGACACTCATAATCAGCAAACTTACCTCTGGACTTACTACGATGCTTCCCTTTGTTACTCGGACCTCTACTTTGATTTCTCCCCCTACTTTCTGTGACTAAGACATCCGAATGTGAAGAGGAACCCTGCGATTTTCTTCTCATCTCTTCATTTAAAATACCGCCTTTAGCCATTTCCATAGTAATAATACCATTTGCTGTAGAGTTGGACAATGATGTCCTAAAAGTCTCCCAAGAATCCGGTAAAGTACCAAGAAGCCATAAGCCTTGAATCTCGTCTTCAAACTTGATACCCATTCCTGCAAGCTGATTAATAATACCCTGAAAAACATTTAAGTGATCAGTAACAGGAGTTCCATCATTGTACTTCAAGTTAATCAACTGTTTAATCAAGAACAATTTATTGTTCCTGGTCTTTCGAGCATACAACTCCTCAAGCTTATTCCACAGAGTACGAGCATGAGTCTCCCCGCTAATATGGTTCAAAACATTATCATCAACCCACTGGCGAATGTAGCCACAAACTTTTCTGTGTAAGATATTCCATTCTTCATCTGTTTTACCTTCAGATTTATCGGTATTAAACACAGGCATATAATAATCTTTCACATAAAGGAGATCTTCCATCTTGCCTCTCCAAACATGATAATTAGAACCATTTAAATTCACAATCCTACTTATATTAGCTTCCATCGTTCAAACAAGTTTCAACCCAATAACAAGAGCCAATGGCTCTGATACCACTCTGATGGGAAAAACACGCAACCCGGTCACAAATGATAAACTAAAACGCGGAAGCAAACTTCGTTTGACCAAATGTTTTCCCAACTCGAATGAACCCAAAAGTGGAACTTCTCTTCTCTCAAGTTTGCACCAAAAAACAAGAATGGAGATCACAGTTCTTCTATTCTCTTGCGTCCAAAGAATAAGTCGGCTGAGGAGTTGTAGAATATCTTATGCCAAAAAACCACACCAACATATTCACCAAAGAAAATAATTGAAACCCTTTAGTGTCTCGTGCGTCAGGCCCTATGTTGGCCCAAGAGTCCACCAAACAAAATCACCAAATATTGATTTTGTTCCTTTGCGATGACATCAGGACTCACGAGCTCCAAAACAAAAAACAAAACATATTTGTTTTCTTTCTTTTTTTTTTCTTTTTTTATTTCATTACTTTAAAATATAATAATAAAACCCATGTATTAGAGACGAGTTGGGCTTTCTCATGGGCAAAAAAAATACCTAACAATTGTTTCCTTCTGTTCTATCTGGGCCAAGGTGAGTAATTAGTTTTAAAGGTTCATGTGGATCATTTCTATGCTTTTGTATTTTGTTTCTTGATGAATTGGTCTTTATTGACTTTAGTCAAACCAAATTGACTTTATGCTTGTACTATATAATTATTGTTGTGATTGCAAAGTAAAATGGTTGTAATAAGTTCAAATCTTTGTTGGTTAAATATGTATGTTTATATAAGATGACAGAAAGTAATGGGTGTAACAAATCGATCTGATCGCGCCAATAGGAGGAAAATGTTGGCCCCAAAATGGATCTTGATCTCTAGACAATCGAATTACTTGAATATAAACTGAATATCTGAATACATGAATGAATTACAATTGAAATCTAAAGCCCTATTTATAGTTTCTAAAGGATGCAATACAATAGACGCGTCTCTTCACCAACGGGTGCGTCTCTAGAACATGTGGATGTAATTAAACATGAAGGGGTGTGTCCTTTGATTGAAAAGTCATGTCCCTTTCCTTCTTGTGGCTGCCAATCGACCAAGGGGTGCCTCCCAAGGGATTTCGCCACCCTTGGGGTGGTAGTTACCAAGTTCTGTCTTGTCACAAATAGCCCCTCAACTTTGTAATCGCCGTATAACTACCTTTTAACCGCCATATAACTAACTTTATACTAATAACTAATAAACCCTTGTACTTTAAGGATGTGTAGAGATTATAACTTTCATTCACCCCCTAATCACGAACATCCTTGAGTTGTAGATCTTGAACTTTGATCAATTCGATCTTCTTGAAACTCCTCGGTATCCAACGTTTCACACGGATCTTCTTATTCACCAACCTTGCTCCTCACGGACCTTGTTTCACACGAACTTGCTTCACACGAACATTTTGTTTCACACTTGTCTTGACCGTACTTGATTTGTATCACACGAACCTTTTCTTGTGTAGTTGTCTCAACACGAACTCCACCGGTCTTGATTAACTTGCCCACCATCATATCACATGATCGGAATCAATTTCTCATAGATTTTTGATAAACTGACTCACTCAGATCTCTCTTGCGGTTGTATCACACAACAATTCCTTCTGACCCAGTCACAGGATACGCGTGTCTTCTTCTTGATCTATCACAGATTTAATCTCGTCATCACGGTTGTCTCTCACAACAGGTTCTTCATCATTGATTGCTTCCTTCACAGATTCTTCACTTTTTCCTGATCCACTCACTGAATTGTTTTATTCCACCTTTCACAGGTTATCTTCCTCCGCATCACACGGTTTTTACCTTTGATCGTTTCACACGACCAAATTCCATGTTTCTACTTCTCTTCAACGTGTAGGCACATCAGAAGTGCCGGTTCATCATCATCTTCTGTTTCGACCAATAGTGTGTCATATTCCTTGGTTTTCTTGGTTGGGCATTCGTAGGCATAGTGCCCAAGTTTCTCACATCTGTAGCAAGTGATTTTTGACTTTTCTCTCATAGTCGGTGTCTCTTGCTTGCTATCATCCCTTTGTGGTTTGTCGGTTCCTTCCGACTCGTAAGAGGTGTGTCCTTCACCCCTATGTTGATAATTGCCTCTCCCTCGGCCTCGTGCCGGACGAAATCTCCCTCGTCCATGATTTCCAACATGTTGTCCATGACCCGCATACAAGAGTTCTTCTAGATTGTTCACGGGGCTTTCCTTTTTCTTCAACTTTAACCTTTTTTCATACGTTTTTAATCTACCAATAGCTTCGTCTAGCGTCATTGTGTCTAGATCGGAGTATTGTTCGAACGATGCAACTATTTGAATAAATCTATCTGGCATGGCGTTTAGAAGTTTTCGTACCAGAGTGGATTGATTTAACGTCCTTCCGTAATCACTCGTTTATTGTGTCATCTTCCTTCATTTGCAATAACTCAAATTCTGACATGAGTGTATGTAAACGCGCCTTTTGCACACGGTCTACACCAACATGTCTAGTCTTGAGATTTTCCCAAATTTCCTTTGCAGTTTTACAACTTGCAATTTGCAATTTGCAATACAACATCCTCTGGTATTGCTTGGAACAGATATGCAATCGCTGCTTTGTCCTTTTTCACATCTTGTTGCGTAGCGTTTGTAGGTTCTATCATCTCCCAAAGTCCATTTGCTTCTAGTATGGTTTTGATGCGTATTGCCCATACGGTATAATTCGTAGGTTTTAAGATTGGACATTGGTAGTGAGTCAGAGATCCCACATCCTTGTGAATTACAATTTGGCCCGAACCGCTCGATGTATCAGACATGTTTCCGAACGATTTTGACTTTCACAAAATTTGCAAACAAACAACCTATCTTGTTTCTTATAATTTCCTTACCACCAATACGAACCACTGTATTGGTAAACTTTGACTTTCTAGAACCTTCAATTCTTAACCCGCGTATAACCCCAACGTGTAATAATCAATCAATCTAATTCGCGCTAAACCCCGGAATCAAAACCCTAGATTCCTAACCCCTGGTTCGACCCTGAACCGAAAATAAAACTAACTTGCGAATTGAGAAAGAATAATAAAACCTGATCGTGAATTCCCTGCGATGCCTAGAGCCTGACGCTCTGATACCAATTGTTGGCCCCAAAATGGATCTTGATCTCTAGACAATCGAATTACTTGAATATAAACTTAATATCTGAATACATGAATGAATTACAATTGAAATCTAAAGCCCTATTTATAGTTTCTAAAGGGTGCGATCCAATAGACGCGTCTCTTCACCAACGGGTGCGTCTCTAGAACATGTGGATGTAATTAAACATGAAGGGGTGTGTCCTTTGATTGAAAAGTCATGTCCCTTTCCTTCTTGTGGCTGCCAATCGACCAAGGGGTGCCTCCCAAGGGATTTCGCCACCCTTGGGGTGGTAGTTACCAAGTTCTGTCTTGTCACAAATAGCCCCTCAACTTTGTAACCGCCGTATAACTACCTTTTAACCGCCATATAACTAACTTTATACTAATAACTAATAAACCCTTGTACTTTAAGGATGTATAGAGATTATAACTTTCAGAAAACGTGGTAGAAACAAAATATGTGAGTTGTAATAGCGTATACTTTATACTGGTATACCCCCTCTCTAGGGTATATGCGCGTATGGAGTGTTACAGATTATGTCATCTATATAGGTTCATGTGAGAACCTAGTGCTTGAATTTAATAAAGGGGTGTTGAAGTGTTTGAAATGCCAGATATGTGATAGCATAACTTTTACTGGATTACAAGTGAAGCAAACACCTTTTTGCATATTTGCTTCACAAGAAAATTATGCTAGTGAGCTTCTTGTTAAACCTGGTGCGGCGAAATGCAATCCATAATGCACACATGAGAAGCGTGAAGAAAACACAGTTGGCTTAAGATATAGAAGTTTTGATGGTGGGTTGATCTATCTCACTAATTCAAGACCAGACAGTGTGTATTACGTGGGATTTCCATCAGGATTCAGTCATTCAGGCAAAGCTCTCCAAAGATACATCTTAGAGCAACAAGAGCCGAGGGTACTGAGATACATTTCCAGTGTGAGTGGCATTTGGTAAAATAAGTCAAAGGAAGTGAGTGGGATATGCAACTGCTAGTTGTATGAATGATAGGAGTATATTAGCTAATGTATTCACCCGAGGAAGCGGTGTTGTGTCCTAGAGTATTAAGAAACAACACATAGTGGCCTTGTCAGTTACATAAGCATAACATATAGCTTCTACTGCAGAAGCTTGTCAAGCTATTTGTTTAAGAAAGATTCTAACTGCTTTGGGTTTCTAACAACAAAGATAATGTGATAGCAAATCAACCATTTTCCTATCAAAGAATCCTGTTGTTCATTGCAAGTCCAAGTACATAAGAGTTATATCACTTTATCATAGAAATGGTTATTCAGGAGGAGATTAGTCTGGAGTTTTGCAATACACATGAACAATATGCTAATGTATTTACTAAGGCCTTGTCCAAAGAAAATTGTCTGTTTTTTACACAAAAACTAGGAATTTGACTATCTGATTTAGGGGTAAATGTTGAGAATAATTCAATATAGGATGAGTCAGCATTGAGTGGGTTACTAGGTCAGTGGATGAGTTAGTAGTTGTAGTAATCTCAAGAGTATTAGTTAGGCTATGGGGTGTGGGGGTCATGGATTGGAACATTATTTTCACATAGGATCATTAATTAAATGATATACCATCCCCCTCCTTGATTGATGGTGGTTCCTATGGATTAAACCACGATTACCACGACCCTCTCATTTGATAATTTTAAGACAAAAACAAATTAACAAAAATAAAGGGGATAGTGGTTTGGGTCATGACCACACCCTTAGGGTAGTGGTTTTCAATAATGGATTAAAGATGGATGATGTGGTGCCTATGTGGAGGGTCATGGTGGTCATGAGGGTCATGACCACACCCTATAAAAGCCAAGTAATTTAAGTAAAATATTCAACGCAAGAAACCACAATTCAAGGCCAATTATCCGTTTGTAAACCAAGAAAGGCTTCTGGCTTAATTTGTTCGGTAAAAATTATTGATTTGACGCTTCAAACATACTACCCAATTTTAAACTTTTTGATTCAAGGTAGACTTAAGTAAAATATGGCAAGTTTATGTTTAAACTTTTTGATTCAAGGTAGACTTAATAATATGGCAAGTTTATGTAAGTTTAGTTTATTGAATGATGTAACGTAAGGATGAGCTTGATATCAAAAATACCGATCCTGAAAATCACTAAAATGGGTACTGCTATTGTACCGGCACGGTATGGTATTCAAAGGTAAAAAGTGGATAAAATACCATAGCGAACCAAAAGTACCGATCACGAAAAACGTCAAAAATAGGTACCAATATTTGATTGATACATACGGTTCGGTATCAGTATTTTTCAATACCCAATAACGATTCCTCATCCTAACGTATGTTTGATGTGTGAACCCCAATTAAAAGTTGCTTGTAAATGGAAAACTATTTCATGGAATTAATATGGGAATTCTCCAATACCTTGCTTAACTTTAACTCTAGAATAAGCAAGGTGGCTAGGAATCTTCACAAAATCTTCAAAATGAGTTAAAAACTAATTAAATTTCATTGAGACTTATAAACGTAAGAATAATGATTTGACATGAGTTTGTTGTCTCATATTGAAACAAGATAAGCTTACCAGGTCGTTTATAAATAAGAAGTTTTTATTTTAATTTACTTTTTATCACTACTAGAATATCTGAAACTTCTTACACCAGTTTTCGTTGGAAATGCGTCATAAGACTGGCTTTCCTACGCATTTATGAAAAACACCTGATGTAAGAAAACACCTCGTAGAAAACCCGTTTTCAACGCATGTCCTAGGCAACTTTCTACACATTTTCTACGAAACTACTACGTCGCAAATTGCTACGAATCTCCTACAATATATTTAATTATTATCTTTTAGGATTTATTTATTTAGCTACACATTTCCGACAAAAAAAACAAAAAAATAACAAATTGTAATACAACATTATTTGTGACCCACTTCCGACAAATAAATTAGAAGTGTTATTACAAATTTCCGACACAAAAAAACAAAAATTTAAAATAAAAATCACATAATTTTGTAACAGTTTTCCGAGGAAACTGAGTATCTTTTGTGACCCAATTCCAACAAATAAATAAAAAGTGTTGTTACAAATTTCCGAGTAAACTGAATATTTTTTGTGACCCAATTCCGACAAATAAGGAAGAAATGTTGTTACAAAATTCCAAGAAAACTGAGTATTTTTTGTGACACAATTCTGACAAATAAATAAGAAGTGTTGTTACAAATTTATGAGGAAACTAAGTATTGTTTGTAACGGTTTTTCGACGAAACTGAGTATGTTTTGTGACAAATTTCTGACAAAATAAAGAAAAAGGTCTATTTTTTACCGTTTTCCTACAAAAGTTTTTTATGTTGTGATACATTGCCGATGTATAAGAAATAACTTCATTATTTTGGTTGTGACACATTTCCAACCAACTAATTTATTAAATAAAAAAAACTACAAAAAATAATTAATATTTAAGCATTTTTCTGACAAAAAATTCCAGAAATAATCTATAACTAGTTTTTTTCTACCCGCGCTTCGCGGCGGGAGTGGTTGTCTTTTCCTCACGTAACATGACAGGAGTTTTGTCGTTATCGTTTTGGCTTATCGGAAAATGTTAAAGCAAAGCAAACACCGACCGTTTCCGCTCTAAGTATTTTATGAAGTATAGTAAAACTAAAAATGCATAGGAAATATGTTTACTTTATAATTACTTATAAATATAATAGTATATATCCTTGTATTTATGTTAATACAAGGATATTTGTCGGAAATGTGTCACAAGTTGTGACGCAATTCCGATGGATGGTTTATGTTAATTAATAAATAAATATTTTGTCAGAATTATGTAGGAAATGTTATTATTTTCCTTTATTTATTTTGCATATATTAATATTTATCTGGTAAACAATAATAATTAACCTTTTGTAGATTATTTGTGACAGATTTGTGACGCAACTGTTAATTAATTAGGGTTTTCTTATTTTTTGTCGGAAACTTGTCACAAGTTGTGACGGATGGTTTAAATTAATTAAAAAAAATATTCGTCACAAATGTGTAGAAAAAGAAATTATTTTCCCTTGTTTTTTGGCTTATGTAAATAGTTATTCGGTAAAGAATAATAATTAACCTTTTCTAGATTATTTCCAACAGATTTGTGACGCAATGGTCAATTAATTAGGGTTTTCTTATTTTTCGTAATAACTATGTAGGAAACGATATTATTTTCCCTTATTTTTCGGCTTATATAAATATTTATTCGGTAAAGAATAATAATTAACCTTTTGTAGGTTTTTTCCGACAGATTTGTGACGCAACTGTCAATTAATTAGGGTTTTCTTATTATTCGTCGTGGATGCATCGAAAATTTGTCACAAAATATTGAAACCTTTTTTTGTAGGAAATTCGTCATAAAAGTGTTGGAATATCTGACGAAAAAAATTGTGTAGGAATTTTTTTTAGGAAATTGTCCCCTTTTCTAGTATTACTTCCAAAAAACTAGCAATTGTTATTGCGACCCATTTGTTTTCGCTTATGACCGATTTTGTTTTAGGTGCTAATTTTTGCGACCAAGTTTTTTTGATCGCGAATCATTTAACTAGTGTTGCATTTGATCATTTGGATAAAAGTTTTATTCAAATTATCATCAAATTTTCTATTTGGAACCGGGTTCTATTACCATATCAGACCCAAATTTTAAAACAAGGTTCTGTTGGTTTAGGTCCCTCACTAAACACTCACACAAGACACACAATTATACGTATATGAATGTAAAAGTTGCGGAAGGTAAAACTGAAGAAGGCTTCTGTGTTTTAGATGAAAAGGGTTAAAAAACAACTACGGCTACTCCCTATTTATAATAAACAAAAACAAATAACAACCACATGCATAAAAGACCACGTGCTCATGTTTTCATGCAAGTATGCAACAGACTCCCAAGTTTACTTCTTCCCAAGTTCGCACGTTTACATCCATTAAACCCGGTCAAACAATTAACTAATTAAAGCACTAAATCAACGCGTATAATATGGATTCTTCTACTGCAAGTTGGAGCCAAATCTGACCCGTGTAACCCACAGTCCATGAACCCATGACCCGTTTAACCTGTGAATTGAACCAACCGTGACCCATGCAAAAAATTATCCTTAACAACCCCTGAGTGAACAGGTGTTGAGTCCAAACTATAGTACTATCGTTGCTAAGGCAGGTAGACAACATTCCATGTGTAAACATAACAAACACGCATTCATTAAGCGACGTATAACATGCAGTAACGGTTAGCGTTAAAGTATTGAGTAGTGTGTTCGATGTGATTTGGAATAAGTGACGTAAGTAACACCCAAAAGTGCATAAAGCAAAAAGGGTTCGAGTATACTCACAGCGATGATGGATTGAAGGGAGCGCTTAGAGTGAGAGTAGCCTGATCAGAACGATAGCACAACGATAAGCAGCGTGTAAAATGGTGCGAGGAACCAAGTGTCGAACAGCTACCCGATCGGATGGCAATCCGATCGGTCGGTCATTCGAACGGTTGTCAATCCGTTCGGATAATCATCCGATCGGATGACCATTTGGTCTGATCGACACCTTGCTTGGTGAGGATGTGTTTGTGTATGATGGTTTGACTTTTGAAGTCTTCGTTGTAGTATTTTGAAAACAGATAAGTATCTCTACCCTTCAGGTTGGTCGATCGAACGGCGGCCCGATCGGACGGCGGCCCGTTCGGTGAGACTTTTCTCAGAGAACAAGTTCACAGCAGTCTCATCATCCCATCAGATAGGCTACTGATCGGGTGACAATCCGCTAGAACCGGTGATGCATTGAACACGTTGAAAATTGTTTAGTGTTGAATCCAGGTGCAATCCGATCGGATAGCCGGTCGATCGGATGGCAATCTGATCAGACGGCAGTCTGGTCTAACGGCGATCCGTCCCGTCGATCTGATCGTCTTGTCACTTGATTCTGTTTGAAGTGTCGTAGTCTGAATGAGATGTTATGATAGCTTGTTTAAACAATAGGAACCCCATCTCGTCCCCAGCGACCCGACCGAACAGGGATCACCCTAGTCCGACAGTGCACGGTTCAAGATGGTTGTTCGTATTCAAACCCGAAATCACTATCTCTTGAATAGATCTCGGATCTAGAACTGATACATCACTAAGAACGAGTAGAAGATCAGAACCAGCTCCGATTCCATCAGGTTTGAGTGTATTGAGTGTAAAAGAGTTTGAAAGGAAGTTAGGAAAAACCATCTTTCAATCCTTTTCACCGTGAATATGTTTAGATCTATGCAAGATACTTGCTTATTCATATGGAAATCCTTCAAATTCGAGTCGTTCTTGGTAGATTGAGGCCAAAACACGAAGTTCCTAAGAACACCATGCTGACATCATCCTAGAACACCTCAAATCTAGTGATTTCATGGTTAAATGTTAAGATTCAAAAGATAGAAAGGTGTAGGAGTGCGTTTAGATTAAGAAAGTACAAGGATTTAGGAAGAAAACTTACAAGAATTGAGAGAAATCGAGAGAAAAGAGCTTAAGTGTGGCTGGTTCGAGCAAATGAGTTGTCACCATCAAATGAGGTAATAGAGGGGGTATTTATAGGGTTTCCCAAAATGGAAAAAAGGACAAAGGCTGGCCGACCGAATGGTAGTCCGATCGGGTGGCAGCCCGATCGGGTGGCAACTCGATCGGATGGCAGTCCGATCGGTTGGCCACTCGATCCAAGTGTTCGGCGCGACGAGTTTTGTCGTTTCGATTCGCGTATCGAGCGTTGCGATGCGATTTGAACGAGCGATATGGTAGAGTTACTTATTAAATTACTTTTAATCCTAACTACTATATCTAACATACAATCATCCTATACATATTTTCATTTGCGTTTTGCGATGCGATTTCGATTCAGTTGCGATTGCGTTTCGATTAATCACCACATAACATATTTCAAACATGCACAAGTAACATCTAAATAACACACACACGTAAAACAATATCCGGAATGCATTATTCGAGTTGCGATTCGTATAACGATTCGATGTTAGGTTGATTATTGTTTAGTTAACTTTATCGTATTGTTACTTCCTATAGTTCACAGTCGTAAGTCAATTATTGGCGATAAACATACATCGAGTACTGCGATTATTGATACATACTCCACATAATACAACTAAAGTAAACACATAAAAGAAATAGATTACAAGTCAAGTCGCGTGATCGGTCATTGACTTTGACCTTGACTTTGACTTTCGAAACACGGGGTGTTACACTTCATAACGCAAGATTAAGCGAAGACCGGATTAGAACGTGATTTTGACCCAACAAGTATAAAGGCTTGTATAAAATGGGTAAAATAATCACATTCTGGATTTTGAAGTAAAAATGATAAGGTTTGATCCGTTTCGGCTAATTTATGCAAACTAGTCACATAAACCGTACCGAATGCGTATATGCGTAACGGGTAACCGGATTAGTCATGTACAAGTTCCATACATTATTATGCTTAAATTATGTTGTGATATCAGTATGATATCTTTCATTATGCCCAAAACGAATTTAAAATTAAGTTAAGCCCCGAAAGGGTAATTTGGTCACTTTAAAGTTTATAAAAGAGGTTAAATAATAAACTGAGGTTTTGGTCTAAAAATATTAGTAAAAACATTTATTTTATCAAGTTAATTCAGCAAGATATCATACATATGTGAGGTTTATCATTTATGGCCAAACTATGCACCTTAGGGGCATTTTGGTCATTTCACATATGCTTTTAAGGTTAAATTTGGAAATCTGAGTTCAAGACTTATACTTACTGTTAAAGTATAAAAATTTGTTTATAACATCAGTAGGTAACAAGTCTTGGGCGTTAAATATAGTTTTAAACCATACTATGCGCTTAATAAGCGTAAAAGTCGGTATTTGACGATATTTGAAATGTTTATAAAATTTTGAAGTCCTGATCAGTTTCTAAAGCTTAAAATATTTTATTTAATATATGAAATCGGTAGGAAAAGGTTCGGCATCAAAATGATAGGTAAAACTCATTTTATTGGTGAAAAGGGCATTATCGTCAATACCGAATTTACACTAGAACTCTATGTTATGTTTAGTATAAAATTTGACAAAAATTTCCAAAAATCTCAAAGCTTTAGGCTTAAGTTCATTATTTGGGTCATTTCTTTTGAGAAATATACAAAACTAGCCATTGATCAAAACCACTTTCAAAACTAGTCACCTTTCCTGTCCTTGGAACGACACATCATGTACATGATGCGTCTTTGGAGCCACGTCATTGAAACCCAATAAAAGTTGCATAATCCCGGACGCATGAGGAGACCCCCGACGCATGAAGAACCCACAGGCACATGAGGTGGACCCCACAAACGCATGAGGAAAACCCACAGACGCATGAGGAGAATCCACAAACGTATGAGGTGGACCCACAGATGCATCCCGTGCATGAAATCTCTCCAAAGACGCATCTCGTGCGTGATGTGTCACTCCAAGGACGCTAGAGGTGGCTAGTTTTGAAAGTGGTTTTTGACTAATTTTGTAATTTTCTTATTTATTTTTCCGTCCCAAAATTTCAACCTCATATGGTAAAACCGGAAAAACTGAAACCCAACTAAGCCCAAAAATAACCCGAAACTAAACGCTATATCAGAGGTAGATAGTAAATTTCACAATATATGCATAAACGGAGTAGTACCCAAACCTTAACACCGTGTACCTCTTCTCCCCATCTCATCTGGTAGATCGATCTTGCTCTCCAAGTTTCATCAATGGCGCTCAATCTCCGTCAAAGGAAGACAGGTTCTTCTTTTCTTCCCCTCTCTGTCTTTTACTCGATCCAATTTAATGTTTATTCAACTCCCATCGGATCTCAAATCATCTCTATGCATCTGTAGTCTATTTTAACCTAATTCATAAAAATACACGCGATTTGAATCTGAATTTGATAATCAATGTGCTTATTATCCATCTATTGCATCCAATTTCCTTTAGGAGGGTTTGGGTCTTAGGTTTATCAACTGACTTTTTGTTTGCATTTTGTTCAATCTGAATCATGTCTTCTGAGTCCATTTAAGTATGATCTTACCTTAATAACAAACAACATACATCAAATTTCAAGGATCTTGATATGATACATATGAAATGATAGGGTTTTGAGATTCTGTCTGTAGAATAGTACTTATTGGTGAATTTGATGTATCATGGTAGCAAAAGTTTAATTAACAGCATATGAGCTATATACCCTCAAATAATATCAAATGCCATCTCTGAGTGTCTTTTTTTTGTATTAAATGGTTTAGCTAGCTCTACAATGGATTTCAGCATAATCATGGGCGAATTTAAGTCGATATTTTTAAAAACTAGACTAGGAATCCAAGCTTTATTCTAGCTCCACAGATGCATCCCGTGCATGAAATCTCTCCAAAGACGCATCTCGTGCGTGATGTGTCACTCGAAGGACGCTAGAGGTGGCTAGTTTTGAAAGTGGTTTTTGACTAATTTTGTAATTTTCTTATTTATTTTTCCGTCCCAAAATTTCATCCTCATAGGGTAAATCCAGAAAAACTGAAATCTCTCCAAAGACGCATCTCGTGCGTGATGTGTCACTCCAAGGACGCTAGAGGTGGCTAGTTTTGAAAGTGGTTTTTGACTAATTTTGTAATTTTCTTATTTATTTTTCCGTCCCAAAATTTCAACCTCATATGGTAAAACCGGAAAAACTGAAACCCAACTAAGCCCAAAAATAACCCGAAACTAAACGCTATATCAGAGGTAGATAGTAAATTTCACAATATATGCATAAACGGAGTAGTACCCAAACCCTAACACCGTGTACCTCTTCTCCCCATCTCATCTGGTAGATCGATCTTGCTCTCCAAGTTTCAAAAATGGCGCTCAATCTCCGTCAAAGGCAGACAGGTTCTTCTTTTCTTCCCCTCTTTGTCTTTTTCTAGATCCAATTTAATGTTTATTCAACTCCCATCGGATCTCAAATCATATCTATGCATCTGTAGTCTATTTTAACCTAATTCATAAAAATACACTCGATTTGAATCTGAATTTGATAATCAATGTGCTTATTATCCATCTATTGCATCCAATTTCCTTTAGGAGGGTTTGGGTCTTAGGTTTATCAACCGACTTTTTGTTTGCATTTTGTTCAATCTGAATCATGTCTTCTGAGTCCATTTAAGTATGATCTTACCTTAATAACAAACAACATACATCAAATTTCATGGATCTTGATATGATACATATGAAATGATAGGGTTTTGAGATTCTGTCTGTAGAATAGTAGTTATTGGTGAATTTGATGTATCATGGTAGCAAAAGTTTAATTAACAGCATATGAGCTATATACCCTCAAGTAATATCAAATGCCATCTCTGAGTGTCTTTTTTTTTTTGTATTAAATGGTTTAGCTAGCTCTACAATGGATTTCAGCATAATCATGGGCGAATTTAAGTCGATATTTTTAAAAACTAGACTAGGAATCCAAGCTTTATTCTAGCTCCACAGATGCATCCCGTGCATGAAATCTCTCCAAAGACGCATCTCGTGCGTGATGTGTCACTCCAAGGACGGTAGAGGTGGCTAGTTTTGAAAGTGGTTTTTGACTAATTTTGTAATTTTCTTATTTATTTTTCCGTCCCAAAATTTCAACCTCATATGGTAAAACCGGAAAAACTGAAATCTCTCCAAAGACGCATCTCATGCGTGATGTGTCACTCCAAGGACGCTAGAGGTGGCTAGTTTTGAAAGTGGTTTTTGACTAATTTTGTAATTTTCTTATTTATTTTTCCGTCCCAAAATTTCAACCTCATATGGTAAAACCGGAAAAACTGAAACCCAACTAAGCCCAAAAATAACCCGAAACTAAACGCTATATCAGAGGTAGATAGTAAATTTCACAATATATGCATAAATGGAGTAGTACCCAAACCTTAACACCGTGTACCTCTTCTCCCCATCTCATCTGGTAGATCGATCTTGCTCTCCAAGTTTCATCAATGGCGCTCAATCTCCGTCAAAGGCAGACAGGTTCTTCTTTTCTTCCCCTCTCTGTCTTTTACTCGATCCAATTTAATGTTTATTCAACTCCCATCAGATCTCAAATCATATCTATGCATCTGTAGTCTATTTTAACCTAATTCATAAAAATACACTCGATTTGAATCTGAATTTGATAATCAATGTGCTTATTATCCATCTATTGCATCCAATTTCCTTTAGGGGGGTTTGGGTCTTAGGTTTATCAACCGACTTTTTGTTTGCATTTAGCTCCACAGATGCATCCCGTGCATGAAATCTCTCCAAAGACGCATCTCGTGCGTGATGTGTGATGTGCGTTGAGCGTGTTGAGATTATAAGATTGTAATTATAATTTCCAAAATATGTTTTTTAAGCGTTGGAAAGCGTGATATAATTACATCATTGATTGAATTGCTTACAAGTTTTAAAAATGGAATCGCTAACTAAGCCACACATAATCGGCAAGTGCACCGGTCGCGATGTAGTTTTGTTGGCAAGACCGGATGTCAATTCATGGACACTATGGCGAGAAATATTGAAAGTAACCTTTATCGAATATTTAGCTAAATTGATTTGAAATTTGATTTGTGATATTTAGTTTTATAAAAATATTAATTTAAAATGAATTTGTATTTAATTAAAATAAATAGTGACGAAATAAAAATACACGGGAAAATAAAACAAGAAACAAGTAAACACACTATAACAAATACACAAGAAACAAATAACAATTACTAAAACAAGATTTTATAAAATAATTGGATTAAAGATAAATAATAAACGGACTACCTGGGTTTTAGAATCCCTAAAATCATGCAATGCTAATTTGACAATAGTAACAGTTAAATATCTTTTTCCCTTGCTTAATCCCCCGTTAGAGACGCTACTTAAACAAAAGATAAAGACGAGATGTGAAATGCTAGAACGAACCGGCTCGAGTTATCGAAACCAAATCCTACGTGAATCCAACCGTTGGAACCTCAGAGACTAAGTTGTGAGACGATCTTTTAAACACGTAAAGCGAACAAATCTTTGAAAATTAAAATCCTAAGAAACCTTAATCACGATGTAATAAAAGAGTCCGAGTTATCGATTACCCAAATTACCCACCAATGATTAGCTAATAACCTAGCTCACCCTAATCTTATTTCTAGTCATTAGGTGATGATGCATGTTTTATTATTTTGATTTGAATTATTATTAGACTTGGTCAATTTCTCAACACAATATTTAACCCGAAAATTGGAAAATAAACGAATTAAATTAAATTCTAAGTTTAAAGGGAATTTCTTCATGTTTAAACTTGTTGAATTTATCGACAAATAACTAAATCAAAATTATAACAACATGCAATATCAAGATTAACTTCAAAGATAAAATTCTGTAAATCACATGAAATAACTGAAATTACATCAAATAAGCATTACAATCTTTTAGTTCATCATAACCCAGGTAGTTTATAAGTTTAAGCACACATATTACACAATAACATACTTACACAAATCATTACAACTACTGAAAACATAATAACAATACTTACTGGAATGAAAATTACGAGTATTAACCGAACCGGGTCGATTAGGATTAGAACCGACGGCCTCCAGACGTCTCGAGAGCTCCGAGGGACTTCACCGGCACTTCCGGGTGCTAAAACTCGCCTTAGAACGGATTTAGAACTGAGATTTTGAGTTTAGAATGGTGTGTTTTACGAGTTGGAATGCAAGGCCTTTTATAGGCACAAAATTTTGGTCAGGCAGCTAGCTTACGGACCTCAACATTGGTAGTGTTGAGGTCCGTAAGGTAAACCTACTACGTTCCACTCATAAAAGTGCTTACGGACCGTAACCTTGATGATGTTGAGATCCGTAAGCTTCACCAACTTCATTCCACTAGCTTAACATCCTTACGGACCTCAACATTGTTAATGTTACGGTCCGTAGCTTTCTCCAAAGTTAATTTCTTCGTTTTCCGTGACACGTTTCCCCATGTATTGCTTCCTTCTTCAATCCTTTACCGTTTCTTTGCGCAATCCACAGATATTTCTCCGATTCCTGCAGATTCAAGATTTTATTAATTCAGTACCAAATACCAAGGAGAAACGCACACAATCTATCTGAAACAGGGGTTATCTGATATAAAAGATGTGTATAATTCTAGACACATCAATGTGTCACTCCAAGGACGCTAGAGGTGGCTAGTTTTGAAAGTGGTTTTTGACTAATTCTGTAATTTTCTTATTTATTTTTCCATCCCAAAATTTCAACCTCATATGGTAAAACCGGAAAAACTGAAACCCAACTAAGCCCAAAAATAACCCGAAACTAAACGCTATATCAGAGGTAGATAGTAAATTTCACAATATATGCATAAACGGAGTAGTACCCAAACCTTAACACCGTGTACCTCTTCTCCCCATCTCATCTGGTAGATCGATCTTGCTCTCCAAGTTTCATCAATGGCGCTCAATCTCCGTCAAAGGCAGACAGGTTCTTCTTTTCTTCTCCTCTCTGTCTTTTACTCGATCCAATTTAATGTTTATTCAACTCCCATCGGATCTCAAATCATATCTATGCATCTGTAGTCTATTTTAACCTAATTCATAAAAATACACTCGATTTGAATCTGAATTTGATAATCAATGTGCTTATTATCCATCTATTGCATCCAATTTCCTTTAGGAGGGTTTGGGTCTTAGGTTTATCAACCGACTTTTTGTTTGCATTTTGTTCAATCTGAATCATGTCTTCTGAGTCCATTTAAGTATGATCTTACCTTAATAACAAACAACATACATCAAATTTCAGGGATCTTGATATGATACATATGAAATGATAGGGTTTTGAGATTCTGTCTGTAGAATAGTACTTATTGGTGAATTTGATGTATCATGGTAGCAAAAGTTTAATTAACAGCATATGAGCTATATACCCTCAAGTAATATCAAATGCCATCTCTGAGTGTCTTTTTTTTTTTTTTTTTGTATTAAATGGTTTAGCTAGCTCTACAATGGATTTTAGCATAATCATGGGCGAATTTAAGTCGATATTTTTAAAAACTAGACTAGGAATCCAAGCTTTATTCTAGTATATTTTTAAGTCCATTTAAGTATGATTTTACCTTAATAACAAACAACATACATCAAATTTCATGGATCTTGATATGATACATATGAAATGATACGGTTTTGAGATTCTGTCTGTAGAATAGTACTTATTGGTGAATTTGATGTATCATGGTAGCAAAAGTTTAATTAACAGCATATGAGCTATATACCCTCAAGTAATATCAAATGCCATCTCTGAGTGTCTTTTTTTTTTGTATTAAATGGTTTAGCTAGCTCTACAAAGGATTTCAGCATAATCATGGGCGAATTTAAGTGGATATTTTTAAAAACTAGACTAGGAATCCAAGCTTTATTCGATGTTAGGTTGATTATTGTTTAGTTAACTTTATCGTATTGTTATTTCCTATAGTTCACAGTCGTAAGTCGATTATTGGCGATAACCATACATCGAGTACTGCGATTATTGATAAATACTCCACATAATACAACTAATGTAAACACATAAAAGAAATAGATTACAAGTCAAGTCGCGCGATCGGTCATTGACTTTGACCTTGACTTTGACTTTCGAAACACGGGGTGTTATAGTTCATAACGCAAGATTAAGCGAAGACCGGATTAGAACGTGATTTTGACCCAACAAGTATAAAGGCTTGTATAAAATGGGTAAAATAATCACATTCTGGATTTTGAAGTAAAAATGATAAGGTTTGATCCGTTTCGGCTAATTTATGGAAACTAGTCACATAAACCGTACCGAACGCGTATATGCGTATCGGGTAACCGGATTAGTCATGTACAAGTTCCATACATTATTATGCTTAAATTATGTTGTGATATCAGTAGGATATCTTTCATTATGCCCAAAACGAATTTAAAATTAAGTTAAGCCCCAAAAGGGTAATTTGGTCACTTTAAAGTTTATAAAAGATGTTAAATAATAAACTGAGGTTTTGGTCTAAAAATATTAGTAAAAACATTTATTTTATCAAGTTAATTCAGCAAGATATCATACATATGTGAGGTTTATCATTTATGGCCAAACTATGCACCTTAGGGGCATTTTGGTCATTTCACATATGCTTTTAAGGTTAAATTTGGAAATCTGAGTTCAAGACTTATACTTACTGTTAAAGTATAAAAATTTGTTTATAACATCAGTAGGTAACAAGTCTTAGGCGTTAAATATGGTTTTAAACCATACTATGCGCTTAATAAGCGTAAAAGTCGGTATTTGACGATATTTGAAATGTTTATAAAATTTTGAAGTCCTGGTCAGTTTCTAAAGATTAAAATATTTATTTAATATATGAAATCAGTAGGAAAAGGTTCGGCATCAAAATGATATGTAAAACTCATTTTATTGGTGAAAAGGGCATTATCGTCAATACCGAATTTAAACTAGAACTCTATGTTATGTTTAGTATAAAATTTGACAAAAATTTCTAAAAATCTCTAAATATTATATCATAATAGTGGGTAGCAAGTTTGGTGCCAAAAATTGGGTTTAAATATGATTTATACTGAAAATGCCATTTAATTAATAAAAGCTTTAGTTTTACGATATCTTGCATAACTCTTATTTGAGACCAGAAACGGATGTAAAATTTTTAGGACATACTTATAAATTAGTAATGAAGATTTTTGTCCACTCACATTTCCAAAAATTTCGTTTTTATATCAAAAGGGCATAATGGTCAACTTTTAAGCATTTAACGGAAACATGCAATGCACTAAGATTTCTATGGAACGATGTTGTATAACCTCAGAGGGTTATACTAACATATAATATGGTCCTAAAGGAACCCAAAGGCATAACTAAACTAAGCTAAATCGGGTCAGAACTGAAAGTCAAAGCAAAAGTCTCCTTTTGCGACTTTCGGTTGCGAACCGAGCCTAAACTCAGAATTGTCGGGTTAAACATGCCTAGACATGTTCAATTAATATTTACCAAGTTATTAAAGTGACAAAACTGATTTTATAGCTTCTACATCAATAGTTATGAATTTTATTTAAAAACTGACTCGTTTGACTTTTATTTTAATTACTTTGACCCGACAATTAACTAAGTAAACGTGATAATTAGGAGGTGCCCTTTTGAGGGTTTAACACCTACCTAATTATGATCACATAGCCATGTTCGTTGCGAACAATGGCTCGACCGTTTATGGTCTAGCTAAAAGTCAAAGCGTTTATCGTAAAAGCTTGACTTTTTGGCTTTAATCACCAAATAAAACAAACTAGTCACGAAAGGACACTTACAAATGGTCCTATGGACTGAAATCAAGTCAGAGGAGGTTCCAAATTTTCAGGATCCTCCAAATAGAGATTGATAGCAAGAATGAAGAATTGATGTGCAAGTGAATTATGAAACCCAACATCTATTTATAGTGCTAGGAGAGTTGTGGATGATTACCAAGTGTTAGAGTTGTTTAACAAGATTATTCCAGGTGTAAAACCAGGTTTCAAATCAGTTAACTCCCCTAGAATGTGCAAATGGTTTCATAAAATGGTTTTTGGGTTTCAAGAGATAAAACAGTCAACAAATGAAAACATGTTGCTGCGGCTGTAACTGGGTCGTGGCCCGTGTAGGCGGCCCAAGTGGGCTTCGCGGCCCACCAAGACATCAGCCCATATCTGCAAGTTTGCTGCATGTGCAGTTTTGGTCCCTGTCAGCATTCATGTTCATATTTAACAACATAAGAGTTGCTGTTTTGCTGTTTAGACGGCCCGAGAGAATGAGTCAGGCCCAGACCTGAGTTGTGGTTCGTGACAAGGGTCCGTCCAGGCAGCAAATTCTGTGGTTTGGTAGTTATAACCCCTGCTAAGTTTTAATCACTTCTTATCTTTCGGAAATGACCTTTTAGCGCATAACTTTCTATATATATGTGTAATATTAATTTCAAGCATAAGATCCTTTAACGTAAAATCTTAGGCATACCCAGGGATGTGGCTGAGCGTTGCGGAGTTCTCGGTTTGTTCAAAAGGCCTCTCAAAGGCGTAGTTTCGCTAGTCGTCGCTTTTAGTCCCTTGATCGCACAAAGTAGCGCGTAACATCGTTAATCGATATCTAAGCCTTTCGTGGCCCATATTGAGTATTCCCAAGCATGTGTTTAAATATTACGACGCTCCCATTCGTTTAAATGGTCACCCAAAGGCGTAGATCTAAAAGTTGACGATTTTGGTCCCTCTAACGCGCAAACTTGCGCGTATCATTGTTTAATAGCATCAAAGCCCTATCTAATCCATATTAGGCATTCTCGAGAGTATTATTAAACATCACGATGCTTCGGTTTCGTTAAAAGGTCATTCAGAGGTATAATTAAACATATTGACGCTTTTAGTCCCTCTAACTTGCAAAGTTGCGCGTAACGTCACTTATAGGCATAAAAGCCTTAGATGGTCAATATTGGATATTCGCGAGAGTATAAACACACATCATGAAGCTCTCGGTTTATTAAAAGGTCACTCAGAGGTAAGAATTAACATGTTGACGTTTTTAACCCTTCGTCGCGCAAACTTCCAATTAATTACGCAAACGACTACTCTCGATCAGCAAGTGGCTCATTTGTGAAAATGTATACCGTGTAACGTCATTCAGAGGCTTAGTTTAAGCATGTTGACACTTTTAGTCCTTTCGCATTCAAAGTTTTTGATTTTTCGCAAAATTAGTCCCTCATAGTCAACGTTTGACCTTGTTAAGGTTTAGTACACGTGTCAACACATCATTGGACGTGATTTTACGAGGTGTTACAGTTTGTTATTGGCCACATGTCATTTTCAGGATGTCCTTTTGATCTCTTATGTGTCAACCACTACTAGAGGTTAGGAAGGATTTGAATCCGCAATGCGTGATTGGCCAGATGTTGCTATCACTTATGCTTCTTGTTTCTCCTGCAATAACCGCTAGCGTAGATCTCATGGTACAGAGATTCACAGATCATCATTGGTTGCGTGTCGCTCTCACATTGTCCCTTTTGTTTCCTGTGTGTTGGCGTATCCGACGTGACAGGTGAGTCGAATACGGGTTTTGCCCTGACTCACGAGGGGTGTAAGGCATATCTCTCCACGGACCATTTTAATATACTCAGTCTCACTCTTTTTCTTTTGATATTGTATGTAAATTATCGGTTGTTTGAGTTCCTGCTTAATATTTCAGTATTGATTTTGATTATTCTTACCAAATCAATAATGTTACTTAACAAATGTATTTTTCAAATCCTTTTACCACGTTTCGAACTTATAGCATTTTTATGTATGAACTTATTTTTAAACTCCTCTCTTTCCTCGTATCCACACATGCTTCTTAATATATACAAACACAACTGAATACTTCTCACCAAATCCATTTTAAAATAAAAAATCTCTCAGTTAACATCAATATACGTTTCAACGAATCAAGATGTACGTAGATATTAAAGGTTTATAGTCTAGCGGTAGTAGTGTATATGAAAAGACATCCGTTTTTATAAGATTGAGAGTTTAATGTTCATAGTTGATAAAGACGTGAATTTTTAAGTAAAATTAGATAATGTGTTAGTTAGCTAGGGAAAGAAAAAATTACATAGATTACATAGAAATGCAAATGCAAATACAAGTGGTATAATTGGCTATCAAATTGATTATACTTATCTATAAGTGTCATGTTTCTTAATTTACAGTGTTTTATAATATAGTTTGCTATAAATGTCATGTTTCAGTCACGGAAAAAATTAATAATAAAATTACTTTGCTCCAAAGTTTTGGCTACTTAGTACGCTGGTAAATGAATCAAGCAATTACAAACAAGGCAAGTTCGTGTTTGTTCGTTTAATTTAACCAAACAAATGATCAAACCACAAACAATTAAACGAATGAAGTTTTCTTGTTCTTGTTTCTTCATTAAGAAAATGAATATGTCAGTGTTCTTTTATGTTTGTGCGTTAAAATGTATAAATGAACGGTTCACGGATGTAAACAAACACGAACAATCATAAACAAACGAACATAAATGAACAAATATAAAAGAACATAATTGAGCGGACACCAATTAAAAGTGAACTTGGACATCAACGTGTTAGGTCTAAAAAATAATAAAACT
Organism: Helianthus tuberosus; assembly: GCA_030545235.1. Taxonomy (NCBI): domain Eukaryota; kingdom Viridiplantae; phylum Streptophyta; class Magnoliopsida; order Asterales; family Asteraceae; genus Helianthus; species Helianthus tuberosus. The sequence goes on from CM060392.1 coordinate 109,098,129, forward strand.
AGAATACTGTTTATTAAATAAGCTAATATAAACAAAATTCAGAGCAAACAGTTTATGAACAATTCACTGAAAGTTCGGTTCATTTACAACATATGCTTGACAAAAAAATGGTTGGTCAAACATATTCCTTAATATGAACCCATCAAATAATAAATTCATATATTTGTAATTCTTAGCTAGGGTGTGCATGAAACCGTAGAACCTATCTATACCTGAAAAACGAACCTAAATAACCGTTTGTTTAGTTTTATGTTTTGTAAAATACCGAGTTTTTGGTTCACTTTCAGTTTTAGAAACTACACATTTCTCTGTATCATCATAGCGTACTTCCATTGCATGTAACTAAAACCGAAATACCTAACCGAGTTGAATTTAGGAATGTTAAGTAATTTATTATAAGAGTTTAATAAATAGTGTAATCCACATATTTTAGTCCAAATACATAGTAATCAATTGATCGTTAGTTAACAAGAAGATTTAATCCCAAAGCTTGAGGCTTAAGTTCATTGTTTGGGTCATTTCTTTTGAGAAATATACAAAACTAGCCATTGATCAAAACCACTTTCAAAACTAGTCACCTTTCGTGTCCTTGGAACGACACATCATGTACATGATGCGTCTTTGGAGCCACGTCATTGAAACCCAATAAAAGTTGCATAATCCCTTCCGGATGAAAGGCGTTGTAGTTGGCCGCTGCTAAGTATGGGTCGGCTTCAGCGTAATTATACTGAGTGTGAGCCGGCTGATCGAACGGGTTGTACGCCATTGAACCGGCGTATGCAGGAATCGGGTTATCGAAACCCATCGGTGGCAGTGGTGGCGCAACTGGTGCCGTATTCACCTCGGAAACTGGAATTGAAGGCCCGCCCATTTGTGGGTCTTCATGCAGTGGCGGATAGTGACTGCCACTAGAGTGTTGGGGGCTGCTGAAGTGAAAACCCCCATCCTGCACGGACATCCGTGCGCCCGTTCTTCTTCGCCTTAGTGGTTCTGGCGGTACTAGCTGTACTGGCGGCGGTGGTGGCGGTGGCGTGACTGCCACAAAACGTGAATCCCCAGAGGGATCCTGCTGCTGCTGCTGCTGGTGAGGCGATGAATGGTGAGAAGGTGTGAAGTACCATTCATGCTGGTTAAACCGTGCCTGATAACTGTCTGGACCACGGTAGGGTGATCCATGAAAAGACGAACCATCGGAGACCTCGATAGGATGGTTGGGGGTTCCGGTTGCAGGCTCGACGGGATCCGGGTCCTCGTCCATAGCGTTGTATCCTGAGAAGTGGTCCTCTGGTCCCAATGGGTTAAAACCCACTGGTTCTTGAATATAGCCTGCCGGGTTGAACCGGCCCTGAAATAAGGGAGTAGGGTCATCAAAGAAACGGTGCGAAGCAGATCGCTGTAATGGTATGTAGGAGTGGCTCGAGCCGTCAGGCTCGTTTTCTGACTGCGGCCCATACGAATTGTGGTAAGGAGGCATCGAGTTATGTGAGACAGACTGTCTAGCTGGCTCAAAAAGGTTCCTCCTGGGTTCTTGAGGTTCGGTACTCCTTGTAGTAGAAGGTGGTTGCCGGTGTGAAGGCCCGGCCTCGTGATCGTTAGGGGCGGGGATTGGCCCCTTTCCTCGTCCTCCCATCCAGAATCTTGGCGGCATTTTTCCTGTCAACATAAACAAATATAACAACAAGGAATATATAAAGGACAAAAATAAAACAATCGGGATTTGTCCTAAGTTCTTTGTCTAGGCTCGAAAGTTTAGGAATGTGCAATTGTGTCATTGAGATTAAACACAAAAGGCTAGTGTTTAATTCGCTCAAAGTTGGCTCTGATACCAACCTGTCACACCCCGGATTCCACGTGTCACCGGTGGGCCCGGTGGGGAGTATCGTGACGTGGTTGGCAACATAATAGTCAAACAACACAATATTTAAATGCACAGCGGAAGCAAATGAAAGATATATTTCAACCGAATATAATATTGTAATATCAAGTATCACAACAGTCGATTGTTTATCCACAGACGGATCGAAATTAAAATGGAAACAATAGTTCAACAGACTTCAGGCATCTTAAGCTTGCGAGACTCTTTAATGATGCTAAGGAGATAATCCAGCCTATTACGCTTAGTACCTGCATTTAATCTTTTTGGGAAAATACGTCAGTTTACACTGGTAAATACAATCAACTGACTCGTTTTAAAAATGATTTAAAAATTGATTTGAATGCTCGTGGCACAAACTTTTTATAACTTGGGATAATTATTTAAATATATAATCTTGTGAACGAATTACATGTTCCTTATGCGTTCAGTAGCCCGGACGTACCGGGTTAAAGATCAATAGACACACCACATCAACTATTTATGCACTGACGAGTGTACCCCTACACTCCGCGCTTAGGTCGTGGCCATTTCGTAAAATGATGCCAAGGATATCCGGGACATGGTCATTAACCCCCCAAAGGCTTTAAGTAAACAAAACTGTTCAAACAGGCCGATCAAATTATTCAATTAACCACCAAACGATGGAAGATTTGATGCCCGACCAAGCGGTATTTTATATACTGTAACCCAAGCCCGTATAAGGGAAATTAAGTTAAAAGTATTTACCTGAGCAAAGTAATAATCACAATAAGCAAAAGCAAGTAGCTTTTACTGGTCCTCCTATTCTGGAACGAAGGTTTATAATAACCTATTAAAAACCTAACGGGTCTTTAATTAAGCTTAAGCTTAGACCGGTTAGTTTTAAAGATACGGTTCGTACGCACGATTAAGCGAAGACCGGATAGAATGTGATTTAGACCCGACAAGTTTGAAGACTTGCTTAATATGGGTATATTATACACATTCTGGATTTTGAGATAAAACCGATAAGGTTTGACCCGTTTCGGCTAATTTATGCAAACTAGTTACATAAACCGAACCGAACGTGCAAGAGGCGTAACGGGTAATTATTAGAGCCATATACAGGTTTCCTAAGTTAATATGCTTCAAATATGTTGTGACATCAGTAAGATGTCTTATATTATGCCCGAAACGAATTTAGACCCAAACTATGCCCCGTAGGGGTAGTTTGGTCATTTACAAGGTTATAAAAGAGTTTAAGTGTTTACCTGAGTTACAGGTCTTATATAATCAGCAAAAATACTTATTTTGATAAGTTATAACAGTAGGGTAAAGTATATATGTGAAATTTATCAATTATAACCAAACTATGCACCGTAGGGGCATTTTGGTAATTTCACATAAGCCGTAAAGCTCAAAACTGAAGTCTGAGTTAAACAAATTTTGCTTACTGTTAAAATATTATAATTTACCTAAAATATCAGTAGGTATCAACCCTTGTATGTTTAAAATAGTTTTAGTACATACTATGCGTTAAAAACGCTTAATAAGGCGATTAGAAGCCATTTACGGGTTCGATACATAAAGCTGATATTTTTATTATTCCAGAAGGCTTAAAATAATTTATTTATCATATCTAATCAGTAGCAAAAGGTTTGGGGTCGATTAGGTATGTAAAACTCATTTTATAGCCCGTAAGGGCAAAACCGACAATTACCTGATTAAGCCTATGACTATAAGTTATGCTCAGCCTAAAATTAATTAAAAATCTTCAAAAATCCCAAAATAATATATTACATCAGTGGGTAATAAGTTTGATATCAAAAAGTAGGCTTAAATAGGCTATACGCTAAATACGCCGTTTAATTAACATAAAGCTTTCAATTTACGCTAATGAGCATAACTCTCAATCTACACCTCCAACTGATGTCAAATTTTGGGTGCAAGTTTATAATTCAGTAGTTAAGGTTTCTACTCTTTTACTTTTTCAAAAATCACGTTTTAAGGTGAAAAGGGCATAGTGGTTAACATATGAGCAATTAACGGAATCATGCATATTAATTGGTTAACGAATGAACCATGGTGTATAATCATAGAGGGTTATACTAGGATGTAACCTGGTCCAAATGAAGCTCTAAGGCATTTCTAAAACATACCATAACGGGTCAGAACTGAAAGTCAAAGCAAAAGTCAAACTACGCGACTTTCGGTTCCAAACCGGGTCTAAACAGGAATTTGTCGGGTTGAACATGTTTAGACATGTTCTTACACTAATTACCAAGTTATAATAATGATCAAACAGGTTGTATGTGTTCTACATTGCTAATTATGCATAAATTGAAAATTAAGTATCCTGTTGACTTTTTAATAACAAGTTTGACCCGACATTTGACCTAGTTAGAGTGGGAATCAGGGGGAACCCTTTTAAGGGTTTATTGCCCACATAATTACCAACTTATTACTATTTTCAATTCGACAAATCACTGGACTAACAATGATTAATCGTTAAGTCAACCGTTAATTACGACGGTTTGACTTTTAAGCTAAAACTAAGCAAAAACTTAACTAAGGAAGGTTAAGCAAACTTACTGAAGTCCTATGCACGATTTTTGAAGCTTAGAGAGAAGTCTTTAGCTCCAGAAATGCTCCAAAGTGCAGGAATGAGATGTGATCAAATGGTTGCAACTTAGGAGCTTTATATAGTGATTTAAACACCATAGATTGTTGACATCTAAGTCTACAACTGACCATAACTTACCCACAAGTGTCCCTAGTGCCCTAGGAGCCATTTAGGGGTTGTCCAAATATGAGGAAAATCGTTTAAAGGTCAAGTATTGCGTTTAAACAGCAAAACAGCCAACTTTATGTCGCTGGCACCCCCTTACGGACCGTAAGGGGGTGGCTTACGGTCCGTAAGCCTTGGGCAGAAGACAAAAATTTGACCTTTCATGCATCTGAAGAGGCAACCATGTATAATTCGAATTTGGGACATGATTTAACAGTATGGGGCCTCATGTATGGGTCATGTACAGTTACATACCCTACCATTTTGATATGTTTACTTGGATTCTTTTGAAAGTGCCATAAACGAAGGTTTACCATAGAAATTCCATAGTATCCTATCTTACACTTTGAATTCAATTATTGTCAGCAATTCACTGGATTGAAGGTATATTAAATGTGTGCAATATATGTTAGGGTCTTGGGATTCATAACGAGGTCGTTCAGAGGTAAAAATTTATCATGACGACACTTTTAAATCCTACCAAACATCTTTATTAAATCCGGGTTTATAACGCTTTTTGTCTTACATGACACGTGTCATTATTTTATTGAACACGAATTTTCGAGGTGTTACACATGAGGAGACCCCCGACGCATGAAGAACCCACATGCACATGAGGTGGACCCCACAAACGCATGAGGAAAACCCACAGACGCATGAGGAGAATCCACAAACGTATGAGGTGGACCCATAGATGCATCCCGTGCATGAAATCTCTCCAAAGACGCATCTCGTGCGTGATGTGTCACTCCAAGGACGCTAGAGGTGGCTAGTTTTGAAAGTGGTTTTTGACTAATTTTGTAATTTTCTTATTTATTTTTCCGTCCCAAAATTTCAACCTCATATGGTAAAACCGGAAAAACTGAAACCCAACTAAGCCCAAAAATAACCCGAAACTAAACGCTATATAAGAGGTAGATAGTAAATTTCACAATATATGCATAAACGGAGTAGTACCCAAACCTTAACACCGTGTACCTCTTCTCCCCATCTCATCTGGTAGATCGATCTTGCTCTCCAAGTTTCATCAATGGCGCTCAATCTCCGTCAAAGGCAGACAGGTTCTTCTTTTCTTCCCCTCTCTGTCTTTTACTCGATCCAATTTAATGTTTATTCAACTCCCATCGGATCTCAAATCATATCTATGCATCTGTAGTCTATTTTAACCTAATTCATAAAAATACACTCGATTTGAATCTGAATTTGATAATCAATGTGCTTATTATCCATCTATTGCATCCAATTTCCTTTAGGAGGGTTTGGGTCTTAGGTTTATCAACCGACTTTTCGTTTGCATTTTGTTCAATCTGAATCATGTCTTCTGAGTCCATTTAAGTATGATCTTACCTTAATAACAAACAACATACATCAAATTTCATGGATCTTGATATGATACATATGAAATGATAGGGTTTTGAGATTCTGTCTGTAGAATAGTACTTATTGGTGAATTTGATGTATCATGGTAGCAAAAGTTTAATTAACAGCATATGAGCTATATACCCTCAAATAATATCAAATGCCATCTCTGAGTGTCTTTTTTTTTGTATTAAATGGTTTAGCTAGCTCTACAATGGATTTCAGCATAATCATGGGCGAATTTAAGTCGATATTTTTAAAAACTAGACTAGGAATCCAAGCTTTATTCTAGCTCCACAGATGCATCCCGTGCATGAAATCTCTCCAAAGACGCATCTCGTGCGTGATGTGTCACTCCAAGGACGCTAGAGGTGGCTAGTTTTGAAAGTGGTTTTTGACTAATTTTGTAATTTTCTTATTTATTTTTCCGTCCCAAAATTTCAACCTCATATGGTAAAACCGGAAAAACTGAAATCTCTCCAAAGACGCATCTCATGCGTGATGTGTCACTCCAAGGACGCTAGAGGTGGCAAGTTTTGAAAGTGGTTTTTGACTAATTTTGTAATTTTCTTATTTATTTTTCCGTGCCAAAATTTCAACCTCATATGGTAAAACCGGAAAAACTGAAACCCAACTAAGCCCAAAAATAACCTGAAACTAAACGCTATATCAGAGGTAGATAGTAAATTTCACAATATATGCATAAACGGAGTAGTACCCAAACCTTAACACCGTGTACCTCTTCTCCCCATCTCATCTGGTAGATCGATCTTGCTCTCCAAGTTTCGTCAATGGCGCTCAATCTCCGTCAAAGGCAGACAGGTTCTTCTTTTCTTCCCCTCTCTGTCTTTTACTCGATCCAATTTAATGTTTTTTCAACTCCCATCGGATCTCAAATCATATCTATGCACCTGTAGTCTATTTTAACCTAATTCATAAAAATACACTCGATTTGAATCTGAATTTGATAATCAATGTGCTTATTATCCATCTATTGCATCCAATTTTCTTTAGGAGGGTTTGGGTCTTAGGTTTATCAACCGACTTTTTGTTTGCATTTTGTTCAATCTGAATCATGTCTTCTGAGTCCATTTAAGTATGATCTTACCTTAATAACAAACAACATACATCAAATTTCATGGATCTTGATATGATACATATGAAATGATAGGGTTTTGAGATTCTGTCTGTAGAATAGTACTTATTGGTGAATTTGATGTATCATGGTAGCAAAAGTTTAATTAACAACATATGAGCTATATACCCTCAAATAATATCAAATGCCATCTCTGAGTGTCTTTTTTTTTTTGTATTAAATGGTTTAGCTAGCTCTACAATGGATTTCAGCATAATCATGGGCGAATTTAAGTCGATATTTTTAAAAACTAGACTAGGAATCCAAGCTTTATTCTAGCTCCACAGATGCATCCCGTGCATGAAATCTCTCCAAAGACGCATCTCGTGCGTGATGTGTCACTCCAAGGACGCTAGAGGTGGCTAGTTTTGAAAGTGGTTTTTGACTAATTTTGTAATTTTCTTATTTATTTTTCCGTCCCAAAATTTCAACCTCATATGGTAAAACCGGAAAAACTGAAATCCAACTAAGCCTTAAAATAACCCGAAACTAAACGCTATATCAGAGGTATATAGTAAATTTCACAATATATGCATAAACGGAGTAGTACCCAAACCTTAACACCGTGTACCTCTTCTCCCCATCTCATCTGGTAGATCGATCTTGCTCTCCAAGTTTCATCAATGGCGCTCAATCTCCGTCAAAGGCAGACATGTTCTTCTTTTCTTCCCCTCACTGTCTTTTACTCGATCAAATTTAATGTTTATTCAACTCCCATCGGATCTCAAATCATATCTATGCACCTGTAGTCTATTTTAACCTAATTCATAAAAATACACTCGATTTGAATCTGAATTTGATAATCAATGTGCTTATTATCCATCTATTGCATCCAATTTCCTTTAGGAGGGTTTGGGTCTTAGGTTTATCAACCGACTTTTTGTTTGCATTTTGTTCAATCTGAATCATGTCTTCTGAGTCCATTTAAGTATGATCTTACCTTAATAACAAACAACATACATTAAATTTCATGGATCTTGATATGATACATATGAAATGATAGGGTTTTGAGATTCTGTCTGTAGAATAGTACTTATTGGTGAATTTGATGTATCATGGTAGCAAAAGTTTAATTAACAACACATGAGCTATATACCCTCAAATAATATCAAATGCCATCTCTGAGTGTCTTTTTTTTTTGTATTAAATGGTTTAGCTAGCTCTACAATGGATTTCAGCATAATCATGGGCCAATTTAAGTCGATATTTTTAAAAACTAGACTAGGAATCCAAGCTTTATTCTAGCTCCACAGATGCATCCCGTGCATGAAATCTCTCCAAAGACGCATCTCGTGCGTGATGTGTCACTCCAAGGACGCTAGAGGTGGCTTGTTTTGAAAGTGGTTTTTGACTAATTTTGTAATTTTCTTATTTATTTTTCCGTCCCAAAATTTCAACCTCATATGGTAAAACCGGAAAAACTGAAATCTCTCCAAAGACGCATCTCGTGCGTGATGTGTCACTCCAAGGACGCTAGAGGTGGCTAGTTTTAAAAGTGATTTTTCACTAATTTTGTAATTTTCTTATTTATTTTTCCGTCCCAAAATTTCAACCTCATATGGTAAAACCGGAAAAATTGAAACCCAACTAAGCCCAAAAATAACCCGAAACTAAACGCTATATCAGAGGTAGATAGTAAATTTCACAATATATGCATAAACGGAGTAGTACCCAAACCTTAACACCGTGTACCTCTTCTCCCCATCTCATCTGGTAGATCGATCTTGCTCTCCAAGTTTCATCAATGGCGCTCAATCTCCGTCAAAGGCAGACAGGTTCTTCTTTTCTTCCCCTCTCTGTCTTTTACTCGATCCAATTTAATGTTTATTCAACTCCCATCGGATCTCAAATCATATCTATGCATCTGTAGTCTATTTTAACCTAATTCATAAAAATACACTCGATTTGAATCTGAATTTGATAATCAATGTGGTTATTATCCATCTATTGCATCCAATTTCCTTTAGGAGGGTTTGGGTCTTAGGTTTATCAACCGACTTTTTGTTTGCATTTTGTTCAATCTGAATCATGTCTTCTGAGTCCATTTAAGTATGATCTTACCTTAATAACAAACAACATACATCAAATTTCATGGATCTTGATATGATATATATGAAATGATAGGGTTTTGAGATTCTGTCTGTAGAATAGTACTTATTGGTGAATTTGATGTATCATGGTAGCAAAAGTTTAATTAACAGCATATGAGCTATATACCCTCAAATAATATCAAATGCCATCTCTGAGTGTCTTTTTTTTTGTATTAAATGGTTTAGCTAGCTCTACAATGGATTTCAGCATAATCATGGGCGATTTTAAGTCGATATTTTTAAAAACTAGACTAGGAATCCAAGCTTTATTCTAGCTCCACAGATGCATCCCGTGCATGAAATCTCTCCAAAGACGCATCTCGTGCGTGATGTGTCACTCCAAGGACGCTAGAGGTGGCTAGTTTTGAAAGTGGTTTTTGACTAATTTTGTAATTTTCTTATTTATTTTTCCGTCCCAAAATTTCAACCTCATATGGTAAAACCGGAAAAACTGAAATCTCTCCAAAGACGCATCTCGTGCGTGATGTGTCACTCCAAGGACTCTAGAGGTGGCTAGTTTTGAAAGTGTGGTTTTTGACTAATTTTGTAATTTTCTTATTTATTTTTCCGTCCCAAAATTTCAACCACATATGGTAAAACCGGAAAAACTGAAACCCAACTAAGCCCAAAAATAACCCGAAACTAAACGCTATATCAGAGGTAGATAGTAAATTTCACAATATATGCATAAACGGAGTAGTACCCAAACCTTAACACCGTGTACCTCTTCTCCCCATCTCATCTGGTAGATCGATCTTGCTCTCCAAGTTTCATCAATGGTGCTCAATCTCCGTCAAAGGCAGACAGGTTCTTCTTTTCTTCCGCTCTCTGTCTTTTACTCGATCCAATTTAATGTTTATTCAACTCCCATCGGATCTCAAATCATATCTATGCACCTGTAGTCTATTTTAACCTAATTCATAAAAATACACTCGATTTGAATCTGAATTTGATAATCAATGTGCTTATTATCCATCTATTGCATCCAATTTCCTTTAGGAGGGTTTGGGTCTTAGGTTTATCAACCGACTTTTTGTTTGCATTTTGTTCAATCTGAATCATGTCTTCTGAGTCCATTTAAGTATGATCTTACCTTAATAACAAACAACATACATCAAATTTCATGGATCTTGATATGATACATATGAAATGATAGGGTTTTGAGATTCTGTCTGTAGAATAGTACTTATTGGTGAATTTGATGTATCATGGTAGCAAAAGTTTAATTAACAGCATATGAGCTATATACCCTCAAATAATATCAAATGCCATCTCTGAGTGTCTTTTTTTTTTTGTATTAAATGGTTTAGCTAGCTCTACAATGGATTTCAGCATAATCATGGGCGAATTTAAGTCGATATTTTTAAAAACTAGACTAGGAATCCAAGCTTTATTCTAGCTCCACAGATGCATCCCGTGCATGAAATCTCTCCAAAGACGCATCTCGTGCGTGATGTGTCACTCCAAGGACGCTAGAGGTGGCTAGTTTTGAAAGTGGTTTTTGACTAATTTTGTAATTTTCTTATTTATTTTTCCGTCCCAAAATTTCAACCTCATATGGTAAAACCGGAAAAACTGAAATCTCTTCAAAGACGCATCTCGTGCGTGATGTGTCACTCCAAGGACGCTAGAGGTGGCTAGTTTTGAAAGTGGTTTTTGACTAATTTTGTAATTTTCTTATTTATTTTTCCGTCCCAAAATTTCAACCTCATATGGTAAAACCGGAAAAACTGAAACCCAACTAAGCCCAAAAATAACCCGAAACTAAACGCTATATCAGAGGTAGATAGTAAATTTCACAATATGTGCATAAACGGAGTAGTAGCCAAACCTTAACACCGTGTACCTCTTCTCCCCATCTCATCTGGTAGATCGATCTTGCTCTCCAAGTTTCATCAATGGCGCTCAATCTCCGTCAAAGGCAGACAGGTTCTTCTTTTCTTCCCCTCTCTGTCTTTTACTCGATCCAATTTAATGTTTATTCAACTCCCATCGGATCTCAAATCATATCTATGCACCTGTAGTCTATTTTAACCTAATTCATAAAAATACACTCGATTTGAATCTGAATTTGATAATCAATGTGCTTATTATCCATCTATTGCATCCAATTTCCTTTAGGAGGGTTTGGGTCTTAGGTTTATCAACCGACTTTTTGTTTGCATTTTGTTCAATCTGAATCATGTCTTCTGAGTCCATTTAAGTATGATCTTACCTTAATAACAAACAACATACATCAAATTTCATGGATCTTGATATGATACATATGAAATGATAGGGTTTTGAGATTCTGTCTGTAGAATAGTACTTATTGGTGAATTTGATGTATCATGGTAGCAAAAGTTTAATTAACAGCATATGAGCTATATACCCTCAAATAATATCAAATGCCATCTCTGAGTGTCTTTTTTTTTTTTTTTTGTATTAAATGGTTTAGCTAGCTCTACAATGGATTTCAGCATAATCATGGGCGAATTTAAGTCGATATTTTTAAAAACTAGACTAGGAATCCAAGCTTTATTCTAGCTCCACAGATGCATCCCGTGCATGAAATCTCTCCAAAGACGCATCTCGTGCGTGATGTGTCACTCCAAGGACGCTAGAGGTGGCTAGTTTTGAAAGTGGTTTTTGACTAATTTTGTAATTTTCTTATTTATTTTTCCGTCCCAAAATTTCAACCTCATATGGTAAAACCAGAAAAACTGAAATCTCTCCAAAGATGCATCTCGTGCGTGATGTGTCACTCCAAGGACGCTAGAGGTGGCTAGTTTTGAAAGTGGTTTTTGACTAATTTTGTAATTTTTTTGTTTATTTTTCCGTCCCAAAATTTCAACCTCATATGGTAAAACCGGAAAAACTGAAACCCAACTAAGCCCAAAAATAACCCGAAACTAAACGCTATATCAGAGGTAGATAGTAAATTTCACAATATATGCATAAACGGAGTAGTACCCAAACCTTAACACCGTGTACCTCTTCTCCCCATCTCATCTGGTAGATCGATCTTGCTCTCCAAGTTTCATCAATGGCGCTCAATGTCCGTCAAAGGCAGACATGTTCTTCTTTTCTTCCCCTCTTTGTCTTTTACTCGATCCAATTTAATGTTTATTCAACTCCCATCGGATCTCAAATCATATCTATGCATCTGTAGTCTATTTAACCTAAATCATAAAAATACACTCGATTTGAATCTGAATTTGATAATCAATGTGCTTATTATCCATCTATTGCATCCAATTTCCTTTAGGAGGGTTTGGGTCTTAGGTTTATCAACCGACTTTTTGTTTGCATTTTGTTCAATCTGAATCATGTCTTCTGAGTCCATTTAAGTATGATCTTACCTTAATAACAAACAACATACATCAAATTTCATGGATCTTGATATGATACATATGAAATGATAGGGTTTTGAGATTCTGTCTATAGAATAGTACTTATTGGTGAATTTGTTGTATCATGGTAGCAAAAGTTTAATTAACAGCATATGAGCTATATACCCTCAAATAATATCAAATGCCATCTCTGAGTGTCTTTTTTTTTTGTATTAAATGGTTTAGCTAGCTCTACAATGGATTTCAGCATAATCATGGGCGAATTTAAGTCGATATTTTTAAAAACTAGACTAGGAATCCAAGCTTTATTCTAGCTCCACAGATGCATCCCGTGCATGAAATCTCTCCAAAGACGCATCTCGTGCGTGATGTGTCACTCCAAGGACGCTAGAGGTGGCTAGTTTTGAAAGTGGTTTTTGACTAATTTTGTAATTTTCTTATTTATTTTTCCGTCCCAAAATTTCAACCTCATATGGTAAAACCGGAAAAACTGAAATCTCTCCAAAGACGCATCTCGTGCGTGATGTGTCACTCCAAGGACTCTAGAGGTGGCTAGTTTTGAAAGTGGTTTTTGACTAATTTTGTAATTTTTTTGTTTATTTTTCCGTCCCAAAATTTCAACCTCATACGGTAAAACCGGAAAAACTGAAACCCAACTAAGCCCAAAAATAACCCGAAACTAAACGCTATATCAGAGGTAGATAGTAAATTTCACAATATATGCATAAACGGAGTAGTACCCAAACCTTAACACCGTGTACCTCTTCTCCCCATCTCATCTGGTAGATCGATCTTGCTCTCCAAGTTTCATCAATGGCGCTCAATCTCCGTCAAAGGCAGACAGGTTCTTCTTTTCTTCCCCTCTCTGTCTTTTACTCGATCCAATTTAATGTTTATTCAACTCCCATCGGATCTCAAATCATATCTATGCATCTGTAGTCTATTTTAACCTAATTCATAAAAATACACTCGATTTGAATCTGAATTTGATAATCAATGTGCTTATTATCCATCTATTGCATCCAATTTCCTTTAGGAGGGTTTGGGTCTTAGGTTTATCAACCGACTTTTTGTTTGCATTTTGTTCAATCTGAATCATGTCTTCTGAGTCCATTTAAGTATGATCTTACCTTAATAACAAACAACATACATCAAATTTCATGGATCTTGATATGATACATATGAAATGATAGGGTTTTGAGATTCTGTCTGTAGAATAGTACTTATTGGTGAATTTGATGTATCATGGTAGCAAAAGTTTAATTAACAGCATATGAGCTATATACCCTCAAGTAATATCAAATGCCATCTCTGAGTGTCTTTTTTTTTGTATTAAATGGTTTAGCTAGCTCTACAATGGATTTTAGCATAATCATGGGCGAATTTAAGTCGATATTTTTAAAAACTAGACTAGGAATCCAAGCTTTATTCTAGTATATTTTTAAGTCCATTTAAGTATGATCTTACCTTAATAACAAACAACATACATCAAATTTCATGGATCTTGATATGATACATATGAAATGATACGGTTTTGAGATTCTGTCTGTAGAATAGTACTTATTGGTGAATTTGATGTATCATGGTAGCAAAAGTTTAATTAACAGCATATGAGCTATATACCCTCAAGTAATATCAAATGCCATCTCTGAGTGTCTTTTTTTTTTGTATTAAATGGTTTAGCTAGCTCTACAAAGGATTTCAGCATAATCATGGGCGAATTTAAGTGGATATTTTTAAAAACTAGACTAGGAATCCAAGCTTTATTCGATGTTTGGTTGATTATTGTTTAGTTAACTTTATCGTATTGTTATTTCCTATAGTTCACAGTCGTAAGTCGATTATTGGCGATAACCATACATCGAGTACTGCGATTATTGATAAATACTCCACATAATACAACTAAAGTAAACACATAAAAGAAATAGATTACAAGTCAAGTCGCGCGATCGGTCATTGACTTTGACCTTGACTTTGACTTTCGAAACACGGGGTGTTATAGTTCATAACGCAAGATTAAGCGAAGACCGGATTAGAACGTGATTTTGACCCAACAAGTATAAAGGCTTGTATAAAATGGGTAAAATAATCACATTCTAGATTTTGAAGTAAAAATGATAAGGTTTGATCCGTTTCGGCTAATTTATGCAAACTAGTCACATAAACCGTACCGAACGCGTATATGCGTATCGGGTAACCGGATTAGTCATGTACAAGTTCCATACATTATTATGCTTAAATTATGTTGTGATATCAGTAGGATATCTTTCATTATGCCCAAAACGAATTTAAAATTAAGTTAAGCCCCGAAAGGGTAATTTGGTCACTTTAAAGTTTATAAAAGAGGTTAAATAATAAACTGAGGTTTTGGTCTAAAAATATTAGTAAAAACATTTATTTTATCAAGTTAATTCAGCAAGATATCATACATATGTGAGGTTTATCATTTATAGCCAAACTATGCACCTTAGGGGCATTTTGGTCATTTCACATATGCTTTTAAGGTTAAATTTGGAAATCTGAGCTCAAGACTTATACTTACTGTTAAAGTATAAAATTTTTTTTATAACATCAGTAGGTAACAAGTCTTAGGCGTTAAATATGGTTTTAAACCATACTATGCGCTTAATAAGCGTAAAAGTCGGTATTTGACGATATTTGAAATGTTTATAAAATTTTGAAGTCCTGATCAGTTTCTAAAGCTTAAAATATTTATTTAATATATGAAATCAGTAGGAAAAGGTTCGGCATCAAAATGATATCTAAAACTCATTTTATTGGTGAAAAGGGCATTATCGTCAATACCGAATTTACACTAGAACTCTATGTTATGTTTAGTATAAAATTTGACAAAAATTTCTAAAAATATCTAAATATTATATCATAATAGTGGGTAGCAAGTTTGGTGCCAAAAATTGGGTTTAAATATGATTTATACTGAAAATGCCATTTAATTAATAAAAGCTTTAGTTTTACGATATCTTGCATAACTCTTATTTGTGACCAGAAACGGATGTCAAATTTTTAGGACATACTTATAAATTAGTAATGAAGATTTTTGTCCACTCACATTTCCAAAAATTTCGTTTTTATATCAAAAGGGCATAATGGTCAACTTTTAAGCATTTAACGGAAACATGCAATGCACTAAGATTTCTATGGAACGATGTTGTATAACCTCAGAGGGTTATACTAACATATAATATGGTCCTAAAGGAACCCTAAGGCATAACTAAACTAAGCTAAATCGGGTCAGAACTGAAAGTCAAAGCAAAAGTCTCCTTATGCGACTTTCGGTTGCGAACTGAGCCTAAACTCAGAATTGTCGGGTTAAACATGCCTAGACATGTTCAATTAATATTTACCAAGTTATTAAAGTGACAAAACTGATTTTATAGCTTCTACATCAATAGTTATGAATTTTATTTAAAAACTGACTCGTTTGGCTTTTATTTTAATTACTTTGACCCGACAATTAACTAAGTAAACGTGATAATTAGGAGGTGCCCTTTTGAGGGTTTAACACCTACCTAATTACGATCACATAGCCATGTTCGTTGCGAACAATGGCTCGACCGTTTATGGTCTAGCTAAAAGTCAAAGCGTTTATCGTAAAAGCTTGACTTTTTGGCTTTAATCACCAAATAAAACAAACTAGTCACGAAAGGACACTTACAAATGGTCCTATGGACTGAAATCAAGTCAGAGGAGGTTCCAAATTTTCAGGATCCTCCAAATAGAGATTGATAGCAAGAATGAAGAATTGATGTGCAAGTGAATTATGAAACCCAACATCTATTTATAGTGCTAGGAGAGTTGTGGATGATTACCAAGTGTTAGAGTTGTTTAACAAGATTATTCCAGGTGTAAAACCAGGTTTCAAATCAGTTAACTCCCCTAGAATGTGCAAATGGTTTCATAAAATGGTCTTTGGGTTTCAAGAGATAAAACAGTCAACAAATGAAAACATGTTGCTGCGGCTGTAACTGGGTCGTGGCCCGCGTAGGCGGCCCAAGTGGGCTTCGCGGCCCGCCAAGACATCAGCCCATATCTGCAAGTTTGCTGCATGTGCAGTTTTGGTCAGCATTCATGTTCATATTTAACAACATAAGAGTTGTTGTTTTGCTGTTTAGACGGCCCGAGAGAAGGAGTCAGGCCCAGACCTGAGTTGTGGTTCGTGACAAGGGTCCGTCCAGGCAGCAAATTCTGTGGTTTGGTAGTTATAACCCCTGCTAAGTTTTAATCACTTCTTATCTTTCGGAAATGACCTTTTAGCGCATAACTTTCTATATATATGTGTAATATTAATTTCAAGCATAAGATCCTTTAACGTAAAATCTTAGGCATACCCAGGGATGTGGCTGAGCGTTGCGGAGTTCTCGGTTTGTTCAAAAGGCCTCTCAAAGGCGTAGTTTCGCTAGTCGTCGCTTTTAGTCCCTTGATCGCACAAAGTAGCGCGTAACATCGTTAATCGATATCTAAGCCTTTCGTGGCCCATATTGAGTATTCCCAAGCATGTGTTTAAATATTACGACGCTCCCATTCACTTAAATGGTCACCCAAAGGCGTAGATCTAAAAGTTGACGATTTTGGTCCCTCTAACGCGCAAACTTGCGCGTATCATTGTTTAATAGCATCAAAGCCCTATCTAATCCATATTAGGCATTCTCGAGAGTATTATTAAACATCACGATGCTTCGGTTTCGTTAAAAGGTCATTCAGAGGTATAATTAAACATATTGACGCTTTTAGTCCCTCTAACTTGCAAAGTTGCGCGTAACGTCACTTATAGGTATAAAAGCCTTAGATGGTCAATATTGGATATTCGCGAGAGTATAAACACACATCATGAAGCTCTCGGTTTATTAAAAGGTCACTCAGAGGTAAGAATTAACATGTTGACGTTTTTAACCCTTCGTCGCGCAAACTTCCAATTAATTACGCAAACGACTACTCTTGATCAGCAAGTGGCTCATTTGTGAAAATGTATACCGTGTAACGTTATTCAGAGGCTTAGTTTAAGCATGTTGACACTTTTAGTCCTTTCGCATTCAAAGTTTTTGATTTTTCACAAAATTAGTCCCTCACAGTCAACGTTTGACCTTGTTAAGGTTTAGTACACGTGTCAACGCATCATTGGACGTGATTTTACGCGGTGTTACAGTTTGTTATTGGCCACATGTCATTTTCAGGATGTCCTTTTGATCTCTTATGTGTCAACCACTACTAGAGGTTAGGAAGGATTTGAATCCGCTATGCGTGATTGGCCAGATGTTGCTATCACTTATGCTTCTTGTTTCTCCTGCAATAACCGCTAGCGTAGATCTCATGGTACAGAGATTCACGGATCATCATTGGTTGCGTGTCGCTCTCACATTGTCCCTTTTGTTTCCTGTGTGTTGGCGTATCCGACGTGACAGGTGGGTCGAATACGGGTTTTGCCCTGACTCACGAGGGGTGTAAGGCATATCTCTCCACGGACCATTTTAATATACTCAGTCTCACTCTTTTTCTTTTGATATTGTATGTAAATTATCGGTTGTTTGAGTTCCTGCTTAATATTTCAGTATTGATTTTGATTATTCTTACCAAATCAATAATGTTACTTAACAAATGTATTTTTCAAATCCTTTTACCACGTTTCGAACTTATAGCATTTTTATGTATGAACTTATTTTTAAACTCCTCTCTTTCCTCGTATCCACACATGCTTCTTAATATATACAAACACAACTGAATACTTCTCACCAAATCCATTTTAAAATAAAAAATCTCTCAGTTAACATCAATATACGTTTCAACGAATCAAGATGTACGTAGATATTAAAGGTTTATAGTCTAGCGGTAGTAGTGTATATGAAAAGACATCCGTTTTTATAAGATTGAGAGTTTAATGTTCATAGTTGATAAAGACGTGAATTTTTAAGTAAAATTAGATAATGTGTTAGTTAGCTAGGGAAAGAAAAAATTACATAGATTACATAGAAATGCAAATGCAAATACAAGTGGTATAATTGGCTATCAAATTGATTATACTTATCTATAAGTGTCATGTTTCTTAATTTACAGTGTTTTATAATATAGTTTGCTATAAATGTCATGTTTCAGTCACGGAAAAAATTAATAATAAAATTACTTTGCTCCAAAGTTTTGGCTACTTAGTACGCTGGTAAATGAATCAAGCAATTACAAACAAGGCAAGTTCGTGTTTGTTCGTTTAATTTAACCAAACAAATGATCAAACCACAAACAATTAAACGAATGAAGTTTTCTTGTTCTTGTTTCTTCATTAAGAAAATGAATATGTCAGTGTTCTTTTATGTTTGTGCGTTAAAATGTATAAATGAACGGTTCACGGATGTAAACAAACACGAACAATCATAAACAAACGAACATAAATGAACAAATATAAAAGAACATAATTGAGCGGACACCAATTAAAAGTGAACTTGGACATCAACGTGTTAGGTCTAAAAAATAATAAAACTAGAATACTGTTTATTAAATAAGCTAATATAAACAAAATTCAGAGCAAACAGTTTATGAACAATTCACTGAAAGTTCGGTTCATTTACAACATATGCTTGACAAAAAAATGGTTGGTCAAACATATTCCTTAATATGAACCCATCAAATAATAAATTCATATATTTGTAATTCTTAGCTAGGGTGTGCATGAAACCGTAGAACCTATCTATACCTGAAAAACGAACCTAAATAACCGTTTGTTTAGTTTTATGTTTTGTAAAATACCGAGTTTTTGGTTCACTTTCAGTTTTAGAAACTACACATTTCTCTGTATCATCATAGCGTACTTCCATTGCATGTAACTAAAACCGAAATACCTAACCGAGTTGAATTTAGGAATGTTAAGTAATTTATTATAAGAGTTTAATAAATAGTGTAATCCACATATTTTAGTCCAAATACATAGTAATCAATTGATCGTTAGTTAACAAGAAGATTTAATCCCAAAGCTTGAGGCTTAAGTTCATTGTTTGGGTCATTTCTTTTGAGAAATATACAAAACTAGCCATTGATCAAAACCACTTTCAAAACTAGTCACCTTTCGTGTCCTTGGAACGACACATCATGTACATGATGCGTCTTTGGAGCCACGTCATTGAAACCCAATAAAAGTTGCATAATCCCTTCCGGATGAAAGGCGTTGTAGTTGGCCGCTGCTAAGTATGGGTCGGCTTCAGCGTAATTATACTGAGTGTGAGCCGGCTGATCGAACGGGTTGTACGCCATTGAACCGGCGTATGCAGGAATCGGGTTATCGAAACCCATCGGTGGCAGTGGTGGCGCAACTGGTGCCGTATTCACCTCGGAAACTGGAATTGAAGGCCCGCCCATTTGTGGGTCTTCATGCAGTGGCGGATAGTGACTGCCACTAGAGTGTTGGGGGCTGCTGAAGTGAAAACCCCTATCCTGCACGGACATCCGTGCGCCCGTTCTTCTTCGCCTTAGTGGTTCTGGCGGTACTAGCTGTACTGGCGGCGGTGGTGGCGGTGGCGTGACTGCCACAAAACGTGAATCCCCAGAGGGATCCTGCTGCTGCTGGTGAGGCGATGAATGGTGAGAAGGTGTGAAGTACCATTCATGCTGGTTAAACCGTGCCTGATAACTGTCTGGACCACGGTAGGGTGATCCATGAAAAGACGAACCATCGGAGACCTCGATAGGATGGTTGGGGGTTCCGGTTGCAGGCTCGACGGGATCCGGGTCCTCGTCCATAGCGTTGTCTCCTGAGAAGTGGTCCTCTGGTCCCAATGGGTTAAAACCCACTGGTTCTTGAATATAGCCTGCCGGGTTGAACCGGCCCTGAAATAAGGGAGTAGGGTCATCAAAGAAACGGTGCGAAGCAGATCGCTGTAATGGTATGTAGAAGTGGCTCGAGCCGTCAGGCTCGTTTTCTGACTGCGGCCCATACGAATTGTGGTAAGGAGGCGTCGAGTTATGTGAGACAGACCGTCTAGCTGGCTCAAAAAGGTTCCTCCTGGGTTCTTGAGGTTCGGTACTCCTTGTAGTAGAAGGTGGTTGCCGGTGTGAAGGCCCGGCCTCGTGATCGTTAGGGGCGGGGATTGGCCCCTTTCCTCGTCCTCCCATCCAGAATCTTGGCGG
The DNA here is from genome assembly GCA_030545235.1 of Helianthus tuberosus. Lineage (NCBI taxonomy): Eukaryota > Viridiplantae > Streptophyta > Magnoliopsida > Asterales > Asteraceae > Helianthus > Helianthus tuberosus. Next base: position 109,118,794 of record CM060392.1, read on the forward strand.
CATTTTTCCTGTCAACATAAACAAATATAACAACAAGGAATATATAAAGGACAAAAATAAAACAATCGGGATTTGTCCTAAGTTCTTTGTCTAGACTCGAAAGTTTAGGAATGTGCAATTGTGTCATTGAGATTAAACACAAAAGGCTAGTGTTTAATTCGCTCAAAGTTGGCTCTGATACCAACCTGTCACACCCCGGATTCCACGTGTCACCGATGGGCCCGGTGGGGAGTATCGTGACGTGGTTGGCAACATAATAGTCAAACAACACAATATTTAAATGCACAGCGGAAGCAAATGAAAGATATATTTCAACCGAATATAATATTGTAATATCAAGTATCACAACAGTCGATTGTTTATCCACAGACGGATCGAAATTAAAATGGAAACAATAGTTCAACAGACTTCAGGCATCTTAAGCTTGCGAGACTCTTTAATGATGCTAAGGAGATAATCCAGCCTATTACGCTTAGTACCTGCATTTAATCTTTTTGGGAAAATACGTCAGTTTACACTGGTAAATACAATCAACTGACTCGTTTTAAAAATGATTTAAAAATTGATTTGAATGCTCGTGGCACAAACTTTTTATAACTTGGGATAATTATTTAAATATATAATCTTGTGAACGAATTACATGTTCCTTATGCGTTCAGTAGCCCGGACGTACCGGGTTAAAGATCAATAGACAGACCACATCAACTATTTATGCACTGACGAGTGTACGCCTACACTCCGCGCTTAGGTCGTGGCCATTTCGTAAAATGATGCCAAGGATATCCGGGACATGGTCATTAACCCCCCAAAGGCTTTAAGTAAACAAAACTGTTTAAACAGGCCGATCAAATTATTCAATTAACCACCAAACGATGGAAGATTTGATGCCCGACCAAGCGGTATTTTATATACCGTAACCCAAGCCCGTATAAGGGAAAATAAGTTAAAAGTAATTACCTGAGCAAAGTAATAATCACAATAAGCAAATGCAAGTAGCTTTTACTGGTCCTCCATTTCTGGAACGAAGGTTTATAATAACCTATTAGAATCCTAACGGGTCTTTAATTAAGCTTAAGCTTAGACCGGTTAGTTTTAAAGATACGGTTCGTACGCACGATTAAGCGAAGACCGGATAGAATGTGATTTAGACCTGAAAAGTTTGAAGACTTGCTTAATATGGGTATATTATACACATTCTGGATTTTGAGATAAAACCGATAAGGTTTGACCCGTTTCGGCTAATTTATGCAAACTAGTTACATTAACCGAACCGAACGCGCAAGAGGCGTAACGGGTAATTATTAGAGCCATATACAGGTTTCCTAAGTTAATATGCTTCAAATATGTTGTGACATCAGTAAGATGTCTTATATTATGCCCGAAACGAATTTAGACCCAAACTATGCCCCGTAGGGGTAGTTAGGTCATTTACAAGGTTATAAAAGAGTTTAAGTGTTTACCTGAGTTACAGGTCTGATATAATCAGCAAAAATACTTATTTTGATAAGTTATAACAGTAGGGTAAAGTATATATGTGAAATTTATCAATTATAACCAAACTATGCACCGTAGGGGCATTTTGGTAATTTTATATAAGCCGTAAAGCTCAAAACTAAAGTCTGAGTTAAACAACTTTTGCTTACTGTTAAAATATTATAATTTACCTAAAATATCAGTAGGTATCAACCCTTGTATGTTTAAAATAGTTTTAGTACATACTATGCGTTAAAAACGCTTAATAAGGCGATTAGAAGCCATTTACGGGTTCGATACATAAAGCTGATATTTTTATTATTCCAGAAGGCTTAAAATAATTTATTTATCATATCTAATCAGTAGCAAAAGGTTTGGGGTCGATTAGGTATGTAAAACTCATTTTATAGCCCGTAAGGGCAAAACCGACAATTACCTGATTAAGCCTATGACTATAAGTTATGCTCAGCCTAAAATTAATTAAAAATCTTCAAAAATCCCAAAATAATATATTACATCAGTGGGTAATAAGTTTGATATCAAAAAGTAGGCTTAAATAGGCTATACGCTAAATACGCCGTTTAATTAACATAAAGCTTTCAATTTACGCTAATGAGCATAACTCTCAATCTACACCTCCAACTGATGTCAAATTTTGGGTGTAAGTTTATAATTCAGTAGTTAAGGTTTCTACTCTTTTACTTTTTCAAAAATCACGTTTTAAGGTGAAAAGGGCATAATGGTCAACATATGAGCAATTAACGGAATCATGCATATTAATTGGTTAACTAATGAACCATGGTGTATAATCACAGAGGGTTATACTAGCATTTAACCTGGTCCAAATGAAGCTCTAAGGCATTTCTAAAACATACCATAACGGGTCAGAACTGAAAGTCAAAGCAAAAGTCAAACTATGCGACTTTCGGTTCCAAACCGGGTCTAAACAGGAATTTGTCGGGTTGAACATGTTTAGACATGTTCTTACACTAATTACCAAGTTATAATAATGATCAAACAGGTTGTATGTGTTCTACATTGCTAATTATGCATAAATTGAAAATTAAGTATCCTGTTGACTTTTTAATAACAAGTTTGACCCGACATTTGACCTAGTTAGAGTGGGAATCAAGGAGGAACGCTTTTAAGGGTTTATTACCCACATAATTACCAACTTATAACTACTTTCAATTCGACTAATCACTAGACTAACAATGATTAATCGTTAAGTCAACCGTTAATTACGACGGTTTGACTTTTAAGCTAAAACTAAGCAAAAACTTAACTAAGGAAGGTTAAGCAAACTTACTGAAGTCCTATGCACGATTTGTGAAGCTTAGAGAGAAGTCTTTAGCTCCAGAAATGCTCCAAAGTGCAGGAATGAGATGTGATCAAATGGTTGCAACTTAGGAGCTTTATATAGTGATTTAAACACCATAGATTGTTGACATCTAAGTCTACAACTGACCATAACTTACCCACAAGTGTCCCTAGTGCCCTAGGAGCCATTTAGGGGTCGTCAAAATATGAGGAAAATTGTTTAAAGGTCAAGTATTGCGTTTAAACAGCAAAACAACCAACTTTCTGTCGCTGGCACCCCCTTACGGACCGTAAGGGGGTGGCTTACGGTCCGTAAGCCTTGGGCAGAAGACAAAAATTTGACCTTTCATGCATCTGATTTAACAGTATGGGGCCTCATGTATGGGTCATTTACAGTTACATACCCTACCATTTTGATATGTTTACTTGGATTCTTTTGAAAGTGGCATAAACGAAGGTTTACCGTAGAAATTCCATAGTATCCTATCTTGCACTTTGAATTCAATTATTGTCAACAATTCACTGGATTGAAGGTATATTAAATGTGTGCAATATATGTTAGGGTCTTGGGATTCATAACGAGGTCGTTCAGAGGTAAAAATTTATCATGACGACACTTTTAAATCCTGCCAAACATCTTTATTAAATCCGGGTTTATAACGCTTTTTGTCTTACATGACACGTGTCATTATTTTATTGAACACGAATTTTCGAGGTGTTACACATGAGGAGACCCCCGACGCATGAAGAACCCACATGCACATGAGGTGGACCCCACAAACGCATGAGGAAAACCCACAGACGCATGAGGAGAATCCACAAACGTATGAGGTGGACCCATAGATGCATCCCGTGCATGAAATCTCTCCAAAGACGCATCTCGTGCGTGATGTGTCACTCCAAGGACGCTAGAGGTGGCTAGTTTTGAAAGTGGTTTTTGACTAATTTTGTAATTTTCTTATTTATTTTTCCGTCCCAAAATTTCAACCTCATATGGTAAAACCGGAAAAACTGAAACCCAACTAAGCCCAAAAATAACCCGAAACTAAACGCTATATCAGAGGTAGATAGTAAATTTCACAATATATGCATAAACGGAGTAGTACCCAAACCTTAACACCATGTACCTCTTCTCCCCATCTCATCTGGTAGATCGATCTTGCTCTCCAAGTTTCATCAATGGCGCTCAATCTCCGTCAAAGGCAGACAGGTTCTTCTTTTCTTCCCCTCTCTGTCTTTTACTCGATCCACTTTTAATGTTTATTCAACTCCCATCGGATCTCAAATCATATCTATGCATCTGTAGTCTATTTTAACCTAATTCATAAAAATACACTCGATTTGAATCTGAATTTGATAATCAATGTGCTTATTATCCATCTATTGCATCCAATTTCCTTTAGGAGGGTTTGGGTCTTAGGTTTATCAACCGACTTTTTGTTTGCATTTTGTTCAATCTGAATCATGTCTTCTGAGTCCATTTAAGTATGATCTTACCTTAATAACAAACAACATACATCAAATTTCATGGATCTTGATATGATACATATGAAATGATAGGGTTTTGAGATTCTGTCTGTAGAATAGTACTTATTGGTGAATTTGATGTATCATGGTAGCAAAAGTTTAATTAACAGCATATGAGCTATATACCCTCAAATAATATCAAATGCCATCTCTGAGTGTCTTTTTTTTTTTGTATTAAATGGTTTAGCTAGCTCTACAATGGATTTCAGCATAATCATGGGCGAATTTAAGTCTATATTTTTAAAAACTAGACTAGGAATCCAAGCTTTATTCTAGCTCCACAGATGTATCCCGTGCATGAAATCTCTCCAAAGACGCATCTCGTGCGTGATGTGTCACTCCAAGGACGCTAGAGGTGGCTAGTTTTGAAAGTGGTTTTTGACTAATTTTGTAATTTTCTTATTTATTTTTCCGTCCCAAAATTTCAACCTAATATGGTAAAACCGGAAAAACTGAAATCTCTCCAAAGACGCATCTCGTGCGTGATGTGTCACTCCAAGGACGCTAGAGGTGGCTAGTTTTGAAAGTGGTTTTTGACTAATTTTGTAATTTTCTTATTTATTTTTCCGTCGCAAAATTTCAACCTCATATGGTAAAACCGGAAAAACTGAAACCCAACTAAGCCCAAAAATAACCCGAAACTAAACGCTATATCAGAGGTAGATAGTAAATTTCACAATATATGCATAAACGGAGTAGTACCCAAACCTTAACACCGTGTACCTCTTCTCCCCATCTCATCTGGTAGATCGATCTTGCTCTCCAAGTTTCATCAATGGCGCTCAATCTCCGTCAGAGGCAGACAGGTTCTTCTTTTCTTCCCCTCTCTGTCTTTTACTCGATCCAATTTAATGTTTATTCAACTCCCATCGGATCTCAAATCATATCTATGCATCTGTAGTCTATTTTAACCTAATTCATAAAAATACACTCGATTTGAATCTGAATTTGATAATCAATGTGCTTATTATCCATCTATTGCATCCAATTTCCTTTAGGAGGGTTTGGGTCTTAGGTTTATCAACCGACTTTTTGTTTGCATTTTGTTCAATCTGAATCATGTCTTCTGAGTCCATTTAAGTATGATCTTACCTTAATAACAAACAACATACATCAAATTTCATGGATCTTGATATGATACATATGAAATGATAGGGTTTTGAGATTCTGTCTGTAGAATAGTACTTATTGGTGAATTTGATGTATCATGGTAGCAAAAGTTTAATTAACAGCATATGAGCTATATACCCTCAAATAATATCAAATGCCATCTCTGAGTGTCTTTTTTTTTTTTGTATTAAATGGTTTAGCTAGCTCTACAATGGATTTCAGCATAATCATGGGCGAATTTAAGTCGATATTTTTAAAAACTAGACTAGGAATCCAAGCTTTATTCTAGCTCCACAGATGCATCCCGTGCATGAAATCTCTCCAAAGACGCATCTCGTGCGTGATGTGTCACTCCAAGGACGCTAGAGGTGGCTAGTTTTGAAAGTGGTTTTTGACTAATTTTGTAATTTTCTTATTTATTTTTCCGTCCCAAAATTTCAACCTCATATGGTAAAACCGGAAAAACTGAAATCTCTCCAAAGACGCATCTCGTGCGTGATGTGTCACTCCAAGGACGCTAGAGGTGGCTAGTTTTGAAAGTGGTTTTTGACTAATTTTGTAATTTTCTTATTTATTTTTCCGTCCCAAAATTTCAACCTCATATGGTAAAACCGGAAAAACTGAAACCCAACTAAGCCCAAAAATAACCCGAAACTAAACGCTATATCAGAGGTAGATAGTAAATTTCACAATATATGCATAAACGGAGTAGTACCCAAACCTTAACACCGTGTACCTCTTCTCCCCATCTCATCTGGTAGATCGATCTTGCTCTCCAAGTTTCATCAATGGCGCTCAATCTCCGTCAAAGGCAGACAGGTTCTTCTTTTCTTCCCCTCTCTGTCTTTTACTCGATCCAGTTTAATGTTTATTCAACTCCCATCGGATCTCAAATCATATCTATGCATCTGTAGTCTATTTTAACCTAATTCATAAAAATACACTCGATTTGAATCTGAATTTGATAATCAATGTGCTTATTATCCATCTATTGCATCCAATTTCCTTTAGGAGGGTTTGGGTCTTAGGTTTATCAACCGACTTTTTGTTTGCATTTTGTTCAATCTGAATCATGTCTTCTGAGTCCATTTAAGTATGATCTTACCTTAATAACAAACAACATACATCAAATTTCATGGATCTTGATATGATACATATGAAATGATAGGGTTTTGAGATTCTGTCTGTAGAATAGTACTTATTGGTGAATTTGATGTATCATGGTAGCAAAAGTTTAATTAACAGCATATGAGCTATATACCCTCAAGTAATATCAAATGCCATCTCTGAGTGTCTTTTTTTTTATTAAATGGTTTAGCTAGCTCTACAATGGATTTCAGCATAATCATGGGCGAATTTAAGTCGATATTTTTAAAAACTAGACTAGGAATCCAAGCTTTATTCTAGTATATTTTTAAGTCCATTTAAGTATGATCTTACCTTAATAACAAACAACATACATCAAATTTCATGGATCTTGATATGATACGTATTAAATGACACACCCATCGGAACACCGCCATCTTCGTTCTTCACCGGTCAAACCAACTCTTTTCCGGCAACCGGAGCACCGATTAATAACCTTCATTTCTTTATCCATCTTCACAACGATCCGATTTACCGTTGGATCTGTAGATTCATCACGTGATGCAGACGGCGACGGTGAAATAGATAGATGGAGAGTGACGGCGACGGTTCATTTATTCAGACCTGAAACTATGGTTGGGGTTTTCTAAAAGGGGGTTTTATCACAGGTTGAGAGAGAGGCAGGGGTGAAATAGATAGATAGAGAGTGACGGCGACGGTGATGCTATGGCGGCGGTGGTGCTATGGTAGAGAGGGGCATCAGGAATTAGAGAGAGAGATAGAGATGTATTTAGGTCTGTATAACTATATGTATATTTTTTGTTTGTGGGTTTTAGTTGTTTATTTTTTATTTTTGGTTTTAGTTGTTTGTTTTTAAGTTTATTTATTTAAGTGTAAAAAGACATAAAAGCCCTCATGTGATAATCACATGATCTGACTTAACTTAAGTTTTTAACCTGGTTAGTGCTAAAGGACGAAAGGTGTAATAAGTTTTTCAAATAAAGGATTGTGACTGTAATTATTGAAGATAAAGGTCATCCATTGCAATTCGATACAAACATAAAGGACGAAAAGTGTAATTTACCCTAATTCTTTTATAGGTGTTCATGGTTTCGTTTAAAACCATGAAACTGCCCAAACTGATCATCAGTTTAGTTTCACGGTTGGTTTTTTTCTTTAACTTTTTGTTGGTCGGTTTAAAAAATTTCAAACCGTGGTGAACTATGAAGCACGGGGACGGCTTGGATCATTGAGTACCCGTCCCGGGGACGGTTTGGGGACGGAAACGCCATGGGGATACCATGGGGACGTCCCCCAAACATTTCCAGGAAAATGGAGACGACATCGAAACGATTCCGGAAAGTGGGGACGACCGTTTGACGTTTCGGGGACGCGTCCTCTGATATTCGCCATAGAAGAAAGAAAATAGAAGAGAAGAAGGTAAGTTGGCCGTGATATTTTTCTCCGGTGGTTTGCAGCGCTTGTTCATTGTGCTGTTCTGTTAGGTTTGGAAGATGCACTGATGAACGAAAGTGAAGCCCTATTTGCTATTGGTGGGCCTTTTATGTTTTGGTCTATGGCCCACTTGAAATCCTAATAAAAAAAATCTATTTGAACACTTCTTGAAAAACATAACAACATCATCGCTGGTCTATGGCCCACTTGAAATCCTAATAAAACAATCTATTTGAACACTACTTGAAAAACATAACAAGTCATACTTATATGCGTGTAAGTAAACAAGTTATAGGTTTATTTAGGTGAAAAGACTTACATGCCTTTGCTTTTATCTATAAAATTACCAAAATACCTTCTAGTTAATGAATTTTTTGGATGGAGTTAGATGCGAGGAGCAAAATGATGATAAATTAGAAAAATTAGGAAGGAAAAATGGCTATTTTTAAACTATTGGGGAAAAACCGTTAAAATGACCAAATCACAGAGAGTAAAATGGAAGTTTACTCTAAAATAAATTTCAACTTCTAAATATTTGTTTATTTTATGTATATTTTAAAAATAACATTATTTTTTTATATATTGTATACATCAATATATATCTATTTTGGACTTTGTTTAATATATTTTTTTATAATTTTTTTTTGCCATACCTTTGCCGTATCCGTATCTTGGATTTTTAATTTTTGCCGTTCCCCGTACCCCAGTCCCGTACCCGTTCCCGTGCTACATAGGTGGTGAACAACTTGGTTTACGGTTTATATGAAAAAAACGGTCGTATAAAATCGGACCGGACCAGACTAGACCTTGAACTTTGAGTGTATTTCAAATTGTAAATGTTTTGTATTAGTATTAAAGTTTTCTAAATTTTAATCTAGTTTTGCTTATGCTTTCTGTATAAAATCTAATGTGAACCAGCAATATATGGAGGTGCTTGTTGGTGTAGGAACGTGTTTGTTCTATAAATGTTTATACACACAAGGAGTTCAGCATGGGCGGCCCTGAGGGTGGGCGGGGAGGACCACCGGCCAGGGCCCATGATTTCGAGATGCACATTTAAAAAAAATTCTGATACGTATATATGTTATAATTTTTTAAATGGTATACCCATACAAAAACCAAGTTATTGATAAGGCCATTTACAAAACAATTCTTAAGTTTTAGAAGTTAGCTCATTAGGTTTAGTTAGCACAATACCCATTTGATTTAAAAAAATAATAATACTTAAACAATAGAAGATGTTTTTTTTTGGGAACAATTGAGGCACATTTTTTCAAGCTCTAACAGGGCATCTAAATTCTCAGAACCGGCCCTAGAGTTCAGTATTGCATTCAATCGAGTTTAATTTGTTTGAAGTATGCTTTCCATCTAGTTTAGTTTAAACCAACTCTGCTAGCTTGTTTGAACCATATATGGTTATTTTTATTTTGGGCTAAATAAACATAGTTACCTAGAAAAGAATTCGGTTTAGGATACCTTTTATTAAGAAACATACCTCGAAGTCTAAATCGTGAAACCAAACCGTCATATAGTAACAATTCAGTTTGGTTCGGTTTAAAAGTTCAATAGTTTTGTTTCGACTTTAAATACTAAAAAACCCTTACTAACGGTTTGGTTCTTAGTTTGACATGGAAGCCGTCAAAATCGGACTGTAAACACCCCCTAAATTGCAGGTGATCATTGTATATTTTTTTTTATTATTGATCAAGGCATGTAAAAGGACTAGAAGTCCACACTATATGACAACAAAGAAAAAAGTTGGTCACGATCTTAAGAATTTGGTTATATAAATTTCAATGTTATATTCACTTAAATATATTGATAATAATCGATCACATCATTAGTTATATCCTAAAAAAGATATAAATCCTAAAATTCATGGAGACCTAAATAAAAATAAAGTTTCGGTTTATAAGAAAACCAAATGTCGCCGGCCAATATGACATGAATAATAACAATAGCAATATTGTAACGAATATATACTAGTTAGGCTATAATATTATTGTATCATTATCACAACTAAAAGATATGACTTATATAATTATTCTCGTTGTACTCCTATAAATAGTTGATATATAAGAAACAATACATTATGTTGAAAACACGAAACATAAAGAAAAAAGAGTATGAGAAAAATGTTAAGAAATGAAGCTTACGAAGGACAATGAAAAGTGTAGGGAAGTTGGCAAGAATATGGAAGAAACTGGCTCCAAATATACCCGGTCCAATAAGACCAAAAAACTTATTTGATCCGTTTGAAACATAGCTTTGACCAAGAGCCATCAAGTATTGATAAACCACAATCAAGAAAAATGTACCCCAAGTTCCACTCGTGCATGGCAAGAACCCATATTCAGGTTCACATGTCACCATTGCACCCTCAATCTTACCACAAAACCCTATCAATATCACCAACAAAATAACCAAATTCCTATTTTTTGTGTGTATTTTCATTTTTGGCTTCTTCTCTGCTAAATGTTGCGGAATCTAGAACCTAGACGTCGAGGTTGGTTTAGGTGGGTCGCTAAGACGAATAGAATGACAAGTTTTAGTTGGTTGGACTTGTAAATTATGTAATGGAACTTGACCCAAGTTCAGTTTGGTTTTCTCCCTTTAACCAAAATGACGAATATTCGAAAAGCTTATATAAACTCTATGGGTAAAGGTTTGTTTGAATGAATCATTTTATAGATGACAAAGTATGTTGCTTGTTGTAAGATGACAATGGTTGAGTATGATTTCCGGTATATGATGGAAATATTTTGATGACTTTTTAATCAAATAGCTTGTTTTTAAAATGCCGTAACCCTTTACTACGTTATATTAAATTTGAGGAAATCAAGATTTTGGGTGGAAACATAAATTCAAAGATAGTAGGAGCATGTGAGATGACTTATCAAGTGAGCTATTATACGAATATTTATATAAATAATTTTGTTCTGTGTATTTACGTGTCACAGTTTCATCAATTCATATAGTTGACGTAATTTAGTCCCACTAGTACTTATCTATCTTTTTTATTAATTGGTTTAGAAACTCAATGTTTATATTCAATGTCATTTTCAAGAATTGTCATTTTGATAAAAAGTTACTTTTTATTATGACAAGGAATTTTTATTAGAAAGGAGACAAGTAGCAAGGAACTAGAAGCCACGAAAAGCACAAAAATATTACAAAGGAAAAGAAATGAGATTAATTAGAAAGGAGACACGTAGCATGCAAGGAACTAGAAGCCACGAAAAACACAAAAATATTAAGAAATCAGATTAAAATTATTACACCACAACTTCCACTCTAAATTACACGATGACTTTCCCTCTAGATTTGATAAATTAGTGATTAGCATGTTGATATATTCCTTTTAAATTCATCTTATCCTTCCAAGTCCCATCAACATACATATATGATCGTCTAATACAGTTATGTCGATAATATTTTTATCTATTTCCTTTTTGTTGTCAGAAATAGATCATATTTGTGGTTTGATTTAATTAAATCTCAAAATGCTGCAATTTGTGTGAAAAAGAAAATATATATATTTTATAACATAATTAACGTATTGATTTTTTTTAATGTTGAAGAAACTTTTTAGTGATGATATAAAAAATTACATAAGAATAACAGGTAAACAGCCAATAAGTTACGCCGTAACCATGAACAAACTTTTGATTTAAACTTTTAATTTTAAATCGTATTTCTAGCACTATTTAATGTTTCATGCATCAGTTTTTCTTTTTTTTTGAAAGGCAAATTTCATTAAAAACACAAACACAACCGGGCAATCTCCAAGAAGGAGATCCCCAAAAAACCAAATCCGTTACACTACATCAAAATCAAACTTTTGCCAATCCTTCCACCCCATTACACCCTTTTTACTTCTACTAGAAAACCAAACATAACTCAAAGCTTTAATTTCTGCGACAAGCTGAACGACATTCCGATTAACCTCTTGGAATATCTTTTCGTTTCTAGCCTTCCAAATCCGCCAACAAGTAACTACCATGATACCATGAATAACCATCTTCTTTCTCGCCGGCCAAGAGGATGCCTGCAAAATGTCATGAACCGAAAAGAAAAAGAAAGGAGGCATTTTCATCCAATTAGCTATACCATACCACACACCATTAGCCAAGCAACACCCGGTAAACAAATGATCCACACTCTCCTCTTGATCTTCACAGAAATTACAAACCGGAGACCCACAATCGATATTCCTCCTTTGTAACGCTTTCTTTGTGGGGATCCTGTCAAGAAGCATTCTCCACATAAAAATATTACATTTGGTCGGGATCCATTTGCACCAATTGTAAATTACGTCCGTATGAAGAGAATGATCAATATCCAACCACTTCTTCACTTCTTGAACGGAGAAACCATCTAGCGAACCATTATCCCAAAACCATTTATCACTTGTGTCTCCCAACCTTTGAGCCGAAAGTAAATTACAACAAGCTTGAAGTTGATCCAGCTCAAGAGCCGATTGCGGACTCCTCCTCCACTGCCAAGCCCCATTCAACACACCTTCTCCGTCCCTAATCCGGTTTCTAACTTTACAAAACTTATCTCTCTCCAAACGAAACAAATCCGGATAAAGGCTCTTTAGAGGAATGCTATCGACCCAAGGATCGATCCAAAACATAATTTCTTGCCCATTCCCAACCCGACCCCTGATCATATTTACGCTGCTTCGGTCACCGATTTTCAGCCGTAACCCACTCGTAACAATCTTCGACCAAGCACCATTAACTCTAGAGTTATGCGGATAAGCGTCCCACTTACGATGTGATCCATGAATAACTTCCACAGTTCTTCTCCATAAAGCGTTTCTTTCCTGACGATACCTCCATAACCATTTAACCAAAAACGCTTTATTACATTCTCCTAACTTGCGGATGCCCAACCCACCAAATTTAATCGGCTTTGTGACAACATCCCAACCCACCCAATGAAGTTTCCTAACATCAACATTACCTCCCCATAGGAACTTTTTGATTAACCCTTCCAATACTTTTAACACCCCAACCGGGGCTTTGAAGAGAGAAAAATAGTACGAAGGAAGACTAACCAGGACCGATTTAATGAGAGTTAATCTACCTCCAATCGAAAGGACCTTTGCCTTCCACCGTGTCAGTCTACTCTTAAACACATTAACTACCGGCTCCCAACTATTAATTCTATTCATATTTGCCCCAACCTTTATCCCAAGGTAAGTAAAAGGAGCAACCCCCGATTGACAACCCAACTCACTCGCCTTCACGACCACATCTTCTACCCTTTTACCCACACCGTAAAGTGTAGACTTTTGGATGTTAATCCGTAAGCCTGAACACATGTGAAAAATACGAAGGATGCGTCTCAGACAGACCAAATTGCTGTCTGACCATTCCCCCATCACCATCGCGTCATCATCAGTTTTTCTAGCTTACTAAACATGCAACATATACGAAACAACCTGTCTGTCAAGTGTGAAATAATTTATTGGTTTATTGTTTAAAAAATGATTTTAGAGGTTTGTGACTTTGTTACGTTTCATTGGGAAAAACAAAATGTAAAAGAAATGAGAAAACAATTCATCTTTTTCCTTGCACAGAGGTTTTATACGGAGGAATGTTGATGGTGGTGAGGGGTTTTATTATTTTTAATTAATAATTAGTTATAATAAAATGAAAATGATCATTTTACCCCTGTGCAAAAGGACAAAACTTGAGGTTTTTTTTTGAGAAATCTGACCAGATTTCATTTTTGGACTAAAATGGCAAAAAAATGCAAACCTCAGGGACCCAGATTTAAAAAATTTGGATTTTGTACTAAAGTGGCAAAAGTGAGCAAACCTCAGGGACCATTTTGGCTATTAACTCTTAAATTAAAAAACAATAAACTTTCATAAATTAAATTAAAAACATCAAAATTACACTAAATTAAAAAAACAATAAAATTACATTAACTTGAAATAAATTAAACTAGTCTTCGTCGGAATCGACCAAAAGGTGGGGTAAATCTTGACTTGCGAGATGATCTATGAGATCGTGTTTTAGTCTCCAATGTGTGTCTTCATCCATCAACTCGCCCAACACCGTATCATCTAGAGTGGGCTCGACCGGAGGATTCCGAATGTGCACCGGTGCTATCGCCTTTCCCTCATCTTTCAAAATCATGTTGTGTGAAAAAATACGGAACCTATGTCGAAAGATATCTTCGTTGTACTTGGGGGTTTTGATTTAAAAAAAGGAATGGAGATTATAATATTTGGTAAGTACGAATATATGATGTATAATAATTTGTTTAGATGTAAACATTAGTGCAGAGATGAACTTCCTGTATAATAATTTGTTTAGATGTAAACATTAGTGCAGAGATGAACTTCCTGTTCATCTAAACATATATGAACTTCCTGTTTTAAGTTTTAAGTGCAGAGATGAACTGTGTTGCGTGTGTTTTTGAAGTAAAGAGATGAACCGATGAATTTGTGTGTGAATTAATGGAGAGATGAACTGTTGTTTAGATAATGGAGATTGATGAAATGGTGTTTAGAGAGAGAGAGGAATTGCAGAGATGAACTGGGTTTTTAGGGAAGATGAACTCTAAATGGGGGGTATAATGACCAAAATACCCCTGAGGAAAAGGACAAAAACCAGGGTTTTTTTTAGAAATCTGGCCTGATTTGAAATTTGGACTAAAATGGCAACAAAATGCAAACCTCAGGGACCCAGATGTAAGAAATTTGGGTTTTGGACTAAAGTGAGCAAACCTCAGGGACCATTTTGGCTATTAACTCATTAATAAATGTAGAATAAATACATTAAATTAAGAGTTAATAGCCAAAATGGTCCCTGAGGTTTGCTCACTTTTGCCACTTTAGTCCAAAATCCAAATTTTTTAAATCTGGGTCCCTGAGGTTTGCATTTTTTTGCCATTTTAGTCCAAAAATGAAATCTGGTCAGATTTCTCAAAAAAACCCTCAAGTTTTGTCCTTTTGCACAGGGGTAAAATGGTCATTTTCATTTTATTATAACTAATTATTATCCCATATATAAGTTTGCAACATATTTGTGCATTGTCACTTGTAAATTATGCTTTGGGTGATTTTAAAAAAAAAAAAAAGTTAACTTTCTATTTTTAACCTAAGGGTTTTTACTTTTTACAATTTTTACCTTATATAATTTGTTTTTTTAACTTTAACCCAAAACTTTTCATTATTTGCAATTTAACTTCACAACTTTTGTCACTTATACTTTTCATCTTTCGCAAATTTTCGTTTTACGTATAGTTCTAAATTTTTCGAGTTAATACGACGCAACGTGCATGTGTGGTTCAACGTTTTTACCTCTATTTTTCCATGTTTGACAGGTTCGTCGCAACACGCATATCCTAAGTCGAGTCAGTGTTGGTGGTCGATGACGCTTAAGACATTAGTACTATTTGACACCGTTTTACGCCCCGACGCAACGCGGGGTGTGTTTTGGGGGGTTTTCAAAGAAAAATGGTTATGCATATGGTTGTCGTAACGTTGGCTTTGGGGGTTTTCCAAAAAAAATGTTTTTTTTTTTTACTTTTCACCAAAAAGTATTTCATAAATTACTTTTAACACAAAACTATTTGTTTTTTTTACTTTTAACCCAAAACTTATTCTCTTTTGCAATCTATCCTCATAACTTTGTTTACTTTCAACTTTGGTCCTTTATAGTTTTTATTTTCCGCAAATTTTTCTCTTTATGCTTGGTTCTAAATTTTGTGACTTAACAAATGGCAACGTGCGTCTTTGGTTTAAGGTTTTTACGTTTCGTTCTAAATTTTGCGAGTTAACACGACGCAATGTGCGTGTGTGGGTGAACGTTTTTACATCGTCTATTTTTTCCCTGTTTGACAGGTTTAACATAACGTGCGGGGTCCTATATTGACTTAGTTATAACTAAAGAATCCCCGCCGCATTGCGGCGGGTCGCAATCCTAGTTAATTAAAAATAATAAAACCCCTCACCACCATCAACATTCCTCCGTATCCTCCTCTCTTTCTCTCTCTCTCTCTTCTATCTCTGTAATCAAACCCAGATCAAACCCAGATCTCTGTAATCCAAAATCGCTCCAATCTGAACTACCACCACCGTGCACCACCACCACCCCGACTACGATTCACCATATTTACACCCAAACATACAACTCTCTCTCTCTTCTATCTTCGATTCGCGTTTGATGCAGATTTATTGGGGGTTTGATTTTGATGGAGGTGTTAAATATGGGCTGGAGCAAGAGGAATTGGTGGTGGATGATGATCTGTGATTTTGTGATGGATGATGATCTGTGATTTTGTTAGTTTTAAGGGATCGAGATGATGGATGATGATCTGTGATTTTGTTAATGTTTTAGGTGGTTGAGGGTGATTTTGTAACAAACAGGATGATCAAAACTTGAACCCAGTCCTTTTATTCACCACGAGGCTGTGATGATTTCACCTAATCCGAGTCAAAATTGGGTCAACATTTGAGATTTTCCGCAGCTTGGCGTGGCAGAATCGGAGGAGGGCAAGTGCGCTTGCAACCTCTGTTTGCAGCCATGGCGATTATTCCTCCTTGTTCCCAATGTAAAACGGATCTGAGCCTCGTTTCTTTTTACAAATCGGTTTTTGTTTTGATTTGTTGTTGGAGCCTCGTTTCTTTTTACAAATTGGTTTTTGTTTTGATTTGTTGTTGTCTGTATTTTGATTTTTGTGATGGTTTCTGGTTTTGTGTTTTAGAGAGAGAGAGAGAAAGAGAGGGGGATACGGAGGAATGTTGATGGTGGTGAGGGGTTTTATTATTTTTAATTAATAATTAGTTATAATAAAATGAAAATGACCATTTTACCCTTGTGCAAAAGGACAAAACTTGAGGTTTTTTTTGAGAAATCTGACCAGATTTCATTTTTGGACTAAAATGGCAAAAAAATGCAAACCTCAGGGACCCAGATTTAAAAAATTTGGATTTTGGACTAAAGTGGCAAAAGTGAGCAAACCTCAGGGACCATTTTGGCTATTAACTCTTAAATTAAAAAACAATAAACTTTCATAAATTAAATTAAAAACATCAAAATTACACTAAATTAAAAAAACAATAAAATTACATTAACTTGAAATAAATTAAACTAGTCTTCGTCGGAATCGACCAAAAGGTGGGGTAAATCTTGACTTGCGAGATGATCTATGAGATCGTGTTTTAGTCTCCAATGTGTGTCTTCATCCATCAACTCGCCCAACACCGTATCGTCTAGAGCGGGCTCGACCGGAGGATCCCGAATGTGCACCGGTGCTATCGCCTTTCCCTCATCTTTCAAAATCATGTTGTGTGAAAAAATACGGAACCTATGTCGAAAGATATCTTCGTTGTACTTCGGGTCTTCGACAAAATAATCCTCCATTAGTGTCTCATGCCCCTCCTCACGTTGACGTTCAATATATCTCCTTCGGTTAGACGTGCCCGTGTCTTGAAGTTCGGCTTCTTCGATGAGATTTTGAAAAAAAAAAAAGAATGCTACTATCGGATGAATCGTCGCTACTCATGGGTGGGAACCATAACGGGAGTTCATCCGCCATTTTGTTTTGTAGATGTTTGGGAAGGATTGGTGGTATTTTTTTGTTTGGTTGGATATAAATTTGAAGATAGTTTGGTATGTTATTTATAGTTTAATTTTTAAAAGAAAAAAAAATTTAATTTAAACGGTAATATTACCATTGAATATCGCCCCCCCCCCCCCAAACGTAAACATTCCCTTCCCCGCGTCGGCTTCCCCTCCCCGCACCACAACCTTCACCGACTCGGCAAAGGCTCGGCGGCGGTGTTTGCCACTCGGCAAAACCGTTTGCCGACCTTTGCCGACTACTGCTCCGAACACCCTTATATAGTTAAGATTAGGAATTAGTGCTGGACTGGCACCGGTAGTCTAGCACAGAAAGTATCAATCCAGAAAACGATAATACTGGGTACCGGTATCAAAAATAATCTGTACGGTACGGTAGAGGTATTTGAAGGTAAGTCAACTTAATGATCGGTTTGGTACCGAACCGGTACCCATATCGATTTTTCGAATAAATAGATAACGTTACCGAAAATGATCGATATGGTACGATACCAGTAAAGTACCACTTTAACACCGATACCAAATGTTCATTCCTAGTTAAGAAATACATTTTGTGTCAATTGCAAATAGTTTTAACTTTTAAGTATAAGAAAAATTGTCAATGGAAACTATTGCTCTCACATTATACAATACATAAATCAGGTAAAGAGCATGTATGTTTCACGTGTGGTTGTATGTAGATATAAGAGTATTTAATAATATTTACCGTTGAATGTGTCACACCCTGACTTTTGGGGAAGCGTGATTATGGTGTGACTTTCTTAATATCATTGCATTCAATCATAACATCAACTATATGATAAAACCATGGGTTTGTCATCCATTAAATAAGTTTAAAACATAACAACATTGTTTAAAACGTAGACTTCAAATTCAAGTTTTACAATCATACAAAATGCTTATGAGTTCACTAAGGACTCATCAAAAGATATTAAATAGCACCAAGGTTTAGAAGGCGTGTCTCGTCCAGGAAAGAGACACACTGACCAAACTCAAAGACCATGGATGACATCTTTATTCTTAACGTAGCATAAAAACTTCCAACGCCCGCCAGATCCACTTACTAATTCCCTGAAATACATGTAGTTTGAAAACATCAACAAAAGTTGAGCGAGTTCATGTGTTCGTTTGTATATAAGTATAAACCTTTGAAATCGTTGTAAGTATGTATGTAAGTTTGTAAATCCCGGTATGAAAGCAACAAGGAAAAAGAGATCACCAATGGGTTGCAAAGCCATTGATATGTGTGAAGTGATGCAGGAAAACTCAAACCTAGCAGATTTTGTCGATAAGACATAGTCACCACATGGTCCACTCAACGGACTCAGGGGTGGGGCTCGCTACACCCAAATAGATCTATCACTCATGTCCCTCGGTCCTACAACGAGGATTAATGGCCTTAAGCGTCATACCCACCACTCACACGATCAAGCAGTACCCTTCCTTAGCTAACCATACCACATAAAATGTTCGTAAACAGTTTGTAATAATTGTAACATATATTTCACCCCCGAAGTATAAAACTGAAAACAGTTAAAAGAAAAGGGGGCATGAACTCACAGTCTTGCGTCTTCAGTATCGTAACTCAAATCCCTTCAGCAAACACGACTACCTACAATGTGCTAATGTCTATTAGACGAACGGGTCGTGCCTTGTCTTAGTATTTACGTTTCTGAGTTACGTTTCCTTTAAGTCTTCAATATTATTCCAAGTTGCAATTATTTGTTAAAATAATAATTATTTTAACTTTAAATTATATTTAATTTTTGGAATAATTGTTAAACAATATTTTTGTAATAATACTTCTCAAGTATTTCTGTTCGTATTTCCTTCCCAAGGATGGGGGTTTCTCATACATGTATATCCGTATTCTTGTATCGGTATATCTTGCCATGTGTTGGCGTCGTATTCCGGTGTATTATTCCAAATGAAAATATGCCAATATATTCCCAATATATTTCTAAAACAATTTATTTTCAAGTCTTACTTAGAAAATATATATAAACTTATTTTGTCCAAAATAATGTATTTCAAGAAAATATATATTTTTCCCAAAAATTATATGTCTTCCAATTATCCCAAGAACATATTTTTACTTCCCAAAAATAATATATTTTCTCCTTGTCGAAAATATTATATACTTTGTAATAAAAATCATACTTTCATTTCTTTTGTATCCAAAATAGTATTTACCAAAACTATGCTCGTAAATATATTTTCCAGAATATTTTGTAAGTTACGTTTCTAGTTCGGTTTGCCAATAAATTGTGTGTGTAACTTGTGTAATCATTCCTTGTGATCTTTGGTAATATTCTGGATTGTAATTTCTTGGTATTTTGTCAAGTTATATTATTTTAACCTTAAAATAATATAATTACTACACAAAGCATACAAATATTCACACATCAAGTATATATTCTAAATACATATTTATGCATTTTTATTTATAAAAACCAACCTCCAATACTTGTATTTTTGTCACAAAATTTATGGCAAAGTTTATATTTGAAAACCATAGTTAAAATACACTTGTAAATACTTGTTAGAAAATATTTTTCTAAGTGTTTATATTTTTAGAAAATTTTGCCATAGTTTCCCATAAAAATAGAGGTGTCCATGCTATCAAAGCATATCATTTTCTTTTTAAAATCATCACAAACAATCAACAATCAACCCTTAACAACTTACACTTACCAAGTGCAAAAACAATGCTATTTACATAACAATCATGAACTTGAACTTTCTTAAAAACTTGTAGTAACTTGGTAAAGTGTTTAGTAGGTTTAGTTACCCCTTAAAGTGTGTTTACTTCTTTAAAAATCTCATTCTTGGAAGATTTAAGTGTTTACAACTTACTAGATGATTTTTCCAAAAAACCATTCTCTTGGGTTTTTCTTGTAAACAATGTGTTCTTATACTTGTTTTACCACTAGAAACATGATTAGTTTCTTTAAAAACAATGTTCATGTAAATCTTGTGATTTAATTTGGTTTCTTTGGAAAACTATTTTAGAAAGCATCCACTCACAAGACATGTATTCTGTTTAAATCATCATCACATGAAAATAACTTTTATTATTCAAGTTCATGTAAACATAAAGCATGAAGATCTTGGTTTTTCACAAGATCACCACCTTAACTTACTAGATCATGTGTTTAATCACAATCTAGTAGGTTCCATATGATGTCTAACATCATTAACACTAATAATCAATCAACAAGAAGCAAATAAACACAAATCAACAAGTATTCATATGTTTATAAGCTCATGTTAAAGATTTATGATTATGTTCTTTCATGTTCACCATGATTAACCATGTATATCATCTTTTATTCATCAAAATATGAAGTAAAAAGAGATCATGAGAGTCTTACAACTAGCACAAAGGCTAGAGAAGAACACTTGATGAAGAAGATGATAAATGTGGAGGATACAAGCAATCGGGAGAGGTCCTTCAAGATCCACAAGCTTCACACTTCGTTAGACACCTTCTTACACCTTGGAATGAACTTGGATTGGATGAATGTGATTGAATGATGATGGTAGTTGTGGGGGTGGGTTTTGGCTGAGAAGAGGGCAAGGGAGAGGGAGAGAGTAGTGGTGCAAAGTGTGGTGTGAGATGATGAGTTTATGTCTTCTTATAACCATCCAATTCTATTAACCAATGGGTCTTGTGTTTGTAGAAGTACATACATAATCTTCATGCAATCTAAGGGGGATCAAGTAGGATCAAAGAAGATTAAGCAAATCTTGAGAGTGGGCCACCTAGTAGCCATCCACTTACATGGGGGGGGGGGGTGTCTAAGTGTAAGTTTGATGGTAAGTTAAGTGATTAGTTAGGATTCTAAGTGTATTAGTTAGTGATCATGCATATCATGTGTTATATAGTGTGTTAAGGTGTTCGGGGATCATAACTAGCTCAAAAACATTAAAACAATGCTTCTAGTATAATTTTGGTGTTTCGGGTAGTGTCCGGTTGTTCGGTTAGATACCGGTTCGTTAAAGTGTCAAACTATACCATTTGGTGTTCATTATGTACCTTTTTGTGACACTATTAATTCCCGACACTTAGGAAAGCCTTCAGGACCAGTTTGTCATATTTTTGCATGATACAAGCTTATTAAAATGCTGAATTATGCAGAATTCTGCACTTTATGTAGGTTTTAGTCACTTTCCGGCACTTTAACTATCACTAGAATAAGCAGTTTTGTGGTTCTTACTTCCCTACACACTATACTAGTGTAGAACTTGGTATCTGGCTCATACTGGATCTCAAAACACTGTCTGCCTATGTACTGAACCCCGTCAGCATATTCCTGATTTATCCGGTAACTGTGCTAACTGTGCTTTGTGCATCATGTATGTCAATAAAGTTTGCATGTAATAATAATGTGACAGTATGCAATATGTGATGCACATGTAAGTAGGATGCAGTAATCAGAAAGCAGTTCAAGTCATTAATTGTAATTCAGCACAGTCATTAAGCACTAATCAAGATTAATTAATTGTACGGATACTTGTATTTTTTACGGTTGTCACATTATCCCCCTGTTAAGAAAATTTCATCCTCGAAATTTATACTACCTTAACTCCTTAAGGTTACATTATGAGTGTATGTATATGAATAATACTGAGGTAGATATCCACAAAACCGAATCAAAACTCATTCGAATCGGGCGAAACCAAGGACATCTTACCATGTTAAGAACCTAATGGTTAAAAGGTATGCCTTTCAGAATTTGATGTTAAAGGACACAAGAGGTATAGACGTATAATCTAGTGTAACTTAGTTAACAGGGTGCCACAAAGGGGTTTTGACCGATGGATTCTCAAACAATCGGTCACATATGCAAACGAATTTTCACAAACCATAGCGTCCGCTATATGAACTCAAAATCAACAACTTGAATATGAAAATGATCTGCCAACTTTCAAATAAATAAATGGTAAGGATTAGTGTGTTGACATTCTTGAATTGCGAAAATACACCGAATGAAATACAAGCGAATCTGGTGTATCATTGTCTTGATTCGTAGTTGCATCAGGAATGTTTAAATGACAGGTCAAACAAAAGTATATGTAGTTTTGTGTGAAGCGATTGACCATGATTAGCACAAGCTACAAATTTGTAATGACACCACAAGGTGTCGTAATTGACATATTTCAATAATAGCGGTAACCGAACAAGTTCACCGTGTTTGTAAACAATTGAAAGTGTATTGAAACAATTCTAAAAATTTAATTTAAATAGCGTCATGGGGTTTTCAATCGAATGTGGAACATCAAAGAACTACTGTTTCTGATTGGAGATGGAAAACAATAAACACTGCAAGGTATTCAATTTGTAACGAAAGAATCGTTAGGAGGTACACCGTGATATGAAATGAATCTAGGTACCATGCAACTGTGTTGAGACCGCTTTTATCGCGATAAACAAAACAGATTTAGAACAATTAAGTAGACAATTAAATTCGTGTATAGGGTGCGTAACTAAATCAGCGCAAGCTTCAATTCTGTGAAAATATCACCGCAAGGTATCGAAACCCATCAAACTATTTAGTGGAGTCGTAGGCCAACTAAGTCTGCTACGACTCGAAATGAAAGAATCTTTGCAAAAATATTTGTATATGATGCTTTCAATACATCATATGACGTCTTAAACTGGATATGCGAAATGGATAAGTTCAAGCAATTGAACTTGGTTCTAGCGTAATCTGACAATAAACGTACGTATCAACAAGGGAATCTCAGCA
The DNA here is from genome assembly GCA_030545235.1 of Helianthus tuberosus. NCBI lineage: Eukaryota > Viridiplantae > Streptophyta > Magnoliopsida > Asterales > Asteraceae > Helianthus > Helianthus tuberosus. The sequence continues at coordinate 109,142,126 of CM060392.1, forward strand.
TGGTTACAAAGATAAACCATGAATGTAACTTGAAATGAAAGAAATTTCAAGAAAGTGTGTTGACTTGGTAGCAAAAGAGCAAACAATTACAATAACGTAGGTTACTCGAATCATAAACTAATAGTTAGCTTTAGCAAAATAATATTTAAACTTTAATGAAGCGTTTATTCGAAATGAAACCGCATGCGTAGCAAAAGGTGCATGCATAACATATAAGTTTCCAAGTAATGAAGCAATGGGTATCTGCTAAAATGAAGAAATGACCAAGTATCGAAGCAAATGTGTGTTCGCTCTCAGCGAGGAAAATTAACGTGATGCAGCTACCATTAAGGGGAGTAGAGATGCAAACATCTACTCGCTAGAAGCAAAAGTGAAGATTTCAACAAAAGAATTTTGAGTACTTTCTTGTTTGGTTAACTGAAATAGCATATATGTCAGGATAATGGTATTTGCTTGAGTTAACGGATGTGGTTCCTAAGTAACAACCTTTACGAGTTTGGACCTGGGTTCCCAAAGATCCTAAGTACATGTTTTCTAGATTCTCAAAGTTTCGTATTCTGTGTAAAACTGTTTTGTGCATTGCGTAGGAGGCACAAATTTTGTGTATGTTTAAAACAAGTTATTGTCCCACAATTTCCCTGGTATACTTTCTTCCAGAATTTACAGCTAATGACATTCGATCATTGACCAGTCGTGTGATAGTAGTTGGATCCTCACAGTTAGTTAAATAAGCAACTCGTTAATCCTTAGCAAGAGTCGCCGACTCTTGTTGGTTAGCTCGTTCGGCTCCTGGTAGTGTGATGTTCGTACGAAAGCTATCGTCCTTCTTCTTGATGAGCAAAACTGGGGTTACTCAAAACGGAGAACTTGGTCTGTTATCTTCCTTCTCTATCAACTACTGAGATTACACTGACAATCCTTGCATCTCTGAAGGTGTAAGTCGCTACGGTGCATCGATTACAGGCGCGGCGCCTGGAATCAAATCGATGTGAATTTCGACTTGTCATGGAGGAGATAATTCTGGCAAGTCTTTGGGGAAGTCCTCAGGATATTTCCTTATCACAGGAATATCTTCGAGTTTTGGTTCTTCGGCTCCCTTGCCCACGACATGAGCCAAGAAAACAACACATCCTTTACGCAACAACTTTCGTGCCTTCAAGCAATTAGTAATTTGTAGAGGCGTATCCTGCTTCATGAGTCACGATCGTTTCTTCATTCGCCATCGGGATGCGGATATCAATCTCCGCTCGATTGTTCGACAACCAATCCATCCAACTAACCTCGTCGAAGCTTCCCAACTCAGCTGGCAGTGGATCAAGCGTAAACTCACGCTCTCCGGGTTCTATCTTGCCGTTTCCAATTACTTCGTTGGCTTCCACTAGCTTTCCATTAGCTAGTTCTATCGAGTGCGGGTTATCTAACTTACTTGCTACTAAACCAAGTATTCTCTCACACTCTAGAGATGCGAAGCTAAAATTTGCAATAGTATCTAGCAGCGCAGATGCATAATGTTGACTAATATGGGACGTACCGATATCCATGCTTGGATTCCTGGTGTGTCTCCCTAGCTCCGGTGTTGAGCTTTCATTCTTGTGCCTGATTGTTTTTAGGGCAATATTTTCTGAAATGCTATTTGCTTCCACAGTTAAAACAACCTTGAGTACGTTTCTGTTTGTCACTCGTTCTGCCTTGATAATCGTCATTGTAGTTGTTTCCTTCGTGATTCTCGCTACCATCTTGGCCTCCATTTCTACGCTCAGTATCTTGCCTACAAGTTTCCTTGGGATGCCCCCTCTTGCCACAGTTATCACATTTCCCATATTTACATCGCCCGACATGATAACGTAGAGAGTTGTCGCACTTAGGTGGGATACCCATGTAGTCTTTTCCCTTTTTGACCTTCTTCTTGTTACTCGCCCGAGTAACCTTCTTGAAATTAGCGAGCTTTCTCTTGTTATCTCCAGACGACTCTACAGGTGTCTCCTTTTTCTCTTCCGAAGTGGAAAATTTTCCTAGTCTAATCGCTTCTTCAGTGAGCGCCACACTTATGTCGATAGCCTCGGTGATCGTTGGAGGTTTGGATGTTGTTACCAGGCTTAGAATCTGAGGTGCCAATCCCCCGATGAAGCGTTCGATCTTCCTAGATTCTGGTTCCACCAAACGTGAAGCAACTTGTGATAAATCGTCAAATCTCTGCACATACTCAGTTATCTTTGGACCTTCCATTTTCAAGTTCCACAGTTCAGTCTCCAACTTCTGGACTTCTGCCCTCGAGCAATATCTCTTACGTATCAATTCTTTCAGTTCGTCCCACGACAAAGCATACGCAGCAGTCTCGCCCAACGTTTGAACCTGAAGGTTCAACCATGACAGAGCCCCATCTACAAATAGTCCAGCTATGTACGTGACCTGATGTTCGAGGGTACATTTACTGAATCGCAAAACATAATCCATCTTCTCAACCCAACGCACAAAAGCTATGGCACCCCCAGTGCCGTCGAATTCTCAAGGTTTGTAGTTCAAGAACTGCTTGTAGGTGCAGCCGTTGGGTGGGTTATTTCCTGAGGTACCTTCGTCGCGTTCGAAGCGAAGGGCCTCGTGCGGTGCAATGGCCTGTGAGATGCGCTCTTGTAGTTATGCCGCTGTCGTCGGCAGAGGGTTGTTGGTATCGACGTTCTCGTGTATCGACATCTTCTAAGAAGAAGATCGGTTAGGTCAGGTCTTATTTGTTTAGGGAGTGCATATAGTTGTTTTAGAGGTCATATGTACATACACATAATAGATTATCATATCAACCAATCAAGCAATAGCATAATCATAGCATAACCAAGTAATTTGGGAATTATGTTTAATGAGAGCATAGCAAGCAAGCACGTAGCATTATAATTATAGCACACACATATAGATCAACAACGTGCTTAACAAAGACATAGCGACTGAGCTTTCATTGGTTATTGGCCACAAAGTATTGTCGCATGTTTAATGATGATTGGGCTCTCATTATTCTCCGACCACAATTGCATTGTCTTACAAAATGTATCACATCAAAAGGGACACCGGGTCACCCTACCCTTGTCCAACAAGTATATCAGTGTATCAAAATTACGTAGTCAGAAGTGGTCTTCAAAGGTCTCCATAATCCCGGCTTATCATTAGTGTCTTTACCCATATGTAATATAATCCGCATAATCCAGAAACCAACTATACTGGTGACTGAGGTGAAGGAGGAAAGAAAAGTAAACTGTTAACATGCGTGAACTCCTCCTAGAGCTTGTGTATATACGTCGAAGTAATTAACTGAACTGCTGCTCGAGCATCAAAACCTGGGAAAGGTGTAATAGCAACAGGTGAGAGTGCAAAAGGAATCTTTGATAAATGTGGAAGACCAAAGTATACTGGCAATAGACAGGGTGGAGGACGTGGTGTCAGTTCAAGCTCCAAAACTCTGCGGCTCATATCCTCAAACTGTAGCTGATATTACAGGAGTAACTCATCATGTGGGTAGCCCCCATAATGTGAGGGATGGTAAGGATCTAATATCAGCATAGTGTATGATAGGAACCATCGAAATGGCTCGTCCAGCGATGTAGAGGTAAAAGTAGCAAACAGTGCGGCCTGTGAGGTCGGGGAAAAATGCTGCTGTAGCGAAAGGATCGCCATGCGGGTGCTGACCTGGAGTACCTTCCCGGGGTGCGGGTATGTCTTGAAATAAAGCGACAGGCATGTTGGCGCAATGGATGTCAGTCTCCATAGGAGCAACATCAGCGGGTGAAGGTGCAGGAACAAACGTCTCAACCAATAAGGAGATCATCAGGTGTAGGTACTGGGTCAGGTATAAGGGGTGCAATGTTTGGTAAACCAAAAGAAACAGGATCATGATCAAGCAAGGGCTCAGATCAGCAGGTGCAACATCAAGCTGACCCCAAAGGAACAGGAGGTGACTCAGGAGCAGGGTTTGGGTCGTGTAAAGGTGTGGCATCTCGATGCAGCAGACATAGCGACGTCGTCGCCTAAGTCAGTAGTAGAAAGCTGTAATCCGGCCGTCTGTAAGGCTACAGATGTCACAGACTCAAAGGAGTCTGAAATCGGGTGTATACTAGATTCAGAGGATAGCTTGATAACAGGGGTCTCAAGAAGTGAAATTAGTAACAACGTTCTCGTCTATCTTTCTATCATCATGGGCGTCAGCAGGAGGACCATCAATAAACATGTCAACGTCATCATCAACTGTTCGTCGACTAGCCAACCTTCGGAGGGAATGTCCACAGGAGGCACATTGTCAAGGATCGGAGCCATAGTGTGCTCACCATCGGGATGACCAGTGATGAAGTGGTCATGGACTGAAACAAGAGTGACGGGAGGATTCTTGTCAGAGAAACCTTCAGCAAGGGTAAAGTATCACCAAAATCTGGTAGTGCGGACTGTTGGAAGTCGTCCTCGTCCCTGGTCAGCATATCAGGATCACTCCCAGTGTCTGACGTAAATATCTCTGGTGCAGACGCAATCTCATTATCTGTGGCGGTAGCCATAGGGTTGTCAATGTCTGATAACTCGCCTTCTGAGGAAAGTGTCTTGTGTGCCGGTACATAATAATCATAGCATGTATATTCATAGCAATCACTATCACTTAGTATATTGCAAACAAGGATAACTCATCATGTAGTCATGTATTCACATTATTCTCCATGAAACTTTCTATCCTTCCTAGTCTCCCAGACTAACCCACCTAGTCTCCCAGACTACCTAGCCTCCCAGACTAAACACCCAGCCTCCCAAACTACCTAGCCTCCCAGACTAAACACCCAGTCTCCCAAACTAAATACCCAGTCTCCCAGACTAAACACCCAGTCTCTCAGACTGAAACACCTAGTCTCTCGGACTGAAACACCCAGTCTCTCAGACTGAAACACCCAGTCTCTCAGACGAAACTCCTTAGTCTCTCAGACTAAACTTCCTCGTTTCCCAAACTGAATTACCCAGTCTCTCAGTCTAAACTCCCAGTTTCCCAAACTGTCCCAACTAGTCTCTCAGACTAACTACCCAGTCTCTCAGACTGCCCCAGCTAGTCTCTCAGACTAACTCCCCAGTCTCTCAGACTGACCTCCCCAGTCTCTCAGACTGCCCCAGCTAGTCTCTCAGACTAACTCCCCAGTCTCTCAGACTGAACGAATTCTTTGAAATGTGATTTGTGTCTTTTGTTTGTAAAAATGTTTGTTTCCTGGATCTGGGCGTTTCGTGTATGCAATGAAAACATGTTTGTAAGAACGTTTTCGTGAGAGCCCTAATGATTGTAGTCTACACTCGAGAGAGAATCCTAGTTCGCTACAATCGAAGTTCTGATACCAAGCTGTCACACCCTGACTTTTGCGGAAGCGTGATTATGGTGTGACTTTCTTAATATCATTGCATTCAATCATAACATCAACTATATGATAAAACCATGGGTTTGTCATCCATTAAATAAGTTTAAAACATAACAACATTGTTTAAAACGTAGACTTCAAATTCAAGTTTTACAATCATATAAAATGCTTAGGAGTTCACTAAGGACTCATCAAAAGATATTAAATAGCACCAAGGTTTGGAAGGCGTGTCTTGTCCAGGAAAGAGACACACTGACCAAACTCAAAGACCATGGATGACATCTTTATTCTTAACGCAGCATAAAAACTTTCAACGCCCGCCAGATCCACTTACTAATTCCCTGAAATACATGTAGTTTGAAAAACATCAACAAAAGTTGAGCGAGTTCATGTGTTCGTTTGTGTATAAGTATAAACCTTAGAAATCATTGTAAGTATGTATGTAAGTTTGTAAATCCCGGTATGAAAGCAACAAGGAAAAAGAGATCACCAATGGGTTGCAAAGCCATTGATATGTGTGAAGTGATGCAGGAAAACTCAAACCTAGCAGATTTCGTCGATAAGACATAGTCACCACATGGTCCACCCAACGGACTCAGGGGTGGGGCTCGCTACACCCAAATAGATCTATCACTCATGTCCCACGGTCCTACAATGAGGATTAATGGCCTTAAGCGTTATACCCACCACTCACATGATCAAGCTGTACCCTTCCTTAGCTAACCATACAACATAAAATGTTCGTAAACAGTTTGTAATAATTGTAACATGTATTTCACCCCCGAAGTATAAAACTGAAAACAGTTAAAAGAAAAGGGGGGGCATGAACTCACAGTCTTGCGTCTTCAGTATCGTAACTCAAATCCCTTCAGCAAACACGACTACCTACAATGTGCTAATGTCTATTAGACGAACGGGTCGTGCCCTATCTTAGTATTTACGTTTCTGAGTTACGTTTCCTTTAAGGCCGCGTAAGAGTTAACCCAAGCTTACGCGGGGCACGACAGCAAGACAAAACTCCGGATAAGCTTCAGGACACGTGTCATCCACGTGTCACAACTATGCCATGACTCAGCAAACTTCATTTCGATCCAGACTTCCTCGCGGGCCGCATAGATTGTTCTTCGAGTTTACGCGGGCCGCGACGCGCCCCATTTCCAGCCCTATAAATAAGGAGTTCGAGTTTCATTTCAAATCGCTCAATTCTTTTCTTTCTCTTGTTCTCTTGTTCTGTCATTCTAATGTCAGAACTTCTAAATCCCGAAACTCTGCCCGTTATTAGGGTAATAACTCGATCACGGCTACGGTACTATATCCGATCGATTGAAACCGATCCGATTGATGTTTAAGTGCTGCCAATATCTGGCTATACTTTGTCATTAATTGTGAGGGTGTTGATCTCGTGATTATCGTTAAAGTTGAACTGAGTTAATACACTAATACGAGTTCCGTTGTGTCTAGAAATTATAACCCATAACCAGGGAGTGGCTAAGTTAGAATACTTAGCGATTAAGTAAACTTACTAGTTAAGTAAACTTAATAGTTAAGTAAACTTAGTAGTTAAATAAACTTAGTCATTAAGTTAACTTACTAATTAAGTACACTTAGCGGTTAAGAAAACTTAGCAGTTAAGTAAACTGAGTAAGTTAATTAATCCAAGTAATCGACTAAGTAAATTATAAGAGTTAAGATAGATTAATCATATAAACAACTAATCAGTTAAGTAGTTAAGTCAGTTAATTAATTAATCAATTAAGTCAGATTAATTAATTAGTTAAGTAAGATTAATTAAGCTAAGTAAGATTAATTAATCAGTTAAGCAAGAATAATTAAGCTAAGTGAGATTAATTAATCAGCTAAGTAAGCTAATCAGTAAACCGCTTAAGTTTAATAACAAGATATACATAAGGTAGATAATATCTAAATAAGTATATATGGGGTAGGTATTATCTAAGGAAAATATTAACTAAGGAAAATAATATATAAGGAAGGTTTTATCTACGGAAGTTTTTATCTAGGGAAGATTCAACTAAGGAAGATAACACCTAGGGAAATTCTATATAGGGGTAAAACTTATCTCTTAGCTATAAATAGAAAGCCTAGGAATTCATTTTCTTTGCTCATTCTTTCTATTCTTCTCTCTATACGTTGGTGTTCTAACCAATAATCACCGATACGATGTTCTTTCCGATCGATTCGGGAACCAACAAACGAATGCCAAAGTACTGTCCGAATAAGACTATACTTTGTGAATTTCGATGAATGCTAAAGTACTGTCTGAATAAGACTATACTTTGTGAATTTCGATGAATGCCAAAGTGTTGTCTAAATAAGACTATACTTTGTGAATTTCGTTAAGGTTCTGATCTCGTGACCATCGTCAGGTTTGATGTGGTTTTACACTAATAACGTATTCCACCCTGTTAAACTAAATGTTTAACTATCAGAAAACTCCCAGCAATACACTTACAATCCAACAAAATATTTAATCATCAGAAGATTCAGAACTCTAAAGAAAGTAGATGCTTAGTTATAAGAAAGCGTAGAATCAAGATTATATGCTAACAAGGTGAGTCATTCTCTTTTTATCAAAAGTATTTTACAATACCCAAATGTTTTCCAGTTATATATTATAGGGATTAAGTCTTGGTTATCTTAAATCATTGGCAGGTGGGGTATTGTGCACATTACTAATCTCTCACGGTTAGGTAAACAAACCTAAAAGTGATAATCATCACTACTTGGGTGAAAGGACCCAATAGTGGTATGACCATCGTCACCAGGGTGTGACACGGCGCCAGATAAAAATAAGATAGTAGCCATTGTAATCGCTCTTATGTTGTAATCTATAACAATGTGTCATTTTTGTACAAAATGAATAAACTCACCAGTATTTCCTGCTGACAAAATCTTTTTAAAACGCGTTTCAGATAATTACAGTAGATGGGAATAAGAGTTGGATACGACACTGACGGCATAAAGAAGTGGCTTATTTTATTAATTAAATTAAATTAAGAAATATTATTTTATGTAATCGGATTTATCCCATATTAAAAGCTACCTTTATAAAATGTGGGTTTATCCTCATCTATTTAAATAAATAAAATCCGGTGTTACTAAACTCTGATATTTTTCCTAACTCACGATCCTGATAAAATTTCCGCTGCAATGTTTTCAAAATAACCACCGGTACCACTTGGCTGCTCGCGGCTCCCGATTCCGTCTAGGGTGGGGTCGGGGGTCGTGACAAAAGGTGGTATCAGAGCCACTGATTTAAGCCAATAGGTGTTGTGATAATAATACCTAAGCTTAAATAAAAGAGTTAGGAAATTGCTATTAACTGGTAGCACACATGATAGCATTTAGACTTGAACTTAAGAAAAGATGCCTTAGTATAAGCTTCGAGATAAGCTAATTACTGGTGTAAATAAAGTGTGATGGGTTTTGGTATGCCGGGAGGATGATAACTAGAACGTTGCAAGTATGATAAATAAGCAATAACACTTGGCCACTGTTATTTCTTATTTATTAGTACTACTTTGTTCTAGAATATGACCCGTCATGTGAATACTAATTTCCTTATTATTTGTTGAAAGTCATAAGGCACTTTCCAAATCATGATTTAAGAAAGATCTATTTATGGGAAATACAAATTTCTTCTCCGGCAAGACTGGGTATGGTGTAGCAGACTCTCCAGCTTGTCCGGATATAATGGGGTTACCTCTCCGGCGAGAACCGGATAAGACGGGGTATATAATATGTCAAACAAGTGACAAGATTTCCCTAAATAGTATCATGACCTGATATCTGACTTGTTTTTGGAATATGAATCTGTTAAATACATTGACCTTATGAAGGATATGTATATTACAGCATGTGAAATATATGATTATATAGATATGTATATCTATAAGGAAATCCAAAAACCATAAGGATTGACAATTTAGAATAAAGCACAAGCATATGTGTCAATAATAATTATAGATTTCTTTATCAGGAATCTCTCGTATACACCTACAATTCCGATATCAAACATTATTGCGTTTGATCATCTATCTCGTAACTCGTGCGACAATATAAACGGCGGGAACCCTTTTAGTTGGGACGCAATCGAAAGTATAAGAATTTCCTATGTGTTACCTTAGATTATTAACGCAATAGGAAACCTGTAACTAAAAGTTGTGATAGGCACAAAACATCTCAAAACTTACAAGAGTAATTCTACTTTCTTTAAGAACTCTTGGGAAGATAAAAGTAACCACGACTAGATGTACTTACAAAGATTTTCTTCACCTATAATCCTCCTAAGATTACCACTAATAAAGAAGCCTATACGAAATACATGGGCTGCAAAGGACTAAAGTTGTCCAAACCATTAATATATATGTTAAGAAAAATGAAGGAATGTATGCTTCAAAGTTTAGACATTAAGATAGTGAGACCCGATCTTCAAAACACATGATCACAACGTATGCTTTGAAATGAAAAGAATGGAAAGAACTGACAGAAAGGAAATCCTGTCTGCTTCATAAAAAGGAATAAAATGGCAACGATGATTCCTGAGGTGATTGCTTAATTAGGTTTAGATTTGCAAACCAACAAGAGAAGTGACCACCAGGAGACAAGACAGACTAGCCGACAAAATTCGTCTCTATAATGAAAGCTGCAAGTCATGCACGAAAGTGAGACATAGCGTATATGGTCTCGGAATTCCTTTAACACTAGAGGCAGGGAACTGAAAGAAATTCTGACCGACGTTTTCCCAGAGGATCTATTTGGACTATCACCCGATCGTGAAGAGAAACTCAGAATTCATCTGAACAACACTGATTGTTATAACCCAAAGTTAAGACTAACATAGTAGTTGATGCTTTAAGTCATAAACAAGTACGTGCTCTTAGGTTAGATTGCGGATAGATTTAATGGAACAATTAAAGAGTACCCAAGAAACAGCAATCAAGGATGATACTGAAAGATTTAAAAAGGGATAATGAAGGAATCAGAAAAAGGAACTAAGGGAAAATTTGAAATTCCATAAAGAATTCGGATACCTATTCAAGGAACCCTACAAGAAAGGATTCTCGAAGAAACCCATAGAATTAAGTATTTGATGCATTGTGCAAGTAATATGAGGTATCGAGGTTTGAATAAGAATTTTTGATAGATAGGCATGAATAATGATATAGCAAGTTACAAGTATTTAGTTATTAGCAAGTTAAAACTAAACAATAGAGCCATTTAGGTTTACCTCAGCAATTAGAAATGCAAGTAGGGATATGGGATTGATAACAAAGAATTGTGTTACCAAAATTATTCAAAACAAAGAACGACACAATCTGGGTGATTGTGGATCAATTAACCAAGTCTGCTCAATCCCTACCAATAAAGGAAACCCTTTAGTATAAGACACTTAGTTAAGTCATGTAGACACGAAATAGTCTCATTACATAGAATCCCATCATCTATTGTATTAAATCAAGATAGTCACTTTACTTCTCATTTCTGGGAAAATTTTAACCCGACTTATTTTAAGCGGTGTGAAGGAACACTACACACCTAGAAAGACATGCTAAGTACATGTGTGATAAATATTGGTAAAAATAGGACTATCATTCATCACTCATAAGATTCTCCCATAAGTAGTATTGTCGTTTGAAGCACCTTATGGAGGAAGGTACCATCCATTATGTCGAACAGATATATGAGAAAAGCAACTATCGGGCCATGAGATCGGCAAACCATTAGAATTTTCAAATCAGAAAAAGAATGATACTAAAGGTCTCTCCGTGAAAAAGAGAATAGTCCGTTACGGCAAGAAAGAAAAGTTAAGTCTAAAATTTGTTGAACCATTCGAAATCCTTAAATAAATTGGATCAGTAGCTTATCAGCTAGAGTTATCAGAAGAAATGACAGGAATACATGATATGTTTCATGTATGCCACTTAAGGAATACCTAGCTGATAAATCTTTAGTTATACATCTTCAAGCTATAGAGGTAAATGAAAATTTTAAATCCATTGAAAGACCATACAAGTCAAAGATAAGAATCATAAAGCAGAGAGAATGGTTCTGGTCAAAGTAAAAGGGAGGACCTGAATATACGTGAGAATTAGGATCAAAGATGAAAAGAAAACATATTTACTTATTCCAATAAATCTCGAGGACGAGATTTTAAACAAGGTGGGGAGGATGTAACGACTCGCACCAAAATGTCTTAAAACGCTCCGTAAATGGAAACCCGGACCCCTAAAACCCAAATTCTTGTAAATAACCAAGAAAAGCAAGATTTTGGTTCGCTCGCAGGCCGCGTAAGAGTTAACCCAAGCTTACGCGGGGCGCGACAGCAAGACAAAACTCCGGATAAGCTTCAGGACACGTGTCATCTGTCACACCCTGGCTTTGCGGAAGCGTGGTTAACTTTGGTGTGACTTCTTAATACCATAGCTTAATCATAACAAGCTATATGAATTTAAAAACCATGCAAGTCATCCATTAAGTTTGAAAATCAAAATACAGTACCATTGTTTTTAACCAACAACCATGACCTTGTTCAACAGCATTACAACTTTATAACATAACATAAACGTGATTTAGGGATTGTGTCTTGTCCAGGTAAGAGACACAACCCTAAACCCTGATGACTTCATAAAAAGGTGCAGCGGAAAACGTTCCATACCGTGCCAGATCCGTTTAATTTCCTGAAATACATGTGAGTTGAAAAATCAACAATAATGTTGAGCGAGTTCATGTGCAAGTGAGTAAGTAAAAACACTTGTAAGTATAAAAGTTTCCTGGTATGTAGCAGTGTAAGAGGACTTGTGATCACCAATGGTTTGCAAGGCCATTAGCATGTTGTGAAATGCAAATAGTAAGACACGACCTAGCCGATTTTTGCGTTGGGCAACCAAGTCACTCCAGGTCCGTTCTGTTGGCCTCAGAGAGGTCCGTTTGGCCTAGAGCTGGGCTCGCTACACCCAGATAGATCTACCGCTCGAGTCCCTCGGTGTTCTAACTACCCATTCACATGATCTAAACCTCCTTACGTTATTCATACCGTGTATAAAGTACTTGTAAACAAAGTAACATGTATTTCACCCCCGCAGTTAAGAAAACTGAAAACAGTTAGAGAAAAGGGGGACATGAACTCACAGTGAATGCGTATCTCTATCAAGCGTCTCCAATACAGTAAGCTGTGCAACGACCTACAAGTGCTAATTCTATTAGACGGACGGCCGTGCTTTAGCTTTACAGTTTATGTTTGCGGGAAATAGTTAGACAACTATTTCGTGTTACATGTCGTATATACTTGGTAGTTATCTTCCTTCCCAAGGATGGGGGATTTAATACATGTGCGTATAATTCCGTCATTAAGTCTCACTTAATCCTTATATATATATCCATCTCCAAAATATAGGTATTTATCCCAAAAATACGTTGTTAAAGTACGCGTTCATAAATATTTCCGTAATTGTGTAAGTTACGTTTTGACATACAGGGGGTAATGTAATTACCGGTGTAACTTATATATTTATGGCGAAAGCGTTTGTATTACTTTTGGAGTCGTTATCGTTCGTAAACATTATTTTTACTCTAAAAATAATATTTATGTATTTCACAAAATAATCATAAACAGTGTGTGAAAATATATATTTATCACGTTAATATTTTGTGAAAATCCCACCTCCGAATATTTAGTAATTCAAGTCATGGCGAAATTTATGTTTTGAAATCATGTCAAAAATGATTCTAACACTTGTAATGTAAACAGGTTTAAGTGTTAGGTTTTTAAGAAAATTTCGCCAGAGTTTCCTCTGTAACTGGAGGTGGCCACGCTTTCAAGCGTATCATTTTCTTTTAACAAATCAATTCAACAACTTCTTTATTCAATCAAACAATTTCCGACACATCCAACTAGTCAACAAGTATGTAAATTTGCATAATCGCAGGAACTTGCAGTTTTTCCGCATCTTTAATGTGAATCACCTTTATATATGTAGATCTTTATACAAAGTAGCTTTAAGCTTGTAAAAACCTCGTGTTTAGAGAAATCCGCCTTTACAACTTCTAGTCATTTTTCCCAAAAATAGTTATTTTGTCGAAACACGTGTCACACAAGTGTTTACACACTTGTGCGCTCTAAATATCATTCTTAGTATTGTAAGATCCGTTTCTTAGAAAACATGGTTTCTTTTAAAGTGTGGTCCTTCAAAAGTACCACTCGCAGATACGTAGATCTGCTAGTTTTAAACACCATTGTACCGGTTAAATCACTTTTACACAAGTAAAATATTTTCTCACAAGTTCATGCTCTAAATGTGGTAGTGTTTCACCTTTAACCCTTGTATCTTTCAAAAACAAGTTTATGTGAAGATACTTGATCTTACAAAGTCGGGTTAAACGGAGATTCGCGCTACCACATCATAGATCGGGTCTAGATAAACACGAATTTCAAATACTACGACTTTTACACAAGTTATATGCTATTAACCTCCATTTTTGTGATTTTAGTAGACTTTAAAGTTTCAAAACGCATGTTTACGATATTTAACCGACGAAAGTTCTTTTAACCACTTTAGACATGCTTAAATATGAGTTTTAAACAATATACCTCTAGCTCGGGGCTAGGGAAGAATCGTGACGAAAAAGTGGTGGATAAAAGCTAACGAGAGTGGTCCTTCGCGTTCCGCTTGCACCAAAGCTCCTAATATGAGACCCTTGAAGCTTGAATGATCTTGGAATGCAATGATCACCAACCGAAAATATGATGGTGGGTGTGAGGGAGTTCGGCCGAGAGCTAGTGGGAGGGAGAGAGTGAAAGTTGTGGTGAGTTGTAGTGGTGATTAGTGGTGGTAAATCTCTATTATTTATAACCAAATCAAGTGCCATTACCCAATGAGTAATATGTCCTCTAGATACTAAGCCAACTTATTAAAATAATGAGTCTTGTACTCTTGTGTCCCCTAAGGCTTTTGGGGCCGGTTAGGGACTTGGGGGGGGGGGGTTGGTTCGATTGTAAGTAGTAATTAGGGAGGTTAGTTATGTTAAGTGGGGTTAACTAAGTACTTAACTTAGTTTGTTGTATGTTACGCGTTATGACGGGTGTTAGGGTAATCAGGGACCCTAACTAGTTCAGAAAATTATAAATAGTGAAAATATTAATATTTTCATGTTCCGGGTAAAGTCCGGGTGTCCGGTTGGATAGTAATCCGTTAAAGTCTTTTGTAACGCTTTAAAGTGTCGTTATTACATTTTTAGTGACACGTTTTGTTTCCAACACTTTTAGAAAGTGTCTAGTGTTATTTTCTCATGTTCTGACACTTTACTAGTCAGCTAGAAGCTGGATTAATTTTTAAAGTGCGTTGTTTGGTACTCAAAGTACGTTTTTGGCACATCCGAATCAGTGTATCTTATTCCTAGAGACGCGGTACCACAACCCTTATATTCCTACACTCACTACCAGTGTAGCCAAAATATATGAGGCTCTTAACAGGCCTTAGAGGCAGTGTCTGCCTGATGCTGGTTATTTCAGCATGTTCACTGTGTATCCGTTTAGTGCTACTGTGCTTTTTGTGCATCATGTTTGTCACTAGGGTTCAGTATGTAATCAATGTAGTGACAGCAAATAAAGTATGATGCAAGTAAGTGCATGTATCAGTATGCAGGTAGCAGTTTATCAGCTAGTTCAATCAAGCACAGTAATCAAGTAGTAATTAATCATTAATTAAGTTGTACGGATACCTGGTTTAGTGCGGGTTGTCACATTCTCCCCCCGTTAAATAAATTTCGTCCCGAAATTTAAGTTCTGCTTGTAGATGCAGAGTTCTTAGGAAATAGGTGGGGGTATTTCTCTTTCATCCGGTCCTCACGTTCCCAGGTAAATTCAGGACCATGTCTGGCATTCCAACGTACTTTGACGAGTTTGACACTGCTCCGGCGGGTCTTGTTAACTTTCCAATCCGTGACCTCAACAGGTTCTTCAACGAAGTGGAGCGTGTCGTCAATATGAATCTCGTCGATAGGAATGGCGACGTCAACTTGAGTTTGACTTTTCTTTAAATTGGATACATGAAATGTATCGTGAACACCATTTAGTTCAGCGGGTAGGTCCAACTTGTATGCTACCGTCCCAATTCTTTCTAGAATTCTAAAGGGACCAATGTAGCGTGGATTTAGCTTTCCACGCTTTCCAAAGCGTGCTACCCCTTTCCAGGGTGAAACCTTTAACAACACCATTTCTCCGACTTGGAAGTCCACATGCTTCCGGTTTGGATCCGCATAGGCCTTTTGCCTGTGGCGAGCGGCTTCGATATGTTTAAGAATCTGCGCAATCTTGTCTGTCGTCTCTTGGACGATTTCGGGACCGGCAAGCTGCCTATCACCTGCGTCAGCCCAACATAGTGGTGATCGACACTTGCGTCCGTATAGGGCTTCAAAAGGCGCAACACCAATACTGGTGTGGTAGCTGTTGTTATATGAGAATTCGACCAGGGGTAAGTGTTTATCCCAGCTACCTCCCAAATCCATAACACATGCTCTCAGCATGTCCTCCAAAGTTTGTATCGTGCGCTCGCTCTGGCCATCAGTTTGCGGATGAAACGCAGTGCTCAGATTCAATTGAGAGCCAAAAGCTTCTTGGAAGGATTGCCATATTCTTGACACAAACCTTCCGTCTCTATCAGAAATGATTGAGAGAGGCACTCCATGCCGTGCGACGATCTCTCTCATGTAAATTTCAGCCAATTTGCTTGTGTTATCCTTTTCTCTGATAGGTAAGAAGTGTGCTGTCTTTGTTAGGCGGTCAACTATTACCCAAATCATATCATGGCCTCTTGGCGTTCTTGGCAGTTTTGTAACAAAATCCATTGAGATTTGTTCCCATTTCCACTTGGGAATCTCAGGTTGTTGCAGAAGTCCCGAAGGCTTCTGGTATTCCGCCTTGACCTTAGCGCACGTTAAACATTTGCTTACGTAAACAGCAACGTCGCCTTTCATCCTAGGCCACCAATGGTAATCTTTGAGATCCTGGTACATCTTATCCGATCCAGGGTGGATAGAGTACCGTGACTTGTGCGCTTCGTTGAAAATAACTTCCCTTAATCCACCAAACAGAGGAACCCAAATCCTTTTCTCAAAACATAACGTCCCTTCCTCGTTTGGTACCAAAAGCTTCTCCATTCCACGGAGATATTCTTCCTCAAGGTTTCCCTCCTTGAGAGCTTCCTTTTGTGCAGCGCGAATGCGCAAGGAAAGATCGGTTCGTATAATCATTTCCAAAGCTCTAACCCTTATGGGCTTGATCCTTTCTTTACGACTTAGGGCATCGGCGACTACATTCGCCTTCCCTGGGTGATACTTTATCTCGCAGTCGTAATCGTTCAACAATTCAACCCAACGTCTTTGCCTCATATTCAGCTCTTTCTGGTTGAATATATGCTGTAAGCTCTTGTGATCTGTGAAGATTGTGCACTTTGTACCATACAGGTAGTGTCTCCAGATCTTTAAAGCGAAAACCACTGCGCCAAGCTCTAAATCGTGGGTGGTATAGTTCTTTTCGTGCACTTTCAGTTGGCGTGATGCGTAAGCAATGACCTTTTGGCGTTGCATCAACACACAACCCAATCCTTGACGCGATGCGTCGCAGTATACCACAAAGTCATCAGTACCTTCTGGTAGAGCTAAGATTGGCGCGTTGCAGAGCTTATCTTTTAATATCTGAAACGCTTCATCCTGTTTGATTCCCCAATCAAACGTCTTGTCCTTCTGCGTGAGGAGCGTCAAAGGTTGAGCGATTTTCGAAAAATCCTCGATGAACCTTCGATAGTAGCCAGCCAAACCCAAGAATTGTCGAATCTCGGTTGGCGTTGTAGGCGTCTCCCAATTCTTGATTGCCTCGATCTTTGTGGGATCAACATGAATTCCATCCCCATTAACCACATGTCCAAGAAACTGGACTTCGCGTAGCCAAAACTCGCACTTGGAGAATTTGGCGTACAGCTGTTCCTTCTTTAGCAGCTCCAATATGGTTCTAAGATGTTGTTCGTGTTCAGCCTTTGTCTTTGAGTAAATCAGGATGTCGTCGATGAATACAATCACGAACTTGTCTAAGTGTGGCTTGCAAACTCTATTCATTAGATCCATGAATACCGCAGGTGCGTTCGTCAAACCGAATGGCATAACGAGGAACTCGTAGTGTCCATAACGAGTTCGGAAGGCTGTTTTCGGGATACTTTCCTCCTGTATCCTTAGTTGATGGTATCCAGATCGAAGATCGATCTTAGAGTAACAGCTTGAGCCTTGAAGTTGATCGAACAGATCGTCGATTCTTGGCAGGGGATACCTGTTCTTGATCGTCAGCTTGTTCAATTCTCTGTAGTCAATACACATGCGGAAACTTCCGTCCTTCTTCTTGACAAACAAGACCGGAGCTCCCCAAGGCGAGAAGCTTGGTCGGATAAAACCCTTGTCTAACAACTCTTGAAGTTGTGTTGACAATTCCTGCATCTCAGATGGCGCAAGTCTATAAGGTGTCTTAGCTACAGGTGTGGCGCCTGGAACTAAGTCAATGTGAAACTCCACTTGCCTCTGGGGTGGCAGTCCGGGTAAGTCTTCTGGGAAGACTTCTGGATACTCCCTTACGACAGGGATGTCTTCGATCCTTGGCTCGGCAGCCTTCTTATCCACGATGTGTGCCAGAAAAGCAACACATCCTTTCTGTAAACACTTCCTTGCCTTCAAATAGCTGATAATCCGCAACGGCGTCTCACGCTTCTCTCCATGAACAACAATGGTCTCACCATCCTCGGTTGGAATACGAACAACCTTTTCGTGGCAAACTATCTCAGCTTTATTGCCCGATAACCAATCCATTCCTACTACCACGTCGAAGCTTCCCAATTGGACTGGTAGTAGATCCAAGGCAAACTCACGTTCTCCTAATTCGATCACACAGCCTCTGATAACATCATTGGCTTCTACCAACTTTCCATTAGCCAATTCAATTGCGTAGGGAATGTCTAACTTATTAGCGGCTAGCCCAAGTATATTCTTAAATTCTAGTGATACGAAGCTATAGTCGGCACCAGTATCAAACAGAACAGATGCATAGCGTTGATTGATAGGGAACGTACCCGTAACAACGTTGGGATCCTGGCGTGCTTCCCGTGCACCGATCTGGAACACCCTTCCACGGGCTTGGTTCAATCCCGGGCAATCCTTCTTGAAGTGCCCAACGTCTCCGCAATGAAAACATCCTAATCTTTTTCCACTTCCTGCACCATCCCCAACTGGCGGGTTGTTTTGATTGGCAGTTCCGGCTTGATTTGCGTTGTAGCCTCGATTATTCCCTTGTGGGCGATTTCCCAAACCACCACGATTATCGTTCCTATTTCCATGTCCTCCCTGGCCTCCGCGGCCAGCAGTGGCCCAACAAGAATCCTTCAAGTGGCCAGGTTTTCCACACGAATCACATACCCTCAAACCACATCGGCCAGAATGGTGACGCTGGCAGGCGTTGCACTTGGGCTGGGTGCCCATATATCCCTTTCCTTTCCTTCCACTGCCAGTCGTACCCTGAGCTGGCGTGTTTGGTGCCCCTCTCTTACCATCACCGCTAACACTTTGTTTGAAGTTTGAAAACTTTCTTTTGTTGCTTCCGGACGACTCAACATGAGTCTCTTTCTCCTTTGCCTTTACATCACCAAACTTGTTTAAACGAATCCCCTCCTCGGTGAGAGCCACGCTCAAATCGATGGCTTCAGTGATAGTTGCTGGTTTGGAGGAGGTTACCATGCTTATTATTTGGGGAGCCAAACCCCAAATGAAGCGCTCGATTCGCTTGTATCCTGGCGTAACCATGTAAGGAACCACTTGAGATAGGTCATGAAACCTCTGAATGTACTCTGCTACCTTCGGACCGTCCATTTTTAGGTGCCAAAATTCAGTCTCCAACCTTTGAATTTCTGCGCGTGAACAGTACTTCTTGCGCATTAGTTCTTTCAACTCGGCCCAAGTCAGGGCGTAGGCGGCAGCTTCGCCTAAGGTTTGTACTTGTAAGTTCCACCAAGATAGGGCTCCGTCTAGAAACAGCCCTGAGATGTAAGTGACCTGCTGGTCGAGCGCACATTTGCTCATGCGGATGGTGGAATCAGTCTTCTCGGCCCAACGAGTAAAAGCGATAGCGCCTCCGGTGCCATCGAAGTTGGTGGGCTTGCAGTCTAAGAACTGCTTGTATGTGCACCCGTGGGGTGGATTATTGCTGCCCTGGTTAATACTTCTGCTCGTTCCGGGCTGAGATGCTGCATACTGTGCTATGGCAGCGGCAATGATTTGTTGCAGTTCTGCCTCGTTAGTGGGCATGCGCGTTTCGCGTCTTGGTGGCATCTTCTAAAAGACGTTTCACATAGGTTAGTGAAGTGTACGTATGCATTCAACAATACCAACACATAACACCTCATGTTATCAACAAGTCAATCACATAACCTCTTATGCTATAGGACATAAACAATTGATTGAACATCGCATGTGATGAGAATACTGCGATTGTATTGCCACAATTTGAGACCACAATGTAAAGCTCACAAGTACACCACTATATCATACTACATCAATGACTTAGTAGGGGACGACCCTAGACAAGTCGTGCGTTCACTGGACATGTTCAGGAGTCTCTGGTTCGTCCATTCTCAAATTCCAGGACTCCACGTCAAGTTTCTGAGTTTCAGTCCTAAAACAACATTTCTTCTCAATCGTTTCCTTGAGCTCGTCCCAGCTCAGTGCATAAGCAGCGTCTGTGCCAAGGGTTTGAACCTAGAAGTTCCATAAGAGAGTGTGCCATCTAGCAACATCCCCGAGATATAGGTAACACTCTGTTGGGGCGAACAGTTTCTCGTTCTTAGAATGGAGTTGGTCTCTTCGGACCAACGAACAAATGCAACGGTGCCTCCTCTTTTACCAAAGTTCAAAGGCTTGCAGTTCAGGAACTGTTTATAGGTGCAGCCAGTTGGATGGTTACTCCCAGTAATGCCATCGTTGTACTAGAGCGGAGGGCTTCATGTCGTGCATTTATTGGTGAGATGCGTTCTTGCAGCTCGGCTTCTGTCCTTGGCAATGTACTGGTGTTTGTGTCACGCCTGGGTGACATTCCCTTTTTGTCGAAATAGCGTGAAGCGGTTTGGACAATGTTTCAATTGTCTATGGGGTATATATATAGCAACGTAAGCCATCACCCCATTTCACACGTAAATATACTCACTGTATAAGTGGGGAAATAAATTCCTGAGCCTTCACATAGGCTTGTCAATTTGGCTTGTTGCTTGTAATAGAATGAACTTGAGGCTACATCGCCTTGGTCATTCATGTTTAAGTTATTTCCTGCTGCATTGGTTATCATTAGCTTGACCCGCAGAGTCCACCAGGATTCCTGTGCACTACAAATCGTTATTACGTGGGCCCCCGTAATAATAAATTGTCTTGCACAGTTACCCCAAATTTTCTCCCATCCAAGCAGATGATCAATCAACAGCCGGTGCATCGGCATGAACAGGGTCATACTCCAATGCGGGGTCAGGAGCAACGCCTGGCTCAGGGGCCACGGCTAGCTCTGAATCAAAAACTCCACCTCAAGATCAGCTGTATCAACACACAGGGGTCGATAGGGCTACAGGATCCCCCAAGGGCTGGTCTAAGCGCATGAACTCAATGTCATGGTCTGGATCAACACCAGGCGGAAAAACAGGATTGTCCTCAATATCGCGATCAAACTCAAAACTGTGTGCGGGATCCGGTGCAGCTAATGATGCCCTATCAGGGTCAGCGTCGTGTAAGTAGTGCTGCATTCCCTGTGTGTGCGAAGATGCGGATGTTAGAAACTCAAATGAGTCTGGGATAGGGGAATGGACATGAGTTTCCCCCTACAGGAGCGTCCGCATGCAGTAGTCTAATACCAGCAGCAATAGGGCCTCGCCCTCAAGTGGGTCCTCCTCTTAGTAGTTCGACATCGTCTTCAGAGACAACGTCGGGGGCATATCAACAACGAGAATAGCGGCAGGGGGCAAATTCCCAACAAGGTAGCCATTAGTAGGCTCTGTTACGACTTTTAGGCAGCGCACAGAGGGCTGAGAGTCGTCGTTGTCTGTGCCGGTAGTATCAGAAATGTACACCTCGTGCTTCGATGAAACTATGTCGTCTGATACTATGGTCATGGGATTTGTAGTGTCCGTCTTTCTAGTACTTGATGAAAGCATGACGTTTGTAACACAAACACATATACGTATAATAATCAATCATATAGTCATAATAACATGTAGTCATCACGTAACATTCAAATTATCCTTCTAGTCCCACTAGCCAACACTTCTAGTCCCACTAGCCAACACTTCTAGTCCCACTAACCAACACTTCTAGTCCCACTAGTCAACACTTCTAGTCCCACTAGTCAACACTTCTAGTCCCACTAGCCAACACTTCTAGTCCCACTAGTCAACACTTCTAGTCCCACTAGTCAATACTTCTAGTCCCACTAGCCTCCTACCTCAGCCTCCCAGACTGAGCCTAAAATATCGAATAAAATGTGCTCAACATTTGTTTGTAAAAAGTTGTGGATCTGGACTTAAGTGGTATGCAGTAAAAATGTTTTCGTGAGAGCCCTAGTGATCATAGTCTAGACTCAAGAAGGAATCCTAGTTCGCTATGATCAGAGCTCTGATACCAAGCTGTCACACCCTGGCTTTGCGGAAGCGTGGTTAACTTTGGTGTGACTTCTTAATACCATAGCTTAATCATAACAAGCTATATGAATTTAAAAACCATGCAAGTCATCCATTAAGTTTGAAAATCAAAATACAGTACCATTGTTTTTAACCAACAACCATGACCTTGTTCAACAGCATTACAACTTTATAACATAACATAAACGTGATTTAGGGATTGTGTCTTGTCCAGGTAAGAGACACAACCCTAAACCCTGATGACTTCATAAAAAGGTGCAGCGGAAAACGTTCCATACCGTGCCAGATCCGTTTAATTTCCTGAAATACATGTGAGTTGAAAAATCAACAATAATGTTGAGCGAGTTCATGTGCAAGTGAGTAAGTAAAAACACTTGTAAGTATAAAAGTTTCCTGGTATGTAGCAGTGTAAGAGGACTTGTGATCACCAATGGTTTGCAAGGCCATTAGCATGTTGTGAAATGCAAATAGTAAGACACGACCTAGCCGATTTTTGCGTTGGGCAACCAAGTCACTCCAGGTCCGTTCTGTTGGCCTCAGAGAGGTCCGTTTGGCCTAGAGCTGGGCTCGCTACACCCAGATAGATCTACCGCTCGAGTCCCTCGGTGTTCTAACTACCCATTCACATGATCTAAACCTCCTTACGTTATTCATACCGTGTATAAAGTACTTGTAAACAAAGTAACATGTATTTCACCCCCGCAGTTAAGAAAACTGAAAACAGTTAGAGAAAAGGGGGACATGAACTCACAGTGAATGCGTATCTCTATCAAGCGTCTCCAATACAGTAAGCTGTGCAACGACCTACAAGTGCTAATTCTATTAGACGGACGGCCGTGCTTTAGCTTTACAGTTTATGTTTGCGGGAAATAGTTAGACAACTATTTCGTGTTACATGTCGTATATACTTGGTAGTTATCTTCCTTCCCAAGGATGGGGGATTTAATACATGTGCGTATAATTCCGTCATTAAGTCTCACTTAATCCTTATATATATATCCATCTCCAAAATATAGGTATTTATCCCAAAAATACGTTGTTAAAGTACGCGTTCATAAATATTTCCGTAATTGTGTAAGTTACGTTTTGACATACAGGGGGTAATGTAATTACCGGTGTAACTTATATATTTATGGCGAAAACGTTTGTATTACTTTTGGAGTCGTTATCATTCGTAAACATTATTTTTACTCTAAAAATAATATTTATGTATTTCACAAAATAATCATAAACAGTGTGTGAAAATATATATTTATCACGTTAATATTTTGTGAAAATCCCACCTCCGAATATTTAGTAATTCAAGTCATGGCGAAATTTATGTTTTGAAATCATGTCAAAAATGATTCTAACACTTGTAATGTAAACAGGTTTAAGTGTTAGGTTTTTAAGAAAATTTCGCCAGAGTTTCCTCTGTAACTGGAGGTGGCCACGCTTTCAAGCGTATCATTTTCTTTTAACAAATCAATTCAACAACTTCTTTATTCAATCAAACAATTTCCGACACATCCAACTAGTCAACAAGTATGTAAATTTGCATAATCGCAGGAACTTGCAGTTTTTCCGCATCTTTAATGTGAATCACCTTTATATATGTAGATCTTTATACAAAGTAGCTTTAAGCTTGTAAAAACCTCGTGTTTAGAGAAATCCGCCTTTACAACTTCTAGTCATTTTTCCCAAAAATAGTTATTTTGTCGAAACACGTGTCACACAAGTGTTTACACACTTGTGCGCTCTAAATATCATTCTTAGTATTGTAAGATCCGTTTCTTAGAAAACATGGTTTCTTTTAAAGTGTGGTCCTTCAAAAGTACCACTCGCAGATACGTAGATCTGCTAGTTTTAAACACCATTGTACCGGTTAAATCACTTTTACACAAGTAAAATATTTTCTCACAAGTTCATGCTCTAAATGTGGTAGTGTTTCACCTTTAACCCTTGTATCTTTCAAAAACAAGTTTATGTGAAGATACTTGATCTTACAAAGTCGGGTTAAACGGAGATTCGCGCTACCACATCATAGATCGGGTCTAGATAAACACGAATTTCAAATACTACGACTTTTACACAAGTTATATGCTATTAACCTCCATTTTTGTGATTTTAGTAGACTTTAAAGTTTCAAAACGCATGTTTACGATATTTAACCGACGAAAGTTCTTTTAACCACTTTAGACATGCTTAAATATGAGTTTTAAACAATATACCTCTAGCTCGGGGCTAGGGAAGAATCGTGACGAAAAAGTGGTGGATAAAAGCTAACGAGAGTGGTCCTTCGCGTTCCGCTTGCACCAAAGCTCCTAATATGAGACCCTTGAAGCTTGAA
Source organism: Helianthus tuberosus (assembly GCA_030545235.1). Taxonomy (NCBI): domain Eukaryota; kingdom Viridiplantae; phylum Streptophyta; class Magnoliopsida; order Asterales; family Asteraceae; genus Helianthus; species Helianthus tuberosus. The sequence goes on from CM060392.1 coordinate 109,166,542, forward strand.
TGATCTTGGAATGCAATGATCACCAACCGAAAATATGATGGTGGGTGTGAGGGAGTTCGGCCGAGAGCTAGTGGGAGGGAGAGAGTGAAAGTTGTGGTGAGTTGTAGTGGTGATTAGTGGTGGTAAATCTCTATTATTTATAACCAAATCAAGTGCCATTACCCAATGAGTAATATGTCCTCTAGATACTAAGCCAACTTATTAAAATAATGAGTCTTGTACTCTTGTGTCCCCTAAGGCTTTTGGGGCCGGTTAGGGACTTGGGGGGGGGGGGGGGGGGTTGGTTCGATTGTAAGTAGTAATTAGGGAGGTTAGTTATGTTAAGTGGGGTTAACTAAGTACTTAACTTAGTTTGTTGTATGTTACGCGTTATGACGGGTGTTAGGGTAATCAGGGACCCTAACTAGTTCAGAAAATTATAAATAGTGAAAATATTAATATTTTCATGTTCCGGGTAAAGTCCGGGTGTCCGGTTGGATAGTAATCCGTTAAAGTCTTTTGTAACGCTTTAAAGTGTCGTTATTACATTTTTAGTGACACGTTTTGTTTCCAACACTTTTAGAAAGTGTCTAGTGTTATTTTCTCATGTTCTGGCACTTTACTAGTCAGCTAGAAGCTGGATTAATTTTTAAAGTGCGTTGTTTGGTACTCAAAGTACGTTTTTGGCACATCCGAATCAGTGTATCTTATTCCTAGAGACGCGGTACCACAACCCTTATATTCCTACACTCACTACCAGTGTAGCCAAAATATATGAGGCTCTTAACAGGCCTTAGAGGCAGTGTCTGCCTGATGCTGGTTATTTCAGCATGTTCACTGTGTATCCGTTTAGTGCTACTGTGCTTTTTGTGCATCATGTTTGTCACTAGGGTTCAGTATGTAATCAATGTAGTGACAGCAAATAAAGTATGATGCAAGTAAGTGCATGTATCAGTATGCAGGTAGCAGTTTATCAGCTAGTTCAATCAAGCACAGTAATCAAGTAGTAATTAATCATTAATTAAGTTGTACGGATACCTGGTTTAGTGCGGGTTGTCACATCATCCACGTGTCACAACTATGCCATCACTCAGCAAACTTCATTCTGATCCAGACTTCCTCGCGGGCTGCGTAGATTGTTCTTCGAGTTTACGCGGGCCGCGACGCGCCTCATTTCCAGCCCTATAAATAAGGAGTTCGAGTTTCATTTCAAATCGCTCAATTCTTTTCTTTCTCGTGTTCTCTTGTTCTGACATTCTAATGTCAGAACTTCTAAATCCCGAAACTCTGCCCGTTATTAGGGTAATAACTCGATCACGGCTACAGTACTATATCCGATCGATTGAAACCGATCCGATTGATGTTTAAGTGCTGCCAATATCTGGCTATACTTTGTCATTCATTGTGAGGGTGTTGATCTCGTGATTATTGTTAAAGTTGAACTGAGTTAATACACTAATACGAGTTCCGTTGTGTCTAGAAATTATAACCCATAACCAGGGAGTTGCTAAGTTAGAATACTTAGCGATTAAGTAAACTTACTAGTTAAGTAAACTTAATAGTTAAGTAAACTTAGTAGTTAAATAAACTTAGTCATTAAGTTAACTTACTAATTAAGTACACTTAGCGGTTAAGAAAACTTAGCAGTTAAGTAAACTGAGTAAGTTAATTAATCCAAGTAATCGACTAAGTAAATTATAAGAGTTAAGATAGATTAATCAGATAAACAACTAATCAGTTAAGTAGTTAAGTCAGTTAATTAATTAATCAATTAAGTCAGATTAATTAATTAGTTAAGTAAGATTGATTAAGCTAAGTAAGATTAATTAATCAGTTAAGCAAGATTAATTAAGCTAAGTGAGATTAATTAATCAGCTAAGTAAGCTAATCAGTAAACCGCTTAAGTTTAATAACAAGATATACATGAGGTAGATAATATCTAAATAAGTATATATGGGGTAGGTATTATCTAAGGAAAATAATATATAAGGAAGGTTTTATCTAGGGAAGGTTTTATCTAGGGAAGTTTCAACCAAGGAAGATAACACCTAGGGAAATTCTATATAGGGGTAAAACTTATCTCTTAGCTATAAATAGAAAGCCTAGGAATTCATTTTCTTTGCTCATTCTTTCTATTCTTCTCTCTATACGTTGGTGTTCTAACCAATAATCACCGATACGATATTCTTTCCGATCGATTCGGGAACCAACAAACGAATGCCAAAGTACTGTCCGAATAAGACTATACTTTGTGAATTTCGATGAATGCCAAAGTACTGTCTGAATAAGACTATACTTTGTGAATTTCGATGAATGCCAAAGTGCTGTCTAAATAAGACTATACTTTGTGAATTTCGTTAAGGTTCTGATCTCGTGACCATCGTTAGGTTTGATGTGGTTTTACACTAATAACGTATTGTTAAACTAAATGTTTAACTTTCAGAAAACTCCCATGTAACACCTCGAAAAATTCATGTCCAATATTATATTGACACGTGTCATGAACTTTAAACGTGTAAAGAATTAAGTTAGAAGGACTAAAGTTGACAAACAAGGAATCTATGTGTATAAAAGGATTCAAAGTGTCAACAATGGATAAATATATCTTGCAATAACCCTACACGATGTTTATACCCTTAAACGAATGAATCATGGATCATACGAAGCTAATTGTGAAAGAAAGTGAGAGATTACAACTACAGGGGTTAAATGTGTCAACATTTTTAAAGTACACCTCTGAGTGACCTTTTAGAGAACCTGAAGCTTTGTAACGATAAATTATACTCACTAGAATAAGTGATAGAAATTTCACAAGGTTTCGATAAAGTATGAGAAAGTTATGGTGGTATTCGTATACGAAGGGTTAAAGTCGTCAACGTTGAAATTTAAGGCCTTACGGGTGATCACAAAGTTAACCAAGGACTTAACGGTATTTGATTATGCATTGAAGCCCTTAAAAATAAAGTTAGAGGACCAAAAGTGCAAGAAATAAAGGTAAAACCACGTTTGAAAAGGATCAGGGGCCAAAATGTAATAAATGAAACTTGTTTGGCTGGTTACCCAGGTGCTGGTGTAGCACCACCACCAACACCCTCTGCCGTGGCGCTACACCACGGCCATATCTGGACCGAATTCATGCACACCTGCGAGTTCAGCAAGTTAAACCGACTTAGAAACCTTGTATTCGATTCTAGGGGCTTGTTTGATGGTTTTTCAAGCTTAGGGACACTTGTAATTGATCAGGGAACATCCATAGGCTATTATGGAATGATCTTGTTGCATCTAAAGTCCTATATAAGAACCCATTGTTGCAACACTTTGGCATACACTTTGAAAACCATTCAAACTCAACTTATGGAGATTGCTGGAGCTCAAGGACACTTCTCACAAGTCATTAGTCGTGCATAGGACTATTGAAAGCTTCCTTAACCTTCCTTTATTCGGTTTTGCTTAGTTAATTAGCTTAAAGTCAAACCGTCGTAATTAAGATTTGACTTCGTCATTAATCTTAAATTGTCCAGTCAAATTTCAAATTGAAAGTACCTATGAGTTGGTAATTATGTGGGCAATAAACCCTTAAAAGGGCACCCTCTGATTCCCACTCTAACTAGGTCAATTGTCGAGTCAAAGTTAATCTTAAAAAGTCAACAGAAAGCTAATTTTCAAATAAATGCATAATTAGCAATGTAGAAGCTATGCAACCTGTTTTTTCATTAATATAACTTGGTAATTAATGTAAGAACATGTCTAAACATGTTCAACTCGACAATTTTCAGTTTAAGCTCGGTTCGGAGCCGAAAGTCGCAAAAGTAGACTTTTTCTTTGACTTTTAGTTCTGACCCTTTAGAACATAGTTTAGAAATGCCTTAGAGCTCTAATAGGACCAGGTTATAGATTAGTGTAACCCTCTGAGCTTATACGACTTGGTTCATTAGTTATCCGATTCATATGAATATTTCCGTTAAATGCCTAAAAGTTGACTATTATGCCCTTTTAACCTTAAAACATGATTTTTGAAAATATAAAAGAATGGAAACCTTCATTACTGATTTATAAACTTGTCCCTAAAATTTGACATCAGTTTGAGGTCTGGATTAGGAGTTATGCTCATTAGCGTAAATGAGAAGCTTTTTATTAATTAAATGGCGTAATTAGCATATAGCCTATCTAAACCCGATTTTTGATACCAAAATTTTTACCCACTGATATAAAATAATATTTTGTGATTTTTGATGTTTTTTATTTATTTTTGGGCTAAGCATAACGTAGAGTTCTAAGCTTGATCCGGTAATTGTCGGTTTTGCCCTTTTAAGCTATAAAATGAGTTTTACCAATCCTTTTGATACCAAACCTTTTTCTTCTGATCCAATATGATAGATAGAGTATTTTAAGCCTTCTGGAATAATAAAAATGTCAGCTTTTCTTATAAAACCCGAAAATCGCTTAAAATCGCATTTTTTACGCGTTTTAAGCGCATAGTATGTATTAAAACCATTTTAGATATATAAGATTTGATACCTACTGATGTTTTAAATAAATTTTTATACCTTAACAGTAAGCAAAGGTTTTAAACTCAGAATTCCAGATTCGACCTTTTAACCTTAGGTGAAATTACCAAAATGCCCCTTCGGTGCATAGTATGGTTAGAAATGATAAAGTTCACACATAGGTTATACCCTACTGATATAACCTAGTAAATTAAGTATTTTTACTGATTACATCAGATCCGAAACTCAGATTTATATTTTTTTTAAACTCTTTTATAACCTTTAAAATGACCAAAATACCCCTACGGGGCGTAATTTGAGTTTAAATCCGTTTTGGGCATAATAGAAGATATCTTACTGATGTCACAACATATTTAAGCCTTATTAACTTAGGAAACTTGCAGATGACTTATTTGGTTACCTGTTACGCACTTTTCGCGTTCGGATCGGCGTATGTAACTAGTTTGCATATATTAGCCGAAACGGGTTAAACCATATCATTTTCCTCTCAAAATCCAGAATGTGTTTAATATACCCATATTAAACAAGTATACAAACTTGTTGGGTTAAAACCACATTCTAAACCGGTCTTCGCTTTATCATGCGTTTGAACCGTGTCTTTCTTTTGAAAAACTAACCGGTCTAAAGTCTAAACTTAATTAAAGACCCGTTAGGATTCTAATAGGTTGTTAAAAACCTTCATTCCAGATTAGAAGCCCAGTAAAAGATACGTGCACTTGTTGTATTTGATTTATACTTTGCTCAGGTAAATACTCTTAACTTATTTTCCCTATACGGGCATGGGATACGGTATTATAATAATACCGCTTGGTCGGGTATGTAGTCATTTAAATCGGATTGTGATTAATGTATTTACATAACTCGTTTTATTCTGTGTTATTTGGTGTATGGCCTTTGGGGGTTAAATGACCATGTCCCGGATATCCTTGGCATCATTCAAAGAAATGGCCACGATCTAAGCACGGGGTGTAGGCGTACACCTGACAGTTGTATATGTAAAAACTGGTAGTCCACTTAAAGGAATCAACCTTGTGGGTATTATACCTGTGGCGTGTCAGTTAATCTAGACCGGCCCTACAAACCGGCCCTGGCGGACGACAAATAAGTAAAACTGTATACAAGATTATTTTTAAATAATTGTCCCAAGTTATAAAAGATATTTTTTCCTAAGTGCATTCAAATAAATTTTCAAACTCTTTTCAAAATGAGTCAGTTAAGTTGTATTTACCAGTGTAAACTGACGTATTTTCCAAAAAGGCTAAGTGTAGGTACTATACGAAATAGGCTGGCTACTCCAGGCATCAATAATCAAGTCTCGCAAGCTCTAGATGTCCTTAAAGTCTGTTGAACAAAGTTTCCTTTTTATTCGATCCGCCTGTGGATCTGTTTCAACTCTTTTGTGATACTTAATATTACAATTTTATTCAGTTGAAATAAATCTACATTTTTGCTTCTGCTGTGCATTATAATTTGTGTTGTTTGACTATGATGATATTAACTACGTCACGGTACTCCCCACCGGGCCCACCGGTAATACGTGGAAATATCGGGGTGTGACAGGTTGGTATCAGAGCCAACGCTGAGTGAATTAAACACTAGCCTTCTGTGTTTAATCTCAGTTACACAATTGCACATTCTCGAGTCTAGACAAAGAACATAGGACTAACCCTAATTTGTTTTATTTTGTCTTTTATTTATTTTCTGAATAGCCCCTGCATGGGCAAGTCTTTTATTAGAAGTCCCGTTTAGGGCAACCATATACTTGTTTAAATTTTAATGGAACGGTTAGATTTAAAATATCATTCCTTTATAAGATCTACCATTATAATAAAATGGCAAAATCTAAAAAGGACAAGACCTAGCTCATGTGTCATCTTAAGACAGAGCCAAGATGGTAGTTCCTCAATTAGATTCAGATCCTTGTTAACATTTCAATTTAGGATTTGTTCTGCGTTAAATATTAAAAAGAATCTTAAAGCTAAAACCTAGCCTAAATGTCATTACAGACATGGCCAAGATGGTAAAACCTAACCAAAAGATTCAAATCCTTGTTAACATCTGAAAGCATATTAACATGCTTGACAAAATGTGATTCGATAAAATCACATAAGTCATTCTTAAATAGGGATATTCCAAAATCCCTTCTTATTTAAATAATCATCCCTTATGGATGAAGTGCCCACGGGCTATAATTAACGTCCTATGGGACTAAAGACAGTGGTAGCCTATAACTCCCTGTCAAGAAAAGGTAATGAACTTTGATTCAAACCTTAATGCCTCGATTCCATAAAATCTGGGCTTATAAATTAAACTTGTCTACGTGACTAGGCCTTTTGTGCTATTATTAACTTGTAAATTAGGATTTATGATAAAGATCCTGAATAAATATATATTTAACAAATTAACCAAAATGATTATTAAGAACCATGGTTAATAAATCATCAAGAACGATAGTACTGTGTAGACTTCTAAATAAACCTTGTCCTTATTTGATTTTATGTAGCAATTAAAGCTACATGGCTAGGTCAGATGAAGTAAACAGTCATTCCGTGGAAAACCACGATGATGATAGGGTTAATATAACTAGAGGAGAGCTCCGTACACTGATTGATACAGCTGTATCTAAAGCTGTAGATAGGCAATTCAGGGAGTTTAGTGGGACGAATAGTAGGACATCATCTGTGCCACACTCTAAGTCTGTCCCGAAGACTCATTCAGTGGCTCACGGCAAGCCACCCTCTAAGAAAGATGAGCCAAAGAAAGATGATGATCGACATTCATCTAATCAAAACAGTGTTCTATCCAAGAAGATAGTGTTCGATAATGAACCGCGTACCAAGTCCTGTACCTATAAGTACTTTGTTTCCTGCAAACCCCGGGATTTCACTGGGGAGAAAGGGGCAATTGATTGTATGACCTGGTTAGATGAAATGGACACAGTTGTTGATATCAGCGGTTGTGCTGAAAGGGATGTAGTGAAGTATGTATCCCAATCATTCAAGGGAGAGACACTAGCATGGTGGAAGTCTCTCATTCAAGATGCTGGAAAGATCCCACTATACAATCTGACATGGGATCAGTTTGTTGCTCTCATTAAGGAGAATTACTGCCCTCAACACGAGGTTGAGAGGATTGAATCAGACTTTTTATCGTTGGTGATGAAGAATTTAGATTGTCAAGCTTACCTCACCAGTTTCAATACCCTGTCTAGGCTGGTTCCGTATCTAGTAACACCGGAACCCAAGCGAATTGCTCGCTTCATTGGGGGTTTAGCCCCAGAGATCAAGGCCAGTGTTAAGGCATCTAGACCTACTACATTCAGGTCGGCAGCTGATCTATCTCTATCTCTTACTTTGGACGCGGTTAGGCTAAAATCGCTTAAGAACTCGGAAGACAGTAAGAGAAAACGTGAGGACGACAACTCACGACAGTCTGAGAAGAATTTAAGGGAAACACGGACCACCAGAAGAAGTTTGGGTCTGGAAAGGGTAGTCAACGAGAAGAGGAGAAGCCAAAGTGCACGACTTGCCAAAAACGCCACTTTGGAAAATGCAGGCTTGAGACCAAGTCTCAGTCAGGATCATCTGCATGTGGGTTATGCAAGTCTAAAGAACACAAGACTGTAGATTGCAAGAAGATTAAGGATGCTACGTGCTACAACTGTAATGAAAAAGGTTACATTAAGACCAACTGTAACACCTCGAAAATTTCGGGTTCAATAATAAAACGACACGTGTCATGTAAGACGAAACGCGTTGTAAACCCGGAATTAATAAAAATGTTTGACAGGATTTAAAAGTGTCGCCATGTTAACTTTTGCACCTCTGAACGACCTCGTAGTAAATCCCAAGACTCAAAACATATTAAAAACATCTTGTATATGATAAAGTTCAGTGAATTATAACATTGAATTATTCATAACTTGAATTGGTGGACTCCTACGAAGAAAAAGCAATGGTAAACCTTCATTTTCGGGTCTTGTATATGTATTCAAATGAAACAACTTCAAATGGTGGGGTATGTTACAGTATTAAGCACTTCTTGAAGGTCCCTAGTTGATAATTGAGGCCCCAAAGTCGATTATAGGAGGTTGCCCTTTCAAATACATGAAAGAACAAACAATTTTCCCCTGATGAAGGCCTGCGCATCGTAGCCAAGAAAGCCCTACGATGCGCAAGAGTCTCCCAGCAACAGAAAAACCTTCAGCAGCCTGTTATGCGCGAATGTAACCTCTCAAGCCGGTTTTTCTCACATGTGGACGACCCCTAGACACCCCCTAAGCTATAGGATCATGTGTTGATCAGTTGTGGTGGATCCTAGACCTTGTTGTCAACATGTTATGGTGGATTAAACCACTATATAAGGCCTTCAAGGTTTCAAACAATCCTCACACATTCTCCTGCATGATTGGATCATTTCTGGAAGCTCAAGTCTGCTCTCAAGTGTTCATAATCAAGCTTAGGACCTTTGTAAGTTGACTTGACCTTTCTTAATTATGTTTAGCTTAGTATTTAGCTTAAAAGTCAATATATCGTAATTAACGTTTGACTTCAAGATTTGTTATAAACAGCTCAGTCATACCACGAATTAAAAGTACCGTTAAGTAGGTAATTATATGAGTATTAAACCCTAATAAGGGCACGTACTGATTTCAGACCTAACAAGGTCGTTTGTCGAGTCAAATGTTGACCGAAAAGTCAACAGAAATGAAAAATATGATTTAATGCACAATTAACAATCCGAGAGGCGTGTAACCTGTTTTAACCTTAATATAACTTGGTAATAAGTATAAAAACTTGTCTATGCTTGTCCGACTCGACAAATTTCTGTTTAAACCCGGTTCGGAACCGAAAGACGCAAAACTTTGACTTTTGCTTTGACTTCGGTTCTGACCCGTTCTAGTTGGACTTAGACATGCCTTAAAGTTCCGTTAGGACCTGGTTACATGATACTATAAGTCTCTGTACTTGTTTCGTTGATTATTGATGTGCGTGAAAGTGTTGTATATTTTATGTGTATATTTTAAGCCGTTTTTAACACTTATTTTAGCCAAGTTTTAAATTTATAAAACACGATATTTCACTAACACTAAACACACATATGGGCAAGTGCACCCATCGTTGAGTGTAGTATAGCGTTGGTAAGATACCGAGGTCGTCCAAGGACACAAGAGCTTTTAGTACCGGTTTATCCTCAACGTCTAACCAAAATAAAAGTTTAGAAAAATGTTTTAAACTAAGAAAAATAAAAACTAACTAAAATGCTGAAAATAAAAATAAAATAAAAACAGATAGACAAGATGAATCACTTGGTTCCGACTCGTATCTAGTATAACCTTTGATTATTTCCGCACTTTTGCACATAATTAAGAGATTATCTTAGTTATTGTAGTAGGCCCCTCTTTTGAAGGTGACGTTACCCTCACCCCAGTAGTTTGAGTCAGCAGGGATACAATCCTAAAGGGGTGGATTATTGGAAGATAATGAATTAAGTTATTAATGCAGTATTGTGGTAGGCCCCGCTTTTGGCGGTGACGTTACCCTCGACTAAGTAGTCTGAGTCAGCAGGGATACAGTCCTAAATAGCCGGGTTATAGTATTAATAGTAGTTAACTTATGAGGGGATCAAAGAGTTTGGACCCCCGCCATCCAATACCGTGAAGTATTGAAGGAGGTCCTACTAAATTTGACCCAGGTCCATTGCAGGACCTCTAAACGCTGAACAATGGCAAGACCTTTACCAAACCGTTCCCTTAACCCCCGACCAGGTAGCCAACATACCTCCATATAGACCGTGGAGATATGAATGGTGAAAATCCTTTATTTTATATAGACAGTAAAATAATGCCAAGACACCACGGACAAACGATAAGGAAAGATCACCTTCAACATAAGTAACTAGTTATTAAAGTCATTAATACAAAACCAAATAAAAAGTGCAAAAGATTAGAAATAAAAAGTATTATACTAGACACTTTGTCTTCACCAAGTGATGTAAGAGACTTAGGCAAACATGGCCTTGATTGTCAAGAACTCTTACGATCAATCTTGGATCCCGAGACGACTCACACACTCTATGATGGACAATGGATGATGGTGGTGGATGATGGTGTTGTGATGGTGGTGGGTGGTGGATGAAGTGTGAGAGAGGTGGTGTGCCAAGGGATGAGTTGCAATGAAACCAAGCACTCCTATTTATAGGCTGAACAGAGGCCTGGGCACGGCCCCGTGTTCGCTGGGCACGGCCCCGTGCCCGTCTGACACTCTCTCTCTTCATTAATTGTAATTCGCAATTACAATTAATGCGCCTGCAGTACTTTCGGCACGCCCCCGTGTCCGCTGAGCACGGCCCGTGGTGGGCAATAGAAGCTTCTATAGGTTTGTCTTTTCTGCTGCTTCTTGGGCACGACCCCGTGCTGGCTGAGCACGGGGCGTGTTCAGCCTTCTGTTTTCTCTATTTTGCTTTGGAAGGTGCCGTTGAGGGTTCGGGCAATCCACTAATGTTCCTTTTCTTGTATTTATGTTGGATTTAGCTGTCTTTTTGCTTCTTTTGCGTTTTTGAGCTCATTTAATCCTGAAAATACAAAAGGAAGACAAAAACACTCTTTTTCCAATATTAGTACTAAAAAAGGGTTAGTTTTATGCCTCATTTGATGTAATTTATATGTTGCATTTTACACACATCAAATACCCCCACACTTGAACTTTTGCTTGTCCTCAAGCAAAACTCTTTAATATTTGGCTTACACTCCCAAATGGAATAGGTAGAAGAGAAGGTTTTGGGCTTGTCATAGAGTGTCGGGATTTCCAAGATCTTTTTAGGGTTTTATTTTTATTTATTTACACTCCTATTCGTAATGATTTATTTAGAACTGTTCATAAAAGAAATTACTTATTTGGGCATAACATGCCTTTTTTAAAATTCTATTTATATACAAGTTCACATACCTCGCGGGGAAATCACTCACACTCGGCCGAAGGTGTATTTTTAGTGAATCACTCGAGAGCGGCATGGAACTTATTCCTACCATAGGCTTGCCAAGAAATCAATCCTCCTCCTTTTTAACTTTTATACCTTTGTAGATATCAAGAGGACTTTGTGGGTTAAGGGTTGGCTAGGGTTAAAGGTAGGTGGTTGGGTTAGTGGTTAGTAGAAAAAGGGCTAAAAAGCGTAACAAGTGTCGGTTTTCGTATTTTTGCAACTTTTTATTTTTGATGAAGCTTTTATTCAAACAAAGTTATTTTTGATTACTTTGTTTGTTTATTTTCTTTTTGCTTCATTTTTCTCCTTTTTTTTTTTTTTTTTTTTTCGAAGAACCGAACTTGTTACTAAAATAAAGGGTTAAAAATGAAAAAGGTTTTGGTGGGTGAAAGGGTTTTTGTTTTGGGTGATGAAACGAAAAGGTTTAGGCTCAAAGGGGCTAACTAGGGGGATTTTTTGGGTAGGTGGTGAAAAAAAAAGAAAAATAATGGTGTAGAAATGAAAAAGGGGTTAGTCCTAATGCCTCTATCATTTACTTACTCGGGTTTAAGTTGATAAGGACCGGGAATGTATTGTCATGGCAAGTTCTAGAGTCGTAAGAACCAAGCGGCTATTCACACAAGAAACGAAAAATGAGCATTTAGTCAAATGGTATGAAATTGAGTGCTCAATAAAGGCTCAAAACTCACTTTTGTGGGAATGGGTTTTTATGTGATCAAGTATATATAATCAAATTTTTAAATAAGTTTGTCATGCCTTTTCATAATTTTCTTATGTTGGTTCTTTTTATCACTACGCTATCGGTTGTAAATTTGTAAAAATATAACCTTTTTGAGAGCTTGAATTTCCCGAGTTAAACCTAGACAAGTAAAAAAAAAATGAAATTTTTGAAAAAAATTTGGGGTGATTAGCGGTTCCAATAGAGTTTTGTGTAAGGCTTGTATTTAGGACTTGCAAAATTCAATGTTTTAGCATCCCCCCCACACTTAAATTGCACATTGTCCTCAATGTGTCCCAAAAATAAATTTTTAGGTTGATTAGATGTGTAAAATAGTGTTTAAAAAGCAAAAATTTGTGTTACTGGGCACTGAACACGGCCCCGTGTTATCCGGGCACGGCCCCGTGTTTAAGTGCCAGTAACAAAATTGAAATAAGAGGAACAGAAGTCTGGACACGGGGGCGTGTTGGGTGAACACGGCCCGTGTCCAGTTACCTGTACTGGGCGTTTTCTGCAGGTGGTCCGACACGGGGCCGTGTTGGTTGGGCACGGCCCGTGTTGAACCTTCTGAAAGGGAGAAAACTGTCGGGTTGCCTCGTTCTTGTGCATGGGATCATTTTTCTCGTTCCCCTTTTCATCCTTTACCACCATGAGTGTGTTTTTTTCCTGAAAATTAAACTAACTAGAAAACATAAAAATTAATCTAAATTAAACTAAGGATAGTTCCGTGGAATGCCTCCATGGTGCGCCACGTTTATAAGGGTCCTTGGCTAGACCCAAAGCCTGGTCATATGCTACCCAAGTGGGATGTGTTGCATCCCATGTTACACCGTCGGAGAGCGTCATCCAAACTTGAGTCTATGACCTTCATGTAGTTGACCGGATCTTCTTCCTCTACTCGCTTTCCACATTCAAATTTCACTTCCTCATTCCCAAACTTCAATGTTAGAGTTCCGTCATTCATATCCACCAATGCTTGGGCGGTGGCTAGGAATGGCCTCCCGAGGATGAGGGGGACCTCGGTGTCTTCTTCCATGTCTAGGATGACAAAGTCGGTTGGAAAGACGAATTTGTCAACTTTGACTAGCAGATTTTCGGCGACACCATGTGGGAACTTGACGGACCTGTCGGCGAGTTGTATGCTCATCTTTGTGGGGCTTGTTGTTCCTAGGCCGAGTCACTTGAACATTGATGTGGGCATGAGGTTGATGCTAGCTCCAAGATCGGCTAAAGCATTTCGGACGGGGGACTTCCCAATCGAACAAGGGATTGTGAAGCTCCCGGGATCGATTTTCTTTTGTGGAAGTTTGTTGAGTACTAGAGCTGAGCATTCTTCTCCTAAGTTAACTAATTGCAATGATTCAATTTTCTTTTTGTGAGTGAGGAAATCCCTCATGAATTTTGCATATTTAGGCATTTGGGTTAGGACCTCAATAAAAGGAATATTGACATGCAATTGTTTTAGTAAGCTTTCGAACTTTGCGAATTGCTCATCGGTCTTTTGACGATTTAACCTACCGGGGTACGGGATTGGAGGAGTCTTGGTGGGCCCTTGATTTGGTGTAGAAGCTTTTTCTGGCGCAGGAGGAGTTACAGGCTGACTAGAATGGCTTCTTTCATTTGGCGACAATGGAGCATCCTCGGGACCCACGGTTCGATTTCTTAATGTGATGAGATGTACTTGTGCCTTTGGGTTCGTTTCGGTATTATTGGGTAATGCGCCTTGCGGTCTCTCGGAGAAATTTTGAGCTAGCTGATTTAATTGTTTTTCAACGTTTTGAATGCTAGCTTGTTGATTTCTGAAATTTGATTCCAATTGTTGAAATCGATCCGAGTTTTTCTTTTCAGTGTCAGAGATGAGGCGAGATACAGTATCTTCAAGCCTTTCTCTTCCACCTTGTTGTTGAGGAAAATTTTGCGGTTGTTGAAAATTAGTTCGTTGATTTTGTTGGTTACTACTATTGCCGGGATCTCTCCAACCAAGATTTGGGTGGTTACGCCATCCTTGGTTGTAGGTACCCGTTGGAGGACCCGACGGCCTAGGTCTATTATCCATGTAGTTTACCGTTTCAGTTTGTTCATCTAATTCTTTCATACAACTCCAATTTTCATGTGACCCACCACACCCTTCACAAGCCATAACCGAGGCCGTTTTTGTCATTTCTAGCCTTTTGATTTTTGAAGAGAGGGCCTCGATTTGGGCTTGTAAAGAGGTGCTTTCATCAACCTTATGGGCGCCCGGGGTAATAGATTTATTACCTCGGGGAGTGTGCAATTGAAAATTGGTTTGAGCAATTTCCTCAATTTGGTTATATATTTCATTTGGGCGACGATTACCTAAGAGTCCCCCGGAGCTTGAATCAAGTGTTTGTCTTGTGTGTGGCAACAATCCATTGTAGAAAGTGGATACTTGTTGCCATACCGCTAGACCATGGTGAGGACACTTTCTTAGAAGCTCCTTGAACCTTTCCCAAGTTTCATATAAGGATTCCCCATCCTCTTGTGAGTATGTATTAATTTCAGTCATTAATTTAGCCGTTTTAGCAGGAGGGAAATACTTATACAAAAACTTTTGGGCGAGTTCATCCCAGGTGTTTACCGATCCAACTGGGAGGGTGTTAAGCCAAGCCTTGGCTCGGACTTTTAGTGAGAAAGGAAACATTCGAAGGCGGATGGCGTCATTTGATGCTCCATTGATCCGAAAGGTATCACATATTTCTAAAAAGTTAGTAATATGTAGATGGGGATCCTCGTCCGCAAGCCCGTGGAAGGTTGCGGAGTTTTGGAGCATTTGTATCAAATGCGGTCGAAGTTCGAAGTTGTTGGCCTCGACATTCGGTGCATTGATAGCAGCGCCAAGATTGCCTACGGTAGGCCGTAGGTAATCCATGAGGGTACGTTGGTCCGCCATTGGAAGTGGGTCCCCCGAAGCTTTCTCTTGATTTTTAGCTTTTAGTCTTTTTCTGAGAAAGCGCTCGGGTTCTTCTAGGGGTTCTTTTATGTCTCTACTAGAACTGGAGCTCATGCACTACGTAGGAGGTTCAAATGTGGCGCCTGGGTTCCGAGTCCTGCAACAAAAACAGAAAAGAACGCTGGTCAGAATGTTTACCACGGCCCCGTGCTCAGTGAGCACGGCCCGTGTTGAGAGATACAGTAATTGTTTTCTGGATTCCCAGTTACTGGGAGTTGGACACGACCCCGTGTTGCACCGACACGGCCCCGTGTTCAGCTCTCTGTAACTCAGAAAATAAAAACTGCCAGTGATGATGCTGGGCACGGCCCGTGTCTGACCGGGCACGGCCCGTGCTGAGCTCTGCAGAAGCTGAAAAACTAAGAAAATCTAAAAAAAATAAAAAGAAAAATAAAAGATGATTAGGCCGTTGATTCCTAACTTTCTTAAAATCCTTGTGTCCCCGGCAACGGCGCCAAAAACTTGATGTGCGTGAAAGTGTTGTATATTTTAGGTGTATATTTTAAGCCCTTTTTAACACTTATTTTAGCCAAGTTTTAAATTTATAAAACACGATATTTCACTAACACTAAACACACATATGGGCAAGTGCACCCATCGTTGAGTGTAGTATAGCGTTGGTAAGATACCGAGGTCGTCCAAGGACACAAGAGCTTTTAGTACCGGTTTATCCTCAACGTCTAACCAAAATAAAAGTTTAGAAAAATGTTTTAAACTAAGAAAAATAAAAACTAACTAAAATGCTGAAAATAAAAATAAAATAAAAACAGATAGACAAGATGAATCACTTGGTTCCGACTCGTATCTAGTATAACCTTTGATTATTTCCGCACTTTTGCACATAATTAAGAGATTATCTTAGTTATTGTAGTAGGCCCCTCTTTTGAAGGTGACGTTACCCTCACCCCAGTAGTTTGAGTCAGCAGGGATACAATCCTAAAGGGGTGGATTATTGGAAGATAATGAATTAAGTTATTAATGCAGTATTGTGGTAGGCCCCGCTTTTGGCGGTGACGTTACCCTCGACTAAGTAGTCTGAGTCAGCAGGGATACAGTCCTAAATAGCCGGGTTATAGTATTAATAGTAGTTAACTTATGAGGGGATCAAAGAGTTTGGACCCCCGCCATCCAATACCGTGAAGTATTGAAGGAGGTCCTACTAAATTTGACCCAGGTCCATTGCAGGACCTCTAAACGCTGAACAATGGCAAGACCTTTACCAAACCGTTCTCTTAACCCCCGACCAGGTAGCCAACATACCTCCATATAGACCGTGGAGATATGAATGGTGAAAATCATTTATTTTATATAGACAGTAAAATAATGCCAAGACACCACGGACAAACGATAAGGAAAGATCACCTTCAACATAAGTAACTAGTTATTAAAGTCATTAATACAAAACCAAATAAAAAGTGCAAAAGATTAGAAATAAAAAGTATTATACTAGACACTTTGTCTTCACCAAGTGATGTAAGAGACTTAGGCAAACATGGCCTTGATTGTCAAGAACTCTTACGATCAATCTTGGATCCCGAGACGACTCACACACTCTATGATGGACAATGGATGATGGTGGTGGATGATGGTGTTGTGATGGTGGTGGGTGGTGGATGAAGTGTGAGAGAGGTGGTGTGCCAAGGGATGAGTTGCAATGAAACCAAGCACTCCTATTTATAGGCTGAACAGAGGCCTGGGCACGGCCCCGTGTTCGCTGGGCACGGCCCCGTGCCCGTCTGACACTCTCTCTCTTCATTAATTGTAATTCGAAATTACAATTAATGCGCCTGCAGTACTTTCGGCACGCCCCCGTGTCCGCTGAGCACGGCCCGTGGTGGGCAATAGAAGCTTCTATAGGTTTGTCTTTTCTGCTGCTTCTTGGGCACGACCCCGTGCTGGCTGAGCACGGGGCGTGTTCAGCCTTCTGTTTTCTCTATTTTGCTTTGGAAGGTGCCGTTGAGGGTTCGGGCAATCCACTAATGTTCCTTTTCTTGTATTTATGTTGGATTTAGCTGTCTTTTTGCTTCTTTTGCGTTTTTGAGCTCATTTAATCCTGAAAATACAAAAGGAAGACAAAAACACTCTTTTTCCAATATTAGTACTAAAAAAGGGTTAGTTTTATGCCTCATTTGATGTAATTTATATGTTGCATTTTACACACATCAATTATCCGATGCATGCACACGTTTCCGTTAATCGCTTAAATTTGACCATAATGCCCTTATGACAATACAACGAGAATTTTGAAAATGTGGAAGTACAATAATCTTAGTTACTGATTATTAAATATGTACATAAATTTTCACGTCAACCGGAGGTCTAGATTGGGAGGTATGCGCATTAGCGTAAATAATAAGCTTTTTATTAATTAATCGGCGCGATTAGCGCATGGCCTATCTAAACCCGATTTTCGGCACCAAACCTTTTCCCCACTGATGTTAAATAATATTTTGGGATTTTTGAAGATTTTTAATTATTTTTAAACTGATCATAAGCTAGGGTTAGTGCCTTAATTCGGTAATACCGAAAATGCCCTTTTAGGCCATAAAACGAGTTTTACAAGTCCAAATGGTGCCAATCCAATTGCTACTGATTTTAAATAATAAATGTAGTGTTTTGAACCTGTTTAACTGATTAGAAAACTCAGAACCCTATTTTAACCCGTACGTCGCTTAAAACGGCTTTATACGCGTATTATACGCGTAGTTTGGGTTTAAAACCATTTTGCCACGTAAGACTCAATACCAATAGACATAACCTGTTAAATTAAGTTGTTTTCCTGACTTATTCAGACCCGGATCACAGAAACCTAATAAATCCCTTTTTTAGTCGTTAAAATGACCAAAATACCCCTACGGGGCATAATTAGGGATTAAACTCGTTTTGGGCATTATGGAAGGTATCTTAATGATATCACAACATATTTAAAGCGTATTAACTTAGGAAACCTGTCCGTGATTCATTCGGTCACCCGTTACGCGTTATTCGCGATCGGTTCGGTTTATGTAACAAGTTACATAAATTAGCCGAAACGGGTCAAACCTTGTCGGTTTTATCTCAAAATTCAGAGTGTGTATTAAATACCCATATTAAGCAAGTCTCCGAACTTGTCGGGTCTAAATCACATTCTATCCGATCTTCGCTTAATCGTGCGTACGAACCGTATCTTTAAAACTAACCGGTCTAAGCTTAAGCTTAATCAAAGACCCGTTAGGATTCTAATAGGTTATTATAAACCTTCGTTCCAGATTAGGAGAACCAGTAAAAGCTACTTGCAAATTGCTTATTGTGAATTATACTTTGCTCAGGTAAATAATTTTAACTTATTTTCCCTATACGGGCTTGGGTTACGGTATATAGCATACCGCTTGATCGGGCATCAAATCTCCACAATTAAGTGGGTAGTTGAATAATTTGATCGGCTCGTTTAAACAGTCTTGTTACTTAAAGCCTTTGGGGGGTTAATGACCATGTCCCGGATATCCTTGGCATTATCTTACGAGATGGCCACGACCAGAGCACGGGGTGTAGGCGTACACCCGTCAGTGTATAACTCTATAATGTGGTGTGTCTATTGATCTTTAACCCGGACAAGATCCGGGCTACTGAACGCACAAGTAATATGTAATTCGTTCACAAGATTATAATATTAAATAATTCTCCCAAGTAAAATAAAATGTTTATGCCACGTGCATCCAAACCAATTTTAAATCATCTTTCCAAAATGAGTCAGTTGATTGTATTTACCAGTGTAAACTGATGTATTTTCCCAAAAAGATTAAATGCAGGTACTAAGCGAAATTGGCTGGGATTTCTCCTAAGCATCATTAGAAGTCTCGCAAGCTTAAGATGCCTGAAGTCTGTTGAACCATAAATAATAATTTTTATCTTTCGATCCTACTGTGGATAAACATCCGGATATTGTGACTTTGATTACAATAAATAAATTCGGTTGTATAATATCTTTTAAATTGCTTCCGCTGTGCATTATTAAATATTGTGTTGTTTGACTATTACGTTGCCAACCACGTCACGATACTCCCCCACCGGGCCCACCGGTGACACGTGGAAATCGGGGTGTGACACCAACTGCCCTAAATACGCCAAAAAGCCTGAGGAGGTCAAGAAGACCAATGCAAGGGTCTTCCGAATGGATGCACGGGAAGCTGTTCAGGACGACAACGTGATCACAGGTACCTTCCTCATAAATGATGTTTATGCAAGGGTGTTATTTGATTCAGGAGCTGATAAGTCATTTGTAGATAATAAGTTTTGTAAGTTGCTGAATTTACCTGTTAAAACCCTAAGTGTGAAGTATGAGGTTGAATTAGCCGATGGAACCATAGAAACAGCCTCAACTGTGTTAGATGGATGTGTTATATCCATTAGGAACCACTTTTTTCCATTAACCTTGCTTCCTTTGAAGTTAGCCGGTTTCGATATAGTTATAGGCATGGATTGGCTATCCCATAACCAAGCCCAGATTGTTTGCAATAAGAAGCAAGTGGTGATCAAGACTCCGTCTGGTGAACCACTTACCATTCAGGGAGATACCCAGTATGGACTGCCTGAGCAAGTGTCTATGCTCAAGGCATCTAAGTGCTTAAAGAAGGGTTGTGTCATTTACATGGCACAGGTCACTATCGATAAGCAGAAGCCTAAGGTAGAAGACATTCCCGTTATTTCTGAATACCCTGAAGTTTTCCCTGAAGAACTACCTGGCTTACCACTAGATAGGCAAGTAGAATTCAGAATTAACATTATCCCCAGAGCAGCACCTGTCGCAAGAGCGCCTTACAGGCTAGCACCAACTGAAATGAAGGAGTTGAGGACTCAACTGGATGATTTGTTAGCCAGAGGTTTTATTAGGCCTAGTTCGTCTCCTTGGGGAGCACCAATCCTGTTTGTAAAGAAGAAGGATGGATTGATGCGTCTATGCATCGATTACCGTGAGCTTAATAAGGTCACTATCAAGAATAGGTATCCTTTGCCCAGGATCGACGATCTGTTCGATCAATTACAAGGGGCAAGCTACTTTTCTAAGATCGATTTGAGGTCAGGCTACCATCAACTAAAGGTTAAAGATGAAGATGTGCACAAGACTGCATTTAGGACTCGTTATGGTCATTACGAGTTCTTAGTGATGCCTTTTGGACTCACTAATGCACCAGCCGCGTTCATGGATCTCATGAACCGCGTCTGCAAGCCCTACTTGGATAAATTTGTCATAGTCTTCATCGATGATATTCTTATTTACTCAAAGAATCAAGCAGACCATGAGAAGCACCTCCGTTGCATTCTGAAACTGCTTCATCAAGAAAAGCTCTATGCCAAATTTTCAAAGTGTGAATTTTAGCTTCGTGAGGTCCAATTCCTTGGACATGTTGTTAGTGAGCGTGGTATCCAAGTAGATCCCGCTAAAATTGAAGCTATTATGAACTGGCAAGAGCCAAAGACGCCTACAGAGATTCGTAGCTTTCTAGGTTTAGCAGAATACTATAGGCGATTTATTGAAAATTTCTCAAGGATTGCTGCACCCCTAACTTCGTTGACTAGGAAGAATATTAAGTTTGACTGGGGTCCTAAGCAGCAGGAATCCTTTGACATACTTAAGCAAAAGTTGAGCAATGCACCAGTGTTAACATTGCCTGAGGGAATAGAGGAATTTGTAGTGTACTGCGACGCATCCCACACTGGTATGGGATGTGTGCTCATGCAGAAAGGCAAAGTCATTGCCTATGTTTCTCGACAGTTAAAAGTACACGAGAAGAATTACACCACCCATGACTTGGAGTTGGGTGCCGTTGTATTTGCTCTAAAACTGTGGAGGCATTATTTGTATGGAACAAAGTGTGTGATCTACTCTGATCACAAGAGCCTTCAACACTTGTTTAATCAGAAGGACTTGAACATGAGGCAGCGACGATGGATGGAAACCTTAAATGATTATGACTGCGAGATAAGATACCATCCTGGCAAGGCAAATGTAGTCGCCGATGCCCTAAGCAGAAAGGAAAGGGTAAAGCCTATAAGAATCAATGCCAAGAGCATTGAATTAAAGAATAGTTTGAATGAAAGGTTGTTAACTGCACAGAAGGAAGTTGTACTAGAAGCTAACTATCCTGATGAAAAGCTAGGAGTAACTGAAAGACAGTTATCCTATGGCAAGGATGGAATCCTGAGATTAAATGGACGAATTTGGGTTCCAGTTTATGGAGGACTTCGGGATGTTATCCTCCAGGAAGCCCACAATTCCAAATATTCCATTCATCCTGGAGCTGATAAGATGTACCAGGATCTGAAGGCAAACTATTGGTGGATAGGCTTGAAGAAGTCTATAGCTGCCTATGTAGCTAAATGTTTGACGTGTGCGCAAGTCAAAGCTGAACATCAGAAGCCGTCAGGCCTGCTACAACAGCCCGAACTTCCCACGTGGAAGTGGGAGATGGTGACAATGGATTTCATCACCAAGTTGCCAAAGACAAAGAAAGGAAATGATACTATATGGGTGATAGTAGACAGACTGACTAAGTCAGCACATTTTCTACCCATTAAGGAGACTTATAGCTCCGACATGTTAGCCCAATTGTACGTAGATAAGATTGTATCTCTGCATGGCGTACCAGTGTCTATTATCTCTGACAGAGATACTAGATACACATCACACTTTTGGAAAAGTTTCCAACAGTCTTTGGGCACGCGCTTAAATTTCAGTATGGCTTACCATCCTCAGACAGACGGGCAGAGTGAGCGTACCATCCAAACTTTGGAAGACATGCTTCGTGCGTGTGTGATTGATTTAGGTGGTAGTTGGGATAACCACCTGCCATTGATCGAGTTCTCCTATAACAATAGCTACCATACGAGCATTCAGGCTGCGCCTTTGAGGCATTATATGGTAGAAAATGCAGAACGCCTATTTGTTGGGCAGAAGTAGGAGAAGCTCAGTTATCAGGACCTGACTTAGTCTTTGAAACAACGGACAAGATTGTCCAGATTCATGACCGCCTGAAAGCTGCCAGGGATAGGCAGAAAAGCTACGCAGATTTAAAGCGTAAACCCTAAAGTTCGAGGTTGGTGACAAAGTGTTGCTTAAAGTATCACCCTGGAAAGGAGTGATGCGATTTGGTAAGAAAGGCAAGTTAAGCCCAAGGTACATAGGACCATTCGAGATCATCGAATGTGTTGGATCAGTTGCTTACAAGTTAAACTTACCTGAAGAGCTCAGTGGTATTCACAATGTATTCCACATCTGCAATCTAAAGAAATGTCTAGCTGATGAATCACTAGTCATACCGCATACGGATGTGCACATAGATGAGAACTTGAAATTTGTGGAAAAACCTTTGCCGATTGAGGATCGACAGGTTAAGAAACTTCGAAGGAAGCATGTGCCTATTGTAAAGGTTAAATGGGATGCCCGCAGAGGTCCCGAGTATATGTGGGAGGTAGAGTCTACAATGAAAGAAAAATACCCTCATTTGTTTCAGTAAATCTCGAGGTCGAGATTTCTTTTAAGGGGGTGAGGATGTAACACCTCGAAAAATTCATGTCCAATATTATATTGACATGTGTCATGAACTTTAAACGTGTAAAGAATTAAGTTAGAAGGACTAAAGTTGACAAACAAGGAAACTATGTGTATAAAAGGATTCAAAGTGTCAACAATGGATAAATATATCTTTCAATAACCCTACACGATGTTTATACCCTTAAACGAATGAATCATGGATCATACGAAGCTAATTGTGAAAGAAAGTGAGAGATTACAACTACAGGGGTTAAATGTGTCAACATTTTTAAAGTACACCTCTGAGTGACCTTTTAGAGAACCTGAAGCTTTGTAATGATAAATTATACTCACTAGAATAAGTGATAGAAATTTCACAAGGTTTCGATAAAGTATGAGAAAGTTATGGTGGTATTCGTATACGAAGGGTTAAAGGCGTCAACGTTGAAATTTAAGGCCTTACGGGTGATCACAAAGTTAACCAAGGACTTAACGGTATTTGATTATGCATTGAAGCCCTTAAAAATAAAGTTAGAGGACCAAAAGTGCAAGAAATAAAGGTAAAACCACGTTTGAAAAGGATCAGGGGCCAAAATGTAATAAATGAAACTTGTTTGGCTGGTTACCCAGGTGCTGGTGTAGCACCACCACCAACACCCTCTGCCGTGGCGCTACACCACGGCCATATCTGAACCGAATTCATCCACACCTGCGAGTTCAGCAAGTTAAACCGACTTAGAAACCTTGTATTCGATTCTAGGGGCTTGTTTGATGGTTTTTCAAGCTTAGGGACACTTGTAATTGATCAGGGAACATCCATAGGCTATTGTGGAATGATCTTGTTGCATCTAAAGTCCTATATAAGAACCCATTGTTGCAACACTTTGGCATACACTTTGAAAACCATTCAAACTCAACTTATGGAGATTGCTGGAGCTCAAGGACACTTCTCACAAGTCATTAGTCGTGCATAGGACTATTGTAAGCTTCCTTAACCTTCCTTTATTCGGTTTTGCTTAGTTAATTAGCTTAAAGTCAAACCGTCGTAATTAAGATTTGACTTCGTCATTAATCTTAAATTGTCCAGTCAAATTTCAAATTGAAAGTACCTATGAGTTGGTAATTATGTGGGCAATAAACCCTTAAAAGGGCACCCTCTGATTCCCACTCTAACTACGTCAATTGTCGAGTCAAAGTTAATCTTAAAAAGTCAACAGAAAGCTAATTTTCAAATAAATGCATAATTAGCAATGTAGAAGCTATGCAACCTGTTTTGTCATTAATATAACTTGGTAATTAATGTAAGAACATGTCTAAACATGTTCAACTCGACAATTTTCAGTTTAAGCTCGGTTCGGAGCCGAAAGTCGCAAAAGTAGACTTTTGCTTTGACTTTTAGTTCTGACCCGTTAGAGCATAGTTTAGAAACTCCTTAGAGCTCTAATTGGACTAGGTTATAGATTAGTGTAACCCTCTGAGGTTATACGACTTGGTTCATTAGTTATCCGATTCATATGCATATTTCCGATAAATGCCTAAAAGTTGACTATTATGCCCTTTTAACCTTAAAACGTGATTTTTGAAAATATAAAAGAATGGAAACCTTCATTACTGATTTATAAACTTGTCCCTAAAATTTGACATCAGTTTGAGGTCTAGATTAGGAGTTATGCTCATTAGCGTAAATGAGAAGCTTTTTATTAATTAAATGGCGTAATTAGCATATAGCCTATCTAAACCCGATTTTTGATACCAAAATTTTTACCCACTGATATAAAATAATATTTTGGGATTTTTGGAGATTTTTATTTATTTTTGGGCTAAGCATAACGTAGAGTTCTAAGCTTGATCCGGTAATTGTCGGTTTTGCCCTTTTAAGCTATAAAATGAGTTTTACCAATCCTTTTGATACCAAACCTTTTTATTCTGATCCAATATGATAGATAGAGTATTTTAAGCCATCTGGAATAATAAAATGTCAGCTTTTCTTATAAAACCCAAAAATCGCTTAAAATCGCATTTTTACGCGTTTTAAGCGCATAGTATGTATTAAAACCATTTTAGTTATATAAGACTTGATACCTACTGATGTTTTAAACAAATTTTTATACCTTAGCAGTAAGCAAAGGTTTTAAACTCAGAATTCCAGATTCGACCTTTAAACCTTAGGTGAAATTACCAAAATGCCCCTTCGGTGCATAGTATGGTTAGAAATGATAAAGTTCACACATAGGTTATACCCTACTGATATAACCTAGTAAATTAAGTATTTTTACTGATTACATCAGATCCGAAACTGAGATTTATATTTTTTTTAAACTCTTTTATAACCTTTAAAATGACCAAAATACCCCTATGGGGCGTAATTTGAGTTTAAATCCGTTTTGGGCATAATAGAAGATATCTTACTGATGTCACAACATATTTAAGGCTTATTAACTTAGGAAACTTGCAGATGACTCATTTGGTTACCTGTTACGCACTTTTCGCGTTCGGATCGGCGTATGTAACTAGTTTGCATATATTAGGCGAAACGGGTTAAACCAAATCATTTTCCTCTCAAAATCCAGAATGTGTTTAATATACCCATATTAAACAAGTATACAAACTTGTTGGGTCAAAACCACATTCTAAACCGGTCTTCGCTTTATCATGCGTTTGAACCGTGTCTTTCTTTTGAAAACTAACCGGTATAAAGTCTAAACTTAATTAAAGACCCGTTAGGATTCTAATAGGTTGTTAAAAACCTTCGTTCCAGATTAGGAGCCCAGTAAAAGATACGTGCACTTGCTGTATTTGATTTATACTTTGCTCAGGTAAATACTCTTAACTTATTTTCCCTATACGGGCTTGGGATACGGTATTATAATAATACCGCTTGGTCGGGTATGTAGTCATTTAAATCGGATTGTGATTAATGTATTTACATAACTCGTTTTATTCTGTGTTATTTGGTGTATGGCCTTTGGGGGTTAAATGACCATGTCCCGGATATCCTTGGCATCATTCAAAGAAATGGCCACGACCTAAGCACGGGGTGTAGGCGTACACCTAACAGTTGCATATGTAAAAACTGGTAGTCCACTTAAAGGAATCAACCTTGTAGGTATTATACCTGTGGCGTGTCAGTTAATCTAGACCGGCCCTACAAACCGGCCCTGACGGACGACAAATAAGTAAAACTGTATACAAGATTATTTTTAAATAATTGTCCCAAGTTATAAAATATATTTTTGCCTAAGTGCATTCAAATCAATTTTCAAACTCTTTTCAAAATGAGTTAGTTAAGTTGTATTTACCAGTGTAAACTGACGTATTTTCCAAAAAGTCTAAGTGCAGGTACTATACGAAATAGGCTGGCTACTCCAGGCATCAATAATCAAGTCTCGCAAGCTCTAGATGTCCTTAAAGTCTGTTGAACAAAGTTTCCTTTTTATTTGATCCGCCTGTGGATCTGTTTCAACTCTTTTGTGATACTTAATATTACAATTTTATTCAGTTGAAATAAATCTACCTTTTTGCTTCCGCTGTGCATTATAATTTGTGTTGTTTGACTATGATGATATCAACTACGCCACGGTACTCCCCACCGGGCCCACCGGTAATACGTGGAAATATCGGTGTGTGACATCCCAGCTATACACTTACAATTCAACAAAATATTTAATCATCAGAAGATTCAGAACTCTAAAGAAAGTAGATGCTTAGTTATCAGAAAGCGTAGAATCAAGATTATATGCTAACAAGGTGAGTCATTCTCTTTTTATCAAAAGTATTTTACAATACCCAAATGTTTTCCAGTTATATATTACAGAGATTAAGTCTTGGTTATCTTAAATCACTGGCAAGTGGAGAATTGTGCACATTACATATCTCTCACGGTTAGGTAAACAAACCTAAAAGTGATAATCATCACTACTTGGGTGAAAGGACCCAATAGTGGTATGACCATCGTCACCAGGGTGTGACACGGCGCCAGATAAAAATAAGATAGTAGCCATTGTAATCGCTCTTATGCTGTAATCTATAACAATGTGTCATTTTTGTACAAAATGAATAAACTCACCAGTATTTCCTGCTGACAAAATCTTTTTAAAACGCGTTTCAGGTAATTACAGTAGATGGGAATAAGAGTTGGATACGGCACTACCGGCATAAAGAAGTGACTTATTTTATTAATTAAATTAAGAAATATTATTTTATGTAATCGGATTTATCCCATATTAAAAGCTACCTTTATAAAATGTGGGTTTATCCCCATCTGTTTAAATAAATAAAATCCGGTGTTACTAAACTCTGATATTTTTCCTAACTCACGGTCCTGATGAAATTTCCGCTGCAATGTTTTCAAAATAACCACCGGTACAACTTGGCTGCTCGCGGCTCCCGATTTCGTCCTGGGTGGGTTCGGGGGTCGTGACATGTATATCCGTATTCTTGTATCGGTATATCTTGCCATGTGTTGGCGTCGTATTCCGGTGTATTATTCCAAATGAAAATATGCCAATATATTCCCAATATATTTCCAAAACAATATATTTTCAAGTCTTACTTAGAAAATATATATCAACTTATTTTGTCCAAAACAATGTATTTCAAGAAAATATATATTTTTCCCAAAAATTATATATCTTCCAATTATCCCAAGAACATATATTTTTACTTCCCAAAAATAATATAGTTTCTCCTTGTCGAAAATATGATATACTTTGTAATAAAAATCATACTTTCATTTCTTTTGTATCCAAAATAGTATTTACCAAAACTATGCTCGTAAATATATTTTCCGGAATATTTTGTAAGTTACGTTTCTAGTTCGGTTTGCCAATAAATTGTGTGTGTAACTCGTGTAATCATTCCTTGTGATCTTTGGTAATATTCTGGATTGTAATTTCTTGGTATTTTGTCAAGTTATATTATTTTAACCTTAAAATAATATAATTACTACACAAAGCATACAAATATTCACACACATCAAGTATATTCTAAATACATATTTATCCATTTTTATTTATAAAAACCAACCTCCAATACTTGTATTTTTGTCACAAAATTTATGGCAAAGTTTATATTTGAAAACCATAGTTGAAATACACTTGTAAATACTTGTTAGAAAATATTTTTCTAAGTGTTTATATTTTTAGAAAATTTTGCCATAGTTTCCCCTAAAAATGGAGGTGTCCATGCTATCAAAGCATATCATTTTCTTTTTAAAATTATCACAAACAATCAACAATCAACCCTAAACAACTTACACTTACCAAGTGCAAAAACAATGCTATTTACATAACAATCATGAACTTGAACTTTCTTAAAAACTTGTAGTAACTTGGTAAAGTGTTTAGTAGGTTTAGTTACCCCTTAAAGTGTGTTTACTTCTTTAAAAATCTCATTCTTGGAAGATTTAAGTGTTTACAACTTACTAGATGATTTTTCCAAAAACCATTCTCTTGGGTTTTTCTTGTAAACAATGTGTTCTTATACTTGTTTTACCACAAGAAACATGATTAGTTTCTTTAAAAACAATGTTCATGTAAATCTTGTGATTTAATTTGGTTTCTTTGGAAAACTATTTTAGAAAGCATCCACTCACAAGACATGTATTCTGTTTAAATCATCATCACATGAAAACAACTTTTATTATTCAAGTTCATGTAAACATAAAGCATGAAGATCTTGGTTTTTCACAAGATCACCACCTTAACTTACTAGATCATGTGTTTAATCACAATCTAGTAGGTTCCATATGATATCTAACATCACTAACACTAATAATCAATCAACAAGAAGCAAATAAACACAAATCAACAAGTATTCATATGTTTATAAGCTCATGTTAAAGATTTATGATTATGTTCTTTCATGGTCACCATGATTAACCATGTATATCATCTTTTATTCATCAAAATATGAAGTAATAAGAGATCATGAGAGTCTTACAACTAGCACAAAGGCTAGGGAAGAACACTTGATGAAGAAGATGATAAATGTGGAGGATAAAAGCAATTGAGAGAGGTCCTTCAAGATCCACAAGCTTCACACTTCGTTAGACACCTTCTTACACCTTGGAATGAACTTGGAATGGATGAATGTGATTGAATGATGATGGTGGTTGTGGGGGTGGGTTTCGGCCGAGAAGAGGGCAAGGGAGAGGAAGAGAGTGGTGGTGTAAAGTGTGGTGTGAGATGATGAGTTTATGTCTTCTTATAACCATCCAATTCTATTAACCAATGGGTTTTGTGTTTGTAGAAGTACATACATAATCTTCATGCAATCTAAGGGGGATCAAGTAGGATCAAAGAAGATTAAGCAAATCTTGAGAGTGGGCCACCTAGTGGCCGTCCACTTACATGGGGGGGGGTCTAAGTGTAAGTTTGATGGTAAGTTAAGTGATTAGTTAGGATTCTAAGTGTATTAGTTAGTGATCATGCATATCATGTGTTATATAGTGTGTTAAGGTGTTTGGGGATCATAACTAGCTCAGAAACATTAAAACAATGCTTCTAGTATAATTTTGGTGTTTCGGGTAGTGTCCGGTTGTTCGGTTAGATACCGGTTCGTTAAAGTGTCAAACTATACCATTTGGTGTTCATTATGTACCCTTTTGTGACACTTTTAATTCCATACACTTAGGAAAGCCTTCAGGACCAGTTTGTCATATTTTTGCATGATACAAGCTTATTAAAATGCTGAATTATGCAGAATCCTGCACTTTATGTAGGTTTTAGGCACTTTCCGGCACTTTAACTATCACTAGAATAAGCAGTTTTGTGGTTCTTACTTCCCTACACACTATACTAGTGTAGAACTTGGTTTCTGGCTCATACTGGATCTCAAAACACTGTCTGCCTATGTACTGAACCCCGTCAGCATATTCCTAATTTATCCGGTAACTGTGCTAACTGTGCTTTGTGCATCATGTATGTCAATAAAGTTTGCATGTAATAATGATGTGACAGTATGCAATATGTGATGCACATGTAAGTAGGATGCAGTAATCAGAAAGCAGTTCAAGTCATTAATTGTAATTTAGCACAGTCATTAAGCACTAATCAAGATTAATTAATTGTACGGATACCTGTATTTTTTACGGTTGTCACAGAATGTGATAAAAAAAATAGTAAATCGTTGCCTCCTACAATACAAGAACAATATGAAATATTGATTAGGTGTATAAATTAGTTCCACAAATAACGAAAGAGGTGTGAAACCACACTTATTTTAATTATTATATCAACACATTTTTCTACAAGCAAAAACCTTTTGTCTTTTAAAAAAGAGTAAACTGCAATTTTACCCCCTGGGATTAAAGCCAATTGGCACTCTGACCCCCTCCCTAGAAAATATTGCAATTTGCCCCCCAACATTGTGGTTCTGTCGTAAAATTACCCCCTGCCGTTAAAGAACTTAACAGTTCTGTTAATTGATATGTAAAATGACTATATTACCCTTTCTTCTTACCCCCTATGATCTGTTCTACTCTGCAATATTACCCTTCCTTCTAACCCACTATGGTTCTCTGTATTCTGCTATATTACCCCCTGTAGGAAACAAATCATGTTCCCGCCTAAGACTTCTGTTGCAAAACACATATACTCAAACATATACCTGCTGCAAAACTATCCGATATCCTTTTCCCTGTCTGTTGAATTTGGGACATTAAACTTAATGTCAGGGAGCTTAAACTAGTAGGTTCTCCTACATAAACATTAGATAACTCTATTTTAAAGCTTCAACATAATACAAGATCATTACAAAGACCTTCCAATACTTTAGACCAAAATGGATAAATCTCACTCAGCATCTGCATTTTATAAAACAAGCCTCCATTGAATTAAGTTACAACTGATAGATTCAATAACAATGTTCTAAAACCTAATAACAACTTATGGTATCCAATGATACCTAACATGCAAATATGTGTTTTGCAGCAATGGAACCAATGATAAAAACAACAAAAACAAGAATAAGAACCCTAATGAAAAACGTAGCCTGCTAATAAAACAACAACTGCTAATGACCCAGTGGTATTGAGCTAAACCTATCACATATCTAGATTAATTTGATATCATCACATCACACTCATGGTTTAAAAAAACATCCAACTAGGCATTAGAGTTCAACATTATCAGTTATCAAAACAATATACCATTAGAGTTCAACTAGGCAACCATATATATACAATTATCATACTACAT
Source organism: Helianthus tuberosus (assembly GCA_030545235.1). NCBI lineage: Eukaryota > Viridiplantae > Streptophyta > Magnoliopsida > Asterales > Asteraceae > Helianthus > Helianthus tuberosus. The sequence continues at coordinate 109,197,407 of CM060392.1, forward strand.
AAATAGATTATATATTACAGTTCAACTAGGCAACCATTTCCTGCTGAGGGGGAAACTGGAAGTGCAGGAAAGAGCGGCCTCGTATTTTCACCATCATCGAGAACACAATCGATCGTAGTGTAACACGAATCCTCATGTCCACAGCAAACACAGAAAGAAACACATACATGAAAATGATCAACTCCAAAACAGTATGTGCTCAATGTTCCATAAATGATCAACACCAAAACAGTGTGTGCTCAATGTTCCTACCCAGTGATTCCCTTTTCCCCTGTTTTTTTTTTTCAACAAACCTTGTTCAATAACCCTTGTTCAATAACCTGACATTACTTGTTCAATAACCACATTACTTGTTCGATTTTACCTGACAACTACGAGAAGACTTCTGTCACTCCCCAACCAATGGCGGAATCATCAGGGCGCGGCACTGAGCGAAACAGATTGTCCAAGAGAATCCATAACAGCTATAATTACCAGATATTTAACGTTACGTCCCATACCATAACATATCAAATAAAAACAGTTATTACAGACATAGTATCTCAAGACAAATAAATTGTTTCGACAAATCAGATTCAATATTGTTCATTTCTAGACTCCCCTAAGCTCGATTCCATAACAGCAAATAGCATAAGCATCCTAAGCACCTGTCACATACGTTAAAGTAAAAGTCAATACACATAGTGTAAAGGTGAGCATACAAGTTTAATAGTATAGTAGTAGCGAAAGCGATTTACTCATAACCAGCATGCAGTACATTAAATGTGAAGCACGTAAGTTATTGACAAAGATCCTATCAGTACCAATGACTGTGAGTTGTAGAGTGCGCAACACATGTTCACCACTGCGAACACGTGAAGTAAAATCCTTAACAACCCCTGAATTAACAGGTGTCGAGTCCAAACTATAGTACTATCATTGCTAAGGCAGGTAGACAGCAATCAATGTGTTAACATAACAAACAGGCATTCATCGAGTCACGTATAACATGCGAGAGCGGTTAGCGTTTAAAAGTGTTTGCGTTGTGTGTTGATGTGATTTGATATAAGTAACGTATGTAACACCCAAAAGTGCGTTAAGCGAAAAAGGGTTCGAGTATACTCACAGTTCGTGTTTAGTAAATAAACACAAGCTTAGATTGAAGGGAGTGCTTGAGAGATTAGCCTGATCACAGTACGATAGTATAAGCGTCGAAAAATGCGTTAAACAACGTGTCGGTGTGTTGTGGGACGGATAGTGATCCGGTCGGATGACCGTCCGGACGGACGGTCATGCGGACGGATGACCATTCGGTCGGAGGGTTGTCCGTTTGGGATGGATGTGTTTGTGTATAAACTTTGAAGTTTTCGTTGTAGCATTTGAAAAGTTTCAAAGTGTTTCTACCTCTCAGGTCGTCCGGTCGGACGGTCATCCGGGCTGATGGCCGTCCGCTCGGATGGCGATCCAAGTGGAGGTTAACATTCTACGAAGTTTGAGGATTGTTAAGTGTTTAAAGTCACAAGTCACCTGGTCGGATGGCCGTTCGATCGGATGGCTATCCGATAGCATGGCCGTTCTTCCAGGAGACTGTTCGAGTTGGAAAGTTTGTAAAATCAGCTAAGTTAGAAGATTCTATCGAGACGGTATGACAACGTGCCAAACAATGGAAACGACGTAAAGTCCAACACATCCGATCGGACGGGAATCACCCCGTTCGAGCAGACTCAGCTGTTCTTGCCGGAGTTTCATGTTCAACCCATAAATCGGGGGTCTCTTTGTTAGAAATTCATTCTCAAACCGGGTCTTCAACAGGGAATGAGTAGAGAACCCGAATGAGTCCAGATTCTAATGGTTTTGAGACCCCCGATTCACGGGTTGAACATGAAACTCCAGCAAGAACAGCTGAGTCTGCTCGAACGGGGTGATTCCCGTCCGATCGGATGTGTTGGACTTGGCGTGGTTTCCATTGTTTGGCACGTTGTCATACCATCTCTATAGAATCTTCTAACTTAGCTGATTTTACAAACTTTCCAACTCGAACAGTCGCCCGGACGAACAGCCATCCGATCGAACGGCCATCCAACCAGGTGACTTGTGACTTTAAACACTTATCAATCCTCAAACATCGAAGAATGTTAACCTCCACTCGGATCGCCAACCGAGCGGATGGCCATCCGTCCGGATGACCGTCCGACTGGACGACCTGAGAGGTAGAAACACTTTGAAACTTTTCAAAAGCTACAACGAAAACTTCAAAGTTCATACACAAACACATCCATCCCAAATGGACAACCCTCCGACCGAATGGTCATCCGTCCGGACGGTCATCCGTCCGGACGGTCATCCGTCCGGACGGTCATCCGTCCGGACGGTCATCCGTCCGGACGGTCACCGTCCGGACGGTCATCCGTCCGGACGGTCATCCGTCCGGACGGTCATCCGACCGGATCACTATCCGTCCCACAACACACTGACACGCTGTTTAACGCACTGTTCGACGCTTATACTATTGTATTATGATCAGGCTAATCTCTCAAGCGCTCCCTTCAATCCAAGCTTGTGTTTATTTACTAAACACGAACTGTGAGTATACTCGAACCCTCTTTTCGCTTAACGCACTTTTGGGTGTTACTTACATTACTTATATCAAATCACATCAACACACAACGCAAACACTTTTAAACGCTAACCGCTCTCGCATGTTATACGTGACTCGATGAATGCCTGTTTGTTATGTTAACACATTGATTGCTGTCTACCTGCCTTAGCAACGATAGTACTATAGTTTGGACTCAGCACCTGTTAATTCAGGGGTTGTTAAATATTTTACTTCACGTGTTCGCAATGGTGAACATGTGTTGCGCACTCTACAACTCGCAGTCATTGGTATTGATAGGATCTTTGTAGATAACTTACGTGCTTCACATTTAACGTACTGCATGCTGGTTATGCGAAAATCGCTTTCGCTACTATTATACTATTAAACTTGTATGCTCACCTTTACACTAGGTGTAATGACTTTTACTTTAACGTATGTGACAGGTGCTTAGGATGCTTGTGCTATTTGCTGTTATGGAATCGAGCTTAGGGGAGTCTAGAAATGAACAATATTGAATCTGAGTTGTCAAAACAATTTATTTGTCTTGAGATACTATGTCTGTAATAACTGTTTTTATTTGATATGTTATGGTATGGGACGTAACGTTAAATATCTGGTAATTATAGCTGTTATGGATTCTCTTGGACAATCTGTTTCGCTTAGTGTCGCGCCCCGATTATTCCGCCATCATTTGGGGTGTGACAGATTGGTATCAGAACCATAACTATAGGGAACTAGGAAAGACACTACCTAGTCTGGGTTGTTGTCTTAGTATTGACCTAGACTATAGTCTAAGTACCAAACATGACCTCTATTTGTGATTAACTCTATCGCTATTGCAACGTAAGGGATACCAGTATGAATTGGAACAACTCGCACAAGGTGAGTTACTTCGATCGAGTGAAACATCTCGTATGGAGTAGGTCACATTGCTCGAGTTGTGAACTTCGTATGAAGTATTCTAGCTCAATCTCCAAACGCTCAACAATCTTTCCTAAGACTGCCAAGCTGTTTAGCTTTTCCTAAAGCTAACTCCACACACACGAATTTTCAAAAATGAACGAGTGATTATATCGAGACTAGGTGTGAAAACCGCAAACTCTCGATTGAATCCCTCGCTCGACGCGCACCTTTACTATAAACACGAGAATTTGCGTTGAATTAGGAGTGAAATCCATACTTCGACAAGATTCTCCCTGCCACTCTGATTCTATCACACAAACAGGAACAAAGTTGTTAAGTTAGGGGTCTGCATCTTAATGACTTCTTCTGCTCTCTGTTTTGGTTTTACAAAACTCTCACCAAAGTCTCAACAGAGTCATGTAGTAACCGAAAGGATGCATGTCGTTCGCCGTGATTCGGCGAGAGCATAGTCTGTACGGCCAACGCATGTACTTGAACTCATTGTGAATAGTTGAAACACTTTGGGCAGTCGATGTTCAACACCCAGGACAATCTATTTCCGATTTCAAGCCCGTAATCGCTGATTTTATGTGTTTATGTGTTTCAATTCTGAGCTCGCAGCCGCCGACTCTGTGATTTTATGTGTTTTATGTGTTGATGTGGATTTACGAATTTATATGTGTTTTTACGTTTTTCGCTCATCGCTCTGCTAAACTGCGCACAACTCGCATTGCACATTTGTCTCAAAACGCTAACAAATCGCCGGTGTTATGCTACTCGCTGTGTTACCCGCAATCGCTACTCGCTATTCGCGCTCGCAACACTCGATCGAGATTGCAGCTTTGATATGTGAATACATGCAAAATATGTAGGTGAATACGTGCAAAATATAGTCGAATATGTGCAAATTACGTGCTTACACGGACCGCATGTTAGTATGGGATGACATGTGATCGTCTATCTTTCGTGGACTACGTATTTCTGTGCTTATGTGCCTGTGTGTTAACGTGCTTATGTGCTACGTGCTTACGTGTTTGTGCCTTAATAATAATAGTATGTATACGGTGTTAATCGCTAAACTCCTATCTACTGTCCGATATGCTCGAACGTTACTTGAATCCTATGACGCTGTCTATTGCAGACAATGTCGTCATTCGGTTCGCATGCTTCTCGCACCTCTCGCCGCAACCACGCTGACAAACGCATTGCATCGCTCATCGCTAAAGAAATGGCTAAGGTCATTCCCCAAATCGTCAGCGAGATAAACGAAGTCGCCAACAAGTCTTCTAAAGAATCAAAGACTGACTCACCCCGCGCTTCTTTCAGCTTCAAACAGTTTAAGGCTTGTGGACCCAAGGAATTCACCGGAGAAGATGGGCCTAGCGCCATGTTTCAATCGTTCGATTCCGTCGAAGTTACTCTCCACCAATCTGGGTGCCCGAACGATCTGCGTACTGTCAACGCAATTGGAGTCTTCCAATCCAGGGCTCTGGACTGGTGGACTGCGGAACGAAACAGACGTGGGAACGATGCAGCTTACGGACTATCATGGGACGAGCTCAAGGAGCTAATGATGAAAGAGTTATGCCCTCCTCATGAGGTGCAAAAGCTGGAAAATGAGTTCTGGCATATCAAACAGGAGGGTGGAGACAACGCTGGTCTCACGGCCCGCTTCAAGCAATTGAGCATCATTTGTCCTAGCCAGGTGGTAACACCTGATATGACAATCAAGAAGTATATCCACGCCTTACCCGATTGTGTTGCTGATTTTGTGAAAGCAGCCAAGCCTGCTACAATTGAAGAGACTTACCAGCTCGCTGCTGAGATAAACGATAAGCGAGTGTTGGCTGGTTATTACAAGACCTCAGCAAAGAATCTTCACCAAGCAACCGCTAATCCCGCTCCCGCTACTGAAACCTCAGCTTCTCAAGGTTCGAAGTCCAACCGTCGCAAGTGCAAGAACAACAAGAATTGTGCCATCACCACCGCTCCTCAAAGTGCTACCCCTGCTCCACCACAGAATCAGAACCGCCAAGTAGCGGCACCCGCGACCAATGCACCTCCTACAAAACGTGCATACACTAGTCCGCACGCGCTATGCCCTACTTGTACCTATCATCATCCCGTGGGGATTGCTTGCAGATTTTGCGCTCACTGCAACATCTATGGGCATTTTACTGCCAACTGCCGTACCGGTCCCCGTCAAGCTCAAGCTCAAGTTCAAGCTCCTACACTGCCAGCTCCACTTCCTCCTCCTCAGGGTATTCCAGCAGCTCCTGTCGTCGCTGCTCACGCAAGAGCTTGCTACGCATGTGGTGATCCCAACCATTTTGCGAACGTTTGCCCGAACAGGGTAGTGAAGCAAGTGCCCTAGCAGCAACCTGCACAGTAACAACATCAACAGTAGCAGCCACAACATAAGCAACAACAACAAGCAGCCCGCGCCAGAACGTTTAGCATCAATGTCCGACAGGCGCTGACCGACAACAACGTGGTTAATGGTACGTTCCTCGTAAATGGAATTTATGCTAAATGTTTATTTGATACTAGAGTAGATAACTGTTTTGTGTCATTAGAATTCGAGAAACTCCTTGGTCGTAAACGCGCTAACCTCCCAAAGAAGTTCGAGGTCAAAATTGCCACTGGAAGAACCATAACCGTCAATTCTATTCTTCGTGATTGTACTCTCGAACTCAACAATCACATCATCCCAATCGACCTTATCCCGATGTAACTTGGTAGTTGTGACATCATTGTAGGCATGGATTTCCTTCGGGAAAATCGTGCTGAAGTTGTGTGCTTCGATAAGATGATTCGTTTCTCTCTCGCTAATGGCGACCAACTCTGTGTTTATGGTGAAACTCCTTCGAAAGATTTGAAACTCATGTCGTGCATACAAGCAAGCAAATATCTCTGAAAGGAGTACAAGTCTTTCTTGGCACACATCGTAGTAGCGGAGAAGGGAAAGCAATGGAAAATGTACCCGTGGTTCGTGATTTTCCTGTTGTCTTCCCTGACGATTTACCTGGGTTACCGCCGTCTTGCGATATTGACTTCCGTATCGACCTCATTCCTGGAGCAAATCCTGTTGCCAAATCTCCTTATCGACTCGCCCTGTCAGAAATGCGAGAACACTCGAGTCAACTCCAGGAACTGCTTGATAAAGGCTTTATACGCCCTAGCACCTCTCCTTGGGGCGCACCTGTCCTTTTCGTCAAATAGAAGGATGGATCGTTCCGGATGTGCATCGATTATAGGGAATTCAACAAGCTGACTATCAAAAATCGTTATCCCTTGCCTCGAATCGATGATTTGTTTGACCAATTGCAAGGCGCTACGTGTTTCTCCAAAATCGACCTACGCTCTGGTTATCATCAGCTGCGAATTTAGGAGGAAGACATTCCTAAAACCGCTTTCTGCACTCGTTACGGCCACTATGAGTTTGCCCTTTGGCCTAACCAATGCACCTGCAGTTTTCATGGATCTGATGAATCGCGTGTGTAAACCCTTTCTGGACCGTTTCGTCATCGTGTTTATCGATGATATCCTCATCTATTCAAAGACGAAAACTGAGCACGCACAGCATCTACGCTTAGTTCTCAAATTACTCCAAGGGAATCGCCTCTATGCCAAGTTCTCCAAGTGTGAATTCTGACTCGAGGAGGTTCAATTCCTCGGTCACATCGTTAATAGTCAAGGTATTCATGTCGATCCTGCGAAGATTGAAGCAGTTAAGAGTTGGGTTACACCAAAGAACCCGTCCGAAGTTCGCTCTTTTCTCGGACTGGCGGGTTACTACCGTCGATTTATCGAAGATTTCTCTAAAATCGTTGTTCCTCTCACCTCTCTCACGCACAAAGACAAGACTTTTGTTTGGGGAACTGAACAAGAGGATGCTTTTCAAACGCTCAAGCGTATGCTTTGCGACGCTCCCGTACTCGCTTTACCCGATGGGAACGACGACTTCGTAGTCTATGGTGATGCCTCCAACCGGGGTCTCGGTTGCGTCCTTATGCAACGAGGTAAGGTTATCGCGTACGCCTCTCGACAGCTCAAAATCCATGAGAAAAACTACACGACCCACGACCTCGAGCTTGGCGCAGTTGTTTTTGCTCTAAAGATATGGCGACACTACCTTTATGGTACTAAGTGTACATTCTTCACAGACCATAAGAGCCTACAACACATCTTGAACCAGTAGGAACTAAACATGCGCCAATGCAGATGGGTGAAACTTCTTAACGATTACGATTGTGAGATTCGCTACCACCCAGGCAAAGCAAATGTCGTTGCCGATGCTCTTAACAGACGAAGCTATTTACATAGCGTTCGTAATGTTCAAGCCCAGCACGACCTCAAAGTTCTTATCCGTGACGATCAACATGCTTGTTTCACCGAACGCACGCAAAGGGAAGAAAGAATCCTTGGTTCTGAACACCTATTAGTGAATAAGCTGAATGGTATATTTCACTATCTTGATCGCATTTGGATCCCTAACCGCAACAATCTCAGGGATATTTTGATGGACGAAGCCCACAAATCACGATACTCCATTCATCCCGGTGCTGACAAAATGTACCAGGACTTGCGTGCCAGGTATTGGTGGCCTGGAATGAAGAAGGATATCTCTCTCTTTGTTTCGAAATACCTGACTTGTTCAAAGGTCAAGGCTGAGCATCAACGCCCCTCTGGCCTACTCGAACAACCCGAGATCCCTATGTGGAAATGGGAGAGTGTAGCTATGGATTTCATTACGAAACTTCCTCGCACGCCCTCAGGTCACGATAGCATCTGGGTTATTGTTGATCGTCTCACGAAATTTGCTCATTTTCTGCCAATACGGGAAGACTTTAAGGTTGAACGATTAGCCCGAATCTACATCGACGAAGTCATTTATCAACATGGGACACCTCGTGACATCATTTCTGACCGCGATGGTCGATTCACTTCGTGCCTTTGGGAAACTTTTCAATATGGACTCGGTACTACCCTGAATCTATGTACCGTTTTCCATCCCCAAACCGACGGTCAGACTGAAAGAACGATTTGAACCCTCAAAGACATGCTTCGGTCGTGTGTGATAGATTTCGGTGGTAATTGGGACTCGCATTTACCTTTGGTTGAATTCTTGTATAACAACAGTTATCACTCTAGCATTCAAATGGCCCCATTTGAGGCATTGTATGGAAGAAAACGTCGATCGCCTATTGTGTGGCACGAGATCGGGGATGCACAAATTACTTGTCCTGAGTTATTGCAATAAATGACTGACAAAATCCTCCAGATTCGAGACAATCTCTTGAAAGCCAGGAGCCGTCAAAAGAGTTACGCCGATAGACGCCGCAGGCCCCTTGAATTTGAAGTCGATGATCACATACTCCTAAAGGTTTCACCTTGGAAGGGGGTGATCTGATTTGGTAAGATAGGAAAGCTCGCGCCTCGATACGTTGGACCCTTTAAGATTCTGGAAAGAATTGGCAAGGTGGCCTACAGACTCGAACTACCGGAAGAGCTCAGCAACGTGCATCCAACTTTTCATGTCTCGAACCTCAAAAAGTGTTTGGCCGAACAGAATTTACATGTTCCTCTTAAGGACCTACAAGTGGACGAAACATTACACTTCGTGGAAAATCTAGTCGAGATCATGGACCGAGAGACTAAGAAACTCCGACGCTCACGCATTGCTATAGTGAAAGTTCACTGGGAAGGCAAACGTGGCGCTGAGTTCACTTGGGAACTCGAGAGTGACATGAAGGCAAAGTATCCACATCTATTTGTTACGCCTGTGACTTAATTTCGGGACGAAATTCCCTAAAGTAAGGGAGGCTGTAACAACCCTAATTTTGAAGTCAAAGTCAAAGGAAGAAAAGATTGCTAATCAGATCTGTCTTTTCTTGCTTAATTATTGCTTGTACTCTCCGACTCGCTAATCGATGTATGTTTGCTACCGTTACTTGTTTACGATTTGTAATTTATAGGAAGTAACAATGCGATAAAGTTAATTAAACACTAATCAACTAAACGCTATCTCATCGCTAACGCATCGCACCTCGAATCGCAGGTTATGGATATTATTTTACGTGTGCATGATATTATGTGTTACTTATGTGTGCTTTATATATATGTTGGATGTTAATCGCAAACGCAATCGCAACTCTATCACATCGCATCGCAACTCGAGATATAAGTTTACTTTATGAATGTTAGGTTAGTTATATTATTTGTGTAACTATTGGGTAATACTATCAGATCGCTTACTCGCTACACACTCGAACGCATCGCAATGCTCAACGCACGGAACGAAAAGTCGGAAACCAACGCGCTAAAGCCATCCGATCGAAGGACCATTCGATCGAATGGTCATCCGTTCGGATGACCTCCGATTCACTTTCCACCACCTCACTTCTTCTCCTTGCCTATAAATACTCACCTGTCACATCACTATTCATGATGTGACAGCTCCCTCCCACCCAGAGCACTTTCAAGCCATTTTCTCTCGATTCTTCGCGATTCTTGTAAGTTTTCATCCCAAATCTTGTACTTCCTTAATCTCGACACAGTTCTTCATCAATTTCACCAACAAATCTTACATTTTCACCATGAAATCCAGCTGATTTGGGTTGTCCTAAGTGACGTCATCATAGTGTTCATATGAACATTTGAGTATGACCTCATTCCACCAAGAACAACTCAGATCTAAAGGACTTCTACTAAGTTTAAACACTGATTTCACCTAAATATAAACATCTTACTAGTGTTTCAAACTTTTCTTCAACTATTTTAACTTTTCACTCAAAACCGTTAGAATCTGGACTCATTCGGGTTCTCTTCTCATTCCCTGTTGAAGACCCGGGCTGAGAATGGATTTCTAACGAAGAGACCCCCGATTCACGGGTTGAACATGAAACTCCGGCAAGAACAACTGAGTTTGCTCGAACGGGGTAATTCCCGTCCGATCGGATGTGTTGGACTTGGCGTGGTTTCCATTGTTTGGCACGTTGTCATACCGTCTCGATAGAATCTTCTAACTTAGCTGATTTTACAAACTTTCCAACTCGAACAGTCGCCCGGACGAATGGCCATCCTATCGGATAGCCATCCGATCGAACAGCCATCCGACCAGGTGACTTGTGACTTTAAACACTTAACAATCCTCAAACTTCGAAGAATGTTAACCTCCTCTCGGATCGCCATCCGAGCGGACGGCCATTCGTCCGGATGACCGTCCGACTGGACGACCTGAGAGGTAGAAACAGTTTGAAACTTTTCAAATGCTACAACGAAAACTTCAAAGTTCTTACACAAACACATCCATCCCAAACGGACAACCCTCCGACCAAATGGTCATCAGTCCGGATGACCCTCCGTCCGGACGGTCATCCGGACGGATGACCATCCGTCCCACAACACACCGAAACACTGTTTAACGCACTGTTCGATGCTTATACTATCGTACTGTGATCAGGCTAATCTCTCAAGCGCTCCATTCAATCCAAGCTTGTGTTTATTTACTAAACACGAACTGTGAGTATACTCGAACCCTTTTTCGCTTAAAGCACTTTTGGGTGTTACAAACGTTACTTATATCAAATCACATCAACACACAACGCAAACACTTTTAAACTCTAACCGCTCTCGCATGTTATACGTGACTCGATGAATGCCTGTTTGTTATGTTAACACATTGATTGCTGTCTACCTGCCTTAGCAACGATAGTACTATAGTTTGGACTCAGCACCTGTTAATTCAGGGGTTGTTAAGGATTTTACTTCACGTGTTCGCAGTGGTGAACATATGTTGCGCACTCTACAACTCGCAGTCATTGGTATTAATAGGATCTTTGTCGATAACTTACATGCTTTACATGTAACGTACTGCATGCTGGTTATGCGTAAATCGCTTTCGCTACTATTATACTATTAAACTCGTATGCTCACCTTTACACTATGTGTATTGACTTTTAATTTAACGTATGTGACAGGTGCTTAGGATGCTTATGCTATTTGCTGTTATGGAATCGACCTTAGGGGAGTCTAGAAATGAACAATATTGAATCTGAGTTGTCGAAACAATTTATTTGTCTTGAGATATTATGTCTTTAATAACTGTTTTTATTTGATATGTTATGGTATGGGACGTAACGTTAAATATCTGGTAATTATAGTTGTTTTGGATTCTCTTGGAAAATCTGTTTCGCTCAGTGCCGCGCCCCGATGATTCCGCCATGGGTTGGTATGTGACAACTTCTCTGATGGTGGATGTGATCGGCATTTAGCTGGAACTGAGCTAGCTGATCGGTGGTGGAAGGAAGGTCGCGAGCTGATATGATTGCCGGCGATGGAAGGAAGTTCGCCGAGGTCTAATCGTCGGTGGTGATTGAAGCTTGAATGAGTCTGATCGCCGGCGCCGATAGTGGTGGAAGGGGTGGAGAGTTGATCGCCTGTGGTGGAAGGTGTGGGGGAGTGGTGGGAAGCTTAGGGGTAAGATTGTTTCTTCAGTTAATATATGGGGTGTTTTATTGAGTTAGACACAAAACCAAATGCAAATAACAATAATACCCTTTGAGCGTTTATAAGTTAGGTTGACTTTAAACACTTTTTAACGGCAGGGGGTAATTCTGTAAGGTTTCTCATTAGTTGGGGGGGGTTAGAATGCGATATTTTCCAGGGAGGGGGTCAGAGTGGCAATTGTCTCTAACCCTAGGTGGTAAAATTGCAGTTTACTTTTTTAAAAAAATACACAAGAATTATAGGCAACAAACAAACCTCTTTTCATGGATTTGACTTTATTGCGTTTTATCATATTACTGAAAAAAAAAATATTTTTTATTCTAAAGGCCACAAACAAACCTCTTTTCATGGATTTGACTTTATTGCGTTTTATCATATTACTAAAAAAAATATTTTTTATTCTAAAAAACACAAGAATTAAAAAGGCAAAAAAAACAAACCACTTTACATGGACTTTTACTTTATTGCATTTTATCTAATTATTATTGTACTAACACGTGAAATGAAATTAAAAGGAAAATTGTATTGCGTTCAAACTGAAACTAAAACGCAAAATCATCTCAAACATACAAACCACTTTACTTCTCCAGAAAACGCAATAATCAACACCTCCATTTTTTTCCTATATTAAAACGCAAAATCCTTCCGATTCGATCAGTGGTGTTGGGTTTCGATGGTAAGCGGCGGAGACAGGCGAACGCGATGAAGACGGTGGTGATGGTTCTGATAATCAGAAATGGTGTCAAGTAATGGAGATGACGGTGGTGACAGTCACAGGTAACCAGTGATAGTGAAATGGTGGTGTGTGTTGATGAGGCGGGTTGCAGGTTGTAGGGCGGTAGAGGATGTGTAAGCGATGGTGAGGGGGTGACTGTGAGTCTCCGGTGGTGGACAAGGGTGGTGACAACGGTGAAGGTTAGGGTTGTTGCAGGTGGTTTTTGAATTGTGATGATGGTATGGAGGTACGACGGCAGGTGGTGGTTGTGTCGTTTCCGGTGGCAGAGGGAAGGGTGGTGGAGTGGTGGTGGTGGTGTGGAGGTGGGATGAATTATGATCTAGGTTTTTTTTTTTTTTTTTTCAGATCTAGGGTTATATTTGGCTAATTGTGTTTGACTAAAATACCCCTCCCTATGTTTTTTTTATCTTTGTCATGTGTCACTCTATTATTACTTTCTACACTTCATACCCAACACAAACTTCCTATTTGATTATCTCCCTAAATAGATATATTCCACCTCTGCCCTTTTCGAGTTTTTATGTTTTCTTTCTTTGGAGTTAAATCATTAATTAATGTTACGTGTCTCTGACGAGGTATGACCCGAAACGGCTAACCCGACCCGTTTCTTACCTATTATTTTATTATAAATACTTAATTACAAATGTTTATTCTAGAATGTTACATTCTGCATGGATAAACTACGTAACCAAATCCCCAATCTTTTGGGAAGATCACGCAAATCCGTAACTTGTCGGGGCCCATCCTAAGTTAGAGGAAACCCTAATGGTAAACTATAAATAGAGGAAAACATCAAAGGTATAGATATTCTGTTCCCGTTTACCCTCTTTCTCTCTTCATATCTTCTTACTCCCAAACCGAGACTTATTCTCACGCCGGAGGGTGGTTACAGGAATAACCCCATTCCTGTAACGAGTCCTAACGATATTCTGTTTTGCAGTTAACAGTTCGGATCGCCAAGAGTTGAAGTCCTAGTCGGAACATACCATTCAGGTCAATGTTTCTTCAGTCTCGTATAATCATCATTTATTGTTCTAAATGGAACACATTTTAAAATAGAGTTTTGAGTACTCTACAATTGCTGAGTTAGGACTTAGGCCAAAATCAATAATTTTACATGTATAACATACACATATCGAATTCTAAGACCTTTGTGCACGCTTCACTTAGAGCAAGGAGTTATTTCTATTTAACCATTTTTCCTCATGGTTCCCGTCCACTTTTTCCCATCTACATTTATTTTGGAAACCCACCTTATATGAGAAAAATGCTGAAAACTTTGTGTTACACTATCTAGACAAATGTATTTTTATAAAAAGAAAAAATTCATGGAACGTAATATACATATTTCCAAGCGTTTTTAGCCAAAAAGAAAACCAAAAAGCACTAGAGGGATTTTTTTTAATAAATAAATAAGTTTCTTACGTAACGTGTGTGTGACGTCATCTTTATATCAATAGCGTTTTGTTACCTATGTAACATATGAAATTTGTTTTTTATTAAATATCCACTCAACACTTTTTTGACTTTTTTTTTTTGCTTAAAACACTCAAAAACATTTTTATGTTCCACAAAATTTTCATAAAAATACTATGTAGAAACCTATAAATAGTTCATTTTTACATGTAAAAAATTAATTTCTACCTATTTTTTCCGGAGTTTTTGCATATTAACACATGTAAAAACTGTTTTATATAATTAAAAAATAAAAAAAGTTTAAAAAACAGTTCAAAAAAATGTTAAAAACAAATTTTTAGAATTTTTTTTATTTGAACAGTTTCTACGTATGTTTATATGAAAAGTCTACGATGATAATTATGTATAAATATTTTTTTAAAGATTTTCTATGTGTAAAATTAGTGGTTCTCTGATTTCTCACTTTTTCGTTATTCCCCATTGAACCTAACCTTGTGTGTGTTTATAAAATGAAAACTCGTTTGATTTGAGGAAACCCATGAAAACCCTATGTAATAAACCATTTTAATGAAAATTTTAGGGCATATAATTAAATTTTTAACGTAACATGTGTGTAACAACAACTTTTACTAGATAACACATATCTTACATTCATGTTATGAATTTTTGAATTTATTTTTTATAAATATCCACCCGACGCTTTTTTTTAAATTTTTTAGCTTAAAACGCTTAAAAACATGTATATTGCTACCCTATAATTTCGATAAAAAATGTTTGTAACATAAGCTTTTCACAACTCATCAAGGTGCGAAAATTTGTTAAACTTCTATATATAAGATTCAAGATTTTCTAAAAAAAATATTATTTAGACCCTCTATTTGTAGCATGTAGATAAAAAAAGTCTTATAATAACCCTCTAATAAAGAAGAAGTTTTGGTTTTCTCACTCTCCCTGCAAAATTATAAAATAATTTTATTTTCACAACAATGGAACAAAAGTTATATATTGTTTATATAGCCTTACATAACAACTGACACAATCTAACGACTCACTACGATACTAAGACCATGTGTAGTGGTTACTTCATTGCTTCATTAAAATTAACAATGCGGCCTCGATTGAATGCACGCAACGAATTTGACAAAAAAATACGCTAAAACACGATAAAATACGCTAAAATACACTAAAATACGATAAATATGCTAAAATACGCTAAAATATGATAAAATACATGAAAATATGCTAAAATACGCTGCAATATGTTAACATACGTCATATTATGAAAAATACCTGAAAAATACGCTAAAATATGCCGAAATACGTAAAAATACCCTAAAATAGGTTAAAATAAGCTAAAATACGTTAAAATACGCTCAAATACGTCAGAAATACTATAAAATACGCAACAATATGTTAGAATACGTCAAAATAGGAAAAAATACGTCAAAAACGCGACTAATGATATTTCCACACACGTATACATATAACACGGCACTATGCAGTACAAGTGGATTTCAAACAAAACTGTACGTAGTTAATTGAATACGATATTCGCACACAACCGAACGGCACTGAAACGACGTATGTTGAAGGTATACGTCATAAAACGACAAAATATGCGAAAGTTCGGCAAAAAACGACATGTATACGCGTCGAACCGAGGGAAACACGATAAAACTAATTTTGAAATTATGCCATATACGATCGTATAGGCCTATGTTGTATCGTATATCGGCTTAATACACATCGTATAGGCCTATACGATGCGTGTTAAACTTTGATTTTTCTCAAGAATACCCCTGAATTTATCAGAAAAACAGGGGTATTTCAGTAATTTCATCGATTAATACGCATTGTATAGGCCTATACGATGCGTATTAAACTATAAATTTCTCAAAAATGTGTTTCAAATCAAGGGTCCTATCATTACAACCACTTGTTTTCAACGGGGATGTAATGCAATGATTCCTCTCAATTGAGTAGACAGACACTTGCTTCATAGGACTCACTTGAATCGTCTCGGAAGTACTGAACAACCGAGATAACAGCTCCGGTTTCATCAACTACATGGTTTCCCGTGGAATGCATCCTTATTTCTATAAATCGCACAAACAAGCATGCCTTGAACGAGTCTAGAACACTCCTAATCCTCAACCGGCTTTGAAACCAGACGGAATCTATGAAGAAACTGTTCGATTTCACGGTGAGTGGAGAAATTAGCGACGGAGAAAACTTCGTCGTAGAAACTTTGAACAAGATAAGAGGATGAGATATGGGCAGTTAGCTCGAAGAAATGTTGGTGTTGATCAACTCAGTAGATATGAAATGTTGGTTTTTGTCCCATATCTTTGTTGATGGGATCTATTAAAAAACTGTTCGATTTCACGGTGAGTGGAGAAATTAGACACGGAGAAACTGTTCGACATAGACATGCATCACGAAAGATGCATATAAAGAACCTTCAAAAGTTAGAGAATATACAGACTTAAAAAGTTAAACATATTTTATTAGCTATTATACCTCGTTTAATAGCAAGATAAGAAGGATGAGATATCGGCAGTTAGCTCGAAGAAGTTTCTCTCGATCAGGTGTTCCAATAGAATTCCCCTGTTAACAATGTCCTGTTAATTGTTTCAGATGACATGCTTGGTAACAAAGAAGAACACTTTCTTCTTTTGTTCTTCAATCTTTGTTACTTGTTAATGTTTTATTTTTTCTACTTTTAGAAAGGTTTGACCACCTCACGACTGTAATAAAACGAAACATAATCCCAGATTATCTAGAGAAACGTTTTTATCATGTGTCATATGTTGTACGAAATATATGGATGTAAAGCTCGCATAGTTTGTTTTTTTTTTTATAATTTTACAGACGATTTAGAGAAACAGAAAATACGTTACGAGATTCTTGGAGAATTAGAAAAGGAGAAAACACGGAACGACAAGGGTGTTGGTCTTTTCTCCCACATGTGATCCAGAGGTCGGTCTCGGGTGGGCTTGAAGATCCGTGGGCCCTATTTTCGGATCTGTGACTCCATGGAAGATGTGATTAAGGTAAGCGTGTCGTATCATGTGTCATGTGTCATAAAACGGAACATAATCCCAGATTCTCTAGAGAAGCGCTTTTATCATGTGTCATATTAGAGAAACGTAATTTTACAGACGATTTAGAGAAACAGAGAATACGTTATGAGATTCTTCGAGAATTAGAAAAGGAGAAAATACGGAACGACAAGGGTGCTGGTCGTTTTTCCAACTGTGCAAACTTGAAGAATCTCACCATAACACATTGTAGACCGGTGGACTTGAAGATCCGTGAGCCCTATTGTCGGATCTGTGACTCAGCGGAAGATGTGATTAAGGTAAGCGTGCCGTAAAATTGCATCTGATTTTTATAACATTCCCACTGACATAATATTATACAAATTGGTAGTTGTTACCACATGACACATGATAAAAGTGTTTCTTTAGACAATCTGGGATTATGTTCCGCAAACTGGGAACCACATATCCGTGTGTAAAAGCTTGGAAAGATGACCGAATAGAGATCTGAATATCCCTTTGGTAGTTGTTACCACATGACACATGATAAAAGCGCTTTTTTAGACAATCTGGGATTATGTTGCGCAAATTGGGAACCACATATTCGTGTGTAAAAGCTCAGAAAGATAAACGAATAGAGATCTGAATATCCCCTTGGTAGTTGTTACCACATGACACATGATAAAAGCGCTTCTTTAGACAATCTGGGATTATGTTCCGTTTTAGGGTTTCTTCATCACCTATAACAATGTCGATAAACGTATAGGTGACCGAATAGATATCTGAATATCCCCTTGGTAGTTGTTACCGTATGACACATGATAAAAACATAGTCAAAAGAACCCTTACCTGCCACTTAGGGTTTCTTCATCGCCTATAACAATGTCGATAAACGTTGATCGGAACAAGCCGCTTAAATGGTTTTAATATATTTCATCTTGGACTATCTAGTCTAACACATAAAAATGGATATGATCATGTCAAGATCTTTATCTATCATGTCATCGACCAACTGCTCGAAATCCCTTTCGTTGAAAGATATGATCGTGACAAATCTCATCTTT
Source organism: Helianthus tuberosus (assembly GCA_030545235.1). Classification (NCBI taxonomy): domain Eukaryota; kingdom Viridiplantae; phylum Streptophyta; class Magnoliopsida; order Asterales; family Asteraceae; genus Helianthus; species Helianthus tuberosus. The sequence continues at coordinate 109,215,656 of CM060392.1, forward strand.
TACCTTTTCTGTACCCATCACCGCGTTGATAGCTTCCATCTTGTAGGTGACTTTTTTACTTTGAGAAAGGGTCGTATTATTGTCGGATTTGAGACTCCATGGAAGATGTGATTAAGGTAAGCATGCTGTATCATGTGTCATGTGTCATAAAATGGAACATAATCCTAGATTGTCTAGAGAAGCGCTTTTATCATGTGTCATATTAGAGAAACATAATTTTACATACGATTTAGAGAAACAGAGAATACGTTACGAGATTCTTCGAGAATTAGAAAAGGAGAAAATACGGAAAGACAAGGGTGCTGGTCTTTTCTCTCACGTATTTTATCAAATGAACTGTCACGTGTGATTGGCACGTGTGACTATCAAATGACAACTTTAGGGGTCTAGTCCTAGCTAGTTTCTCCCAGGTGTGATCCAGAGAATACGTTTCTCGGGTTCGCATTCGACACAACACAACAAAAAATAAACTTCAAAAAATCAGTGCCTTGATACGCATCGTATAGGCCTATACGATGCGTATCAAGCCCGCCGCCAGACATAACCTGCACCGTCTTTTACTTTATTTCAATATGCATCGTATAGGCCTATACGATGCGTATTGAATTGAAAAATTGTACGGATAGACATGGGGGTGTGCCATTAGAAACCCCTTTATTAATTTGCTTTACAAACAAACCTAAACATAAACAGCCCATTTAATTTACATTGTTTAGATCTTGATCTTTTTTTTTTTTATCAGCAAATAATAAATTTGTAACACCCCAAATTTCGTATGCTATAATATGTAACGCCCCAAAACTCGAATTGTTTAATTCGCTAATATGTGTCCATATTCTATGGTATGAAATACAATAATTAGACTAATTGACCTAGTTAAAATATTTAGCCCAAAACAAATAAAGAATGAATGATGGGGCAAGAAAAAAAAATGAATGGCAAACTTAAGGGACCATAGTTGTAAAAAGGAGAACTTGATTTTATAAAAAAAAAATAGACACAACACACACATATGTGTGTGTGCGTGCGACGTGAAGAGCAGGAGAGAAAGGGGGAGAATAAAACCCTAACAACACAAAATCAGTCAAATTGGAAAGGAATTTGAGGGCTAAACGAATGCATGAACTAAGCACTATGATCCCCTAAGTGTTCCTAACATCAAGTAAGTTAAATTATGTGTTTTAATGATAGTTGATGAAGTGGGTTTTAGTCAATCCGTGAAATCTTATGAAATTGAACATGTATATATGTTAGATTCACCATATAGAAGATGTCTTATGCTTGAATTTGAATATATTGAAGATTTGAGGAGAAACCCACTTGTTCAAGTAGCATGGTAATCTTGTAGTTGTATAAGTTAAGTAATTTTGATGAATGAATGATTATGTACTAATGTATTGTTAGCTAATCATGTTGTAGGATGTATGAATCATGTGAAATTGGTTGAATGATTGAGTTTTTGTGGTTTACTAATGGGTTATGCATAAAACTCATGTACATGATGCTTAAAATGTTGTACGCCCACCAAGTGTTTGATGAAATGCTTAGGCGAGATTATTAGAAGAGAATTGATGAAATAGAATCTGTCCAGAAAGTTACAGCCGAATGTAATCGGTTGTAACCGAGTCAAATCTGGTCAAAAACTGATGTTTATTGAGTTTTTGATGAACTTCCAGGAAAAACCTTTCAAACCCAACTGGAATTGCATTTTTTTGACAAAAAATGAACGTTTTATGAATTTTTCGTATCGAAGGTCAGGCTGCGTTTTCTGGCAGAATTTTCAGCCCATTATGAATGTCATAACTCAATTTAGGAATTGAGTTATGATCTCAAATTTTTACTGTATGTAGCTTCAGGTGATTAGAAAAAGCTCCAACTGGAATTTCGTCAATCGGATAAACGAGGAATTTTAAATGAATTTTTCCGTAAGCTGCAGTCAGAAGTGACGAATCTGATTGCAGCTTAGTAAATGATTTTTTATAAATTTTTGGTAGAGATTTAGACTCTAAAAATTTAACACAAGGATAACCCCTCCGAGGGGCACGTCGCATAAAAAGATTGTAATTTTTGCAAGCTCGTAAGTACAGTAAACGGACGTCCCCAAACAGCCTATTTTCAGTGAAATAAGCTATACATGTTAGTGAATAAATGATTAATGCAAGTTGAATATGAAATTATGCAAATGTATGCTCGTTATCAAGTACAATGATGTATGCTAACAAGAATGTGTTGATGATAACCTGAAAGCGTAGGAGCCATGTCAACATGGACACGAGCATGGAAGGGCAATGGGTCAAAGGTAAATACGGAAGCTATGCATGAACTCGGACGCACGAGGTAAGTGATTTCCGTAATCACTTCTTATTTTGTTTAAGTAAGGTAGCGTTAGTTAATTGAGCATGGTGATGATTGAAGTTTGATATGGTTTTGGTTGTATGAAATCGGTAATTTTAGCTAAGTAGACCGAACGGGACAATATAAAGTTGTAATGATATGACGGATTGATGTCTAAGTAATGCAACGGTATTGTAACCGGGTAATGGGTAGAATTGCACATAAGTGCACCAACCGAGAATGGGGACTTAGGTTAATGGTCAAAAGACTTAGCTTTTGACCTTAAATAAAAGAATGGTTTAACAAAATACGAACGGGTCGAATAAATGTGCATAAACCTCATAATGCTAATGAAACGCGTAAAGATTAAGGACCCGGGTAAGGACGTTTAGCCCATAATGTAAGGACAAGTCTTACGGACAACTAGAAATAATTGTGAGCAATTTGATTGAGGAATGTACGAGATACGCAAGTTTTAATAATAAAAATATGAATGGGTTGAATAGTCGAAATGAGTATGTAGAGCCGAAGGCTTTAAGTTAAGATTTTTCCTTGTTTGGATGTTATATTACAAGCTCATATGTTAGAAAATCGATATACCAACGCATAGGAAAAAAGAATCATGTTAATCGGATTCGTAGATCAAAAGTTATGCAAATTGTAAGTCGAAAATACCCTTGGAATTCATAGCTGGGAATTTACAGCAGCAAATTGAAAGTTTCTGTCGAAATAGGGTTGTCGCGCCCCGCGGTCGCCCAGGGTAGGGGCTGTCGCGCCCCGCGAGCGCCAGTCAGCTGGCAAATTTTGGTTTTCTTGTTTGATTTCGCATCCGGACTCGATGTTTTAATGATTGTCGATGTCCCTTAACTTATATTAAAGACGGTTTGAAACACAAGTGATGTTATGAGCCTCCGGATAATGAAAGTATGTATTTTCTTTCGTGTTAGAGAAGAAAGATTATAAGTAATCGAGACTAGAAATGAGTGGGCATGCAGTATGGTAAGTATAAAACTTATATCACGGAAGTTGTGATTATGATAAGAAATGCGAGATTAAGTGAATAAAAGTAGTAAGCGAGGGCTCGCGTCTATGTGTGTGTATGTGAATGTGTGCGTATGTATGTAGGTGTATATGTTGTATGTATGTAGGAATTAGGAACGTATACGTTTGTGGATGCGAGATGTTATAAGTATATGAAGGAATGGTTTGGACTGGTTTCATTATGTTCTAGCATTAATGATTGCTAATCGTGTGTTTGAGATTGGAATGAAATGCAGGTACATGAACACCGGGTTCATGAAGTATCGAAGTCGAATTCGGAACAAGAAAATAAAAAGGATAGTTGAACGAATTAAAGTTCCTACTGTTAAATGTTATTCAATATTGGACTATATGAGAATCATGTCGTATGATGTTGTTAATGACTAATGGTTATGATGTATGTGATGTCCACAGGTATTGCACGGATTACCGCTACTACTACCGAAGATAAGCAAGCGTTGATCGAGTCACGGAGCAAGGGTTGTACGGAAATATGTATTGTCTTGAAGCGTTAATTTAATGTGGTTATTGTAAATCCCTTTTGAAAATGTTTATCATTTGTATTTGAGCCTTTAAGTAAGTAATGTGTCTAAATAAGAAAGAAATTTTATTGGGCTCGTATTTTCTGCTGTGTCATATTTAAGTTCTTACAAGTTGGTCTTACAGGGAATCGTTCATTATACGAACGGGTCATGCCCGAATTTTGTAAATAATAATACTTATTTTGGAGTAAGAAATATGGGCCTTACAAAATTTTATTTATCATCACCAAGTTTATTACAAGCTGAATGATATCGGTGAGATATTAGCACACATGTAGCCATCATCACTGGTTACTCACCCATACATAAATTTTAAAGAAAGAAACCGAACAACCCACAAACTACAAATAAAAACCAAATAGCCTATGTGTTGAAACTTGACTCACTCAAATCCAATGAAGCACAAGAAATGCTACAAAAACCAACGTTATGTCTCCTTTATACCATTTTTCTCCACCTGCGTCATATTAATCATATTAAGGTCACATATCATAGTTAAAGAGATTTCATAATTCTTGAAAAATCTCGTACCTGAAGGGATCGGGTTCGAAACCTCTGAATCGTCTTGGTAAAACCGAACATGGTCATACCACAAACCGCAACTCATTGCTCGCATATCCCACCAAGTTTGATTCAACACGAACTTATGATAAGTCGTTAGAAGATCCTCCAAGCACTTTTCGCAATCCAACTTACTTATATCTCGACGACATTGACCCAGCCCATACCTTTCCCATCACTTCCAGCATCAACAACACCCGTCCCAAACATCAGCGGTTAACTTGAAACATTTCCTATTAAAGATTACATCATCGAAAACCCTTTCGAAAACACCAAAGGGTCGTCGAAGTTATAGCCACCATAACTCGATGACGATGAGTTATCCCAAAGTTCACCAAAGAAACTATCGTTTGAGAACCCTAAGCTGCACAAACTCAAGTAGATCTCTAACGATTTGCTCTCGGGACACTTCGTTAATGACGTAGTGATAGTGTCATTCAAACACTCGGCGCATGTGTTAGGAGAAACATCCTCACGACACTAGGGGTGTTCATGAGCCGATCCGATCCGATCGAGGGTCTGCTCATGCTCGGATTGAATTACAACCGATTCGATCCGAGCAGATCAAATTTGTAAAACCGAGCGCAAAAGTGATGCTCATGCTCGGATTGAATTTGAATCGATCGGCTCGGTTTCGCTCGGTTTTGCTCGGTTTTTATCAAATCCTAAAAAAAATCGAGCGGAACGTTTTCGCTCGGTTTCGCTCGATTGAATGATAAGGCTTCGTTCAACAAAAACAAATTCTAACAAACGGAAACCGATTAACAAACAGAAACGAGGGCTCGATTAACAAACAGAAACGAGGGCTCGATTAACAAACAGAAACGAGGGCTCGAACAGTATGTAGAATGGCAGCAATATGTAGATCTTTGCACAATCAGATCTTCGCACAAGTACAGCCGACGATTATGACTGAATATTGTTTTAGGAAAAGGAATTTAGGGTTAGATTTTATGTGTGTGTGTGTGGAGAGTGGAGACTGGAGCGGCAATATGTAATGTTGCAGATCTTCGATGACTGAATAATGTTTTAGGAATACAATTTAGGGTTAGATTTTCATATTAAATAATAAGTTGGGCTGATTATTTTTTGGGCTTATAATTTTTTTTTGGGCTATTATATTTTTGGGGTTTTTAATCTTTAAAATTTATAATACACACACACACACACACACATATATATATATATATATATATATATATTATTAATAAAAATAATTCGAGCGAAACCGAACGATCGACGAGCGAGCGGAGCTTTGCTCATGCTTGGATTGAATTTGAATCGAACCGATCCGAGCGGCTCATTTACAAACTGAGCGAGAATCGAACATGCATTTTTCGAGCGATCGTCGAGCGATCCTCGATCGTCGAGCAGTTTGCACAGCCCTACACGACACCACGCTAGACCATAAACTCGATCCGAACCATTCCCAACACTAGTATTGAAGAAACCGTTTTGAAGAGGCACGTTTTTTGCTAGCGAATCCAACAACGTTCTACGGTTTGATTTGTAGATAGTATTCATAGATGAGTTTCGAGCTTGTAAACACTCGGAACTCGTAGGATGAATACCATGTGTATAAGTAACATAACCAAAGCTTGTGATAATAAACAACATTGTCCATAACATGAGCTTTCCCATTTTCGGATTATGGTTATTTTTCTTACTCTTTGGGTTACTTTTAATTGACTTTTAAATTAATAATCAAGTACGAAAGTCAACTTGGTTTTGAATTTGACCATATAAACCCAGGGGCCAGTTTGTTTAAAACAGTATGCTTCTTATAAAAAGTCAAGCGATAATATATATCATATTTTTTATTGCTAAACTGTGGTATTAGATAAAATAAAGAGTTAATTACTGTTTTCATCCCTGTGGTTTGTCAAAAATCACTATTTCAGTCCATTAGTTTAAAACTTGCGATTTCAGTCCCTGTGGTTTCACTTTCGTAACCGTTTCAGTCCCTGTGGTTTCACTTTCGTAACCATTTCAGTCCATTTATTCTGTTAGTACAGGGACTGAAATGGTTACGAGGTGGACTGAAATGGTTACGAAAGTGAAACCATAGGGACTGAAATCGCAATTTTTAAACTAATGGACTGAAATAGTGATTTTTGACAAACCACAGGGACGAAAACCGTAATTAACTCTAAAATAAAAAAGGCATACCTATTAACATGGTTTTGTACTTTTGTTCAAAATATGTAGAGTTTTTTACTTGCCAATTGTGTTCTAATTCTTGAGGGCTTTGTTTATCGAATACCGGTGGAGTGTGCATATATAAGTCGCTCGTTTGGATTTCTAAATTCTAATACAACGCAAACAAAACAATAATCTTGTGAGTTGTGTTTAGTTAAACCGGTTCATGTCAGTTTTAAGTCGACATGTTCGTTTTTATAAGTATAGAAAATATATGTCACTATGTGATGACTTTAGCTAAGTAAGTATTTTAATAGATGAAGAAACACGGAACTAATTTGGGGCTAAATCAGTTGGGTTTATGTTCCTATCATAGTGGTTAATCTTCTAATGACTTTCTGAGCTTCGTAATGATCCGATTATCCTGCAAAACAGAACACCGTTACTCGTTAAGAGGGGAATGTGGGGGTTTCCCTCTTAACCGGGCTCCGGCGTGAGAATAAGCGACTGCTTTGGGGAGATGAAAGTGTGTAGAGAGTGAGAGTAGAGGGAATGAAATGTTTAACCTGTGAACTGAGGTCTCTATTTATAGCCGTAGAGGTTGAAGAGGATGTGGGCTGATGGGCCTTGGGCCGGAAGGCGATAACTTAGAAGATATGCTCCTTGTCTCATTGGCGTCGACCGTTAGTGGCTTTCAGGAGTTTCTTGTTGTTGGCGCACCGTGATTGGAGCCACGTGTCATGGTTGTTGGCCTGGCAGCCCTTCTGCCATCAGCAGGTAAGTGGAGATCGTGGGACAGGTGTCTCTGCCCTGTGATTGGTGCCATGTAGGCGTCCTTGAGTACTTTCTGTCTCCTGCATGTCAGACGATCGTGGAGCACGATTGAGCAGGCCCAGAAGGACGCCGATTGGCCTTTCCTTCTGCCACTTGTACCTTGTGTACTATCTGAAACAGCCTTGCGCCGTAGTCACGCATGATTCTTGCTGAACACGTAACTACCCCGCGCAGGGTATGGGCTACCGGATGCTCTTTTAGAATGCTAAGTGTTTATCTTTAGTGCTCTTTCTTGTGTAGACCTCGCGCGAGTTCAATCCTTGGCGAAGTTTCCCGCGCGAGGCTAAAATTAAAGATGTTGCTGAATTAGGAGTATGGTCCTTCGCGCGACATGGTGGAAGGTTTGTGTGACTTTTTGGGACCATACCCCTTCAATAGATTAAGGGGTTGTTTGGCAACTTGTTAATGGTTAAGTGCTGAACTAGTAAGAGATCTGAATCATTAAAAGCCAGTATAATTCTTAACCGTTCAGAGACAAATGTATAACCAATATAGATTAGAGGTCTTAACTATTCAGACTCAGTACAATGCTTAACCCTTCAAAGGCAAATGCCTGAACCATTCAGATATTTGCTCGCGAAACAAACAGTCTGAACCATTAAGTGTTGAACCAGTAAAAGGTCTGAACTGTTAAGGCCCCATTAAAACTAAACAAACATCCCTTAACAAGTATAAGGTATTTTAATATAAATACAATTATGTTATGTATATTAGTATGTTTTTTTTTTCCAAATTTTTACTATTAGAATATTATATGCAAACATAAATTATGTTAAACATGTTGTATTCTTGTTGTGTTTTATGTGCCTGATATGATTTTGGGTTTTTCTTAAATTTTCGTGATATGATCGACCACCAACTAGCGACCACAAACTATATGTAATTGAAGAATAAGAACCTCAATTGGTTCTTAATCCTCCATCTTTATTTCAAGGGTTATTGGATTTTATCACCCTCAACTATCGGCCTTTGGCCGTTGCCACCCGCAACTAACACTTTGATGTCTGGCACCCCCAACTTGACTTTTTGTTTGCAATGGCACCACCCAGTTAAATCTCCACTAACTGGGTTTGCTTTTTGTCCGACGTGGCACATGTTTGCTGATGTGTACATGATTAGGTGGCGCTGATGTGTTATATCCCTCTCTTCTTTATAATAATCCCCATAAAAACCATCTTCTCCTTCTTTATAACAATCCCCACAAAATCCCTCTGCATCAGACTGTATAAACACACCCACATCTCCGATCTACATCCATCACGCAACTTCATATAATTTCTACACATTATTCTAACATCATTCAACTAAATCTCTAGAAACCTCTATTAACAGTCGATCACAAACGATTACCAATCGATTAGTGTTGCGCAAATCATGAACAAAATGGATCCAAAACTTCACTCCGATCTACAAAACTCACCGGAAATCGCCAAAAATCGTCACCGTCATCATCCTCATAGTTCAATCAAACTTCTCCACCGGTGATACGGCGCCGTATCAGTTTTCGGCCGACGGTGAGCATGTAGACAGTTCAGATCCGTACGGATTCGGTTCAAATCCATATCCGGATCAGACCTCTTCACCGTTCGATTCTTCATCGGTTCCGATTTCGAACGGTGTTAGTCCGAGTTACGGTGTTGGAGAAGATGCTGACGGAATATTCGCCTCTGACGGACCGGTGCTTCCGCCGCCTAGTGAGATGAGAGAAGAAGGTTTTGATCTTCGTGAGTGGCGGAGGTTAGGGTTTCAGTTTCACTTGTTTTGCTTTAGGCGTAATATGAATATTGATGTTATTGCACTTGTTTTGTTTTGCTTTGAAAAGTGTTGGTGCTGAGCTTAACCGGATCTTGTTAACTCTTGCGGAAGCACGTACGAGAGGTTTTGAGGTGGTTTATACTCCATCCGTATGGAGATCGGTGTGATGAGTGTGGAAGATTGGATGGAGAATGTGGGTTTGATGTTGGTACTAGGCAGTTTGTTTGTATTTACAAGTGGGATATAATGAGACATAATTGCCACGTAATCATCTCCAGCTCAGCAAACATGTGCCACGTCGGACAAAAAGCAAACCCAGTTAGTGGAGATTTAACTGGGTGGTGCCATTGCAAACAAAAAGTCAAGTTGGGGGTGCCGGGCATCAAAGTGTTAGTTGCGGGTGGCAACGGCCAAAGGCCGATAGTTAAGGGTGATAAAATCCAATAACCCTTATTTCAATTAGAAAATAGATTTCGAAACCAAAATTTCTTGATCCCTCTTTTTTTTAATAATTAACTAAATCACTGGATAAGCATTTTGGGATTCCCTCAATCGAGCAAATACATCCCCTCCTTTATAACCGTCAAAGTTGGATGCATACCCAAGCCACCAGTTCCGGGGAAACCTCGTCCGCCCGAACTAGCGACCTCTAGAGAGGCATAGTTCCAAACTTCATTGCCACTACCAATGTCGTTCAAAGTGATGCTACTGAGAGTTGAACTTGAAAACTCAATGAAAGAAACCACGTGACTAACCACTAGATCAACTTGTCAGGACTTCTATTATTTCTTATATTTATTTCGAGTATCACTTATTACATTACCCAAAGGACTTCTTTATCAGGATTTATACCCAGATTTTGAGGAGGAAGGGCGGTGTGGTTTTGTATATAGCTTCTTTTTTCTTGAATTCGATTTAATTAGAAAATGTAACATAAAATATGCTTAAAAGTTGCCATTATTACTATATGTTACTAAACGAATTGAAATGAAGAGTGATTTTAATATGATAATAATATATAGTTTTTTTAATACTTTTATTATTTTAATATTATAATAATAGTTAATTTTCTTTACTTTTTAATATTAATCCTTTTTTTAATATCACAGGTTGGGATAAGCTTGGTGTCAACTGCTATCGAACCAGTACTGGTATCGAAAATACCGGGACGGTCCTCTTCGGTATCAGTACATGAAGGTAAAAACCGGCACTAATACAGAAAACGCCAAAAGTTGGTGCCGAATTGATATTGGAAATCTTTTGGTTCGGGAAATTCAGTGCTGCTACCTGGTACCATTTGCTCATCCCTGATCACGGTTACCGTACGAACAACGGTATCGTACAACTTTTTTTTGTTGATTTTCTTCAACTTTTAATTTTTTCTTTTTTTAGTTTCAGGGGTAGGGATGAGCTCGATGCCAACCGATACAGAATCGGTACTGATATCGAAAACACCGGTTATTGTACCGGTATATGAAGGTAAAAAACGGTAGTGAATCGGTACCAGGAACGCCAAAAGTTGGTACCGAATTGGTACTTAAGATCTTTCGGTTTGGCAAATTTGGTACCGGTACCCAGAACAATTTGCTCATCTCTGACCACGGGTTTCATCCAAACAACAACGTTATCATACAACTTTTTTGGTTGATTTTCTTTCGGTTATTTTTAGTGTTTTTTTCTACATTTTCTTTTTTATTCTTGCCAGCAGATCCGTTCACAACACGCTCGTAGTGATTTCAAAACACATGTAAACACAGACTAAATAACAAAAGAAATTCGCCGCAACGCGGCGAACTTCTTTTAACCTAGTTCTATAAATGTGATAATATAAATGTACAAAAATGTAAACAATTGAAAGGATAATAGATTTATTTTAGTTTAAGAATACTATTTTATCATATTTATAAATTTTTTATTTATTATTTAAAATTACCAAAACAAAATGTAGGGTGTCAACTCACGTTCATTATAATCGGTTTTAATTTCTTACATGTTTTGAATAGGGTTAACTTTGAACAATAGTAACCAAATTTCAAAAGTGTTCTAATTAGGTCAATCATATTTTTTTTGTTCCAATTAGGTCATTTAAGTTTTATTTGATATTTCAATCCTAGATATTTTACCTAAATAAAAGGTCATCCATCCTACATGGCATTTATTTAGGTTTTTTATTTAAAAAATTTGTTGAGATGGCACATAAATACCAAATGGATTATGTAATTTATCATATGTAAATAATCTATCAAAATCTCATAACCTAATTATAATTATTTGCCTTGTAAAGTCTACGGTCATGTCCTATACATATTATAATATGAATATTATAATGTAATGGCACAACTTAATAATTATATATTGATTCAACTATGTATACGAGTTAATAATTATATATCCAACGATGTTAACTTTGATATTGATTCAACTATGTATACGAGTTAATAATTGTATATTGATTCAACTATGTAATGGCACAACTTAATAATTATATATTGATTCAACTATATAACTGTAAATACTTGCACAGAAGCGTTCAAAACCGATGAACCAGAAGACGATATGCTTGAGGAATACATGCAATCAGAAAGAAAAATCTGACTAAATAGATGAACAAAGAACAATGGAGATGTGAACAAAAGGGTAATGCATATACTACATCAAAAACAATTACCTGTTTTTCGATTGGTACTGAACGGTCGAACGCTTGATCGACGTTGGTTGCTGACGATTGTTCTTGATTCGCCATCGTTGAAGCTTTTCCTCTCCACGCAAATCGCCGAAACTCAACCCTAACAAGATCTGAATCTTGTTCGAAACACAAACCGGCAGTTCAAATAAAGTAGAATCACGTACGAATGGAGGGTAGGGTTTACAATTGTTATAGTTGATTGTTTGTAATTTATTATATTTGGTTTATTTGATTTGATTTACGATTTGTAATATTTGATCCTTCATTTTGTTTTATATTTCTTTTATTTGATTCCATGTAATCATGTATTAAAAAGGTTAAATAAATGTCATGTAGGACTATGACCTGCTATTCAGGTAAAATATCTAGTATTAGAACACCAAAATAAAGTAGAATGATCTAATTGGAACAATAAATTTTATTAGTGACCTAATTGGAACACTCCTAAAACTTCATTACTATTATGTGGCATATTCCCTTTTGAATATGATAAAAATGTAATTTTGGGTTGAATGTCATAAAAAAAATAGTAAATCGTTGCCTTGTACAATACAAGAACAACATGAAATATTAATTAGGTGTATAAATTAGTTCCATAAAAATACAACTAATTTAAGTTTTTATTTTGAACCTTGATTTTGCGTTTATAAAACACTAGGTTATAACCCCGTGTATTACACGGGTTGAATAAATAAATTTTATATACTAAATAATAAAACAATATATCTTTAAAAACCTCCTTTATTACACGAGTTGAATAAATATAATTTTATATATTAAATAATAAAAAGTTATATCTACAAGAACCATATTGTATGGGTTGAATAAATGTAATTTTATATACCAAATAAAAAAAGTTATATCTTTAAAACCACGTGTATTACATGGGTTGAATAAATGTAATATTTTTTTACTAAATAATAAAATAATACATCTTTAAAAAACCTCATTTATTACACGGGTTGAATAAATGTGATTTTATATACCAAATAATAAAAAAAATTACATCTTTAAAAATATGTGTATTACACGGTTTGAATAAATGTAAATTTCTGTACTAAATAATAAAAAAAATATTTATCCTTAAAAAACCCCGTGTATTATACGCATTGAATAAATCTAATTTTATATATCAAATAATAAAAAAGTTATATCTTAAAAAACCTCATGTATTACATGGGTCGAGTAAATGTAATTTTGTATAGTGAAAATAAAAATATTTAATATATTAATACAAAGTTTGGTTTTCGTGATAAAAATAGATTATTCTGTTGTTGCAAAATTTGTTGACGAAGTCTCAATAAATGTAACCCTTTATTTAAAACTCCATAAATATATAAATGATAAATAATATTAGTTAATTTAATTTCAAGTTTCGTAAAATCTATTTGATACCAAACTAAACAAAACGTTCAAAGATATAGTTAAGATCAAATTAGATAACTAAGTTTGAATTTGAAGTAAATAAATAAATATAAAAGTTCTGTGGTTTGTCAAAAATCACTATTTCAGTCAATTAGTTTAAAAATTATGATTTCAGTCCCCGTGGTTTCACTTTCGTAACCATTTTTGTCCCGGTGGTTTCACTTTCGTAACAATTTCAATCCATTATTCTGTTAAGTACAAGGACTGAAATGGTTACGAGGTGGACTGAAATAGTTACGAAAGTGAAACCATAGGGACTGAAATCGCAATTTTTAAACTAATTGACTGAAATAGTGATTTTTGACAAACCACAGGGACGAAAACAGTAATTAACACTAATTAATTCAAATAAATAATATTATAAATGAGAAGAAGATTAAACTAAATAATAATTATCCATAAGTTATTAAACTAAATAATATTTAATAGGAGGGTTATCTATAATTAATTAGAAAAGATTAAACTAAAATAATAATTATCTATAAGAGAAGGCCTAATATAATGACAAGTGTCACTAAAGTGGTTTCTTTTATTATATAGTATAGATATAGATATAGATGTGTTCAAGGGTATATGATTTATATTCGGGGTAACTTTGTAGAATAGCAACCAAGTTTTAAAGTGTTCTAATTAGTTCAATAAAGTTTTAAAAAGTGTTCCAATCAGGTCACTCAACATTCATTTTTCATTAAAATTAAGTGTTTGTTCATCCATTTCATAGGTAACCGTGGTAATGTGGATTTTTTTTTTTTTTTTTTTTATCTTTATTTGATACTAACGTTGAGTGATGACGTGGATTGTAAGTTGTTTTTTAAGGAAAAATTACAAGTTTTGTCTTTTATCTTTATACCACTTTTCAGGCGGTGTCTTTTTTAACGAATGTTGACAGGCGGTGTCCTTTACTAGGTATTTTGTTGCAAGTTTAGTCCTTTACATCCAACCCAGTTAAAAAAACCCTTTTAATTGTTGACTGGCGGTGTCCTTTACTAGGTATTTTGTTGCAAGTTTAGTCCTTTACCTAGGTATTTTGTTGCAAGTTTAGTCCTTTACACCCAACAATTAACAGGTTTTTTAACTGGGTTAGATGTAAAGGACTAAACTTGCAACAAAATACCTAGTAAAGGAAACCGCTTGTCAACATTCGTTAAAAAGGACACTGCCTGAAAAGTGGTATAAAGATAAAGGACAAAACTTGTAATTTTTCCATTTTTTTTTAATTTTTAATGTAATTAAATGGTTTTTATTTTTAATAAATATAATTTCATATATTAAAATAATTCGTTCCCAACATCTTATACTCCATTTTTTTTCTTGACACATGGAAAAAAGAACATGCCTCGATTTGAATGTTAAGTTATCTAATTGGGACAAAAACAACACCAGTGACCTAATTAAAACACTTTTAAAACTTGGTTATTATTCTGTGAAATATTCCCTTTATATTCAGTTGCATACATGTATGCCTTAAAGATTGGTATTTTTTTTATATTTATTCTTAAAATGATTTATTTTATATTCGGTACTTCTAAATTTACATAATGATGATTATTTAATAAACAAAATAATTCTAGAGTAAATTACTATTTTGCCCTTGTGGTTTAGTCAATTTAACGTTTTCAGTCTAAAAAGAACTTTTTTAAATAGTTCATTTTTACCGTTCTTTTTAAAATTGTTTGTTTTTTTAAACGTTTAATCAATTTTTTTATTATTTTAAATCGTTCCTTTTAGAACTGTTCTTTTTAAAATCGTTAGTCTTTTGACATATTCAGGTGCGCTGGTATTTCTGCTAAGAAAGAGGCACCCGTTTATTTCTTGACAAACTCGTTGGAAGGGAGATCTACCCTTCGACCAGCCGACATTTTGGTCTTTGGATGGGTAGGAGGAAAACATGTCTGCGTGGATCTAACAGGGGTTTCCCCGCTTGTGGGCTTAGGGGGTAGTGCTTTCACGGTGGGTCAGACTGCTTTAAAGGCTGCTTCGGGTAAAGTGACCAAACATGAGAAAGCGTGCCTTGACAACCAGCACGTGTTTATCACATTTGCTTTTAATACCTTTGGTTTTCTGGCGCCAGAGGCTATGGATCTACTTATTCGAGTTCAAAGGGTCAGGCATAGTAATGTTATGACCCCGAAATCTATGGACATTGTTTTTAAAAGTCTTTGTCCGTTTACCAACTATCTCGATGTAAATTCAAACTATATTGTATTATCTATAAAAATAACAGACACGTTCTATAAATTACTTATAGTTGTTAGGAAAAAAAAAGATCTTAAAAAATGAAAGATTTTAAAAATCGAAGGTGTTTAAAAACGAACGACTTTAAACAAACGAACGGTTTAAAAACGGAGATATAAAAGAAGGCGTTTATGAAAATAAAAGTTTTAAAAATTCAGTTAAAAATGTAAGGTTTTAAAAAGCGAACGACTTTGATGAACAAAAGGTTTTAAAATGAACAAATTTAAATAAATGAATGGTCCAAAGAAATGGAAGATATGAAAAAGATGAACGATTCTAAAGAAAAGTTTGAAAAATGAACGAATTGAAAAAAGGCAAATGCTTTCAGAAAAAAACATATATTTGTGTAGTTAAAACGTGTTTTGTGAAGTAATTATTGTCATAAAAAATTAACAATTTAATAAAGAAATAACAATAATTTTTTTATAAAATAAAAATGGAAACATTTTTTTTAAATATACAAATAAAAAGACTCCTTTAAAAAGGAAGAAAGTATGAGGTTAGGCGTTGGTTTTTGTTAAATTCAGTAGTTACATAAATAGTCCCATTGAATATTCAAAATACTTAGTAATTTACATAAACAATCCTAAGGTGTAAAATGACTAAAATACCCCTACATTTAGCCGAGAAAAAACAATAGAAATGTTGTTAAGGGTCAAAATCATTATAAAATACAACCTCAAATTTTGATATGTCAAAAGTTTTTTTAGGTTAAAATTTTCAAACTGAATAAACAAAAAGAATCAAAAAAGTAATTTACTCTTTTTTTTATATATTTTAAGTGGCTACATGGCTAGTATAATATTGGGTTTTTTTTTTACATATTTCCCCTCTCCTAAGAGGGCTTATTATATACTTCCCTAAATAAAAAATTCAATTACATATTTCCCTTCCTAACCCAAATAAATTACATATTCCTCCTTTTCATTAAAATACTCTTATTAATTACTATTTTACCCTTAATAAACTTATTAAATGACTAATTACATATTTCTCATTTCTACCATTAATTACATATTCCCCTAATTCTTCTATTTTCTCAATTCCGCTAATATTTCATCAATTGTTTATTGTTAATGTTTCATCAATTCGGTTTTCGGGTTTGTCGGATCAAACATATCATTAATAGTTCACCATGGAACAAAACCGTTTTTTCTCAAAACATATTTTTGGCCTCCAAATGTTTTTTCTTCTTAAAAAAATCCTTGATGAGAGCATTATAAGTTTATAACATAAAAAAACCATTTATTAAAACATTAAATATGACAACTGTGAGCTGAGGAAGAAGCTCATGAGCCTTAACCATGTCTCCTGCCTTGCAATACGCATCCACTAGAGTTGTGTATGTAAATGTCATAACTTCCACTAAGCTTTACTGCTTGCACAATATTTCCAAATTTACAAAGACCATTGTATAGTGCATATATTCAATTCAAGGCCCTCTACACGTTTTATTAAGAAGTTAAAGACCATTAGAATGTGATTTATACATGCATATAAAAATTGGCGAAATACTAGAGTTAAAATACGTTTTGAACCATATCAATTTGAATTAAAACCAATTTTGACTCGAACCCGCTATGACATTAACCAAAATGTCTCATTTTTAAGACGACCACTCTAAAAACCACGCTGAATTTGAATTCATTTTTGACCAAAAAATTTTTGACAAACCCGAAAACCGAATCGATGAAATATTAGCAATAACTAATTGGTGAAATATTAGAGGAAGAAGATTTATGGAAATATGTAATTGGTGGCAGAAAGGAGAAATATGTAATTGTTGAAAATATCATTATATGTTCATTCATATAATATATATGGTTGTTACGTTTTTGTTATTGATCATTCATATGCAACTGGGCTTATATGTTACCTTTGAGTGTTTTGGGCTCAGTTGATATGAACTTGTACATGTGAATGGGCCCTGGTTGGTTCACTTAATGGTTTGTTTGTTAGGTTGTTATAACAACTTGTCAAGCAGTTGAAAGTATGGGGGTTATGTGGAAATATTGGAGGACCCCGATCATCTCTAGCCAAAGTTTTGGACTAGAGTGTAACTTATGAAATGGCAGCATATAAAAGAGCTGGGTTCTTTTGGACGGTGATTAACCCTTCTTCAACATTGCACATATTCTCTAATTCTCTCTTAATTATTCACCTGCTGCAACAGCAATTAGGGGCTGGGCCGAAGCCCAACAAGTCCTTTGGAGCCCATAGAGGTAAACCACTCCACAACGCGCTCAACCGGAGTTAATCCCCAACCTCCACTCTGCTCTAGCTCCCCCAATTTTCACCAATTGAATCTGGTAGATCGATCTTGCTCTCCAAGTTTCATCAATGGCGCTCAATCTCCGTCAAAGGCAGACAGGTTCTTCTTTTCTTCCCCTCTCTGTCTTTTACTCGATCCAATTTAATGTTTACTCAACTCCCAGCACCGGATCTCAAATCATATCTATGCATCTGTAGTCTATTTTAACCTAATTCATAAAAATACACTCGATTTGAATCTGAATTTGATAATCAATGTGCTTATTATCCATCTATTGCATCCAATTTCACTTGAGGAGGGTTTGGGTCCTAGGTTTATCAACCGACTTTTTGTTTGCATTTTGTTCAATCTGAATCATGTCTTCTGAGTCCATTTAAGTATGATCTTACCTTAATAACAAACAACATACATCAAATTTCATGGATCTTGATATGATACATATGAAATGATAGGGTTTTGAGATTCTGTCTGTAGAATAGTACTTGTTGGTGAATTTGATGTATCATGGTAGCAAAAGTTTAATTAACAGCATATGAGTTATATACCCTCAAGTAATATCAAATGCCATCTCTGAATGTCTTTTTTTTTGTATTAAATGGTTTAGCTAGCTCTACAATGGGTTTCATCATAATCATGGGCGAATTTAAGTCGATATTTTTAAAAACTAGACTAGGAATCCAAGCTTTATTCTAGTATATATGAAGGTCACAAACCTTAGCACTACGGCAGCCCCAAATCTGCTTGGTTATCTACGCATTCTTCCACGTATATAAAAAATAGTTATAGTTCTATTCTTATATTCTATGTACCCATAAACTTCATGCGTATCTATTCCACACACAACTAATACATTTTGATGTCGTGCAACAGATGACAAAATCATTAGAATTAGGCCAGAGTTGGTTTAGCCTCTCTCTCTCTCTCTTTTTTTTTTTAATTTTGTTTAGTTACCATCTTCCCATTTAGGCTTTAGCATCATATGTAATATATATGCATGTAATCGATGGCACATCTGACCAAAGGCTTTTTTAATGCTTTATTTCCCTAAATTTGGTCTCTGATTTAAATCTTATCAAGGTTGGTTTTAATTAAGAATTTGAAAAATTAAATACATTAGGAAGGAGATTGAGGATCCTGTAAAAAGGGGCTTGAGTGTGAGAAGTGTGAGAAATATTGTGGGGTGGACATATGCCCTTGAGTTGTATTAATTCAAAAGGGTAAAAAAGTAATTTACTCAATAATTCAATTAAATGATAAACATTCCCATAACCGCCTGAGAGTTATTTTAGGATTCCGATTTGTTTTTTTAAAAGATCCTTTAAGAATCTGTGATTTATTTGTCATCTTGTATAAATCTTCAAGATCGCAAGAAGTTATCATCATCATTGTAATACGGTTTCTTTTCTGTTTTGTGCGAAAATCTATTGTATGGTGTTTTAAACCTGCATTCATGGTGTTTTAAACCTGCAGTCCAGTATGTGTTCTTCGTATGGTGTTTTAAACCTGCATTCATGGTGTTTTAAACCTGCAGTCTTGTATGTGTTCTTCGTATGTTCTTCGCATGGTGTTTTAAACCTGCATTTACACCTGCATTCATGGTGTTTTACACCAACATTCCAGTATATGTTCTTCGTATGATGTTTTAAACCTGCATTCCAGTAGGCTTCATATCATGCTATACGTAATTTTTTTATCTATATAAATATAACAATATGGTACTCATATTAAAGATAAAAAGCTCGTTATTATGGTGTAATTTATTTTTAAGAAACGTTACGTATAAAAAGTTATTGACGTTCAAAAAAGATGGGTGGAACTTGCATGTGCATTAAAGTTGATGACAGTTTCTTTGTTTAAAATACAATATAAAAAGACACTATTACCCCTAATCTAGCCAAATTAGTCAAAAAAATAAAACATAATTTACATTTTAAGCCCTTCTTGATCTCAACCATTAACTACAAGATCTAAGGGCTTGAAACACTTCTTACACTTCTCACAAAACCACCCCTTTTTACACTAACCCCACCCTTAGGAAGGGTTAAATTTCATATTTTGAATCTGTTAATGAAGTTGTGAAAAAGTGTTGAGTGTGAAGCCAAAAACAAGTGGCAGAATACAGGGACCACTTAGTGGCAGTAAGTAAGGAAGCACTCAAGGGCAGAAAACATGGAGTTGGTGATCTAGAATTTTAGGATCATGGAGTTGTTTCTGTTTTGTTCTTTCATTCTGATCTCTATATAAAGAGGATCAGCTGCATTTGTAAATACAACACACACAAAAGAAATAAAACATTCCTAGTTACCGAGAGTGGACGTAGGTCAGAACCGGACCGAACCACTATAAATCCGAGTGTCGTTTATTTTCATTTCTGCAGTTAATTGTGTTCATTTGACCTGTTTAATTCCTTACAACTGGTATCAGAGCTAAGGCTCTCGATCTAAATCACACCCCAGCCGTAGGACAGCCACAACAGAAACAACAGCAAGCTGCTGCTGTCAATCTGCCGTTAAGCTGCTGCTGTCAATCTGCCGTTAAGCTGCTGCTGTTAATCTGCCGTCAACCAGATTAAGTCTCGCCGCTGCTGTTAATCTGCCGTCAACCAGATTAAGTTTCAGGAGGAAGATTAGCACCTGTCCCTGTGTTGATTTGACTCACGACTGCCGACAACTGCCGTTCAGCTTGTCTCAATGGCTGAAGACGGAAAATACAGGATTGAGAAGTTTGATGGGCAAGATTTTGGGTGGTGGAAGATGCAAATCGAGGATTTGCTTTGTCAGAAGGATTTAGAGATTGCATTGAAGGAGAACAAGCCGACAGGTATGAAGGATGAAGATTGGCACAGTCTAGACAGAAAGGCCCTCGCAGTGATCAGGTTTACTTTAGCCAAGAATGTGGCTTTCAATATTGTGAAGGAGACGACCTCGTTTGGTTTGATGAAAGCCCTGTCAAACATGTACGAGAAACCTTCAGCATCCAACAAGGTATTCCTGATCAGACAGCTGGTTAACGCCAAAATGAAGGAAGGTGCATCTGTTACGTCTCATGTTAATGATTTTAACACTATTCTCTCAAGATTGTTATCTGTTGATATTAAGTTCGATGACGAGATTCAGGCATTGTTATTACTGTCTTCTTTACCTGACAGCTGGTCAGGCTCAGTTACTGCCATTAGTGGTTCTTGTGGAACTGCTAAACTCACTTTTGAAGGCATTAGAGACTTCATTCTAAATGAAGATATGAGGAGACGTAATTCTGGAGGAGAATCATCAGGTAACTTACTGAATACAGAAGGGAGAGGTAGAAGGAAAGACAGAGGTAACAACAGGGGAAGATCTAAGTCTAGAAATAGGGGTCGATCAAAACCGAGAAAGGATATTAACTGCTGGAATTGCAAGGAAAATGGGCACTTTAGAAGTCAATGCCCAAATCCACCTATTGTTCGCGATCAGAAGCAGGTGAACATTACCTCAGAAGACTCTGATGATGCTCTTATCTGCTGTATTGAGGATACAACCGAGTCTCGTGTTATGGACTCAGGAGCTTCATTCCACGCCACACCGACTTCTAAGAACATGAAGAATCTCCGAACAGGTAATTTTGGTAAAGTTCGGTTGGCTAACAATCATACTTTGGATATCACAGGAATAGGAGACATAGAATTGAGGACCTCACTGGGTACTACTTGGATCCTGAAGGATGTCAGGGTTATACCAGGCCTCAAGAAGATGTTAATTTCTGTTGGTCAGCTCGACGACCAAGGGTATGATGTCGTGTTTGGTGGAGGACAGTGGAAGGTTGTGAAAGGGAGTCTTGTTATTGCAAAGGGCAAGAAAAGAGGTACACTATACATGGTGGAGGTTCCTGCTGAAGAAGCAAATGCAGTTACAGCTAAGCCAAGTCTCTCAAAGTTATGGCACAATAGACTCGGGCATATGGGTGATAAAGGAATGAAGATGCTTGTGGCAAAGGGTAAGCTTCCAGAACTGAAGAAAGTAGAGCCAGAATTTTGTGAATCGTGTGTTTTCGGAAAGAAGAAGAAAGTCTCATTTGTGAAGACTGGAAAACCACCGAAGGCTCAGAAGTTGGAGCTAGTTCACACTGATGTTTATGGGCCTACATCAGTCTCTTCTCTGGGTGGATCAAGATATTATGTAACTTTCATTGATGACTCAACTCGTAAGGTATGGGTCTACTTCCTTAAAAACAAATATGATGTATTTGATGCCTTTAAGAAATGGAAAGCTGCTGTTGAGAAGAGAACTAACCTGCAGGTTAAGAGTATCAAGTCCGACAATGGTGGAGAGTATGTGAGCACAGAGTTCATTGACTTTTGTGCTAACAATGGCATCAAGATGATTAAGACGGTCCCGGGCACTCCTGAACATAATGGAGTCGCAGAAAGGATGAACAGGACCCTAAATGAGAGAGCCAGGAGCATGAGGATCAATGCAGGGCTCCCCAAGATGTTCTGGGCAGACGCGGTTAGCACTGCTGCCTACTTAATCAATCGTGGGCCATCAGCGCCATTGGGGTTCAAGGTACCGGAGGAAGAGTGGAGAGGAGAAGCTGTCAAGTATGAGCATCTGAAGATATTTGGGTGCAGTGCTTATGATCTTATCAAGGATCGTGACAAGTTGGATGCTAAAGCCATAAAATGTACTTTTATTGGCTATGGGTCAGAAAAGATGGGTTACCGACTGTGGGATTATCAGAACAAGAAAGTAATCCGGAGCAAGCATGCCACGTTTAATGAAACAGAGTTATATAAAGACAGAAACACTGATTCTTCAAAGGCTCAAAAGGAACAGGTTGAAATTGAAGAAACCATCAGAACCAGCAGGTCAGAGGAAACTCCAGATAATGGGAGTACTGAAGTTGAAGAACAGCCTGAATCAACTAATCCTGCAGACGAAGATGACAGAAGCAGTGATAGCACTGGGGATGAAGAAGGACCATCTTCATCAGAGATTCAGCAAGATGAATCGCTTTGGGTCAGAAGATCTTCAAGGATTACGAAGCCTCCTGTCAGATTCGATCCGTCAGTCAATTACCTTTTATTGACTGAGAATGGTGAACCGGAATGTTATTCAGAGGCAGTGAAGCAGAGAGATTCAAAGCAGTGGGAGCATGCTATGAAAGAAGAAATGAGTTCATTAAACAAGAACAAGACTTGGGTTCTTGTCAAGCTTCCGCCAAACAAGAAAGCATTGCAGAACAAATGGGTCTTCAGAATCAAGGAAGAAAATGATGGTTCTAAACGGTACAAGGCGCGTTTAGTTGTTAAGGGGTTCCAACAGAAAAAGGGGATTGACTACAATGAAATTTTCTCCCCTGTTGTGAAGATGACTACCATCAGGTTAGTACTAAGCATCGTGGCAGCAGAAAATTTACATCTGGAGCAGCTAGATGTTAAAACAGCATTCTTACACGGTGACCTTGATGAAGACATTTACATGGCACAACCTGAGGGGTTTCAAGTTGCCGGGAAAGAAAAGATGGTCTGCAAGTTGAAGAGGAGTCTATATGGTCTGAAACAAGCACCAAGGCAGTGGTACTTGAAGTTCGATGAATTCATGGAGCGAGCTGGGTACCGGAGATGTGAAATGGACCATTGTTGTTACTTGAAGAAATTCAAGGGCTCCTATATCATCCTTCTTCTGTATGTCGATGATATGCTTATAGCTGGTGCTAACATGGAAGAAATTAGCAGGTTAAAGAGGCAAATGTCTAGAGAATTTGAGATGAAAGATCTCGGACCAGCCAAACAAATACTCGGAATGAGTATCATCAGAGATAAACGAGATGGATCTCTGACACTTTCCCAAGAGAAATACATAGGGAAAGTGTTAGAGAGGTTCAAGATGAATGATGAAAGAACCAAGCCCAGAAACACACCATTGGGGAGTCATTTCAGGCTTACCAAAGATCAGTCTCCAAAGTCCGACAAGGAAAGAGCTGAAATGTTGAATGTTCCTTATGCATCCGCGGTGGGCAGTCTTATGTATGCCATGGTCTGTACTAGACCGGACATAGCTCATGCAGTGGGAGTCATTAGTCGCTTTATGTCAGACCCAGGAAGAGAACATTGGGAAGCAGTCAAGTGGCTGGTGAGATATCTGAAAGGGACTTCAAGAATGGTTTTATGTTTTAAGGGGAAAGACACCATTCTCAGGGGTTATTCTGATGCAGATTTGGGTGGTTGCAAGAAGACTTTCAAAAGCACTACAGGGTATGTTTTCACAGTGGGAGGAACAGCGGTTAGTTGGATGTCTAGATTGCAGAAGAGTGTTGCTTTATCAACCACTGAAGCAGAATACATGGCTATTGCTGAAGCCAGTAAAGAGCTAGTATGGTTGAAGACTTTTCTTGGAGAATTAGGCAAAGACCAGGCTGATTACTCACTGTACTGTGATAATGAGAGTGCAGTGAAACTTGCTAAGAATCCAGTGTATCATGGTAAAACAAAGCACATCGGAATAAGATATCACTTCGTCAGGGGTCTGATAAGTGAAGGTACCATGAACGTGAAGAATATCCCAGGTGCAGAAAATCCAGCAGATATGTTCACCAAATCTGTTACGCTGGATAAGCTGAAGCTTTGTATAGCTTCAGCTGGCCTTCAGGTTAACTGATGAGAAGGCCAAGGTAACTAGGAAGGAACTAAAAGATCAAAAGTTTTTTACAGAAATGCAGATGCACAGTTGAAGCACAGGTGAAGATTGTTTCGTGGCTTCAAGTGGGAGATTGTTGAGTGTGAAGCCAAAAACAAGTGGCAGAATACAGGGACCACTTAGTGGCAGTAAGTAAGGAAGCACTCAAGGGCAGAAAACATGGAGTTGGTGATCTAGAATTTTAGGATCATGGAGTTGTTTCTGTTTTGTTCTTTCATTCTGATCTCTATATAAAGAGGATCAGCTGCATTTGTAAATACAACACACACAAAAGAAATAAAACATTCCTAGTTACCGAGAGTGGACGTAGGTCAGAACCGGACCGAACCACTATAAATCCGAGTGTCGTTTATTTTCATTTCTGCAGTTAATTGTGTTCATTTGACCTGTTTAATTCCTTACAAAAAGGATTAAAATGCTTCATAGATTGAAGCATGTATTATCTATTATGAATCTTTGCAACACTTTAGCACTTTGTATTGGTGTTTTACTACTAAAGTATTGTTGCTTACATAATTTTTTTATCATCCTTGCACGAATATATGCTGAATTTTTTTGCTACTACTAATTTTTTACCTGACCGTTTTGACCGACCCGTTTTGACGTGACTCGTTCTAATATTACCTATTTTAGTCCCCGCTGACGAAAGGTTTAGGATCCGTCACTAAGCATAATACAACTTAATAGACATCTTTTAAAATATTTTGAAGGATCTTGAAGCAGATGTAGTAGCTATGGACATTTGAAAACGTTTCTCTGGAGTCTAGTCCCGTAACCAAGTTTTAGTCGATTAAGATTCATATACCGCAAGTGAAACAAAACTATTTTAACTGTTTTCTGTTATTTATGGGTCTTTATGTGAATCACTGAATTAGATACTTACACTGCTTAAATACCATTTTTTATACTTTCAGAATGCATTGCACGGATGCTGAATCTGAATCAACCCATAAACGCAAGCGGAACAGCAAATGAAGAAGTATACAAGATTCTGATTTTCGACAAATTCTGTCAAGACATTTTGTCCCCTCTAATTCACGTCAAGGATCTCCGCAAGCATGGTGTAACACTATACTTTCTTATCGATAAAAACCGCAAGCCCGTTGCCGATGTTCCCGCCGTTTATTTCGTCAAACCTACCCAACACAACATCCAACGAATCATCTCCGATGCATCAAATTCCCTCTACGATTACTTTCACCTAAATTTCTCATCATCCATACCGCGCCCCCTGTTAGAAGATCTCGCATCCGGAACTCTGAATCCCGAATCTATTGACCGAATTACAAAGGTTCATGATCAGTATTTAGAGTTTGTAACCCTAGAAGATAATCTGTTCTCGTTAGCGGATAAATCTTGCTATGTGCAATTAAACGATCCTAAAGCAAATGACCGCGAGATTGAAGAAATAATCGAGAAGCTCGTGAGTGGGCTGTTCTGTGTGTTGGCTACACTCGCGGTTGTTCCGATTATCAGGTGCCCACGTGGTGGACCGGCTGAGATGGTTGCGTCATTGCTGGATCAACGTCTACGCGATCATCTACTTGTTAAGAATAATTTGTTTTCCGAAAGTGGCAACTTTTCCAGCTCGTTTCAGAGGCCCGTTTTATGTTTGTTTGATCGGAACCTGGAGTTGTCGGTTGCTATTCAACATGACTTTAGGTATCGACCGCTTGTGCATGATGTGCTCGGGCTGAGACTAAACCGACTTAACGTACCAGGAGATAAAGGTGGGATGAAATCATACGAGTTGGACCGGGCCGACCCGTTTTGGGTTGCTAATGGGTCATTGGAGTTTCCGGAAGTTGCGGTTGAGATCGAGACACAATTGAACAAGTATAAAAAAGATGTTGATGAAGTCAACAGACGAACCGGTGGAAACGATGGAGCCGAATTTGACGGTACGGATCTAATCGGGAACACCAAGCATTTAATGAACGCGGTCAACTCATTACCTGAGTTGACTGAGCGTAAACAAGTGATCGATAAGCACACGAACATCGCTACTGTCTTGCTTGGTGAAATTAAGGAGCGGTCTCTCGATTCGTTTGCAAAAAAAGAATACGAAATGATGGTTAGAGGCGGGATCGATCGCGGTGAGCTTCTTGCGGTTCTTAAAGGAAAAGGTACGAAAATGGATAAGCTTCGGTTTGCGATCATGTTCCTTATTTCAACGGAAACGATCCCGCAGTTGGAAGTCGAAGCGGTTGAATCCGCTTTACGAGAAGCTGAGGTGGACACCAGTGCGTTCCAATACGTCAAGAAGATAAAATCTTTAAACGTTTCGTTAGCATCGGCAAATTCCGCTAGCAGCAGCAACATCGTTGACTGGGCCGAGAAGCTTTATGGTCAATCCATCAGTGCCGTAACTGCAGGTATGAAGAATTTGCTATCTGGTGATCATCAATTGGCGATGGCAAGAACGGTTGAAGCTCTAATGGAAGGGAAACCGAATCCCGAGATTGAATCGTACCTCATGTTTGACCCGCGTGCTCCAAAGTCAAACTCTGCGTCGGGCGGTAGTCATATGAAAGGGCCATTTAAAGAAGCGATTGTGTTTATGATTGGTGGTGGGAATTATGTGGAGTATGGAAGCTTGCAAGATCTTGCACAAAGACAGCAGCCCGCGAAGCATATAATATACGGGTCAACGGAGATTTTGACAGGTGGTGAGTTTGTTGACCAGCTTACGATATTGGGTCAAAAGATGGGTTTGGGTGGTAGTACCAGTGCAGCTCCTGCTCCTGCCCACTGATAGGCATGTTTCAATGATGAATTGTTGCATACTTTTGATATAGAAGAATATTGTTTCATGAAAACTTTAGCTTTGTGAGTAGATTTCTGCTATTATATTTTTATGTCTTTTGAGTGTTTGAAACTCTGGTTAATTTAACGTTTGTTTGGAGATTTTGAGCTTCATAGATGAAGAAATGCATATTAATCATTTATATGTCTCAACTCTCAAGACTCTCTCACTCTCAGCTAGCCTTCACCCACAGGCCACAACCACCAACCCAACACCTCCCACCACCACACCCACTTTTGCAACAACCTGTAACAACCAAACTATCACCGTCCACCGCCAATGAAACCCCACCAAAACCCTAACCACATCTTCAACTTTCCGCCGCATATGGTTAGATCTGATCGGATTTCATGCCAGTTGTAGGCTTTGAAACGAGAAGGATGGTCAGATATGAGATATCACAGTTCTTATCCTGATTGTATAAATCTAATGCTTCACTGAGTTGATGCCTATCGGCTACGGAGATAGCGTTTCAGCAGCGTCGATGGGTGTTTATGTCTTCTGACGTGGTGACGGAGATGATGTTGTGAAGAAGAATAACAGTGATGGGTGGCGATTAGGTAAGAGATTTTGTTTTTTGTTAGGGTTTCTTCTATATCTGCAGATTAGGTCAGAATTTAGAGATTTGGGGGATTTCTTTCAATGGTGGGTACAGTGGATTAGCTTAGACTTTAGAGATCCTGAAAGTGATTTTGTTGAATGGTTGTGTTTTAAGGGTTGTTTAGGTGAGATGTAGGAAAGTGAACGTGAAGATGTTAGAATCTGGATTTTGTTGCAGGTTTGAATGCGAAGGTAATACTAGGGTTTTGCCTTCGATTTGTTCGTCATTTTCCCATCCATTGATTGTGTTGTTATTGGCATGATCATTACGACAAAACTCTTGATTGGAGATGAATGGATTATCGTTTCTCTTGATTGATGTTGTACGAATGATAAGATGCTCTGGTGCTGGATTAACATAGGTGCACTGTTGCTAGAGATGGCAGGAATGAGTTGTGTTTTGGGCCGTTATTTTCATTGGCTAACCCAGTAATGATCGAGATAGAAAACTGTAACCTATAATTGTAAGCTGCCCTGGTGCTAAGATTCACGTCTTTAAGGCATCTCACAATAAAGCTATATTTGGAAAGAATCAATCTATTATTTAAACATTCTCCTTACAGTCTCTGGTGGAACAATTTTAATTGAACCTATAGCCATGTAGGATATGTGTATCATTAGAAAAAGAGTTGTTGCTGTTGTCATTTGTCAAGCTACTGATACAATGGGGCGGGCAGACACCAGATCTCAGCCCTCGGAGATCTCTGAGATCTGGGAACATTAAAGAATGTCTTTAAGGCATCTCACTACAAAGCTAAATTTGGCAAGAATTCGTCTCATGTTTAAATGTTCTTCTACAGAAGCATTAGGAATGAAGTACTACAAACAATTGAATAATGTATGCACAGATAAAAAATCTGTGCTTGTTATTTGATAGATTGTGAATGGAAGGAGTGCATTTACTGTTTATAATAGTTGAGGCTAGTCAAGTGCATTATATGATTTTGTAGGCCGTAGGGTTAAATTGAGATTTGTATTATCAATGCTGACTTTTTTCGGTATAATGATTTGCATAGGGTAAGATTAGGGAAGTTCAAGAGAGATCCGAATTCAATAGCAAGAGAGGGAGAGAACTTGCAGGCTATCTGGAGCCCTGATACTAAATTAATCGCTGTTATTGTAAGTATGAAATTGGCAAACCTCTGCATTGTTTGATTTTGATTCACATGTGGATTAATGTAAGTTTTATGCGTTTGCCTATTCAATCCATCTTATCGGTAGCCATTTGCAGCATTGTTTGATTTTGATTCACAAACTATTTCCGGAGCAGTTTCATAAAAGGAGGCTTATTCAATCCATCTTATCGGTAGCCATTTGCAGCATTTGGCGTGCGAGAAACAATTTGGTTTTCTTGAACGAGCCTGTTAGAATTGAGAAGATCTCAGGGGAGATCAAGACTCTTAGTTT
Source organism: Helianthus tuberosus (assembly GCA_030545235.1). Taxonomy (NCBI): domain Eukaryota; kingdom Viridiplantae; phylum Streptophyta; class Magnoliopsida; order Asterales; family Asteraceae; genus Helianthus; species Helianthus tuberosus. The sequence continues at coordinate 109,244,967 of CM060392.1, forward strand.
TATTTAGATAAAAGAAATAGGTGTAAGGGCTTAGCTATTGATTGGAATAAGTGGAAAACTTTTTGTTTGTAATTGTATTTTGGTTTCCTTGGCTTTGTATTGTGTTTGTGGTTGCTACCAACTAGTTGCTTGCTAGCTTGGTTTAATAAATGCTGCAGTTTAAAAAAAAAAAAAAAAAAATCCACTGGAGTTCAACTTTATGATTATTCTTATTTTGGACGTTCCATGTCTTCTGATCCATGATGCTATATTTATTATTTTGGGCATTCCATATGTATTTCTGGACAGTTCCAAAACAGCCCAAATAAACAAGACTAATTTTTTCAGGACATTTGTATGGGCGATCAAAAAACCGCCCTAAACATCTATTTCCACCGCCCAATTAAACAAGTTTTCTAGTAGTGGATTGTTTTAAAAATACCAACAACATTTTCCTTTTAACTCCAACTGCAGTGAAGCTTTTACGAAACACAATTTTAGACGAAACAGGAAAAAAAACTATATATGTGTAATAATAATAGAATACATGTACAAAACCACTTAAATTTGTGATTTCATTAAATAATAAATTAAAAAAAGTATTATCATAAGCGTTACCTTGAAGTGTGAAGATCCACAATGAAGGAAACTATGATTGAACAACTTCAATAGGTGTGGTTTTAATGAAGAATGAGCTTTAACTTGAATTAATTTGGCTTGAACTTACTGAGAATATGAACTTTAGAATTTGCAATACAATCTTATAGAATAAATAATGATAGAATTTTTTCGTTTAAATTTTAAAAATATTATCTTTGTTTTTGTTTAAAGATAAAAGGATTGGTATGATTTTTTGTTTAAAGTTAAAAGGATTAGTATGATCTCTAGATCAAGTGGAGTGCTTGCATTTCTCTTGAGAGATGCAGGTTCGACTCCCACTTGGTGGGCAATGATAGGAGACCCAGGGAAACCTGGGTTGGATCCTTGAGCCAAACGGGTTTTACCGGTAATTTCACCGTCGTGCTTACGGGCGGGTGGGTTACCGGGTTTTCCCCGGAATTGGTGGTAGACTCGGGTTACTCTCGGAGTACTCCGTTTGTCCAGTGGGTGCCCCGAGAGTGCTCGGGATTGAGTTTGTTGGCCGTTCAAAAAAAAAAGTATGATTATAATATTTCAAAATAATTTTCATATATTAAATCGTTGAAAACCCGTTGCAATAGCTTGGAAAGTTTTGGTTTTAGTTAGGTAAGAAACTTTTAATAATTTAATTAGTGTTATGAATACATCATTAAGAGTGACTCTCCACATCCTTAACTCCTCTTTTGTATTTAATCTTATGTTAATGTACAAGCCTATAAATAGAGGCTTTGTATTTCATACTTGCACATCAATAATAAATCCATCTTCCATTCTCTCATTCTTCTCTATACATTGCTAGTAGGTCGTTGTTTCACAACACGTTATCAGCACGAAAGTGCTCTATGTGTTTTGCCACCCTTGGTCCCTTTTCCTCGCCTTTGATGTGCATTATTTTCTAGCCTAAATCAAGATCGCACGTTGAGAAAACAGCCAAATAATTATCCGAAAAGATGAAAGATGGGTTTTCTATGCGATTGAAAGTTGGAAACAATAGATGTATAGCTACTACTGACAAAGTAGGATCTGCAATCTCTACTAATAAAGGTATGATGTTTCGTAAGATTATTTCATACTATATTTGATGATGATGATACATCAATCTTTTTATAATTGAACTTATTAATATTAATATAAATATATAAACTTAAAACTGGTCATTACTATAAATTCTAAGATGTAGTCTTATAATTGAACTCTATCTTTATTTTTTTTTCAATTGATTTTAGAAGTTATTATATAAATTAGCATGTTAGTATTCATCGGGTTTTAGATGTTACGTCATAATTATGACGTTACAATTGGCTAATTCATCTTTTTCTAATACTCGTTTTTAATTGAATAACTTTAGTTTTCGTTGACGACGATATTACGTACATTTATTTTATTTTTATCTTTTACAAATGATCTCTTCTATTATTCTAAATTAGTTGGCTTATCATTTAATTAGTTAATTTAATTATAATATATGTTGTTTAAGACTCTTACAATCTAGTGATGCTCATATGCATATTCCTTGAGCCACCATGATCATATATTTATGCTTCTTTATTGACCTTGTTAAGTTGTAAGTAAAATTGTTGAATTATTTTGATTTGAGTAAGTTAATTTGCAATCTAGAGAATATTATATGTGTTTTTAGAACTTATGAAAAACAATTAAATTCAATATCACAAAGTGTGGAACTCAATATTTATGGACTAAACAGTGCAATTGTATTATGTATATCTGCTTGTATTGGTGGTAATATATAAATGATGTATGTACTAGATTTTCATTTTGTGTAGTTTATAATTTAAATGGATTTAGTGATGTTATAGAATTAAATATTTGGTTATATGTTTATGCATAAAACAATTGTATTCTTAAGAAATTAAAGAAGGCTTTAAACGATATTAATATATATGATGTTGGTTAATGCTTAAAAAAATTAAAATCATTAAATATTATTTTTCCCATCATGTTGGTTAATTCTTAGAAATTAAAATCATTAAATATCATTTTTCCCATCATGAAGTTTAATTCATTCTTTATTAATTTTAATTCATTCTTATTAATATCTTTTAACATTAGAAATTTGATTAATTCTTATTACTTTAAATGATCTTTAATATCCATTTAATTACAATCTTAAATGATATGGAGTTATGAACATGGATAGTCACAATATTCATAACACTAAATGATATGAAGTTAAGAATATAGATAGTCACAATAATATTATTTTTTTTATAGAAAATTAGGTGATTTACAATTTAATTTAAGAGATGATGATTTTAAAATTGCAATATGATTTTATAGACAGATTATACTCTTACTTATTGGCTTTATAGTTTATACTGTTTAGATAATATTTTATGTATGCATTGATCGTATTTCATAATAACGTTTGATGGAGATGAATTTGTAGTATACAATAGTTGACAGATTATTATACTATAAAAAAGTCTGTTTAGTATTTAATATGTTCATGTACATTCACTTCTGATATGTAATACTTGTATTTGACATATAAATTTTAATGTGATTGTTCGTAACAATTTAACTAGAAATACAATACGATAAGTGTATGTTTATAGTGTTCTTATTTGATATATAAGAATAAGAAATTTGGTGCTTTATATGACACTACATGACATGTTATCATATAATTTTTAATCCGTTTGATGACAAATTATAGCTATATTTTTGTAGTAAAAAATCATATATTGATTTACTCATCTTTCTTTATAAATGTTATCTTACTATTAATCAAGATGTATGATTTTATTGTGGCTTTCATCATATATCAACTTGGTCCTTTATGGAACACCACTAATTTGAAAACTAACGCACACGATGTCGATAAATTAGAGCATGACCTATAATAATAGGCTTATCACTATTGCAATTTTATGTGTATTTTATATGCTTTGATTTATTTAGATGCTATATTAAATAAAAAATTATATATTTCTTACAAGTGATGAAAAAATCTTATTTCATAAGGTTGTATCATAACCTATTTATTTGGTGATATGTTATATAGTCATGCATTGTATAATCTAATGTATATATTATGTTCCATATGTTATAAAATTGGAAAGGGGATATCAAAGTGACCAGGGTTGTGGTATATGACAAGCTATAAAAACGATTGAATTGTGGTCAAGGTTTATATAAAAGCTTGTAAGATTTTAAACCGATGAGTATAAATGTCTCGGTTATATAACTACATCTCGATTTATATCATGTGATGAGAAAAATTTATATCATAATCCATTGAGCAAAACAATTTCTATCGTCAAATATCATATATGTTATTGAAGTACCAAGATTGTTAAAGAATATATATAAAGTTTGAAACAACAAGCATGAAAGTTCTGTGATTCTAATCCATTCCCTGATGTGAATGTGATGATATAATGATCAATTCAAAGGTTATGATCATATACATAACTAAGAAAATTGTAATGATGCCACCATGAATGTTGTATGGGTATAATCTATTCCTTGAATAGAATGTGATGATATAATAACTGGTGTAAAGTTCGTGATGATGATAATTGAGGAAATTGTTATGATGATCATGTGATAAGATCAACCATGTTAATAGTGCAATGACTATACAATGATCGTTATAAAGGTCATGATCATGGTAACTGAGGAAATTGTAATAATCCTCATGTTGGCAACCATTTTAATATTGAGATCGATCACCAAAAGTGGCAAACTAAGGAATGACCATATAACATGATGGTTTAAATTTTGAAGTTATAAAACATTCTCTCGTATCTTATATTTTGTATTACATACATGCAAGTAATACATATGCGATCATAATCCAAAAGTTTATGGATCATAATTATTTAGTTAATTGGCATGACTGGTTAGACCACACCGAGTCATTAATGATGATGTGAAAAGTATTGAAGAAACAAAAGATTCGTCTTGATAATTATACATGTCATGTTTGCTCTCAAGTGAAGTTAAGTATTGATCAACAAAAGTAGGGTGTGAATCCCTAAATATTCTGGAAATGATAATGGAAATAAATATACAAACATGATACCATTTAGTGTTTTAAAATCGATGCATCGTCTAAATGGTTATCAAATCCACAACCTGAAGCTTGTGTGATTGTGGCTTAGCTAATGTAATAGCAAGCATATTAATTCAGATTAGTATATTTATTTGATAATAGTGAATTTGATTCCCAAGTTATTAACGATCATTAGAATAAGTGTTATTGTTAGATGATCACTAAACGTCTACTATTGGTTACAAAGCCAATGATCATGAGAGGAGCAAAAGTTCATTTAGGTACATATAATTTTATATATAGTAGCATAATTCACATCAAGCCAATAAGTTATAGTTCTCCCCATACAGTTAGTTTTTAGTCAGGAACCAAAGATGTCTCATCAAAGATTTTGGTTGTGCGACATATAATGAAACTCATCCACCACACCGCACAAAGATGGGACTTCTAAAAAGTTTGAGAATATGTTGGGTATAAATAATTGTCTATGATTAAATACTTAAAGCCATTAGTGAGAAATTCGTTTATGGCTCATTGGTTTTCACTTTAGTGAATGAATGTTCCCAACATTAGGGGGAGATAACAAGCAGTTGGAAAGTGAAAATTAAAATGAATTATCATGTCATATTGATCCTCAGACTATAAACTATGAACTAGAAGTTTAAAGTATAATTCTTTACCAATATTAAAGAACAAATTAGCAGACAAGTTCACTGACCTAAATAGAGTGACTAAGTAAGTCACATAATCAACTGCTTATGCTCCAGTTATATTTGTGTCCCAAGAGGACAACCACATATTTTTATAATGAGTCTATTGCACGCCTAAAGCGTGGTAAACTAGTTGATTCCAATAATAAAATTCCTCGATAATTGGAGCAAGTAATTAAGATGGTCAAGTCGAGGTTATAGTAATAAGATCTCCTGAAGAGACAATAGACATGATGGTTCAAGAAGTACCTCAGGTACCTGAAAATAAAGAGATCTCGATAAGTTGTATCATGTCTAAGATATGTATGGAATCGAAATAAAATTCGACGTCGTTATACTTTTGTATATAATGTAGCGCTTAAAATGATTTAATGATGAGGATCAAGATTTAAGATCTGTCTATGAATGAATATTAAGAAATGATTGGCCAAAATGGAAAGACGCAAATAAGGCAAAGCTGAATTCTCTAATGACATGGAAAGTATCTGGACCAACAATACATACAACTGAAGTTGTAAAATATGTTGGACATAAACGGGTCTTTTATGCGAATTATGTGAAAATCAAATTGAGTGATATAAGGAAAAATTGGTGGCACAATAATTTTTGCAAAGACCTAGGATTAATTATGAGGAGACGTTTTCTCCAGTGGTGGATGCATTGACTTTCAAATATTTTATTAGTCTTGTAATATAAAGAGAGAATTGATATTCGTCTTATGAATGTTATGTATCACTTGATACTGAAATTTTACATGAAAGTCCCGAAGGATTAAATTATGTAGGTCATGTAAAGTAAGTTCTCGAGAACAATGTGATCATTTATGCATATTAGGATTTGAATAGGTTATGATTATTTTACATGTTGGATATAATTGGAACTCCTGATGAGTTTCTAAAGCAATTGAGTGCTTAAAAGGTTAATTGAAACATCTTAACGATGTAATACTTGTGCACCAAGAAACATACATAGAAAACTTGTACCCGTTGATTGTGATATCTCAATAAATAGTGTACACGCATGGTACAATATGGGTTTTGGAGATAAAAGCAAGTGTTCATGACATTTTTGCATATGATATAGATATCAGTGTGTTATTTAGGCAAATTTATGTAGCAAAACTTCTAAAGAGTGAAAGCACATGCATATTTGGATAAGATGGAAAGAATTCCGTCATGGATTGATAATGCTAGAAGCATTAATGATGTCAAAACCTCAAGAACGTACTATATCAAGTTCATAGAATATGTATAGACTAAATAGTTAGATCGAGTGTTATACAACTCGAGATATTTGCATAAAGAGGGATATAAGTTTGATTAAATTAGCCATGTTTTATCGACGTTCTACTTTTAAAAGTTCACTATAATCGCAGTTTACAGTGATGATGTCTAGGCATCATCGAGAGAAATTGTCGAGCTTTTAGAGGGATAATTTTTTAATGACATTGGCACAGTCTAATTATTACTCGAACTGCAGTTCGAGTATATATGTAATTATATTTTACTAATCCCTCAAGTACATCTAAAAGATGATGTTTGGATATTTTAGTATGGACATAGTTGAACCTTAAAGTATGTTAAAGGTTGTTAAGTCATTTGTTATAAGAAATGCCTATTATCATCTCCTACCAAAGTAGAGATTCTCATTCTAGAAGTACCATCGTTAAATGCATAAGTGCATTAATATGTTGTTCTAGCTATGTATGGTTATAATATCTTTCACTTGAGCTTATTGTCACGATATAACCTTTGTCAAGCGAAGAGACATTGGAATGAGTTCAAAGAAATATTTCAGGTATAAACGATATTTGATTATATTTTACTAACCCATCAAAACAAGTTTGGTTAGTCTTGTAGATGCAGGAATGTAACGAAACACAGTCGTGGACATATGATAATTTTTTGAAGGAGACACCTAAAGTCTCGTTAGGAGATTATACAACATTGCTCAACATAAAGGATTGAACATTAAGGGATCAAGCGACAAATCATTCGCTACAAAGGCTTTATTCGACTTTCAAGAAAGATGGACACACGTCACTTAAATGATACGTGTTAAAATGAGGGGGAGACTTATTCAAGTTGCACTCTTTTTCCCTGAACTAAGTTTTGTCCCATTGGGTTTTCTTAGTAAGGTTTTTAATGAGGCAACATAGCTGATCCAAAAGTATCAGGGGGAGAAAATGCGCGCTGCACTCTTTTTCCCTTAGCTGAGGTTTTGTCCCGCTGGGTTTTCCTAGCAAGGTTTTTAACGAGGCAGCACCACCAAGCGTATAATACATTTTTTTCTTTTATCACGTGGATAGTCAAGGGGGAGTGTTATGAATACATCATTAAGAGTGATTCTCCACATCCTTAACTCCTCTTTTGTATTTAATTTTATGTTAATGTACAAGCCTATAAATAGAGGTTTTGTATTTCATACTTGCACATCAATAAGAAATCCATCTTCCATTCTCTCATTCTTCTCTATACATATACATTGCTAGTAGGTCGTTGTTTCACAGCAATTACTATTTTAAGTTATGAAGGGCATTATAAGTTTGACGTTAATTTTGTATAATTGTTGTTAAAGAACCGTCATTTGTTTATTATATAAAAATAATTAAAATTGGTACTTTATTTAGCTGACTATGCTTCTGAATGATAAGCTTTAATGAGAAATGGTTTCACAATTTGATAACATAGTGAAAATATAAAAATAGTGACATTTTTATTATATAAAAAAAACCGTTAATATATGTTAGGCCTAATATGACGGTTTACATAATAATATATAAAATTTTAATAATAAAATGAGAAATATATGACGGTTCCATATAATAAAATAGGCCTAATATGACGGTTTAATGGAGATTTCATAAATCCAATTCTCAAATATGGCGGTTTCATTTATCAAAATAAGACGGTCCAATAAAATAGGTTTAATTGCAAATCTCAAATATGTCGCTTTCCATAAAATCGTCTTAAAAGCCTTTTCTATACCGTCTTATTTGCTCTTTTTTTACTAGTGGTGGTGAAAAGTCCAACATAATTAGAGAATTAATTTTGCCATAAAATCTCTAATCATTTGTCATGAAAGAAACTCTACTCAAGAGTTGTCATCAATACACCACATGAAAAGTTTATTATTCTAATAGAAAATTAAACAAGTGACATAAATAACTTTACTCAAGAGTTTGTCACTATATGTAGAATTTAATATTAATAATCTCACTAAATTTCCATTCATCACATATAAAAAAATTTCCAACAAACAATTGACATACGCGTTATGAAACTAGTCTTGTAGCAAAGAATAGAAAAAGAAGAAGAAGAAAAGAATAATAGGGAGAAAATGAATTGATATTCCATTGATAGATGTATATTCTACAATTAGATACAATACGAATATTTGGAGATGAAGCTTAATTTGTATAAGGTATTAATAACCATAATAATATTTATTTATAACATTCCCCATTGGTTATTAACTTAATACACTTGAAAATGCTACATCGTTAAAAACCTTGCAAAAAAAAACCCTGTAGGACAAACCTCAACCAAGGGAAAACAAGTGCAGTGCGTATTTTTTCCACATGATGATACGTTGCCTAAATAAATTCCTTACTAAGAAAACCCAATAGAATAAAACTTATATAATACTCCCTCTCATTTTTATATGAATCCTCTAAGTGACTTGTGTTGTCTTTCGTGAAAGTTTCTCAAAACTTAATGATTTGACGCTCGATTTCTTGATGTGCAATTTCTTATGTTGACCAATGTTGCATCATCTTCATCTAAGATTTATGTTGCCTCCTCTCGTAAACAAATGTCACAAGATCTACAATTGTGTTGTACTACATTCCTGCATTTGTAACACTAACCACACTTGTTTCAATGGGCTAGTAATATATAATCACATACCTTTCGTAACACACAAGTAGGGTTCCCGACATAATTAATGTTAAACATTGGTAATACCTCAACTAAGATATCATAAAACATAGACTTTCTCAGCTTAACACAATCATAACATGACTGTAACACATTTTTTCAATCCAACGTAACACACATATTACAAGCAGGGGCGGAGCTAGTGTATTAGAAGGAGTAGCACGGGCTACCCCTCAACCCCGTCTCCATACCGTTCTCGTAGTGTAAAAAAAAAATTCCGGTTTTATACAAGGGATACCCCTGATCCCAAAAAAAAAATGGATGTCCTTTAATTTTTGGGCTAGCTCCGTCACTGATTACAAGCATGATGTAATCATGTTACCTTAGTATAATCGTATCTGTCGGTTAAAATACTCAACAAAATGTTACAAGCATGTAGTCATGTTACCATAATAAAATCATATCTGCTAATTAAAATATTCAACAAAATGTTGGCAGTAAGTGTTTACTTGTGGATAAACCTCAAGAGCATACTTACTATCTTGTTTTACCTTTTGCTACAAGAAAATATTTTCCCTTTTTTTTCATTACAACAAATAAATCAATGCTTGCACCTTAACATTACCATGTGACATGAAATTCAACTAGAACAGGACCATTCTTCATAAACAGCTTATTCAGTGGAAGGATACTACAGATTTACATAGGCCAGGTTAATGACCTTTAGCAAGATTTATGTTGTGCATACTTTTGATTTTAGCGATCCGAATCAATAATAGAATTAATTCTTTAGGCTTTCAGGTTGCATTTTGGTCATTGTTGCTAGCATTTCAGAACAAGTTAATTTTAGCGGGCCATATTACTGCTTCAAATCTTGGTCAGCTTTCTTGGTAACGGGTCACATTGCATATGGTAGGGTAAGATTACAGGTTGCTGGTCAAGTTGTTTCATATCTTACATTTTGTAATGGGTCAAAAATAGGACATAGTGCAAGTGGCATTTTGTTGATTGCATCTACCTTGGCTCTCGCTATACAAGGTTTCATTGTTTGTTTCATTTGTAACAGGTGAGATTGCACTTTCTTAAATAGGTCCAAACGAGTGAGACAAGAACCAAACTTACCTTGGCTCAAGCTCGGCTCATTTACAAAAACCACGTAAAACCGGCTTCGACGAGCCGCTAGCTTTTTAAACACCCTAATTGTATCACATTCGCATAACACAAACTTTTGAATACACTCCATACATACAAAAGCAAAAAAAAAGGTAACTATGTTTAGCTTCAAGTGAAATTGAACTTGAATTTTGCTACAATAATATTGCCTCGATGCAACATCTCATCGTTCAAATCAGCACAAATAAATACGTAACATAAACGTATCATGATCGGTTCTTATTCAAGTATTCCCGCCTCAAAGGCCAAGTTATTCACAAAGAAATCAGAATCTCCAAAGAAGCAAAAATCCTGTATAAAGCAACAAAATGACGAAAACCTCTATCATCCAAGCTTAGCAATGACAGCATCAACGACTTCCTGAGTGGTGCTGTTCCCACCAAGATCTTTAGTTCGGTATTTTCCCTCCAAAATTACACGCTTCACAGAGTTCTCAAGTCGGTCTGCAAACGAAGGAAACTGAAGATGTCTAAGCATCATGGCTGATGACATCAGCAATGCAACGGGATTTGCAGTCTTTCTCTCTACAAATTTCTGTTTTCCGACGTTTCCCGCTGATGCACCTTGCTCGAATACCGCGTGATCAGCCCCCACATTACCTGCAAATTATCCGAAATTCAACCTTTTTATATTTTAAATTTAATACAAAAACATATTCGCATGAAAAGCTTAGATGGTAACGATACGAACCTCCAGGCATGACACCTGTGCCCCCGGCAATACCCGTAGCAGTATTTGCGACCAAATTTCCATAAAGATTAGGAGTCACCTACAAATAATCAATCTCAGTTTTTTGAATTTATATATATCAATTGAATAATTATTATATATATAAAAGATAAACTGGTTAGCACCAGTCATCTTTATTGCCTTTTGTTTTGCCATGAAAGTTTAAAGATTTACATTTGGCCACAAAATTACTACATATAATTGCTACACCCAAGTAAACCCACACTAATCGCTTTTCTACAGTGTCACACCCAAAACACGAACGCCTATTACCCTTAGTCTGAAACAAAGATACAGTATTGCCCTTTAGAGAGAGACGGTTTGCCGCCGGCGACCGGGGTTGGTTGTGGGGGTTTACCGACGGTGTTGGCAGGAGGGTTTCTGGTGATGATGGTATAGAGCGAGTGTTTGGTCCGACCCGAAATACTTACCACCTACATCGGGGTACGTTTTACCGTCATCAGAAACCAGATCTGATGCACGGAATGTAGAAAGAGAAGAGGGGCGGTGGTGGTTGTGTGGGTTTACCGGCGGTGGTGGCTGGGTTAACGAACGAACACGATCATTTCCTTAACGAACGAACACGAACAAAAAATCCCGTTCTGTATGTGTTCATGAACAGTTCATGAACACGTTTATTTACTTAACGAACGTTCATAGTTCGTTTGCAGCCCTAGCTAGGAGGTTGAGTGTGTTAAAAAAACACTTTGAACAGCTTTCAGCCTGTTTGACCCGTTTAAAACTTTCGATTTGACCTATTTGCAATAAAACACACTGCCCAAACCTATTTAATTATTGATAGATATAGCACCAAGGTTTTAAAAAACAGAAACGAGTATCGAGGCGTTTTCCCTTCGCCTCATGAGGCGTAAGTATTGAGGCGGAACGAGGCGTATGGTTGAGGCGGTATTAATAAGTAAATATTAAAATTATATATATCATAAAATAGTAAATACTTAACATCATAAAATGACTTTTCTCATCAAATTTCATTAGAATCAATAAAAATCAGCCATAATAACAAGATCAATTAACAATCATCATCAATTATTAAGAAACAAAATAGTTCCAGATGTAAGAAAGCAGTGAAGAAAACTTACCTGTATTGAAGAAGATTGAAAGAAATGGTACTGTATTGAAGATTGAAGAAGATTGAAAGAAATAGTTCCAGAATCACGATTGAAGAAGATTGAAAGAAATAGTTCCACACGTAATCAAGATTGCAGATGCGTGTGTTTTTGGATGTGTATAATGAAAAACCCTAAAGCTATTTAAAAAAACAAAAAAAAAAAAATAATGGCGCTAGTTTATTTTTTGCCGCCAATATGTTTTGGAGCCTAAAAAAACCCTAATCTATCATTTAATCCAGCCTAAAAAGATATACGTACGCCTCTCTAAAATCGTTCCGCCTCGATCTGAAATGTACGCCTCACTCCACTGAGGCGTGCGTATAATTTCTGACCCTGAGGCGCCGCCTCATATACGTTTTCTCCGTTTCGAACTGAGTATGACCGCCTCGGCCGTTTTTTTAAACCATGTATAGCACACAAGTTGGAAAAAACAATATTATGACAGTAATGGTCCAAATATTTAAACAAAACCGTTAGAAGCCCGTTTGACAGTTTAAACTTCTAATTTGACCCGTTTGCGATAAAACACACACCCAAATCGATTCGATTATAAAAAGATATAGCACAAGAGTTCATCATCATCATCATCATCATACTCAGTAAATCCCACCAATAGCAAAGCAAAGCTGAGGTAGGGTCTGAGGAGGGTAAGATGTAGACAGCCTTACCTCTACCCACGTAGGATAGAGAGGCTGCTTCCAGTGAGACCCCCGACTCGATTGTAGTTTTGCATCAAGCCTTGGACATAAGGCACATAACACTTAGCAATCGGGACAAAGACCGATTGGTGCATGTACCCCTTGTCTTTTGGCTATCAACGCCACTACATGATGCATGATTAACCGTCCGTCGCTTTTAACGTTATTTTCACGAAATTAGTAAAATAACGTTAAAATTAGTTCAATTTCACTTTTGCCCCCTAAGCGCCCACACATATATACATTAAATGTGCACACCGCAACCGGGGCGTATATAGCACAAGAGTTAAGAAACACAATCTAGTGAGTGATTGGTGAAGAATTACTGACCATGACATCAAATTGCTCAGGCTTAGAAACAAGCTGCATGCAGCAATTGTCTACAATAATTTCATTGTATTTAATGCTGGGATACTTGCTTGCAACTTCTCTGCATGATTCAAGAAACAAACCGTCTGCCAGTTTCATAATATTTGCTTTGTGTACAGCTGTCACTGTTTTTCGGTTGTTGAGGTAAGCATACTCGAAGGCGTATTTTGCAATACGTTCTGAGCAGAACTTTGTGATCACCTGTTCATTGTTATCAGAAACTTGAGAACATATAATGAATAACAAGTTATCGATATACATAAACATCAGGTTAACCATCTAGAATTAAAAAATAAAACTTATCCTCAAGACCTGATACCCTACAAAAGATCATCCTTTTCTTTACTTTAATAGGCTTTAAATAAAGTAAAGAAAAGATGTTGCAGAAAACTACAAAAGACTTCGCAATAAACAACACCAATGTAATAGGAAATTTGTGAGCTGGTGCTTTACAACAACAAAAAAAAACTATATTGCAGTTACTACTTTAAAGTCCCCTTGTTCTGTAAATGGAGTCTTCTACAAGTAAGCATCACTAAAAGGAAAATGATTTTTTATTTCCAAGTAGTGGCAAATTAAGAACTATCCACAATCAGAAAACTAGCTAAACCACCAAACGATTTCAGTACAGGTGGAATAATTACTTCATTTCACACGTTCTATAATAGGCCTTGCTTATCTTCCAAATATTACAATCTCCATTATGTCAAACACTGAAACCTATAGAAGTACGCTTTCGGCCAATGATAACTTGGAAATCAGTACTAATCCCACACTGATTTTCATGTTAATGAACTATGTCTTAGAATTTCGATACCTACAAGCTTACAAAAGCACAAAATTTGGCATCTTACTAATATTGCCGATTTCTTAACTCTCTACAAAAATAAGTAAATTAGGATTTTCTTGTTAGAGTGCAACATAAATACACAAACCAAAGCATCCTCTCTTTGTTTTTAGTTACGTTATAAAACTGTATGAATGAATACAATTACCAATTATCAAAACTCCAAACTCTCAAGTCTAGGTTTGCTAATCACCAGCCAACTAATGCCCAGAAAAATAAAAATACAAAACTACCAATGAAGTAAACGAGAAGTTTCATCTCTATTTTCTCAAACAACCAAACACCAGTACACCAATCTATAAGTATTAGATCTTAAACCAAAAACTCCACACATGTTCTTGAAAGCACCATTAAGAAAACCCAAACACGTATACAAAGTGCATTTTTCTTCTAAACCACTTCCTTTAAAGATCTATCATATCCATCACATTTCCCTTCATAACCATAGAAAATTTCCCCTAATAAACCCTATAACAAAAACACGCTCAATCTCTACTCATAACAAAAACACAATTCCCATTTCACCTTAATATATGACATTTCACCATTGTATTCCCCCCATACCAATCATATACAACAATCATCAAACAATAAACAAAACTATCAAATAAAAAACTACCTTCAAACTCTCGACAACACCAGGAACAACCTCATGCTCCAACCCAGCATACTCCCCTTCAGTATTCTCCCTAATCACAACAATATCCACATTCTCATGGCGCGTCACCAACCCAGGCAAATTAAAACATTCACAAGCGACGCGTACAGATCAAGCTCCTTCCTCAACTGCACATTCAACGAACTCACACCTCCACCCATAGGCGTATTCAATTCGCCTTTCAAACACACCTTATTCTTCCTGATCGAATCCATAACCTCCGTAGGAATCGTCTTCATGTCTCCGTGAACTTCGAACTTTTCGAAGTAGATCGGCGCGTGCATCGCCTCCATGACTTGTTCCACGGCTCCGGTGACGAGAGGGCCGATGCCGTCGCCTGGAATTAGGGTTACGGTGCGTGGAGCGCCGTCGCCGGGACGGGCATGTAGGTGACGGATCTGGAGGTGGTGGAGATGGGTGGAGGGTGGCGGTTGAGAAGTTGTTTGAGGATCGATTGAGTGCGTCGCGCCATTGATGCAGGCAGATGCTTGATTTGATCCGATTAGGGTTCGTGAAGAAGATTAGGGTTTCGATTGGGGAATTTTGGTGATTGATATTAGGGCTGTTCACGAGTCGAGCCGAACCGAGCGGACCTTTGCTCGTGCTTGGCTTGTTTTCAAACCGAACCGAGTGGAGCGGCTCATTTAAAACCGAGCATCAAATCAAGCGAGCATTTTTCGAGCAGTAAAAATTCCGAGCGAGCGTCGAGCGAAGTTCGATCGATTTGGACAACCGTGTCGCCCAATTTAAATTTGCTTAGAGATAGTGGCAATGTTGGGTCTCAAGTTTTTATGTCTTTAAAAACATGCACATTTCATGGCATAATATTTTTCTTATGAATAACAGTGTTGTGGCTGACGAGGCGATGATCATATTGCACGAACAATTACGTTGAGAGCAGGAGACGATCGACTTAGGGTAACGACATGAAACATTGAGGCGATGAACAGACTGTCATTTATCGGATTAGGGTTTAACTTTTATTTTTTATTGGCGTGGCTGGGCTAGTACGTATAGATATAGTTGTAAATTTGTATATAGTTGACCAAAATCTAATAGATTGGTACATATAAAACTATAAATTTAATTTATATTTAAGTATATATGTATGTGTAAGTGTGTGTATATATATAGGTGTATGTGTGTATATATATGTATAATTTATATTTGTGTATATATATGTGTATATACATGTTTGTAGATGTATGTGTATATGTCTATGTCTATGTATATATATACTAATTAAAATAATAATTCGAGCCGAACTGAGCCGAGCGAACCTTTGCTCATGCTTGGCTCGTTTACAAACCGAACCGAGCAGAGCGGCTCGTTTACAACCGAGCATCAAATCGAACGAGCATTTTCCGAGCAATTTCCGGTCGAGCGAGCGACGAGCGGCGAGCGATTTGAACGGCCCTAATTGATATGCAAGTGGAGGTAGCAAGGGAATAATTGGAGGGGGAGAGAGGATTGACTTTTCAATAATTAACAAGATTTTATTTAAAAAACAAGATTAAAAGTTGTAATTATGATTTATGACCAAAGAGTGGTGCTCAAGCGCTACCGGTGTCTTTTTTTAGGGTTAGTTGTCGGTTGCATTCTTGTTCGTGATAAAATGTTATGCGTGAGTTAGGGTTTACTCGTGACAAAATGTCATGCTTGTGCAACGGGTTTTACCATAGTGGGACTTTGGCGGTGGGTTTCTTTTGAAGTTGATGATGGACCCTTGTTGTCTGTGATTGTGAACGTAGATGGCCTTTTGCATATGAATAAACCAATGGTCGGTGTCGCAACCCCCGACCCCTACCCCGGGAGCTGTGTCGCGAGATCCAGATTAGTGGTAACGGTGTTTATTAATTTGGCAGAAGAAATTTACATCAGGACCGTAGTTAGGAAATAGTTTATTAGAGTAAAATACCACACTTTTATAAATAATAAATACATGGGAAAACCCAAGTTTCCATTTATAATATGTTTATAGCGATAAACCTTAATTTATTGAAATAAAACTTCTTTCTTGTTTAGGTAAATTTTATAGCCAGTTTTCCAATCCTTCAGTGCTGTCCAGCTGGCTTCTATTTGGCTTTCAAATTTTGTTACCTGAAACGCGTTTTAAAAACATTTTATCAGCAAAAAATACTGGCGAGTGCATCCCAATTTAATCAAAACAAGCTTTTATATCTTTACATTATTGAGAGCGATTACAATGTTTCTATCTACCAAATTACCACCCACGGTACTGTCAATCCTGACTTGTGGTCATGTTACTATTCACAGTATTAGTATTAGTAACAAGTAATGTATACAAAACCCCAACATACCGATAGTAATTTTAGAATACATAGACTCAATCACTGTTATTATAATTTAAAACAATTGAGGTTTGTATAAAAAAGTTTACAAAATAGATGTACTCACATTGCTGTTTTAGATAATACTACTGCTTTCTGGTGACTTCCTGGTTATAATCTATTAAAATTAAACAATGCATACACGTTAGTAAGATAACCCAATTTACATTAGCTATACCCCCGAGACAGAACTCCAACGACTGAGTCAGGCAGAGCCTCGACATGCGTTACGGAGCTCTAGATCAATCGGGTAGAGTAACTAATACGTAACCAGGGGTTATAATACTTACGACGAGGCAGAGCTTCGCTTTTTAGGGGTATAATATCCGAGAAATATTACACTATTATAGGGACAGAGAGAGAGAAAGAAATTAGAACGAGATTTAACTGAGGACGATGGCCTCCATTTATAGGCTGATCAGGGGTTTTCTCGCGCCCCGCGACAGCCATAGCGAAACCTTTCGCGGCCCGCGAGAAACCTAGGGTAGGCCCTAGCCTTGGCTAATCACGAACTAGCTTCACCACGCGTATGGACACGTGGCTGAACCAGGTGCGGCCTGGTGTCACTGGGTCGCGGCCCGCGAAAGTCTGGCTTGACCTGGTCACGCCCCGCGAGCGACCTGTATTTTTGTTTTTAACTGATTTTTATTAATCTAAAGGTATATTAGGTCCGTTTTTCGTATACGTGATATATTTTAGGACGTATAGTGGTATTTTTAATAGTTTTGGGAGAGTTGTTATATGAGCACTCTCTGTCGCAGCCCCTGACCCCTACCCCGGGAGCGGTGTCGCGAGATCCAGATTAGTGGTATCGGTGTTTATTAATTTGGCAGCGGAAATTTACATCAGGACCGTAGTTAGGAAATAATTTATCAGAGTAAAATACCACACTTTTATAAATAATAAATATATGGGAAAAACCCAAGTTTCCATTTATAATATGTTTATAGGGATAAACCCTAATTTATTGAAATAAAACTTTAGGTAACTTTTATAGCCACTTTTCCAAGCCTTCAGTACTGTCCAGCTGGTTTCTATTTGGCTTTCACATTTTGTTACCTGAAACACGTTTTAAAAACATTTTATCAGCAAGAAATACTGGCGAGTGCATCCCAATTTAATCAAAACAAGCTTTTATATCTTTACAGTATTGAGAGCGATTACAATGTTTCTATCTACCAAATTACCACCCACGGTACTGTCAATCCTGACCTGTGGTCATGTTACTATTCACAGTATTAGTAACAAGTAATGTATACAAAACCCCAACATACCGACAGTAATTGTAGAATACATAGATCAATCACTGTTATCATAATTTATAACAATTGAGGTTTGTATAAAAAGGTTTACAAAATAGATGTACTCATATTGTTGTTTTAGATAATACTACTGCTTTCTGGTGACTTCCTGGTTATAATCTACTAAAATTAAACAATGCACACGTGTTAGTAAGATAACCCAATTTACATTAGCTATACCCCCGAGACAGAACTCCAACGACTGAGTCAGGGAGAGCCTCGACATGCGTTATGGAGCTCTAGATCAATCGGGCAGAGTAACTAATACGTAACCAGGGGTTATAATACTTACGACGAGGCAGAGCTTCGCTTTTTAGGGGTATAATATCCGAGCAATACTACACTATTATAGGGACAGAGAGAGAGAGAGAAATTTGAACGAGATTTAACTGAGGACGATGGCCTCCATTTATAGGCTGATCAGGGGTTTTCTCGCGCCCCGCGACAGCCATAGCGAAACCTTTCGCGGCCTGCGAGAAACCTAGGGTAGGCCCTAGCCTTGGCTAATCACGAACTAGATTCACCACGCGCATGGACACGTGGCTGAACCAGGTGCGGCCTGGTGTCACTGGGTCGCGGCCCGCGACAGTCTAGCTTGACCTGGTCGCACCCCGCGAGCGACCTGTATTTTTGTTTTTAATTAATTTTTATTAATATAAAGGTATATTAGGTCCGTTTTTCGTATACAGGGTATATTTTAGGACGTATAGGGGTATTTTTAATAGTTTTGGGAGAGTTGTTATATGAGCACTCTCTGTCGCAACCCCCGACCCCTACCCCGGGAGCGGTGTCGCGAGATCCAGATTAGTGGTATCGGTGTTTATTAATTTGGCAGCGGAAATTTACATCAGGACCGTGGTTAGGAAATAGTTTATCAGAGTAAAATACCACACTTTTATAAATAATAAATACATGGGAAAACCCAAGTTTCCATTTATAATATGTTTATAAGGATAAACCCTAATTTATTGAAATAAAACTTCTTTCTTGTTTAGGTAACTTTTATAGCCACTTTTCCAAGCCTTCAGTGCTGTCCAGCTGGCTTCTATTTGGCTTTCACATTTTGTTACCTAAAACGCGTTTTAAAAAATTTTTATCAGCAAGAAATACTGGCGAGTGCATCCCAATTTAATCAAAACAAGCTTTTATATATTTACAGTATTGAGAACGATTACAATGTTTCTATCTACTAAATTACCACCCACGGTACTGTCAATCCTGACTTGTGGTCATGTTACTATTCACAGTATTAGTAACAAGTAATGTATACAAAACCCCAACATACCGACAGTAATTGTAGAATACATAGACTCAATCACTGTTATCATAATTTAAAACAATTGAGGTTTGTATAAAAAGGTTTACAAAATAGAAGTACTCACATTGCTGTTTTAGATAATACTTCTTCTTTCTGGTGACTTCCTGGTTATAATCTATTAAAATTAAACAATGCACACGTGTTAGTAAGATAACCCAATTTACATTAGCTATACCCCCGAGACAGAACTCCAATGACTGAGTCAGGCAGAGACTCGACATGCGTTACGTAGCTCTAGATCAATCGGGCAGAGTAACTAATACATAACCAGGGGTCATAATACTTACAACGAGGCAGAGCTTCGCATTTTAGGGGCATAATATCCAAGCAATATTACACTATTATAGGGACAGACAGAGAGAAAGAAATTTGAACGAGATTTAACTGAGGACGATGGCCTCCATTTATAGGCTGATTAGGGGTTTTCTCGCGCCCCGCGACAGTCATAGCGAAACCTTTCACGGCCCGCGAGAAACCTAGGGTAGGCCCTAGCCTTGGCTAATCACGAACTAGCTTCACCACGCGTATGGACACGTGGCTGAACCAGGTGCGGCCTGGTGTCACTGGGTCGCGGCCCGCGACAGTCTGGCTTGACCTGGTCGTGCCCCGCGAGCGACCTGTATTTTTGTTTTTAATTGATTTTTATTAATCTAAAGGTATATTTGGTCCGTTTTTCGTATACGGGGTATATTTTAGGACGTATAGGGGTATTTTTAATAGTTTTGGGAGAGTTGTTATATCCTCCCCACCTTGGTTTTGATCTTGTCCTCGAGCTCTACTGGAACAGGTGTGGATATTTACTTTGCATCTCTGATTCGAGCTCCCATGTGTATTCTGGTCCTCTCTTGGAATCCCATTTCACTTTGACCAGAACTAATCTCTTGTGCTTGAGATTCTTGATCTTTCTATCTTCAAGCTGCAGTGGTTTCTCTACAAACTTAAGTTTCTCATTTACCTCTATGTCTTTAAGAGGTACCTTTAATGTTTCATCTGCTAAACACTTCCTGAGATTACATACATGAAATAGATCATGTATTCCTGCCATTTCCTCTGCCAGTTGTAGCTAATAAGCTACTGGTCCTATTCTTCTAATAATCTCAAAAGGTCCAACATACCTGGGGCTTAGCTTACCCCTCTTAATAAATCTGACTACTCCTTTCCACTAAGAAACTTTTAATAATACCGTATCTCCTACCTGAAATTCCAATGGTTTTCGTATGTTATTAGCATAACTCTTTTGACGATCTTGTGCTGTTTTTAGTCTTTCCTTGACTTGTATAATCTTGTACGTTGTTTCTTGTACTATTTCTGGTCCAGACAGTTGTTTTTCTCCAATTTCTGCCCAACATACTGGAGTTCGACACTTTCGACCATAGAGTGCTTCAAATGGTGCAGCATTGATACTGGTATGATAATTGTTATTGTAGGAAAATTCTATTAATGGTAAATGATCATCCCAATTTCCTCCGAAATCAATTACACAAGCTTTAAGCATATCCTCCATTGTTTGAATTGTCCTTTCACTTTGTCCGTCCGTTTGAGGATGAGAGGCTGTGCTTAGTTTTAACTTAATTCCTATTGCTTTCTGGAAACTAGTCTAAAAATGAGAAGTAAAACGTAGGGCTGTAAACGAACCGAACGAACACGAACGAGGCCTTGTTCGTGTTCGTTCATTAAGGAAATAAATGTGTTCACGAACGGTTCATGAACACTTACCGAACGAGATTTTATGTTCATGTTCGTTCATTAAGGAAATGAGCGTGTTCACGAACAGTTCACGAACACAAGCGAACACAAATAAATTTGGCGGACGCGATGAAGGATAAAGGTGGATGGCCCATGGAGTAGCACTAGAACTTGAATCCCTTATTGTGGAACGGAGGTAGATCATATTCGTCGATGTAAATACTGAGAAAAAAAAGGGAAATGGTGCATAAACAAGGTGAAAGAGGGTTTCCTAGTTTAATTGTTAGGGTAATGATATAAATAAAAGTTTAATAGTATAAAAAGTATAGATAAAATATATGAAAGTATAAAAATATTTAATTAAAACACGAACATAAACGAACGCAAATGAACGAATGTTCACGAACACCTTACCGAACGTTCACGAACACAATTGAACGAACGAGACCTTTGTTCATGTTCGTTCATTTAACTAATCGAACGGAATTTCTTGTTCATGTTCGTTCGTTTAATAAACGAACGAACATAAACGAACTTCCCGCCGAACGGTTCACGAACTGTTCGCTGAACGTTCGGTTCGTTTACAGCCCTAGTAAAACGGCTATCTCTATCAGAAACAATAGACAAAGGAATTACATGTAATGAAAATATTTCATTTACATATAACTTAGCTAATTGTTCCATACTGAAAGTTTCCTTCATTAGTAAGAAATGAGCAGATTTGGTTAATCTGTCAACAATCCAGATTGCATCATTACCTTTTGGTGTCTTGGGTAATTTAGTAACAATGTCCATTGTTGTAACGCCCTGCTTCTTCATACTTTCCACAAATAGAAAGTCTTGTTTGTATTTCTATTTTTGGAAGTCTTTTGTTCTTGTAATCATTCTTTCGTTGTAATCGTGTTAAATCCGAGGCTTGAATCATATATAAAACTTGTATTTTTCTTTAAACTTGTGTTATACATATTTCATACATATCCATACGTTGATTTGTGAAACAATTGATACAAATACGTGATACTTGCAAACATGTGATGAGCTTACAAATACGTGACATTCATGCTTCATACAATACTTATACGCAAATCTTATACTTAATCATATTCGTTTTACACTTATGTAACCTTTAGAACATGCCTTGTATGCTTAAATACCCTAAAATGATCTTAAAACACGTAACATATGACTTTTGGACATGTTGCAAATCAATAAATCAAAGAAATAAAAATGTGTGTTCCTGCCCGAAGGCTTGCGGACCGTATGGCTATCCCTTACGGTCCGTAAGGGTGTCTGGCGGGCAGAATGTTCAAATAGCCGCGATTTTGCACGAAATCCCAACTCTAAACCCCCACCAATCACCTCCAAACCTCCATTAATTACCACATAACAACCCTAACTCCTTCCCTTATAAATACCATGCCTTCTCCAAGCTCATTTCACTTTGCAACCTCTACCAAATCACTCTAAAACTCCCAAAATCGTAGCTCCTTCCCCTATAAATACCATGCCTTCTCCAAGTTCACTGTTTGTTTCTGTTTTGATTGAACCTTTACTAAACTTGTTCAAACTTGAGTCTAACTCATCTCAAACCTATGTCCTTATGCTTATAACCACTTCTATGGTTAGTTAGGCTTAAAAACAAGGTTGAGACATTCAAAATCAGAGGATTAATCCTCTCAAACTTTCTGTTTTGTCAAGGGTTTAACCCACAAGTAATGTTCAAGTTCAAGACTTGATGTATGTGTGATATAGGACTAACTTGGGTTATCCTACATGAAATCCACACATTGCTTGATGATTTCTTATAGATCAGAGCTTAATATTCTTGTATTACTTGTAGTTCATGACCCTCCTTGAATGTTTTACATCAAGTGTAGTGGTGAACACTTAGAGGTGCCTAAATGGAAGACTTGTTCTTCCTACCTCCTACATGATTTCTATGACATTTAGAGGTACCTAAATGAAGATTTAATCTTCTATCTCATGCTTGAACTATTGGACATAATAATAATACCTATATGATCTATATAATACATAAACATATTAACCGAATAATCGAACCTTTGATGATGAACTAGTGTTCATATGTCAAGGTACTAGATTATATCACCCTAGACTTTGATAACTTGTCACGATTCTAATGGAACTTTGTTCCATGAAAACATTTAAACTCCTTAGAGTTTCCTAGTGCCAAGAACAAGTATCATATGTACTAGGTGATTATTTTCATATATTACTTTCATGTTGTTTAAACTCCAAATCTATAATCTTTCGATTTCCCCAAACTCATACACTTTGTTTCTTCGTGTAGAAGGACTTGGTGCTCCACTCTAAACAACCAACTTACTCTCGGATTCAAGTAGGAACAACTTGCAAAACCGTGAGTATACTCGAATCCCCCTCTTTACGTTTACCACTTTTGGGTTGTAACATGTTTACTTACCAAAACTTACACATGAACATTTTACTTAAATGCACAAACATTCCTATAACATGCTTGTATACGTGATTGCTTGATACTTTAAACTTGGGTTAATTACATCTTGTGTTAAACTTATCATTAACTTCGTACGAGCCTATCCGTGACATATATAGTGCTATAGGATTAATGCACCGCCCGTAGACTTGTGGTTATGTCATGAGCATAATGCATTTCATCATTGGTTTGATATGTTAGACACATGCCGAATTTAAGGTTTATCTTGTATCACATGCTTGCTATGAGGAATTGTTTAAACATCTTTTATGCTATGTACGTATCAAACTTGTATACTCGCCTTTGCTTTTGTATTGAACTTTATTTTAAACATGTTACAGGTTGAGGATGACGATGCTATGAAATGAAGTAGCGTTGATGCCTAGATACACATATAGACGTTTAGGTTTAATATGTTGTATCAATTGTGTTTATGTTGTTATGTATTTTATTTGAATTTGTTGTTATTTGAATTCCTTGTAACGTTTGAAAATTTACTTAATGAAATGAAATTGGTTTATTTAAATATTGTCACAAATAGTGTTATGAAGTCTCTTGCAATCTCGAACAAGTCCCGCTCCAATGATTCCGCCATTGGTTGGGGTGTGACAGATTGGTATCAGAGCCATAACTATAGGGAATTAGGTAGAATTGCCATGTTCGACCTAGTCTATAGTAGGAACCATGTTTTGACCATTCTTGTTTCATGCTTAAAATGTTATGCTTCCTTCTTTGCTTCTTTCTCTTTTTTTTGGTCTAAATACCTACAATATGTCTTTCCTAAGACAATTTACACAATACACTTGAAGACACTCTTTATACAAAAGAGACGAGTTTACCAAAATAGGCGTGAAACCCACAATTTGGTGAACGACTCTCATCCCGCTTACACTTTATACTTTTGCACGAAATTACGCCACTAAGCTAGGTGTGAAATCCACATCTTAATGGTAAATTTCCAACTCAAACTCTAGTGGACCCTCGTCAAAGTGTCAAAATTATATTTTGACCCGACGAGTACCAACCACATTAGGGTACGAAATCGTCAAGTTAGGGGTGAAACCCGCACCTTGTCGATTAAGTCCCATTCCTCGATTTTCGATCTCGCTAAAGTTTCGATTGTTTCAATCGATTAGAGCCGTGTAGTAACTGGAAGGGTAAGATACCGTTAATCGCTTCTCGACGAGAGTATCTTACCTATAGGCTAAAGCACGTTTCTCTAATTTGAAAGGACTTTCGATTCACTTTGGAATAGTCGACGTTTCTCTACCCGAAACAATCCTATGTTTTATGAGCCTCTCTTTTATGTGATTCAATTTATATGTGATTTTATACTTGTTACCTCGTTCGTTTCAAAACTGTTACACAATTCGCACGTCTCGCGCAATCAAAAACAATAATAATTCTCGTGAACAAACTAAATTTAAACTCCTTCTTTTTACGCATTCTTACGTGATTATACTTGTGAATACATGTTGCAAACTTATGCTTATGTGAATTATACGTGGCACTTGAACACTTACATGCTTTTACATGCAAAACCTTGCTTTAAAATTTATGATCAAGTCTCATCCTTTTCTTTTCTTTCAAACTTCTAGATGCCTTCCTCGAGCTCGTCCGAAAAGCCCAAGTCCAAGAAGGGTTCTCGCTCAGGTTCCATCTCCAAAAAGGAACTCGTAGGCCTCATTGCTGAACAAATGGCCGACCAAATGGCTCGAGTTATACCCGACATTGTTAGCCGTATTCAAACCAACCCTGATTCACCTCATGGCTCTGTGGACTCCAAGGTGGAGAAACCAAGAACACCTTTTCTCTTCAAGCAATTCATGGCTTGCAAACCATTGGAATTCACTGGAAAAGATGGTGCTACCGCACTACTCACTTGGTTCGACGCTATGGAGATCACTTTTTGTCAGAGTGGTTGTCCTGATGAACTGCGCACCTAAAATACTACGGGGGTGTTCTGATCAAGGGCGCTTGATTGGTGGACCTCTGAACGGAGTACAAGAGGTGAGGACGCCGCCCACGCTTTCCATGGGCTGAATTGAAGAAGATTATGAAGGAGGAATTTTATCCGTCGCATGAGCTGAGAAAACTGGAAAGTGAATTTTGGCACCTTAAGCTAGTGGATGACGACAATGATGGTTTAACCCTCCATTTCAAACAACTAAGCATCATGTGTCCTAGCCAAGTTTATACACCTGAAAAGACCATCAACAAATACATCCATTGTTTACCCGATTCGTTCATGAACCTCGTAGAGGCTGCTTGCCCAGCTACTATTGAGGATACCTTTCGTTTGGCCGCCCGTTTGAATAGCAACCACGTCATGCGCAGAAATACCACAAAAGCTCCGCTGAAAACCGCCCATCAAGCCACCGTTAAACCCACTGTTGAACCCTCCTCATCCACCAAGAAAAACCGAGGCAAGAAGCGGAAGGCTTCAAGCCAAAATTGCGTGGTCGTCACTCCGCCAAACCCTCAACCCTTACAAGCCATGCCTGTTGTTTCAAACGTTGAGCCTTCGTGCAAAGGTTGCACTGGGACACAACCCAAGTGTGGGCAATGCCAGTACCATCACCCTCCCAAGGTTCCGTGCCACAAGTGCGCCAACTGTGGCCGATATGGGCACTTTTCTCAAAATTGCCGCATATCACCTATGGCCAATCAAAACCAAGCTATGGTAGCTCAGTACCCTATCCCCAATCAAGCTCAGAACTAAGTCGCTCCTGTGCGAGCGTATTTTAAATGTGGTGATCTAAACCATTTGGCTAATGTATGTCCCCAACGAAACCAGCCTCAACAGCAACAACCACCGCAACAGCAGCAACAGGCTCAACAACCCGCTCGAGGCAGAGCCTTTCTTCTCACTATTGCTCAGGCTCAAAACGCGAATGATGTCATTACTGGTACGTTCCTTGTGAACCATGTTTATGCTTCTTGTCTATTTGATACTGGCGCCGATAAAAGTTTTGTGTCGTTAGAATTCGAATATTTGCTTAAGTGTAAACGCTCTAAGTTGCCAAGATCTTTCTCTGTCGAAGTCGCTGTTGGTAAAACCATCGCTGTCGATTCCATTCTTTCCAATTGTTCTTTGATCCTTAACGATCATACGTTCTCAATCAATCTTATACCTATGCAAATGGGTAGTTTTGACGTTATAGTAGGTATGGACTGGCTTAGGCGAGTTTGTGCAGAAGTTGTCTATTCTGAGAAGTTTATTCATCTTCCTCTTCCAAACGGTGATTCCCTACACGTCTATGGCGAAAAGATTCTCAAGGTCTTAAGCTTATGTTGTGTATCCAAGCGAACAAATGCTTGCGCAAGGGTACCTTCGCCTTTCTCGCTCACATTGTGGAAAAGAAGGACAAAGGCCCAAGCATAAGTGACGTTCCCGTCGTACGTGATTTACCTGTTGTGTTTCCCGATGATCTTCCTAGTCCGCCTCCTGCTCGTTCTGTCGATTTTCGCATCAATTTAGTGCCTGGCGCTACGCTTGTCGCTAAGTCTCCTTACCGTTTAGCACCCTCTGAGATGCAAGAGCTCTCGAGTCAGCTTCAAGAGCTTCTTGATAAAGGCTTTATATGCCCTAGTACTTCTCGTTGGGGTGCTCCCGTTCTGTTCGTCAAGAAGAAAGATGGGTCATTCCGAATGTGTATTGACTATCGTGAGCTCAACAAGCTTACTGTCAAGAACCGATACCCACTTCCTTGCATTGACGATCTTTTCGATCAATTACAGGGCGCGACCTACTTCTCAAAGATCGATCTTCATTCTGGGTATCATCAACTTCGAGTTCTCGAAGAAGATATACCTAAAACCGCTTTTCGTACACGATAGGGTCACTATGAGTTCGTGGTCATGCCCTTTGGTTTGACCAATGCACCTGTTGTTTTCATGGATTTGATGAACCGCGTGTGCAAAGCATGCTTGGACCGTTTCGTGATCATCTTCATCGACGATATCCTTATCTACTCTAAGACGCGAGGAGAGCATGAGCGACACTTGGGTCTTATCCTTCAACTTCTTCGTACTGAACGTCTATACGCCAAATTCTCCAAGTGTGAATTTTGGTTAAAAGAGGTTCAATTCCTTGGTCATACCGTCAACGAACTTGGTATTAACGTTGACCCCGCTAAAATCGAAGCCGTGAAGAATTGGATTGCACCTAAATCTTCGTCCAAAATCCGTTCGTTTCTTGGTCTCACTGGTTATTATCGTCGTTTTATCTCCAACTTCTCGAAAATCGCCGTCCCTTTGACCTCTTTGACTCAAAAAGAGAAGCCTTTTGTTTGGGGTCCCGAACAATAGGAATCTTTTCAAACTCTTAAGGACATGCTTTGTAATGCTCCTATCCTCGCGCTTCCAACTTCTTTGTACTGAACGTCTATACGCCAAATTCTCCAAGTGTGAATTTTGGTTAAAAGAGGTTCAATTCCTTGGTCATACCGTCAACGAACTTGGTATTAACGTTGACCCCGCTAAAATCGAAGCCGTGAAGAATTGGATTGCACCTAAATCTCCGTCCAAAATCCGTTCGTTTCTTGGTCTCACTGGTTATTATCGTCGTTTTATCTCCAACTTCTCGAAAATCGCCGTCCCTTTGACCTCTTTGACTCAAAAAGAGAAGCCTTTTGTTTGGGGTCCCGAACAATAGGAATCTTTTCAAACTCTTAAGGATATGCTTTGTAATGCTCCTATCCTCGTGCTTCCTGATGGTAACAATGACTTCGTCGTGTATTGTGACGCTTCGAACCTTGGACTTGGTTGTGTCCTTATGCAACGAGAAAAGGTTATCGCTTACGCGTCAAGGCAACTCAAAATACATGAGAAAAACTATACTACTCATGACCTTGAACTTGACGCAGTTGTTTTTGCGTTGAAGATTTGGCGACACTACCTATATGGTACTAAGTGTGTGGTCTTCACTGACCATAAGAGCCTCCAACATATCTTCGATTAAAAGGAACTGAACATGCGTCAACGTCGTTGGGTGGAATTGTTAAATGACTACTACTGCGAAATTCGCTACCACCCAGGGAAAGCGAATGTAGTGGCCGGCGCTTTGAGTCGCAAAACGCATGTTAAGAGTATCCATTGTTTCCAACTCATCCACGATCTTCAGAACCGCATACATGACGCTCAATATTCATCTGTTAACGAGGGTAACCTCTACGACGAGATGCTATGTGGCATTGAAGAGATCCCCGTAACCAAATCCGATGGTATTCAATACTATCTCGATCGAATTTGGATTCCCAACCATGGTAACCTTCAAGAGTTCCTTGTGAAGGAGACACATCATGTGACATCTGTGCTTGTGTAATCATTGTACAAACTCCAAAAAATTCAAATATTGATAAAACAATGTATATTGATCCTAATATTTGTTTATTTACGTTTGACATTTTGCACGTTTTGATTTTCGATCAATTTTGAACTCTATATCGCTTTCTGGAAAGTTATACGCAAACTGATGCGTAAACGTAATCAGTTTAACGCGAAAAACACTCCGGAATAGCAACATAAGCTTAACATTCCTTAAATAACCTTTACATAACTTAGAAATAAGTTTTAAAGGGTTTGGTATGGCAAAAACAAGTTTATTCGCTCTCAGGGACTATTTGCGTCAAACTGTAAAAAAATCTGCCGTTCCGTATGGCAACATACATTCCAGAATATGATTATAAGCTAAACATACCATAAATAACCTTAACATAGCTTAGAAATAAGCTTTGAGTGGTTCGGTGTGCAAAAATACGCTTATTTGATCAAACAGGGACTAAAAGTGTCAAAAACGGCGTAAGTTTGCATTTACGCACATATCTTACGTTCTGACCACATCCGGACATCCAAAAAAAAAATTTAGTCACTAAAATATTTTATTTTAGTGATCGGAATGCAAAAATACAATCCGTTGCTTAATTTGGATCGTTTTCGCGTCCGTTCGAGTTTCATCGTAATTAACCGAACAACGTGATCGTACGACCAAACGAGCCGACATCCGTGATATTTCCAAGCATATTTTGAGTCCCCTATACATTGACGACCTTGTAGCGCCTTGGAAATGGGTTAACAGGGCTTAAACGCGTCAAAAATCAGCTTTATAGCATGCAGGGACTGAAAGTGACAGTTTCTGAAACTGCTGGGTATTGGGTCGTGGGCCGCGAAGGCCAACCCTATATTCTACGCGGGGCGCGACAGGGTGCCAATGACAGAATGTTGTTTTCAGCTGCTGGTTGATTTTTGAGGGCCTTTTATGCAATATTCTTGGTGTGGGCACCAAGTAAACACCTCTCCAAGCAAATGATAGCTGTCCTAAACACTTGTATGGCTAGGATTTATTGCTTGGAGGCCACATAAACACATGGAATGATCTTAGAACATCTCCACAAGTATAAATACCCCTCCATTCTTCCTCATTCCTTGCTCATTTCATACTTTGAACTCTAAGTGGAGGATTTCCTGCTTTGGGAGCCACCTACCTGAGTTCTAGTACATCCTTCCAGCCTTTGAACACCTTGTAAGTGTTCTTTCATGGCTTAGTTCTTATTTTCAGCCATTTAGAGCTGAAAGTCGAATAGTTTGACCAACAGTTTGAGTTTCGGTTTTGACCATCAATTGGTCAAGTCAAAGTTCAATTGAACTTTGCAACGTGATTGTAATCACGATGGCTATAATCCTTAGCGATTATACCTACTGATTACCACGTTGACTAGGCGTACTGACGAGTCAAAGTTTCGGTCAAAATGCGTATTTACGCGCATTTTGCAACGGAACTATTTTCGGGTATCAAAACCCTTTGTTTTGATACCAAATTAGTTTTCTAACTTAGTTAAACATGTTTAACTCGTCACTACTAGTTTAGTGCTTGTTTAGGGTCGTAAGTTAAGCGGTCTCGACAACCGCTTAGACTTTCGAACCCGACCCGTTTGGTCGATCATTAGGATCCGACCAAACTCATTTAGTGATCATAGTTGCATAGGGAATAACCTACTGAGGTTATACCTTATGATCACTTAGGTTGGTTAGTTATTCATTAAGTCGTTTATATGCCCATTAAAAATGACCAAAATGCCTTTTTTTGAGCATAAATCCATATTTAACATATGTGATCAAGATTTTGACATCTAAACTGATTTAGTAACATTTTTAAGCATAATTGGGCATGTAAGACTTAACATAGGACATAGATAACCATCCGACCATAGATTTACGCAAACGACGCGTTAAAGTAGCTTAAACTACCTTAACGAGTCGAAACGGGTCAAAAGCACTTAGGACAAGTTTCGAATCAGAATGTTAGGTCTATTAAATCATACCATATGAGTTCCAAAACTCATTTGATTTATAGAACCTCATTCTATCCTATCTCCCGATTTAGGATCCGTTTATTAACGTAGTTACCTATATTAGGTGCCGTGTTGATTCCGTGATCCTTGAAGCTTCATTTAGTCTTAATTCCAAGACTAATAAGCAATCCCAAGTGAGTACATAGTCGCCTATTTTACCGCTTTCAACTATTTTGGGGTGATACACATGTGCTTACATTGTTACTTTCGTGCTTTTCATGCTTTTATGACTTAAACATGCTATGTTCACTTAAGTACATATATAGTACATGATTTCAATTATGTTTTGCTATGTATGCTGACTGAGCATGCTAGCACATTGATTTCATAGGCACTTTGTTGCATATGTTTACTCAGCATATGGACACATCGATTTACATTACATTTCTGCTGCATATGTTTACTCAGCATATGGGCGCATTGATTTCATGAACATTTCTACTTCGTATCTTTACTTAGCATACTTAGTACATGGTTTTCACATGACATGCTTACATTGGCTATGACATTTGGTATGTTTAACGGGACAATAATACATTCATTAACATTGATCACGCCGCTCGGTAGTATGTAATGGTACCATAGGACTTGACAAATCCCGTTCCCGACTTCCTAGGTTTGTTTGGAAGGAGGGAATGACAGAATCCGAAAACATTTTTGATAAACCTTTGATTCGTTTAAGGGTTTATCCGACAGTCTCAAGGCTTAAATGTATGCGATAAACATTACTACATAAATGTTCGTAATCATAAAGCATTGTTTTCTGCAAAACATAACTTTTGATTTAAACTTAGGTTTATTCAAAAACTTTGTTTTGTACATTTTACATACGGGGTTGAGTAAATACTTTTTATTCACCGTACATGACATTTGGTTACACATTGACACTATACCTATGGTTTGAGTAAATACCTTTTTTACTTGCCATACATAACATTTGATT
Source organism: Helianthus tuberosus (assembly GCA_030545235.1). Lineage (NCBI taxonomy): Eukaryota > Viridiplantae > Streptophyta > Magnoliopsida > Asterales > Asteraceae > Helianthus > Helianthus tuberosus. Next base: position 109,277,222 of record CM060392.1, read on the forward strand.
ATACAATACATGGTTTACACTTGACATTGAACATTGTTTACACATAACATTTTGACATTGGTTTAAACAAGACATTTTTGGTGGTTATTGATAAGTGATTTGAATAACGAGGCGTGTGTAATATTCTAAAAGCATGGTGGATACGCCGCTGGTTCTTCCTATATATAAGTGCTTTTATTATATTACATATCGTAGCGTTATTTAAACCACTTCGACAAAGACATGAAACATTTTATACAAAGACACGACATTGTTTTACAAATGACACATTTCATACAAATTTATTTCTACTTGGTTATTTATTTAACGAGTGAATTGCAAGTTTTGACCTTTATCTTTAGGTGTAACACCTCGAAAATTTCGGGTTCAATAATAAAACGACACGTGTCATGTAAGACAAAACGCGTTGTAAACCCGGATTTAATAAAGATGTTTCGGCAGGATTTAAAGTGGCGTCATGTTAAATTGTTACCTCTGAACGACCTCATTTATAAATCCCAAGACCCGATTAAATGTTACACACATCTATTATGCCCTCAATTCAGGGAATTATCGTCAATAAAGAAATTCCAAGTGCATGATATGATCCTACGAAGAAAAAGCAATGGTAACCCTTTGTTATCGGGTCTTGTTTTTGGATTCAAAGCAAACAAACCAATGTGGTAGGGTATGTTACAGTATTAAGCACTTCTTGAAGGTCCCTAGTTGATAATTGAGGCCCCAAAGTCGTACAAGTGGGTTACCCTTTCAAGATACCAAAGATCAAACAATTTTTGCCCCTGAAGACCCGTTACGCATCGTAACAAAACTAGACTTACGATGCGCAAGCCTTACTTGCGCATCACAACAATATGTTGTTACGATGCGCAAGCTGCGCCCAGCAACCAGAAAACAGGCTGTAGCCTGTTTTACGCGAATTTGACCCATCTAGCCGGTTATTCTCACTCATGGGCGACCCCTAAACTATCCTAGAGTACTAGGACAAATGTGGGAATGTTGTGGGCAGTCCTAGACCTTGTTGTCAACATCTTGTGGTGATTGAACTTGCTATATAAGGGCCTTCATGTTGCAAACATTCCTCACAACTTCTCCTGCACTCTTGGATCATTTCTGGAGCTATCAACAGCCTCAAGTGATCACATTTCGTGCATAGGACTCTTGTAAGTTCACTAATCCTTATTTAATTAAGTTTAGCTTAGTTATTTAGTTAAAAGTCAAACCATCGTAATTACGGTTTGACTTCGAGATTAGTTATAAATGGCTTAGTCATATCTCGAATTAAAGGTAGTTATAAGTTGGTAATTATGTGGGCAATAAACCCTTAAAGGGGCACCCACTGACTCCCACCATAACTAGATCGTTTGTCGGGTCAAACTTAATCCGAAAAAGTCAACAGAAGCATAAAACGCATAATTAGCAATCTAGAAGGCGTGCAACCTGTTTGATCATTATTATAACTTGGTAATTAGTATAAGAACATGTCTAAACATGTTCGACCCGATAATTTCCTGATTAGACCCGGTTCGGAACCGAAAGTCGCATAGTTTGACTTTCACTTTGACTTTCAGTTCTGACCCGTTTAGGTATGTTTTAGAAATACCTTAGAGCTTCATTTGGACCAGGTTACATGGTAGTATAACCCTCTGTGATTATACACTTCGGTTTATTAGTTATCCGATTAATACGCATGATTCCGTTAATTGCTCATATGTTGACCATTATGCCCTTATTACCTTAAAACGTGATTTATGAAAATGTAAAAGTGTAGAAAGCTTAGTTATTAATACATAAACATGTATGCAAAGTTTGACATCAATTCGAGGTCTAGATTGAGAGTTATGCTCATTAGCGCAAAATAGAAGCTTTATGTTAATTAAACGGCGTAATTAGCGTATAGCCTAGTTAAGCCTATTTTTTGATATCAAAATATTTACCCATTGATGTAATATATTATTTTGGGATTTTTAAAGATTTTTAATTAATTTTAGGCTAAGCATAGCTTATAGTCATAGGCTTAATCCGGTAATTGTCGGTTTTGCCCTTACGGGCCATAAAATGAGTTTTACATATCTAAACGACTCCAAACCTTTTGCTACTGATTAGATATGTTAAATAAATTATTTTAAGCCTTATGAAATAATAAAAATATCAGCTTTAAGTATATAACCTGGAAACGGCTCCTAATCGCCTTTCTAAGCGTTTTTAACGCATAGTATGCACTAGAACTATTTTAGACATACAAGGGTTGATACCTACTGATATTTTAGGCAAGTTATAATATTTTAACAGTAAGCAAAGGTTGATTAACTCAGACTTCAGTTCTGAGCTTTTCGGCTTATGTGAAATTACCAAAATGCCCCTACGTGCATAGTTTGGTTATAATTGATAAATTTCACATATATACTTTACCCTACTGTTATAACTTATTAAATTGAGTATTTTTACTGATTACATCAGACCCATAACTCAGATTAATACTTAGACTCTTTTATAACCTTTTAAATGACCAAACTACCCCTACGGGGCCTAGTTTGTGTTTATATACGTTTCGGGCATAATGAAAGACATCTTACTGATGTCACAACATATTTGAGGCATAATTAACTTAGGAAACCTGTAGATGGCTCTCATGAATACCCGTCACGCTTATTACGCGTTCGGTACGGTTTATGTAACAAGTTTACATAAATTAGCCGAAACGGGTCAAACCTTATCCGTTTTATCTCAAAATCCAGAATGTGTATGAAATACCCATATTATACAAGTCTTCAAACTTGTCGGGTCTAAACACACATTCTATTCCGGTCTTCGCTTAATCGTGCGTTTGAACCGTATATTCCTTAAGACTAACCGGTCTAAGCTAAGGCTTAATTAAAGACCCGTTAGCATTCTAATTGATTATTTATACCATAATTTCCAGACTAGAGCCTTCCGATAAATTGTACCTACGCCTACTTAAGTGAATACGGCTGAGTTATTATAATCCTTGCTATTTAAGACAGGAGCTAGCTCAGGTAAATACTCTTAACTTAATTTCCCCATTACGGGCTTGGGATACGGTAATATAAATACCGCATGTTCAGGTATGGGATTCAAAGACCAATGAGTCGGGAAATCCAAATAACCTGTTTTAATTCGTATTGCTTGACTGAAACATTGGGGATTAATGCGACCGTGTCCTGGATATCCTTGACTCATTAAACGCAATGGCCACGACCTAAGCACGGGGTGTAGGCATACACCTGACAGATGCCATATGTTTATTAACTAATTATACCCAATAAGGGATTCCCAATAAGGGAATAGTTATACCCAATATGGAATTCCCAATAGGGGAATAGTGGTGTGTCGATTAATCATGAACCGGCATAGATCCCGGCCCCGCATGTAGAGCACGTTATGTAAAACTGATAACATGAAATATAGATTGTCCCAAGTATAAAAGATTACTTTTGCCTCTGTGCATTTTAATCCAAGTATAAAAGATTACTTTTGCCTCTGTGCATTTTAATCAAAGCATCAACACATTTTGTGCCGAAGTGCATTCAAACCAATTTTTATAAACTCTTTTCAAATGAGTCGGTTGAGTGTATTTACCAGTGAAAACTGACGTATTTTCAAAAGTCTAAGTGGCAGGTACAAGTACGTAATAGGCTGGAAGCGGCTCAGGACGTTAATAAGGAATCTTGCAAGTTCTAGGCGTCTAAAGTCTGTTGAACAAATGATATATTTTAAGATCCGCCTGTGGATCCTTTACTTTCCGTTGTAATACTTGATATTACTTTTTATTCGGATTGTAATATATTTATCTTTTGCTTCCGCTGTGCATTTATATATTGTGTTGTTTGACTATGATGTTATCAACCACCTCACGATACTCCCCACCGGGCCCACCGGTGACACGTGGAAAGTCGGGGTGTGACAGGTTGGTATCAGAGCCAACACTGAGTGAATTAAACACTAGCCTTTTGTGTTTAATCTCAGTTACACAATTGCACATTCTTGAGTCTAGACAAGAACATAGGACAAATTCCAATTTCATTGTCTTTTAACTACTTCCTTGATTATTTTCTGATTAGCCTTGCATGGGCAAGTCATTTTTATTAGAAGTCCCGTTTAAGGCAACCATATACTTGTTTTAAATATAAAGGAACGATTATATATTTAAAAATTATCATTCCTATATTATAAGATCTACCATTATAATAAAATGGCAAAATCTAAAAGGACAAGACCTAGCCAGATGTCACATTAAGACAGGGCCAAGATGGTAGATCCACAATTAGATTCAGATCCTTGTTAACAGTTCAATTAGGATTGTTTTGCATTAAATATTAACAAGAATCTTAAAGGTAAAAACCTAGTCTAAATGTCACTACAGACAAGGCCAAGATGGTAGAACCTATTCAAGAGATTCAAATCCTTACTAAACATCTGAAAGCATATTAACATGCTTGACAAAGTGTGATACGATAAAATCACATAGGTCATTTTTAATTGGGTTATTCAAAAAATCCCTTATTTATATAATCATCCCTTATGGATGAAGTGCCCACGGGCTATAATTAACGTCCTCTGGGACTAAAGACAGTGGTAGCCTACAACTCCCTGTCAAGGAAAGGTAATGAACGTTGGTTCAAACCTCAAATGCTTCGATTCTCTGAAATCCTAGCATATAATTTATAATTGTCCTTGTGACTAGGCCGTTGGTGCCACGACTAAGACTGTTATTGTTTTATAATTAGGATAAATTATTATAGAAATCCTAAATAAATTTGATTAATAAATTAACCAAATATGGTCCCTGTTTACCATGGTTAATGAATTACCCTAAGGGGCAATTCCATAATAAACTCCCAAATAAACTATTGTCCTTGTTTTCTGCAACAGTACAATTGTAATGGCTAACTCAAACGAGGGTAATAGTCATCCAGCGGAGGTTAATAATGACACCCGAATTAATCTAACTGGTGCGGAATTAAAAGCAATCATAGACGGCGCAGTTACACAGGCTTTGGAAAGGCAGTATGAGGAGTATAGTGGGACTCGTAGTAGGACCCTATCTACACAGCCTTCAAAGCCACCGTCCAATAACGACGACCCGAAGAAAAATGATGACCGACACTCCTCAAACCATAGTGCTCCATCTCAGCAGGTCATACTGAATAAAGGACCCCTTGCTAAGGGTTGCTCCTATAAATATTTCGTTTCCTGCAAACCCCGGGATTTCACTGGGGAGAAAGGAGCCATCGATTGTATGACATGGCTGGATGAGATGGATACGGTTGTTGATATCAGCGGATGCGCTGAGCGAGACGTGGTCAAGTTTGTGTCGTAGTCTTTCAAGGGCGAAGCTTTAGCATGGTGGAGATCTCTGATCCAAGCCACCGGGAAAATCCCACTGTACAATATGTCGTGGGATCAATTTGTTGCCCTTATCAGGGAAAACTTCTGCCCTCAGCATGAGGTAGAGAAGATAGAGTCCGATTTTCTATCCTTGGTGATGACAAACCTCGACTGTCAAGCTTACCTAACGAGCTTCAACACTATGTCTCGGTTGGTTCCATACCTGGTAACCCCGGAACCAAAACGGATAGCTCGTTTTATCGGTGGTTTAGCCCCCGAGATCAAGGCAAGCGTAAAAGCTTCTCGGCCAGCGACTTTTAGATCAGTAGCTGACATTTCCTTATCCCTTACTTTAGATGCGGTCAGATTGAGATCGCTAAAGAAATCTGAAGAAAGTAAGAGGAATCGTGAGGATGATAACTCACGAGGGACAAAGAAGAAGCACAAGGGAAACACTGATTCTAAGAAGTCTGGGTTTGGAAGGAATAGTCAGCGGACAGAGGAAAAGCCAAGGTGCTCGACTTGCCAAAAACGCCACTTTGGAAATTGCAGAATGGAGTCCAATTCTAAGTCAGGACCACCTGCATGTGGGATATGCAAGTCTAGGGAGCACAAGACTGTTGATTGCAGGAAGATTAAAGATGCTACATGCTACAACTGCAACGAGAAAGGGCACATAAAGACCAACTGCCCTAAGTACGCGAAGAAGCCTGAAGAGGCCAAGAAAGCAAACACATGAGTCTTCCATACGAACGCCAAGAAGATGATGCAGAATGATAACTATATAGCCGATACCTTTTCATATCAAACAGTTTATGCATGAATTTTATTTAATATTGGCACATATGATTCTATAATGAATAATAAATGTTGAGAACTGTTGTCTCCGTCTGATTAAGACTCCGGTCATTTAATACGAGGTAAAAATTGGCCGATGATACTTTAGAAAATGCTCCAACAAATCCTATATTGATATTTAATATCTATTAGAAATCACTCTTTTCTAATACCCTTATAGCAAACTTTTGGTTGCATACATAAGGACTCAATATAGTGATAAAAATCGATTGGTTGCCTTAAAAATCAAGCCCATATTGTGGGTGATAAGAAGCAATTAATTATCAAGACTCCTTATGAGACAACCCTCGTAATTACACGTATCCGTACGAATAATTAATATTAAACATAAAAAAATGGTGGAACTGGCCGTCCCCGGAATCGAACCTGGGTCTAGGCCGCACCCTTTCGCGCGCCTAGCCAACCGAGCTAGGTGCCTAGTTTGTGAAACTTCCATTATTGATTAAATATAAGCACATGTACAATAAATCTTCATAAACCATAAGCTTAGCAAACTTTTATATTATCCCCAAGGTATAACTTACCAAGGAAACCATAGCAACCAATTCTTATAGTATCGGCAAGGAATCCTTCTGAAAAATCTAAGAGTACTCTTTCTTCGCATAGAGTACGACAACATATGTTATTTTAATTGTTTTTCTCATTGTTTTCCATCGCCTGCGAATGCCAAAACTATGTTTGATAAAAGTGCCATATGAGGATTGGCGTATCCTAGTGTGTCCCATAGATTACTTCCATGCCTGATCAGTATGGAGGTTTAATACATGGAACCCCTGAGATATCCCAATGGTCGTATTGTACTAATGTCGACTAGTAGTATTCAAAGGAGATATCCGGAATAGAATTATCCAATTAAATATTCCTTGGTAACGGAATATGTGGACTCATAACATGAATGTGTCACTTATTAGAGACAAGCGTTGATGAGTGAACTGGAGCCTGAGATATGGAAATCTCTGTAACCTCCTTGTACCTTGATTATCTTCTCCTAGGATTACCCTGTTTACCCCTGGGATACAGGTAGGGTTAAGTTTCATATCCCATTTAAGGCGGTATTATTATGAAATCTCCAAGACGGCTAGTACCATCATTGGAAGAATCGAAACCCTGATTTACTAAGTTTTAAAATAGAGGGTTCATATAGCCTAACTCGATATTCCGAAATTTTGATATTGTTAAATAAGAAAGACGGTTCATTTTGCTTATGCATTAATTACCGCAACCCTAATTAGGCAACAATTAAGAAATTGCATCAGCTGTTCTGAATCGTCGATTTGTTCAACTAAAGGATCAACTAATCCTTAAAATTTGTTAAGTAGTGGTTGGAATAACCATCTCACCTTAAGATAAGCTTGTCTATGATAGTTGATATGTAAACATCAAGGCTACTCCCTTGGAGACCCTGTAAAGATAGAATGATAAACATCTATTGTAGGGACAATAGATTGGTAAGTTCGATTACCAGGATCTAAGGGCAAATTATTGGTGGATAGACTTGAAGAAGTCTGTAGCCACCTATGTAGCTAAATGCTTGACTTGTGCGCAAGTCAAAGCTGAGCATCAGAAACCGTCAGGTTTGCTACAACAGCTTGAACTTCCTACGTGGAAGTGGGAAATGGTAACTATGGATTTTATTACCAAGTTACCCAAGACCAGGAAAGGAAATGGTACAATATGAGTTGTAGTTGATAGACTGACTAAATCAGCTCATTTCTTACCCATCAAGGAGACTTATAGCTCCGATATGTTAGCCCAGTTATACGTGGATAAGATTGTAGCCTTACATGGCATACCTGTAGCTATTATCTCTGATAGAGATACTAGGTACACGTCACATTTTTGGAAGAGTTTCCAACAATCTTTGGGCACACGTTTGAACTTAGTACGGCTTACCATCCTCAGACAGACAGTCAGAGTGAGCGTACCATTCAAACGTTGGAAGACATGCTACGTGCATGTGCAATCGATTTGGGTGGTAGTTGGGATAAGAACCTACCATTAATCGAATTCTCCTACAACAATAGCTACCACACCAGCATCAAGGCTGCGCCTTTTGAGGCATTATACGGTAGAAAGTGTAGAACGCCAGTTTGTTGGGCGGAAGTTGGAGATGTCCAGTCATCAGGGCCAGAGATCGTGTTCGAAACAACGGACAAGATTGTCCAGATTCGAGACCGTCTCAAAGCTGCCCGAGATAGGCAGAAAAGTTACGCTGATCCTAAGCGTAAGGATTTTCACTTCGAAGTAGGTGACAAAGTCCTACTTAAAGTGTCACCCTGGAAGGGAGTGATGCGGTTTGGTAAGAAAGGCAAGCTAAGCCCGAGATACATAGGACCTTTCGAGGTTATCGAACGTGTCGGGTCAGTTGCCTATAAGTTAAACTTACCAGAAGAGCTCAGTGGAATTCACAATGTGTTCCACATCTGCAATTTGAAAAAGTGCTTCGCTGATGAATCACTGGTTATACCGCATACAGATGTACATATAGAGGAGAGCTTAAAAATTGTGGAAAAACCTGTGTCGATTGAAGATCGACAGGTAAAGAAGCTTCGAAGAAAGCATATACCTATTGTGAAGGTCAAATGGGATGCCCGTAGAGGTCCCGAATACACGTGGGATGTTGAATCCACCATGAAAGAAAAGTACCCGCATTTGTTTTCAGTAAATCTCGGGTCGAGATTTATTTTAAGGGGGTGAGGATGTAACACCTCGAAAATTTCGGGTTCAATAATAAAACGACACGTGTCATGTAAGACAAAACGCGTTGTAAACCCGGATTTAATATAGATATTTCGGCAGGATTTAAAGTGGCGTCATGTTAAATTGTTACCTCTGAACGACCTCATTTATAAATCCCAAGACCCGATTAAATGTTACACACATCTATTATGCCCTCAATTCAGGGAATTATCGTCAATAAAGAAATTCCAAGTGCATGATATGATCCTACGAAGAAAAAGCAATGGTAACCCTTTGTTATCGGGTCTTGTTTTTGGATTCAAAGCAAACAAACCAATGTGGTAGGGTATGTTACAGTATTAAGCACTTCTTGAAGGTCCCTAGTTGATAATTGAGGCCCCAAAGTCGTACAAGTGGGTTACCCTTTCAAGATACCAAAGATCAAACAATTTTGGCCCCTGAAGACCCGTTACACATCGTAACAAAACTAGACTTACGATGCGCAAGCCTTACTTGCGCATCGCAACAATATGTTGTTACGATGCGCAAGCTGCGCCCAGCAACCAGAAAACAGGCTGTAGCCTGTTTTACGCGAATTTGACCCATCTAGCCGGTTATTCTCACTCATGGGCGACCCCTAAACTATCCTAGAGTACTAGGACACATGTGGGAATGTTGTGGGCAGTCCTAGACCTTGTTGTCAACATGTTGTGGTGATTGAACTTGCTATATAAGGGCCTTCATGTTGCAAACATTCCTCACAACTTCTCCTGCACTCTTGGATCATTTCTGGAGCTATCAACAGCCTCAAGTGATCACATTTCATGCATAGGACTCTTGTAAGTTCACTAATCATTCTTTAATTAAGTTTAGCTTAGTTATTTAGTTAAAAGTCAAACCATCGTAATTACGGTTTGACTTCGAGATTAGTTATAAATGGCTCAGTCATATCTCGAATTAAAGGTAGTTATAAGTTGGTAATTATGTGGGCAATAAACCCTTAAAGGGGCACCCACTGACTCCCACCATAACTATATCGTTTGTCGGGTCAAACTTAATCCGAAAAAATCAACAGAAGCATAAAACGCATAATTAGCAATCTAGAAGGCGTGCAACCTGTTTGATCATTATTATAACTTGGTAATTAGTATAAGAACATGTCTAAACATGTTCGACCCGACAATTTCCTGATTAGACCCGGTTCGGAACCGAAAGTCGCATAGTTTGACTTTCACTTTGACTTTCAGTTCTGACCCGTTTAGGTATGTTTTAGAAATACCTTAGAGCTTCATTTGGACCAGGTTACATGGTAGTATAACCCTCTGTGATTATACACTTCGGTTTATTAGTTATCCGATTAATACGCATGATTCCGTTAATTGCTCATATGTTGACCATTATGCCCTTATTACCTTAAAACGTGATTTATGAAAATGTAAAAGTGTAGAAAGCTTAGTTATTAATACATAAACATGTATGCAAAGTTTGACATCAATTCGAGGTCTAGATTGAGAGTTATGCTCATTAGCGCAAAATAGAAGCTTTATGTTAATTAAACGGCGTAATTAGCGTATAGCCTAGTTAAGCCTATTTTTTGATATCAAAATATTTACCCACTGATGTAATATATTATTTTGGGATTTTTAAAGATTTTTAATTAATTTTAGGCTAAGCATAGCTTATAGTCATAGGCTTAATCCGGTAATTGTCGGTTTTGCCCTTACGGGCCATAAAATGAGTTTTACATATCTAAACGACTCCAAACCTTTTGCTACTGATTAGATATGTTAAATAAATTATTTTAAGCCTTATGAAATAATAAAAATATCAGCTTTAAGTATATAACCTGGAAACGGCTCCTAATCGCCTTTCTAAGCGTTTTTAACGCATAGTATGCACTAGAACTATTTTAGACATACAAGGGTTGATACCTACTGATATTTTAGGAAAATTATAATATTTTAACAGTAAGCAAATGTTGATTAACTCAGACTTCAGTTCTGAGCTTTTCGGCTTATGTGAAATTACCAAAATGCCCCCACGGTGCATAGTTTGGTTATAATTGATAAATTTCACATATATACTTTACTCTACTGTTATAAGTTATTAAATTGAGTATTTTTACTGATTACATTAGACCCGTAACTCAGATTAATACTTAGACTCTTTTATAACCTTTTAAATGACCAAACTACCCCTACGCGGCCTAGTTTGTGTTTATATACGTTTCGGGCATAATGAAAGACATCTTACTGATGTCACAACATATTTGAGGCATAATTAACTTAGGAAACCTGTAGATGGCTCTCATGAATACCCGTCACGCTTATTACGCGTTCGGTACGGTTTATGTAACAAGTTTACATAAATTAGCCGAAACGGGTCAAACCTTATCCGTTTTATCTCAAAATCCAGAATGTGTATGAAATACCCATATTATACAAGTATTCAAACTTGTCAGGTCTAAAACACATTCTATTCCGGTCTTCGCTTAATCGTGCGTTTGAACCGTATATTCCTTAAGACTAACCGGTCTAAGCTAAGGCTTAATTAAAGACCCGTTAGCATTATAATTGATTATTTATACCGTCATTTCCAGACTAGAGCCTTCCGGTAAATTGTACCTACGCCTACTTAAGTGAATACGGCTGAGTTATTATAATCCTTGCTATTTAAGACAGGAGCTAGCTCAGGTAAATACTCTTAACTTAATTTCCCTATTACGGGCTTGGGATACGGTAATATAAATACCGCATGTTCAGGTATGGGATTCAAAGACCAATGAGTCGGGAAATCCAAATAACCTGTTTTAATTCGTATTGCTTGACTGAAACATTGGGGATTAATGCGACCGTGTCCTGGATATCCTTGACTCATTAAACGCAATGGCCACGACCTAAGCACGGGGTGTAGGCATACACCTAACAGATGCCATATGTTTATTAACTAATTATACCCAATAAGGGATTGCCAATAAGGGAATAGTTATACCCAATATGGAATTCCCAATAGGGGAATAGTGGTGTGTCGATTAATCATGAACCGACATAGATCCGGGCCCCGCATGTAGAGCAAGTTATGTAAAACTGATAACATGAAATATAGATTGTCCCAAGTATAAAAGATTACTTTTGCCTCTGTGCATTTTAATCCAAGTATAAAAGATTACTTTTGCCTCTGTGCATTTTAATCCAAGTATAAAAGATTAATTTTGCATTAAGCATTTTAATCAAAGCGTCAACATATTTTGTGCCGAAGTGCATTCAAACCAATTTTTATAAACTCTTTTCAAATGAGTCGGTTGAGTGTATTTACCAGTGAAAACTGACGTATTTTCAAAAGTCTAAGTGGCAGGTACAAGTACGTAATAGGCTGGAAGCGGCTCAGGACGTTAATAAGGAATCTTGCAAGTTCTAGGCGTCTAAAGTCTGTTGAACAAATGATATATTTTAAGATCCGCCTGTGGATCCTTTACTTTCCGTTGTAATACTTGATATTACTTTTTATTCGGATTGTAATATATTTATCTTTTGCTTCCGCTGTGCATTTATATATTGTGTTGTTTGACTATGATGTTATCAACCACGTCACGATACTCCCCACCGGGCCCACCGGTGACACGTGGAAAGTCGGGGTGTGACGTTAGGCCACTTTGCAGGCGATGTCCTTTATGTTTAAATTTGACGAGTTTTGTCCTTTATGTTTAAAAATCAAGCACGTTTTTCCCTTTGTGCATAAACCAGTCTGTAAAACGTGCTTGATTTTTTAAACATAAAGGACAAAACGTGCTTGATTTTTTAACATAAAGGACAAACGTGCTTGATTTTTAAGGCCCAAAGGGTAAAACGTGCTTGATTTTTAAACATAAAGGACAAAACTCGTCAAATTTAAACATAAAGGACACCGCCTGCAAAGTGGCCTAAAGATAAAGGACAAAACTTGCATTTCACTCTTTATTTAACCATGCAATTTTCTTTTATTATCATCTGATTTTCACTTCGATTTTCATATGATTTTATAAAAGAAAACATTTTACAAGGTTCATGACTACTTTTTGTTAAACACTTCTTTTAACTACAAGTCATGAATCGTTCATCAACAAAACCTATGTATCTCATAGGCATTTTTATGCTGGCGTACCTATTTTCACATGTGTTTCAGGAGCTAATGCTTGATGTTGATTATGCTTCACTTAGGCGGACTTGGGCCTTAGTGACTTAAATGACAGTTTAGTTACGCTATGTTTTTGTTAATTTCCAAGACAATGTAAACACTTTAATTAATAATACAAAACTTTAATTACCATGGTTGTGAAACAATAATTCTGTCGCATCGCTCCCCGACGTTTCCACCGTGGTTTGTTGTTTTAACGCGGTCGGGGTGTGACACATCACACGAGATATTCTATTTACCCTGGTGCCAACAAGATGTACCATGATATGCGTGCATCCTATTGGTGGCCTGGAATGATGAAGGATATAGCCACTTTCGTCTCGAAATGTCTCACATGTTCAAAAGTGAAAGCTGAGCATCAACGTCCCTCTGGCCTGCTCGAACAACCAGAAATCCCCGTCTGGAAATGGGAGAGCATCGCTATGGATTTCATCACTAAGCTCCCTCGTACTTCTTCTGGTCATGACAGTATTTGGGTGATCGTTGATTGATAGACCAAATCAGCTCATTTTCTTCCCATTCGTGAAGATTTCAAAGTTGAGAAATTGGCTAGAATCTACACTGATGAGATCATCTGTCATCATTGTATCCCGATTGACATCATTTCCGATCGTGATGCTCGTTTTACGTCTCGTCTTTGGCAAACTTTTCAATCTGCTATGGGTGCTGTTCTTAACCTTAGCACTGCTTTTCACCCTCAATCAGATGGTCAAACCGAGCGTACTATCTATGTCACACCCTGGCTTTTGCGGAAGCGTGGGTTTATTTGGTGTAACTTCTTAATACCATAGCAACAATCACAACAATGCTATATGATAAAATACAAGATGTTCATCCATTAATAAAACTGAGAAAATACCACCATAACATTGTTTCAAAACATCAACATTTGAAATAAGTTACAAAACATCAATTATTTAAAACGTGTTTATAAGACACATAAAAGACTTTGGATAAGACGAGATTTAGAGACATATAACCCGTCCAGGAGTAGGTTACACCTCTTAAACTTCACAACTCTTGGATGACATCTAATAACCAACGCAGCTAGAAACATGCACAACCTGTCAGATCCGCTAGTTTCCTGAAATACATGTAGTTTGAAAAATCAACAAAAAGGTTGAGCGAGTTCATGTGTAAGTCTGTATATATAAGTCTTTGTAATATGTCTTGTATGTATAGAAAGTCCCTGGTATGTAGCAATTAAGGAAAAAAAATAAGTCACCAATGGGTTGCAAAGCCAAAGGTAAGTGTGATAAGGTGCGGAAAACTCAAACCTAGCATATTTGTACCGGGCTTCCGGCTGGAAGACATAGTCACCTCTATGGGTCGCCCCGACCTCATGGGTGTGGGCTCGCTACACCCAAATAGATCTATCACTCATGTCCCTCGGTCCTACAACGAGGATTAATGGCCTTAAGTATGGTGCCCACCTTTCACAGTCTAGTAGTAAACCCTCCTTAAGCTAACCATACCATGTATAAAATGTCTGTAATAGTTGTAACATACTTGGTACTCGTTCTCACCAAGAGTGTTTCTTGTATTTTTGTATTCTCAAAGTGCATCATACTTGGTACTCGTTCTCACCAAGATTGCTTCTTGTTATTATACCATTTGTAAACATTGTAATATTCGTAACATGTATTCCACCCCCGAAGTATAAAACTGAAAACAGTTAAAAGAAAAGGGGGAACATGAACTCACCTTGATTTTGAGTAAGTCCAAATAAATATGCTAATGTGAGAGTTCTTGGAAATAATATTCCACGTCACTCTAATTGTTTGAACATGCAACAATATGGAATATGTATCAATAATAATGTCTAATCGAATGATCGGAGATTCTAAATCTCTAGGATTCGGTAGGGTTTTGTCTAAAAGAAATATTGTGATAATTATATAACTAATTATCAAAAATAATTAATTTAAATCAGGATAATTAAAATAACATTTTTAATTTATTTAAACTTGAATAATACTGACTTAAAATAATTATTATCGCCTTGGAATCATTTTAAATAAATAAAATGAATTAAAATGATTATAATAACAATAAATAAGTTTATATAAGTTTAATTATCTAAATAATACATAATAAAAATTTAGATTCTAAATTTATATAAACTCAGAATAATGCATCTTTTGTCATAAGAATAATTTTGGATAAAAATTATATAGTTATATAGTTTAATTACATTAAACTATATTTCTAAGTATAATTGAACTAATTGAACAATTAAAAACTAACCGGTATTGATTAGAACGAAGAACTGGCTATTCTCCGGCAAAGTTCTGATCGGGTTTCGTCAAAAAAATGTGTTTAAGTATTCTAATGGGTGTGGGAAAATTTGTAAGAGTTCAGGGGTTTAAATAACCTATCAATTCGACACAAATTCAACAAAAATCAGCGGATTAATTTTATTAAATACATTGGCAAACAAAAGAATTCAGTTCGATCTTGATTATTAAAAAAAATCCAAATGTGATATGAAAGTGTGTGGAGGTTCGTAGGAATTAAAGGAATTTAAATGTAGATTCAAATCGATACAAAACAAACGAATTCAGTGGATTCGATCCACTTTTGTATTTTTTACAAAAACTTTCGGTTGAAAGTCAAAAAGTACCGACTATGTGTGGATTATTGCTAAAAATAAGTTGTAAAAAGGTTGGAGCCCACTGTGGAATATTTTCGGTGGATTTAAAAAAAATAGACATGCGGGGTTTGTTGGGTTGTAAAGGTTGAAGACAATTGTAGAAATTTCTTTCGGCTGATTAAACAAAGATTAAAGTGGTTGGAATCCAAGGAAAGGTTTAAAAGCCTTTTGATTTCTGTATTTAATTAATAATAATATTAAAATCCTAATGTGTGTATAAATAGAATTAAAATCTATATCTATCAGCTCCTGCCTGGAGGAAAAACTGGCTAAGACACTTCAGTTTCAAACGCATGGTCACGAGTTCGATCCTCACTTATACCGGTTCCAGGGGATTTATCCCTTTTTACAACGGTTTTTGTCAAAGTTACACTTAGGTCCCTGTAGTTTCATTTTGTAGGAAAATGGTCCCTCAACTTTCGAAAAGTTGCAATAACAGCCCCTATACTTTCATATAAAACGCATAGTTGGTCCCTGAAGTTTGCAAAATGACATAAATGGTCCCTGTAATAGTCAGTTAGTTTAACTAACTAGGTTAGTGTTTAAAGAAGGATTTATTATATAGGGACTAACTTAGTTAACCTATTTCAGTTAAATGAGTTAACTGAGTTAAGCTTTAAAGAAGGAATCCTTATATATAAGTTAACCAGGTTAGGATATTTAGTTAAAAGGAGTTTAAGAAGATCCACTTTAGTCCCTAGACTTTGTACTTTCAAATAATGACGGTTTTAGTCCTCGAAATTAAAAGTAATAACTTCAAGCAAGTTTCAAAGAATGTCAAATAGGTCCCTCAACCTATTGTTTGTCTATGTGTTGGCATTGTCAGCATGTTTCTGAGTTATCCATTCACTGTGTTTTGTGCATCAAATTTATCACTAAAGCTTGTGTGTAATAAATGGAGTGACAGTATGAATGTGATGCATATGTATCTATGATGCAGAACTCATAAAGCAGTTTAACAGTCGTAGTTAAGCACAGTCATTAAGCACATAATTTAATATTAATTAATTGTATGGATACCTGTAATTGTGAGGGTTGTCACATTCTCCCCCTGTTATAGAAATTTCGTCCCGAAATTTTAGTTCTGCTACTAGATGCAGGGGTCTTGGGGAATAAATGTGGGTATTTTTCCTTCATACGGTCCTCACTCTCCCACGTGAATTCCGGGCCGTGTCGTGCATTCCATCGAACTTTAACGAGCTTGACACTACTCCTGCGTGTCTTGTTAACTTTCCAATCTGTAACCTCAACGGGTTCTTCAGTAAAGTGGAGCGTGTCGTCGATATGAACTTCGTCAGCAGGAATGATTACTGTATCTTGTGTTGGGCTCCTTCTCAAATTTGACACATGAAATGTATCGTGAACACCATAGAGTTCAACAGGTAGTTCCAACTTGTAAGCTACGAGGCCAATCCTTTTCAGGACTCTAAAGGGCCCGATGTATCTGGGGTTCAACTTACCACGCTTTCCAAAGCGTGCTACACCCTTCCAGGGTGAAACCTTTAACAAAACCATATCCCCAACTTGAAATTCCAAATGTTTCCGGTTTGGATCTGCATAGGCTTTCTGTCTTTCGCGAGCCGCTTCGATACGTTTTCGAATCTGCGCAATCTTGTCTGTCGTTTCTTGGACGATTTCAGGACCAACGAGTTGTCTATCACCTGCATCAGCCCAGCATAGTGGTGATCGACACTTGCGTCCGTAAAGAGCTTCAAATGGCGCGGCTCCAATACTTGTGTGGTAGCTGTTGTTGTACGAAAACTCGACCAGAGGTAAATGATTATCCCAGCTACCACCTAGGTCCATTACACATGCTCTCAGCATATCTTCCAATGTCTGAATAGTTCTCTCACTTTGGCCATCAGTTTGTGGGTGAAACGCGGTACTCAGATTTAACTGCGAACCAAATGCTTCTTGGAAAGATTGCCAAATCCTTGACACGAATCTTCCATCCCTATCAGAGATGATTGAGAGAGGCACTCCATGTCGTGCAACAATCTCTCTCAGGTATGTCTCAGCAAGTTTACTCGTGTTGTCTTTTTCCTTGATTGGCAGAAAGTGTGCAGATTTTGTCAGACGGTCTACGATCACCCAAATCGTATCGTGACCTCTGGGCGTCCTTGGCAACTTTGTTACAAAATCCATGGATATCTGTTCCCACTTCCACTGTGGTATTTTAGGTTGTTGCAAGAGACCTGAAGGTTTCTGGTATTCGGCCTTCACCTTGGCGCAAGTTAAACATTTGCCAACATACACCGCAACATCGCCTTTCATTCTTGGCCACCAATAGAAATTCTTAAGATCTTGGTACATCTTATCCGATCCTGGATGAATCGAGTACCGAGATTTGTGAGCTTCGTCAAAGATAACATTTCTCAGGCCACCAAACAAGGGAACCCAAATTCGTTTCATGAAGCACAAAGTCCCTTCCCCGTTTGGTACCAATTGTTTCTCCATTCCACGGAGATACTCATTCTCAATATACTTTTCCTTGAGTGCTTCTCTCTGCGCGGCACGAATGCGCAATGAGAGGTCCGTTTGTATGATCATTTCCAAAGCCCTAACCCTTAAGGGCTTGATCCTTTCCTTCTGACTTAGAGCATCAGCGACCACATTCGCCTTCCCTGGGTGATACTTGATTTCACAGTCATAATCATTTAACAGCTCTACCCAGCGTCTTTGCCTCATGTTAAGCTCTTTCTGATCGAATATGTGCTGCAGGCTCTTGTGATCAGTGTAGATAGTACATCGAGTACCATATAAATAATGTCGCCATATCTTCAAAGCAAACACCACCACGCCTAATTCCAAATCATGCGTGGTGTAATTTTTTCTCGTGGATCTTCAATTGGCGAGAAGCATATGCTATAACCTTCTGACGTTGCATAAGCACACATCCCAAACCTTGACGCGAAGCATCACAATATACCACGAAGTCATCAGTGCCTTCGGGTAGAGATAAGATCGGCGCGTCACAAAGCTTGTTTTTCAACAACTGAAAAGCCTCTTCTTGCTTATCTCTCCAATTAAACTTCTTGTCTTTCTGAGTGAGAGAGGTCAAAGGTTGAGCGATTTTCGAAAAATCCTCAATGAACCTACGATAATAACCAGCCAAACCTAGGAATTGTCGAATTTCAGTTGGTGTCTTCGGAGTCTCCCAATTCTTGATTGCTTCAATCTTTGTCGGATCCACATGAATTCCATCTCCGTTGACTACATGACCAAGAAACTGGACTTCGCGTAACCAGAACTCGCACTTCGAGAACTTTGCATACAACTTCTCCTTTTTAAGCAGCTCTAGAATAGCTCTTAAATGTTGCTCATGCTCTCCTTTTGTCTTTGAATAGATCAAAATGTCGTCAATGAACACGATCACAAACTTATCGAGGTAAGGTTTGCAGACTCTGTTCATTAAATCCATGAATACTGCTGGCGCGTTTGTTAAACCAAACGGCATTACCAGGAACTCGTAATGTCCATATCGAGTTCTAAAGGCCGTCTTTGGTATACTTTCTTCTTGTATCCTTAACTGGTGATAGCCTGATCGTAGATCGATCTTGGAGTAAAAGCTTGAACCTTGTAATTGATCGAACAGGTCATCGATCCTTGGCAAAGGATATCTGTTCTTGATTGTCAACTTATTCAGCTCCCGGTAATCTATACACATGCGAAAACTACCGTCCTTCTTCTTTACGAACAAAATTGGAGCTCCCCAAGGCGAGAAACTTGGTCTGATAAATCCCTTGTCTAACAACTCCTGGAGCTGCGTTGACAGCTCCTGCATCTCCGAAGGTGCAAGTCGATAAGGTGCCTTAGCTACAGGCGCGGCGCCTGGAACTAAGTCAATATGAAACTCGACTTGTCTTTGTGATGGCAATCCTGGCAAGTCTTCTGGAAAGACTTCAGGATACTCCTTAACGACTGGGATGTCTTCAAGTTTTGGCTCAGCGGCTTCCTTATCTACGATGTGTGCCAGGAAAGCAACACATCCCTTCTTCAAACATTTTCGAGCCTTCAAACAACTAATGATCCTTAGGGGCGTATCGCGCTTCTCTCCATGTACTACGATGGTTTCTCCATCTGCCATTGGGATGCGAATGGTCTTCTCGTGACATACAATCTCGGCTCTGTTGCTTGACAACCAATCCATCCCTACTACCACATCGAAGCTTCCCAACTCGACTGGCAGTAGGTCTAATGTAAACTCGTGCTCTCCCAGCTCTATCACGCATCCTCTGATGACTTCATTCGTTTCTACTAGCTTTCCATTAGCCAGTTCAATTGAGTACGGGATGTCTAACTTATTAGCAGTTAATCTAAGCATTTTCTTAAACTCTAGCGATACAAAACTATAGTCGGCACCAGTGTCAAATAGTACAAATGCAAAGCGTTGATTTATAGGGAACGTACCAGTAACAACATTAGGATCTTGGCGAGCTTCCCTTGCTCCAATATGGAAAACTCTTCCTGGTGCCTGGTTAAGCTTTGGGCATTCTCGCCTGAAGTGCCCGACGTCCCCACAGTTAAAGCATCCCGGTCCTCGACCATTTCCGTTCCCATTACCATTACCAGCTCGATTATTGCCTGTTCCCTGGTTACCAGCTTGATTCCCACGGTTTCCTCGATTTCCATTTCCGCCATTTCCTCCCTGTTGGCGGTTTCCATTCCCATATCTATATCCTTGCTGACCACCACTACCAGCACCATTACTAGCCCAGCAGGTTTCTTTTGTGTGGCCATTCTTCCCACATGACTCACATTTTCTGAGTCGGCATGGTCCGAGGTGATGATATTGGCATACATCACACTTGGGAAAAGTGCCCATGTATCCCTTCCCTCTTGCTTCAGCACCAGTTTTAGCTTCCTCTGGTGGGTTCCAGTTCTTCTTCCTTGCGCTGTCGGTACTCTTTTTAAAATTGGAGAATTTCCTTTTGTTTTCTCCTGAGGACTCCTCGTGAATTTCTTTCTTCTTGGGGTCAGAGTTTGGAAACTTGTTTAGACGGATAGCTTCCTCAGTAAGTGCCACACTGAGATCGATGGCTTCAGTAATCGTTGCAGGCTTGGACGTGGTTACCATGCTCATGATCTGGGGTGCTAATCCCCAGATGAAGCGCTCAACACGTTTAAATTCTGGCGTGACCATGTATGGCACTACATGGGACAAATCATGAAACCTTTGAACATATTCTGCAATCTTAGGACCTTCCATTTTTAGGTGCCAGAACTCAGTTTCTAGCTTCTGTATTTCAGCACGCGAGCAGTACTTTTTCCTCATTAACTCTTTTAACTCAGCCCAGGTTAATGCATAAGCAGTGGCTTCTCCTAAAGTTTGCACTTGCAGATTCCACCACGATAGGGCACCATCCAGAAACAGCCCTGAAATGTAAGTGACTTGTTGATCGGGAGCGCATTTGCTCATTCTCAGAACCGAATCTGTCTTTTCAGCCCACCTAACAAACGCAACAGCACCTCCAGTGCCATTGAAATTTACTGGCTTGCAGTCAAGGAATTGTTTGTAGGTGCACCCCCTGGGGTGGATTGTTGTTGCCGTTGTTGTTCGAATTGTTCCCGCTAGTTCCTCCTTGGGAGGCCGCATATTGTGCTATGGCTGCGGTAATTATCCCTTGGAGTTCTGCCTGGTTCGTAGGCATGCCTGGGTCGCGTCGCGGAGGCATCTTCTAAAAGAAAGATCATATTGGTCCGTTCATAATAAGTATTGTAAGTAAGTAATATGCGTATGTAATAATATACTAACTCATAACATCCCATGTCATAACAAAATAAATAGTTCAACAACGCATGTAAGTCACAATCAATGTAAGCAAGTAATCATACTAGTCCTCCCCAGACTATCCCACCCAGTCTCCTAGACTGAACTCCTTAGTTTCTCAAACTAACTCCCTGGCCTCTAAGACCAAAACCTTTCCAATCTCTAAGATTGAACCCCTCAGTCTCTAAGACTGAATCTCCCCAGCCTCTAAAACTTGATGTGTAGGAAGCGGTATGTTAAAAACTTGTAAAATGGTTAAACAAAAACCGATTCAAAAACTAAACTTTCTGGACATGCTTTGGCCTAATAGGTATCAGTACTCTTGCCGATAGGTCCCCAGGTAGGCAACGGGTCCTTTTATTTGGATTTATACGAATGCCAGCCTAGACAGGAGTTCTCAGTTAACGATACTTAACCCTTCCAGTTACTACATGTCCGACACGAAAAACACGTGTTTTTAAAAGAAACGTTTGTACCCTGGATCTGAAAACTTGTGTATGCAATGTAAAAAAAATGTTTTCGTGAGAGCCCTGATGATCATAGTCAAGACTCGAGAAAGAATCCTAGTTCGCTATGATCGAGGCTCTGATACCAAGCTGTCACACCCTGGCTTTTGCGGAAGCGTGGGTTTATTTGGTGTAACTTCTTAATACCATAGCAACAATCACAACAATGCTATATGATAAAATACAAGATGTTCATCCATTAATAAAACTGAGAAAATACCACCATAACATTGTTTCAAAACATCAACATTTGAAATAAGTTACAAAACATCAATTATTTAAAACGTGTTTATAAGACACATAAAAGACTTTGGATAAGACGAGATTTAGAGACATATAACCCGTCCAGGAGTAGGTTACACCTCTTAAACTTCACAACTCTTGGATGACATCTAATAACCAACGCAGCTAGAAACATGCACAACCTGTCAGATCCGCTAGTTTCCTGAAATACATGTAGTTTGAAAAATCAACAAAAAGGTTGAGCGAGTTCATGTGTAAGTCTGTATATATAAGTCTTTGTAATATGTCTTGTATGTATAGAAAGTCCCTGGTATGTAGCAATTAAGGAAAAAAAATAAGTCACCAATGGGTTGCAAAGCCAAAGGTAAGTGTGATAAGGTGCGGAAAACTCAAACCTAGCATATTTGTACCGGGCTTCCGGCTGGAAGACATAGTCACCTCTATGGGTCGCCCCGACCTCATGGGTGTGGGCTCGCTACACCCAAATAGATCTATCACTCATGTCCCTCGGTCCTACAACGAGGATTAATGGCCTTAAGTATGGTGCCCACCTTTCACAGTCTAGTAGTAAACCCTCCTTAAGCTAACCATACCATGTATAAAATGTCTGTAATAGTTGTAACATACTTGGTACTCGTTCTCACCAAGAGTGTTTCTTGTATTTTTGTATTCTCAAAGTGCATCATACTTGGTACTCGTTCTCACCAAGATTGCTTCTTGTTATTATACCATTTGTAAACATTGTAATATTCGTAACATGTATTCCACCCCCGAAGTATAAAACTGAAAACAGTTAAAAGAAAAGGGGGAACATGAACTCACCTTGATTTTGAGTAAGTCCAAATAAATATGCTAATGTGAGAGTTCTTGGAAATAATATTCCACGTCACTCTAATTGTTTGAACATGCAACAATATGGAATATGTATCAATAATAATGTCTAATCGAATGATCGGAGATTCTAAATCTCTAGGATTCGGTAGGGTTTTGTCTAAAAGAAATATTGTGATAATTATATAACTAATTATCAAAAATAATTAATTTAAATCAGGATAATTAAAATAACATTTTTAATTTATTTAAACTTGAATAATACTGACTTAAAATAATTATTATCGCCTTGGAATCATTTTAAATAAATAAAATGAATTAAAATGATTATAATAACAATAAATAAGTTTATATAAGTTTAATTATCTAAATAATACATAATAAAAATTTAGATTCTAAATTTATATAAACTCAGAATAATGCATCTTTTGTCATAAGAATAATTTTGGATAAAAATTATATAGTTATATAGTTTAATTACATTAAACTATATTTCTAAGTATAATTGAACTAATTGAACAATTAAAAACTAACCGGTATTGATTAGAACGAAGAACTGGCTATTCTCCGGCAAAGTTCTGATCGGGTTTCGTCAAAAAAATGTGTTTAAGTATTCTAATGGGTGTGGGAAAATTTGTAAGAGTTCAGGGGTTTAAATAACCTATCAATTCGACACAAATTCAACAAAAATCAGCGGATTAATTTTATTAAATACATTGGCAAACAAAAGAATTCAGTTCGATCTTGATTATTAAAAAAAATCCAAATGTGATATGAAAGTGTGTGGAGGTTCGTAGGAATTAAAGGAATTTAAATGTAGATTCAAATCGATACAAAACAAACGAATTCAGTGGATTCGATCCACTTTTGTATTTTTTACAAAAACTTTCGGTTGAAAGTCAAAAGGTACCGACTATGTGTGGATTATTGCTAAAAATAAGTTGTAAAAAGGTTGGAGCCCACTGTGGAATATTTTCGGTGGATTTAAAAAAAATAGACATGCGGGGTTTGTTGGGTTGTAAAGGTTGAAGACAATTGTAGAAATTTCTTTCGGCTGATTAAACAAAGATTAAAGTGGTTGGAATCCAAGGAAAGGTTTAAAAGCTTTTTGATTTCTGTATTTAATTAATAATAATATTAAAATCCTAATGTGTGTATAAATAGAATTAAAATCTATATCTATCAGCTCCTGCCTGGAGGAAAAACTGGCTAAGACACTTCGGTTTCAAACGCATGGTCACGAGTTCGATCCTCACTTATACCGGTTCCAGGGGATTTATCCCTTTTTACAACGGTTTTTGTCAAAGTTACACTTAGGTCCCTGTAGTTTCATTTTGTAGGAAAATGGTCCCTCAACTTTCGAAAAGTTGCAATAACAGCCCCTATACTTTCATATAAAACGCATAGTTGGTCCCTGAAGTTTGCAAAATGACATAAATGGTCCCTGTAATAGTCAGTTAGTTTAACTAACTAGGTTAGTGTTTAAAGAAGGATTTATTATATAGGGACTAACTTAGTTAACCTATTTCAGTTAAATGAGTTAACTGAGTTAAGCTTTAAAGAAGGAATCCTTATATATAAGTTAACCAGGTTAGGATATTTAGTTAAAAGGAGTTTAAGAAGATCCACTTTAGTCCCTAGACTTTGTACTTTCAAATAATGACGGTTTTAGTCCTCGAAATTAAAAGTAATAACTTCAAGCAAGTTTCAAAGAATGTCAAATAGGTCCCTCAACCTATTGTTTGTCTATGTGTTGGCATTGTCAGCATGTTTCTGAGTTATCCATTCACTGTGTTTTGTGCATCAAATTTATCACTAAAGCTTGTGTGTAATAAATGGAGTGACAGTATGAATGTGAAGCATATGTATCTATGATGCAGAACTCATAAAGCAGTTTAACAGTCGTAGTCAAGCACAGTCATTAAGCACATAATTTAATATTAATTAATTGTATGGATACCTGTAATTGTGAGGGTTGTCACAATCTAAACATTAGAGGATATGCATCGTTCATGCGTAATAGATTTTGGTGGCACCTGGGATTCACACTTGCCTTTGTTCGAATTCTCGTACAACAACAGCTATCATGCAAGTATTTAAATGGCACCCTTCGAAGCATTGTATGGTCGCAAGTGCTGTTCGCCTATTTTTTGGCATGAGATTGGTGAAGTTCAAATCACTGGTCCCGAGCTCATACAAGAGACGACGGGCAAGATATTACAGGTTCGAGACAACTTGCTGAAAGCCAGAAGTCGACAAAAGAGTTACGCTGACAAGCGTCGCAAGCCTTTGGAATTCTAGATAGGTGACTACGTACTTCTCAAGGTATCCCCTTGGAAGGTGTGGTTCGTTTTGGTAAGAAAGGCAAGCTCTCACCGCGCTACGTGGGTCCTTTCAAGATCCTCGAAAGGATTGGCAAGGTTGCGTATAGACTGGACCTGCCTGAAGAACTCAACAACGTTCATCCTGTCTTCCACGTTTCAAACTTGAAGAAGTGTCTAGCTGACGAAGGACTACAAGTTCCTCTCGAAGACTTGCAAGTTAACGAAACGCTTCACTTTGTGGAAAAACCGGTCGAAATCATGGACCGAGGAGTCAAGCAACTGAGGCGCAGTCGAATTCATTTCATCAAGGTTCGATGGGAAGGAAAACGTGGTGCTGAATTTACTTGGGAACTCGAGAGTGATTTGAAGACCAAGTATCCATACCTGTTCGATGTTGCATCTTTCTAAATTTCGGTACGAAATTCCCTAAAGGAGGGGAGACTGTAACGCCCTGCTTCTTTGTACTTTCCACAAATAGAAAGTCTTGTTTGTATTTCTATTTTTGGAAGTCTTGTGTTCTTGTAATCATTCTTTCGTTGTAATCGTGGTAAATCCGAGGCTTGAATCATAAATAAAACTTGTATTTTTCTTTAAATTTGTGTTATACAAATTTCATACATATCCATACGTTGATTTGTGAAAAAATTGATACATATACGTGATACTTGCAAACATGTGATGAGCTTACAAATACGTGACATTCATGCTTCATACAATACTTATACGCAAGTCTTATACTTAATCATATTCGTTTTACACTTATGTAACCTTTAGAACATGCCTTGTATGCTTAAATACCCTAAAATGATCTTAAAACACGTAACATATGACTTTTGGACATGTTGCAAATCAATAAATCAAAGAAATAAAAATGTGTGTTCCTGCCCGAAGGCTTGCGGACCGTATAGCTATCCCTTACGGTCCGTAAGGGTGTCTGGCGGGCAGAATGTTCAAACAGCCGCGATTTTGCACGAAATCCCAACTCTAAACCCCCACCAATCACCTCCAAACCTCCATTAATCACCACATAACAACCCTAACACCTTCCCCTATAAATACCATGCCTTCTCCAAGCTCATTTCACTTTGCAGCCTCTACCAAATCACTCTAAAACTCCCAAAATCGTAGCTGCAAATCAGTGTTCGAGCAGATTCATCAAGCTTCACTAAAGTGAGCATAACTCACCCGTTTCTTGTCCATTTTACCTCATTCTTTTTCCTATGCACTTGGATTGACCTTAGCTTCGATTCCATGGGTGTTTCACAGGAAACCAATCCCTGGAACTTTGCCAAAAAGGCTCCAAAGTTCACTGTTTGTTTCTGTTTTGATTAAACCTTTACTAAACTTGTTCAAACTTGAGTCTAACTCATCTCAAACCTATGTCCTTATGCTTATAACCACTTCTATGGTTAGTTAGGCTTAAAAACAAGGTTGAGACATTCAAAATCAGAGGATTAATCCTCATAAACTTTCTGTTTTGTCAAGGGTTTAACCCACAAGTAATGTTCAAGTTCAAGACTTGATGTATGTGTGATATAGGACTAACTTGGGTTATCCTACATGAAATCCACACATTGCTTGATGATTTCTTATAGATTAGAGCTTAATATTCTTGTATTACTTGTAGTTCATGACCTTCCTTGAATGTTTTACATCAAGTGTAGTGGTGAACACTTAGAGGTGCCTAAATGGAAGACTTGTTCTTCCTACTTCCTACATGATTTCTATGACATTTAGAGGTACCTAAATGAAGATTTAATCTTCTACCTCATGCTTGAACTATTGGACATAATAATAATACCTATATAATCTATATAATACATAAACATATTAACCGAATAATCGAACCTTTGATGATGAACTAGTGTTCATATGTCAAGGTACTAGATTATATCACCCTAGACTTTGATAACTTGTCACGATTCTAATGGAACTTTGTTCCATGAAAACATTTAAACTCCTTAGAGTTTCCTAGTGTCAAGAACAAGTATTATATGTACTAGGTGATTATTTTCATATATTACTTTCATGTTGTTTAAACTCCAAATCTATAATCTTTCGATTTCCCCAAACTCATACACTTTGTTTCTTCGTGTAGAAGGACTTGGTGCTCCACTCTAAACAACCAACTTACTCTCGGATTCAAGTAGGAACAACTTGCAAAACCATGAGTATACTCGAATCCCCCCTCTTTACGTTTACCACTTTTGGGTTGTAACATGTTTACTTACCAAAACTTACACATGAACATTTTACTTAAATGCACAAACATTCCTATAACATGCTTGTATACGTGATTGCTTGATACTTTAAACTTGGGTTATTTACATCTTGTGTTAGACTTGTCATTAACTTCGTACAAGCCTATCCGTGACATATATAACGCTATAGGATTAACGCACCGCCCGTAGACTTATGGTCATGTCATGAGCATATTGTGTTTCATCATTGGTTTGATATGTTAGACACATGCCGAATTTAAGATTTATCTTGTATCACATGCTTGCTATGAGGAATTGTTTAAACATCTTTTATGCTATGTTCATATCAAACTTGTATACTCGCCTTTGCTTTTGCATTGAACTTTATTTTAAACATGTTACAGGTTGAGGATGACGATGCTATGAAATGAAGTAGCGTTGATGCCTAGATACACATATAGACGTTTAGGTTTAATATGTTGTATCAATTTTGTTTATGTTGTTATGTATTTCATTTGAATTTGTTGTTATTTGAATTCCTTGTAACGTTTAAAAATTTACTTTATGAAATGAAATCGGTTTATTTAAATATTGTCACAAATAGTGTTATGAAGTCTCTTGCAATCTCGAACAAGTCCCACTCCAATGATTCCGCCATTGGTTGGGGTGTGACAATTGTTATCAATTCCCATTTCCATATAGGCATTTCTAATTGCTGTAATAAACCTGAGGGTTTCTGATGTTCAGCTTTAACCTGTGAACAGATTAGACACTTAGCAACATAAGCTGCTATATCCTTTTTCATTCCTATCCACCAGAAATTCTTTCTTAAGTCTTGATAAATTTTATCATTAAAAGGATGTATCGTATACTTAGATTTATGGGCTTCTTCTAAAATTTGGTGGCGTATGTTTCCTTGTTTGGGTATCCAGATTCTTTTCTTGTGGAATCTTCAAATTCGATCTGTTCCTTGTTCTAATTCCTTAATCATTCCTTTTAATTTTTCAGTATCGTCCTTGATTACTGTTTCTTTTATTTATCTAATTTGCTTATTTAAATCTATCTGCAGATTTAGTTTGAGAGAACGTATTCGTCTTGGCTTTTCATGATACTTTCGACTTAAAGCATCAGCTACTACATTAGCTTTTCCTGCATGATACTGGATATCACAATCATAATCACTAAGAATCTCCATCCAGCGTCTCTGTCTCATATTTAACTCCTTTTGTCCAAAAACATATCTTAGACTCTTATGATCGGTGAAAACATTAAACTTACTACCATAAAGATAGTGTCTCCAAATTTTAAGGGCAAAAATTATAGCTCCTAATTCTAAATCATGGGTTGTATAATTTTCTTTATGATTCTTAAGTTGTCTAGAGGCATAGGCTATAACTTTTCGACGCTGCATCAACACACATCCATAACCTAACTTAGAAGCATCACAATAGACTATCAAGCCTTCAGTTCCTTCTGGTAACGCTAGTATGGGTACGTTGGTTAACTTTTGCTTTAGAATCCTACAAGCTTCCTCCTGTTTCGGCCCCCATTCAAACTTGGTTGATTTGCAGGTCAATTTTGTTAATGGAATAGCTATTCTAGAAAAATCTTGAATAAAACGTCTATAATAGCCTGCTAGTCCAAGAAAACTTCTCACCTCCGTCAGTGATTCAGGGAGTTTCCACTTAGTAATCACATCGATTTTTGTGGGATCTACATGAATTCCTTCATGATTAACCAGGTGTCCAAGAAATTGCACTTCCTTTAACCAAAATTCGCATTTTGAAAATTTAGCGTAAAGCTTTTCTTTTCTCAGCAAATTTAAAAGTATAAACAAATGCTCTGCATGATCCTCTTTACTCTTAGAGTAAATGAGAATATCATCTATAAAGACAATTATGAATTTATCTAGATATGGTTTACATATTTTGTTCATCATGTCAATAAATGCGGCTGGGGCATTGGTTAACCCAAATGGCATGACTGTAAATTCATAATGACCGTACCTTGTTTTGAAAGCAGTTTTAGGAATGTCCTATTCCTGTACTTTCAGTTGATGATATCCTGAGCGTAAAACGATCTTAGAAAAGAACAGAGCCCCTTGCAGTTGATCAAACAGATCATCGATTCTCGGTAGTGGGTACCGATTTTTAATCGTAACCTTATTCAATTCTCTATAATCAATACACATACGCATTGACCCGTCCTTCTTCTTGACAAACAAGATTGGTGCTCCCCATGGTGATGAACTAGGCTGTATGAAACCTTTCTCCAGAAGTTCGTCCAATTGTTTCTTCAGTTCTTGCATCTCCGCTGGTGCTAAACGGTAAGGTGCCTTAGCAATCGGTGATGTCCCTGGTATTAGGTGAATTCTGAATTCAACATCTCTATCTGGTGGTAATCCAGGTAACTCTTCTGGAAAGACATCTGAGAATTTAGATACTACGGGAATATCTTTTAATTCTTTTCCTTTAGTGTTAATGAAACGCTAGTATGGGTGCGTTGGTTAACTTTTGCTTTAGAATCCTAAAAGCTTCCTCATGTTTCGGTCCCCATTCAAACTTAATTGATTTGCAGGTCAATTTTGTTAAGGGAATATCTATTCTAGAAAAATCTTGAATAAAACGTCTATAATAGCCTGCTAGTCCAAGAAAACTTCTCACCTCCGTCGGTGATTCAGGGACTTTCCACTTAGTAATCGCCTTGATTTTTGTGGGATCTACATGAATTCCTTCATGATTAACCAGGTGTCCAAGAAATTACACTTCCTTTAACCAAAATTCGCAGTTTGTGTCACACCCCGACCGCGTAATACAACAAACCGCAGCGGAAATGTCAGGGAGTGTCGTAACAGAATCATTGTTTCACCACACATGGTAATTGAAGTTTTTTTTTATTTCATTAGTTGTCTCATTGTTTTGATACAAACCAAATAAATACAACAATTGTCTTTCCAGTTTTAAGTCACTAAAGCCCGCGTCCATCCTACGTGTAGTAAGCAATCAACAATCGTCACATAACATAACCTGAAACATATGTGAAAACCGTCAGCATAAAAATGTCGGCTAGTACATAGGTTTTGTATGTCAAATTCATGGCTTTGAATCCATATTGTAATGCCTCGTCCAACTACGAGAGTTGTCGAGTATGTACCTTGAAATCAAAACGTGTTTGATATTGCAATATGTTTTATCATCTTTACAAGATGATATAAGTAAGCCGAAACCATTGTAGCCATGAATCTTGACTGAAAATATTTGTTTTTGTAAAACCAAGTAGTAAATCGTCAAGTATGAAAACTCGTATGGTTTATATCTTTAAGTAAACCTCGTGGTGTGTCATCGTTTGAAAACATTCGTTCAAGTGATCTAGATAACGCTACGACATGTAATGTGATAAAAGCATTTATATATAGGAAGTACCAGCGGTGTATCCACCATGCTTTTATCACATTACACACGTCCCGTTATCTAATCACTTACCATAAACCAATCGTCCCAAATCATTTCAATCGTTCAAATTGTTCAATCCTTCAAAGCGTTCAATCGTTCAAATCGTTCGTGTTATAAACCATCGTTCAATCGTCTGTGTTTTAATTGTGAAATGCAACTTTTGGTCGTTCTTTAAAGAATACATTCAAACCTGTGTGACTCGATATACCACCCATGGGGTATCTTTAATAGGCCCTGAAAGACCTCTTTAACAAGACTAACAAACCAACACATGATTTGTTAATCAGAAAATAGTTTATGTCATTCCCCAAACTACCCACCAAATCCAGTGAATAGCCTAGTAACGGGATTTGTCAGATCCTATGGTACCATAACATACTATTGGTCGGCTTGATCATAGTTAATGAATGTCATTCGGATATCTTTCGACTAACGCCCCAACAAGTTCGTTCACATTATTGAAATCATTGTGTTTATATAAACCATAGCATTTGTTTATGAAAACTTGAAAAGCATTTAGCACATATGAATCACCTAAAAATAATTGAAAGCATAAAAGAGGGGACTATGTACTTACTTGAGATTGCAAGTATCCTTGATTAAGTGTCCTAGCAAAGCTTGGGAAATCAAGGAATCAAGTGGCACCTAGTATCGGATCACTATGTTAATAATCGGGACCTAAATCGGGAGATCGGGTAGAATGAGGTCTTGTAAACCAAAAGAGTGTTGGAAGTCATATGATATGGTTTAACAAAGCCTACATTCTCATTTGAAACCTATCCTAAGTGCTTATGACCCGTTATGACCCGTTAAGGTAGTTTACGCTACTTTAACGCGTCATTTGCGCAAATGCACGTTCGGATGACCTAACTAGTCCTATGACAAGTATTATATGCCTAAACATGTTTAAAAATGTTGCATAATCAATTTAAGTGTCAAAATTTTGGTTACATATGCTTAAATTAAATTATGCGCAAAAAGGGCATTTTGGTCATTTTTCCTAAGGCATATAAACTACCTATCATACAACTAATTAAACTAAGTGACCATAAGGTATAACCTCAGAAGGTTATTACCTATACAACTATGGTCACAAAATATGTTTGGTCGGATCCTAATGATCGACCAAACGGGTCGGGTTCGAAAGTCTAAGCGGTTGTCGAGACCGCTTGATTTACGACCCTAAATAAGCACTAAACTAAAAGTGACGAGCTAAACATGTTAAAACATGTTTAACTAAGTTAGAAAACTGATTTGATGTCAAAACAAAGTGTTTTGATACCCGAAAATAGTTTCATCACAAAATGCATATAATCGTGCATTTTGACCGAAACTTTGACTCGTCACTTCGACTAGTCAACGTTGTAATCAGTAGGTATAGTCGCAAGAAACTATAACCATCGTGATTACGCTCACGTTGCAAAATTCGATTGAACTTTGACTTGACCAATTCATGGCCAAAACTGAAAGTCAAACGGTAGTCAAACCGTTGGACTTTCAGCTTGTAATTGCTGAAAGAAAATAAATGAACAAGCCATGAAAGAACACTTACAAGTGCTCTAAGGCTGGAAAATGACTAGAAGAACTCAAGTAAGAGGCCTCCAAACAAGTGGTAGCTTCTACTTAGAGTTGTAGAGAAGGAAATTGAGGAATGAGCAATGAAATGAGCAGAATTTGGGGGTATTTATAGTTTTTGAGAGGCCATAAGATGATGCCATGTGTATTGTGTGGTCTCCAAGCAAGTGTAGGATTGTCACAAGTGTTTGGATAGGATTAAAACCTTAATTACCACTTAAGTTACCCACAATATTGTTAAACTATGGCCAAAACGATGTCGGTTCGTTTGGTCGTATGATCGCGTTTTTCGGTTAATTACGACGAAACTCGAACGGACGCGAAAACGATCCAAATTGCGCGACGAATGGTATTTTTGCATTTCTATCACTAAAATAAAATATTTTAGTGATTAAAAAAAAATTTGGATGTCCGGATATGGTCAGAACGCAAGATATGCACGAAAATGCATACTTTCGCAGTTTTTGACGCTTTTAGTCCCTGTGATCAAATAAGCGTATTTTCGCATACCGAACCCCTCAAAACTTATTTCTAAGCTATGTTAAGGGTATTTAGGGTATGTTTAGATTATGATCTTGTTCCGGAATGTACGTTGTTATGCGAATTGGTAGACTTTTGTAGTTTGTCGCAAATAGTCCCTGTGATCGAATAAACTTGTTTTTGCCATTCCAAACCCTTCAAAACTCATTTGTAAGTTATGTAAAGGTTATTTATGGTATGTTAAGATTATGTAACTATTACGAAGTGTATGTCGCATTAAACTGATTATGTTTGCGCAATAGTTTACGTAAAACCTCCAGAAAAAAGCTTATCGAGAGTTCGGAATCATACGAAATTTGATATGTGTACTTGTCATATGTAATTGTACAAATCCCAAGAATGAAATACAAGATTTCATTGGATTTGTATGTATGTATGTATGTTGGTTGTTAAGGGCACAAATGTCACAGTCTCCCCTACTTTAGGAAATTTCGTCCCGAAATTTAATTGAGAGGAAACTTGTGAAGATAGATGTGGATGTTCCGCTTTCAAATAATCCTCCGTTCCCTGAGTAAAACTCTGGGCCACGTCTGGATTTCCAGTGAACTTTGTCATTCGTACTCGTCTGTTGTTCATTGGGAAGAGTTCATATCCAAAGATTTAAACTCCATTCCAATAGGTTTGTGTTATGATTGTATCGAACCTCAAGAGTGTCATGTAAATGTTAAAATGATATCCTTGTTGTAGTAAAATATGGAGAGCATGTGAATTCGACAAGGATTGGAGTTTCGAACAACGGACAGATAGAATGTTTCATATGAAGACTATTACAGAAAACTTATGTGTGCTCGAAATTGGAGTCGGAGAGATAACATAAATCAACATTGGTCAAGGTCCAGAACTTCAAGTAACTTAAATAACGTCACGCTTGCAATGTAATAAGGAGCACTTATATATATAGGAAGTACCATCACGTATCCACCATGCCCTTATTACATTGTTCACGTTTTGTTATTCTTATCACTATAGGTTCTTACACGTGACAAAACTTGTTGTGGTTTCTGAGCACTGAATTCCATAATTACGTATGCATCCATAATTACGTAATTCCTTGCACAGTCCGCACAGTTCACTTTATAATGTGTTGGGGAAAAATCAAACGAATAATCCTGTGATGTCTTGACTAGACTACCATAGAGTCTCTTTAACTAGATCAACGAATGATCTCTTTAAATAGACCACCAAAGAGTCTGTTCAACTAGATCACCAAAGGATCTATTTAAATAGATCGACGAATGATCTTTTTAACTAGATCAACACATGATCTCTTTAACTAGATCGGCAAACGACCTCTTTGACTAGACAACCAGAGGGTCTCTTTAACTAGATCAACACATGATCTCTTTAACTAGATTGGCGAATCAATCTCTTTTACTAGACCTCCAAAGGGTCTCTTTAACTATATCAACGAATGATATCTTTAACTAGATCAACACATGATCTCTTTAACTAGATCGGCGAACGACCTCTTTAACTAGACCACCAGAGGGTCTCTTTAACTAGATCAACACATGATCTCTTTAACTAGATTGACGAATCAATCTCTTTAACTAGACCACCAAAGGGTCTCTTTAACTATATCAACGAATGATATCTTTAACTAGATCAACACATGATCTCTTTAACTAGATTGATGAATCAATCTCTTTAACTAGACCACCAAAGGGTCTTTTTAACTATATCAACGAATGATATCTTTAACTAGATCAACACATGATCTCTTTAACTAGACCACCAAAGGGTCTCTTTAATTACATCAACGAATGATGTCTTTAACTAGATCAACACATGATCTCTTTAACTAGACCACTGAAGGGTCTCTTTAACTACATCAATGATTGATGTCTTTAACTTTGGAATAGTACTTACAATCCAAGGGTCTTAACTATTACATAGAAGCCCATTAAGGATTTAAGATAGTTCTTTTTGGATATCCTTCTAAGAATCCATCATATGAAGATATGGAAGATTCTGCAAGGATTTGGATAGCGAGCATTTGAATCACACATAAACATATAAACACATAATCACATAATTGTCAACTTGGTCATTAACTTGTTATCCATTTGTTATTGATTTGTACACTTGCATTTAAAGTACACCAGGAATCCAATCAATGGACTTCAACTAGTACTTTAAACATCCTCAAGAATCTAACTATGAAGATAGGAAGATCTTATAAGGATTCGGTTTTGTCTTCATTGAATGGTTACATACGTATTAAAGCACACAAAGAATCCAATTAAGGACTTTGATTTTGCGCTTTAAACATCCACAAGGATCTAACTATGAAGATAAGAAGATCCTATAAGGATTTTGGAATTCGTGTAGTGAGAAATTGTTTCGAAACCTTGTACTAGGTATGCTAAGTCAACATACGAAGTATAGTGTTTATGAAATCAAGGTGCTAAATATGCTAAGTCAACATATGAAGCAAATAGGATCCTTGAAATCAATGTGCTAGGCATTCTAAGTCAACATACGAATCAGAATGTCCTTGGAAATCGTGTACTACGTGTGCTCAGTCAACATATGAGCAGAGTGTTCTTTGAAAATTGTGTACTACGTATGCTCAGTCAACATACGAGCAGAATGTCTTTGAAAACTATGCAGGGGATCTTTGAAAATATATATTTGAAACCTTATGTAATGTTTTTGGAATCATGTACTCGGTGTCTTAGGTAAATATATTTATAAAACGTTTTGAAACCATATAAGATGATTTTGAGATCATGCATGAGGTTTTTGAAAACATGGATGATGTTTTTGAAATTATGTACTTGGTATATTGAGAAAATATACTATGTTTAAATGTTTTTAAACCATATGAAATGTTTTTGAAATCATGAATGATGTTTTGAAATCATATACTATGTATAATGTCGTGAAACCAGAAAGAAATGATATGTACATAGACATATTGCGTAAGACCAATTAAGGACTTACAGAAGTACCCTTAGGTATCCAATCAAGGATTTAAAGTGGTACTTTAAGTATTTGTCCAGAGTTTGTAACTTGTACCTTGTACTTTGTTTCTTTAGAAGAAACGGGTACTTAGGATTTTCGTGGAGATCGCGAGTGATCACAAAATGGAAGAAGTAGTTTGTCTTGCAAGGAACACGGTTCCTTGGTGTCGGTGTCATAGGGGTATGCCATACATACTCGTGTTCACAATAACTTTGTAAATAAAATAGAAACGATCAAATTTATTTATAGAACAACCAAAGTGTTTCAAGATCCTTGGAAAGTAAACAGAAAACACAAAAGTTTAAGTGTTTATGCAGACTTCAGCACAAGCCTTGATATTGCCAACACTAATCTTGTGTCTATTTGTTGAGTCTTCATTTGCCAGTCAAGTCAATTGAAGTGGTTAGGATAACCACAATTGAGGCAGGTTCCTTGTGGGTAATTGGGACAAACATGTATCGCATGAGGAGTTGCGATAGATTGATTAGAAACTGTTATAGCTTTGTTTGGCTTAGTGGCTGAACAACAGACATTTGCTATATGACCAAAATGTCCACAGTTTGAACATTTGCGGCATTGAGCACTGGCATGGTGATGATGATTACATTGATTGCACAGAGGAGCTTTTCCTCTGTATGGCTTCCTAGCTGGTGGTGATGCCACCTGGCTAGGTCCCACTTGGTTAAGCGAAACTGGAGCAATCGCTATAAGATTCCTTGAAGCTTTACGTGTCACACCCCAACCGATGGCGGAATCATCGGGGCGCGGCACTGAGCGAAATAGATTGTCCAGGAGAATCCATAACGACTATTAATTATAATACATTTAAAGTTCATGTCCCATACCATCAACATATAAAATAAAAACAGTCATTACAGACGTTGTTCTCAAAGAGAAGTAAACAGTTCCGACAACTCAGATTTTATTCGTGGGTTTCTAGACCACCTAACTTGATTCATCACATCAAAGCATAGCATCCTAAACACATGTCACATACGTTAAAATAAAGTCATTACACATAGTGTAAAGGTGAGTACAAAAGTTTAATAGCATATAGTATAGCGAAAGCGGTTTACGCACAACCAGCATGTATCACGTGGGGTGCGAATCTAGTAAGTTATCGACAAAGATACTATCAATACCAATGACTGCGAGTTGTAGAGTGCACAACACATGTGCACCACTACGAACACGTGAAGTAAATAACCTTAACAACACCTGAATAAACAGGTGCTGAGTCCAAACTATAGTACTATCGTTGCTAAGGCAGGCAGACACCAATCAATGTATAAACATAACATACAAGCATTCATCGAGTCACGTGTAACATGCGAGAGCGGTTAGCGTTAAAAGTGTTGCGTTGTGTGTTCGATGTGATTTTATATAGTAAACGTATGTAACACCTAAAGTGCGTTAAAGGAAAATGGGTTCGAGTATACTCACAGAGCGTGTTTAGTAAATAAACACTTCCTTGGATTGAAGGGAGCGCTTGGAGATTAGCCTGAACAGGGAATGATAGTGTAAGCGTCGAAAAACGTGTAGCGGTGCGTTAGGTGAGATAAGTGGTCGAACGGTGGTTCGATCGGATGACCGTCCAGACGGATGGTCATCCGGATGGATGGCCATTCTGTCGGCTGATCATTCGATTGGAGGAGTGTGTTTGTAAAACGTTTTGAAACTTTGAAGTT
The DNA here is from genome assembly GCA_030545235.1 of Helianthus tuberosus. Classification (NCBI taxonomy): domain Eukaryota; kingdom Viridiplantae; phylum Streptophyta; class Magnoliopsida; order Asterales; family Asteraceae; genus Helianthus; species Helianthus tuberosus. Next base: position 109,315,028 of record CM060392.1, read on the forward strand.
TTTGTTGTAGCATTTTGGAAAACACGAAGTGTTTCTAAATGTCAAGTCATCCGGTCGGATGGTCATCCGGACGGATGGCCAATCGATCGGATGGCAATTCGAGTGGAAATCTGATATTCTTTGAGGTTTTGAAAATTGATTAAGTGTTGAGTTTGTAAAGGCAAGTTACCTGGTCGAATAGTTGTTCGATCGGATGGTCATCCGATCGAACGACTATTCGATCGAGCAACCCGATGTTTTGTGAACCTTGTAAAATTAGTTAAGTTGAAAAGTTTTGCGGTTGAACGGAGACGGTGTGACGACGTGTTAAACAACGGAAACCACCCCAAGTTTAGCTCAGCCGATCGGATGGGAATCACCTCGTTCGATCAGGCTCAACTGTTCATGATGAAGTTTCATGTTTAACCCGTGAATCGGTCGTCTCTTCGATAGGAATCCATTCCCGAACCGGTTCGCTACTGGAGAATGGGTAGAGAGCCTAAACAAGTCCAGATTCTAACGGTTTTGAGTAAAAAGTTAAGAATGTTGAAGAAAGATTTGAAACAGTTGTTAAATATTTAGATTTTTTCAAAATCAGTGTAAAAACATGTAGAAATCCTTTAGATCTGAACCGTTCTTGATGAGATGAGGTCATTCAACAGTGTTCATCGGAACCCATGATGATGTCACCTTAGAACAGCTCAAATCAGGTGATTTCATGGTGAAAGTGTGAGATTTGATGGAGAAGATGATGAGAAAGTGTGTAATGAAGATGGAAGTACAAGATTTAGGAAGAAAACTTACAAGAATCGTGAGAAATCGAGAGAAAAAGGCTTGAGAGTGCGTTGGTCGGACGTAGAGGTCACATCAATGAATAGTTGATGTGACGGAGGGGTATTTATAGGTGTGAGGTGAGAAGGCGGTGCAGAGTGAACGGGTCAGACGGCCAATCGATCGGATGGCCATCCGATCGGATGGTCATCCGGTCGGATGTCCATTCGATCGAATGGTTGTTCGATCGGACGGCGCGTGCGTGTTGGTTTCCGACTTTCGTTTTGTGCGTTGAGCGTTACGTTGCGATGGTATTAAACAATAGTTACACAAATAACATAACTCCTAATAAAAGCTTCAAATAAATCTACATTTCGCGTTGCGATGAGATTGCGATGCGATAGAGTTGCGATTGCGTTTGCGATTTAACATTCCAAACACATATAAAGCACATACAAGTAAAGCACATAGTAACACACATACAATAATATCAATAATTGTGTTTCGAATTGCGATGCGATAGCGATGTGGTTGCGTCTAGTAATAGTGCGTTTAGTTGCGTTTATCGCATTGTTACTTCACATAATAATAATTCATAGTTTAAAACATCGTTAACTAATATATCGATTTTCGAGTCTCGAGAGTACAAGGCAATAATTAAGCAAGGTATGACAGATCTGAATAACAACCTGACGTTGACCTTGACTTTGACTTGTACTTTGACTTTGACTTCGGAAAGTCGGGTTGTTATAGCCTCCCTTACTTTAGGGAATTTCGTCTCGAAATTAAGGCGCAGGCGTAACGAATAGTTGTGGGTACTTAGCCTTCATATCACTCTCGAGTTCCCATGTGAACTCGGCACCGCGTTTGCCTTCCCAGCGAACCTTCACTATAGGAATGCGTGAGCATCGGAGTTTCTTGGTCTCTCAGTCCATGATCTCAACTGGCTTTTCCACGAAGTGTAATGTTTCGTCCACTTGCAGATCCTTAAGAGGAACATGTAAATTCTGCTCGGATAGACACTTTTTAAGGTTCGAGACATGGAAGATTGGATGTACGTTGCTGAGTTCCTCCAGTAATTCGAGTCTGTAGGCCACCTTGCCAATTCTTTCCAGAATCTTAAAGGGTCCAACGTATCGAGGCGCTAGCTTTCATTTCTTGCCGAATCGGATCACCCCCTTCCAAGGTGAAACCTTTAGGAGTACGTGATCACCAACTTCAAATTCAAGGGGCTTGTGGCGTTTATCGGCGTAACTCTTTTGACGACTCCGAGCTTTCAAGAAGTTCTCTCGTATCTGGAGGATCTTGTCAGTCGTTTCTTGCAATAACTCAGGACCGGTAATTTGTGCGTCTCCGATCTCGTGCCATACAATAGGCAATCGACATTTTCTTCCATACAATGGTGCAATTTGAATGCTAGAGTGATAACTGTTATTGTATGGGAATTTGACTAAAGGTAAATGCGAATCCCAATTACCACTAAAGTCTATAACGCACGATCGAAGCATGTCTTCAAGGGTGCTGATCGTGCGTTCAGTCTGACCGTCGGTCTGGCTATGGAAGGCGGTACTAAGATTGAGAGTAGTATCGAGAGCAGACTGAAAAGTTTCCCAGAGGTGCGAAGTGAATCGACCATCGCGGTCAGAGATGATGTCACGAGGTGTCCCATGTCGGCAAATAACTTCATCGGTATAAATTCGTGCTAATCGTTCAACCTTGTAGTCTTCTCGTATCGGTAGAAAGTGGGCGAATTTAGTAAGACGATCAACGATAACCCAAATGTTATCGTGACCTGATGGCGTGCACGGGAGTTTCGTAATGAAATCCATAGCTATACTTTCCCATTTCCACATCGAGATCTCAGGTTGTACGAGTAAGCCAGAGGGTTGTTGATGTTCAGCCTTGATCTTAGAACAAGTCAGGCATTTTAAAACATAGAGAGCGATATCCTTCTTCATTCCAGGCCACCAATACCTGGCACGTAGGTCCTGGTACATCTTGTGGGCACCGGGATGAATGGAATATCAGGATTTGTGGGCTTCATTCATCAAGATATCTCAGAGATTATGACGATTGGGAATCCAAATTCGGTCAAGATAGTGAAAAATACCATTCGGTTTATTCACTAGTCGGTTTTCGGTTCCAAGAATGCGTTCTTCCTTCAAAGTGCGCTCGGTAAAACAGGCGTGTTGCGCGTCGCGAATGAGAGCCTCGAGATCGTGTTCGGCTTGAATATTACGAACATTATGTAAATAGCTTCGTCGACTGAGAGCCTCGGCAACGACATTTGCTTTGCCTGGGTGATAGCGAATCTCGCAGTCGTAATCGTTGAGAAGTTCAACCCATCTACGTTGGTGCATGTTTAGTTCTTTCTGATTCAAGATGTGTTGTAGGCACTTATGGTCGGTGAAGATCGTACACTTGGTACCATAAAGGTAGTGTCGCCAAATCTTTAACGCAAAAACAACTGCACCGAGTTCGAGATCGTGGGTTGTGTAATTCTTCTCGTGAACCTTGAGCTGTCGAGACGCGTACGCGATAACATTGTCTCGTTGCATAAGAACACAAACAAGACCGAGGTTAGAGGCATCGCAATAAACTACAAAGTCGTCGTTTCAATTCCATCGGGTAGCGCTAGTACGGGAGCGTTGCAAAGCATACGCTTGAGGGTTTGAAAAGCATCCTCTTGTTCAGTTTCCCAAACAAAAGTTTTGTCGTTATGTGTAAGAGAGGTGAGAGGAACGGAGATTTTTGAGAAATCAGCGATAAATCGACGGTAATAACCCACCAATCCGAGAAAGGAACGAACTTCGGACGGGGTTTTCGGCGTAATCCAAGTTTTAACTGCTTCAATCTTCACGGGATCGACGTGAATACCTTGACTATTAACAATGTGGCCGAGGAAATGAACCTCCTCAAGCAAAAATTCACACTTGGAGAACTTGGCGTAGAGGCGATTTCCCTGTAAGAGCTCGAGAACCAAGCGGAGATGTTGCGCGTGTTCGCCTTTCGACTTCGAATAGATAAGGATATCATCGATAAACACGATGACGAAGCGGTCGAGAAAGGGTTTACACACGCGATTCATCAAATCCATAAAGACTGCGGGTGCGTTAGTAAGTCTAAAGGGCATAACGACAAATTCATAGTGGCCGTAACGAGTGCAAAAAGCGGTTTTGGGGATATCTTCCTCTTGAATTCGTAACTGATGATAACCAGAGCGTAGATCGATTTTAGAAAAACACGTAGCACCTTGCAATTGATCAAACAAATCGCCGATTTGAGGTAAGGGATAGAGATTCTTGATAGTAAGTTTATTGAGTTCCCTATAATCGATGCACATTTGGAACGATCCATCATTCTTTTTGACGAAAAGGGCAGGTGCGCCCCATGGAGATGTGCTAGGGCGTATGAAGCCTTTATCAAGTAATTCCTGGAGTTGACTGGAGAGTTCACGCATTTCAGACATAGCGAGACGATAAGGGGCTTTAGCGACAAGGTTGGCTCCAGGAATGAGGTCGATATGAAAATCGATATCACGACTCGGGGGTAGACCAGGTAAATCGTCAAGAAAGAAAGCAGGAAAATCACGAACCACGAGCACCTTTTCCATTGTTGTCTCTTTCTTTTCCTTCTCCGCTACTACGATGTGCGCCAAGAAAGCCTTGTATTCCTTGCGGAGATACTTGCTCGCTTGGATGCACGACATGAGTTTGAGTTCCTTCGATGATACCTCACCATAAACACAGAGTTGATCACCGTTTGAAAGAGAGAAACGGATCATCTTTTCGAAGTAAATGACTTCAGCACGATTTTCACGAAGAAAATCCATGCCTACTATGATATCGAAACTACCAAGCTGCATCGGAATAAGGTCGATCGGGAAAACGTGATTGTTGAGTTCAAGAGAACAATCACGTAGAACGGAACTAACAGTGACGGTTCTTCCGGTGGCAATTTCTACGTCGAACGTCGTTGGGAGGTTAGCACGTTTACGATTTAGGAGCCTTTTGAATTCAAACGACACAAAACAGTTATCGGCTCCAGTATCAAATAAACAAGAAGCATAAATACTGTTAACGAGAAATGTACCATTGACAACGTTGTTGTCATTCTAAGCCTGGCGAGCATTGAGGTTGAAGGCTCGTCCGCGGTTTGCTGGTTGTTGTTGTTGCTGTTGTTGCTACTGCTGTGGTGGTTGTTGCGGCTCTTGTTTCACCACTCGGTTCGGGCAGACATTCGCAAAATGATTCGGGTCACCACAAGTATAGCAGGCTCATGCATGAACAACGGGAGTAGGAGCTGCTTGGTTACCCTGAGGAGTGGGGAGTGGAGCTGGCAGTGCAGAAGGAGCTTGAACTTGAGCTTGCTGACAAGGACCAGTGCGACACTTCACGGTAAAGTGTCCGTAGATGTTGCAGTGGACAAAGAAACGGCAAGCTATCCCATCTGGGTGATGGTAAGTACAAGTAGGGCACAGGGGATGAGGACTAGTGTATGCACGTTTTGCAGTCAGTGCGTTGGTCACGAGTGCTGCGATTTGACTATTCTGGTTCTGGTTGGGTTGGGCAGGAACAACATTGAGAGGAGCGGCGGTTGCAGCACAGTTCTTGTTGTTGTTACCCTTGCGTTTGCCTCCTTGACGTGATGACTTCGAAGCTTGAGGTGCGGCGGCTTCAGTAGCGGGAGTAGCGAGAGTAGTGGGAGTTGCAGTAACCTGGTGGAGATTCTTTCTTGGAAGGTTTCCTCAATGGTGGTAGTCTTGGCTGCTTGCACAAAATCGACAACACAATCAGGTAGAGCGCGGATGTATTTCTTGATTGTGATGTCGGGAGTTGAGACTTGTGCAGGGCAGATGATGCTGAGCTGCTTGAAGCGAGCAGTAAGACTAGCATTGTCGCCGCCTTCATGCTTGATATTCCAGAACTCGTTTTCCAGCTTCTGGAGTTCATGTGGGGGACATAATTCTTTCATCAAGACTTCCTTCAGTTCCTCCCAAGAGAGTCCATAGGCTGCATCGTTCCCACGCCTGTTTCGCTCCGCGGTCCACCAGTGCAGATCCCTGGACTGAAAAACTCCAGTTGCGTTAACAGTGTGGAGGTTGTCTGGACATCCGCTTTGATGAAGTGTGACTTCAATCGAGTCAAACCGCTGAAACATGGCGATGGGTCCGTCTTCACCAGTGAAGTCTTTTGGGCCACAGGCCTTGAATTGCTTAAAGCTGAAGGGCGTTTTTGGAGCGTCGCTTTTTGATTCAACAGAGGAGTTACTCTTCACCTCGTTGATCTCACTGACGATCTGAGGTATGACTTTGGCCATTTCCTTGGCGACCAGTGATGCGATACGCTTATCAGCATGGTTGCGTCGAGCAGCGCGTGAAGTGTGGGATCTAAATGACGACATTGTCTGCAACAGATAACGTCATAGGATTCAGGCAAGATTATATCGGGTTTCGTATAGTTTAGCATTTGTAAAATATTCTTATTATAAAGCTCAGGTACACGTAGACACATGACACATAGGCGCATAGTCCACATAGACACATAAACACGTAAGCACAGAAGCACGTAGTCCACGTAAGCACATATTTAGCACGTATTCACCTATATTTTGCTGGTATTCACCTATCTAGGCCTAAATCGCCCTTCTTAAACTTTCGGGTAATGTGTGCGATGGTAGTGAGCGACAGCGAGTAGTATAGCGAGAGTACTTAGTTGTCTGTGATTGTTAGCGTTTTGAGATATCAGTAGCGTCGTGGGTAGTGTGTGTTTTGCAGAGTGAAAGCGTTAAATCAAAACCATCGGTGTAGAGCACTGCACTCTTAGTTCAAAACGCCAAAATATAATAAACATATAAACACGTAAAACACATGAAATCGATAACATGTAAATTCAACGATTGCGGCTTGAAATCAAAATAGATTGTCTCGGGTCTGTCGAAAACTATCTACACCCAAAGTGAATTGACTATTCACAATGACTCTGAGTACACGCTTTGGCCTAATAGACTGTGCTCTCTTACCGATATCTGGTGAATGGCACTCATCCTTTCGGTTACTGCACGAATTGGGTCGTTGGAATCCATCGAGACTTTGGTGAGGGTTTCGTAAAACCAAAATAGAGAGTGGAACAAGTCATTAAGATGCGGGTGTCACCCCTAACTTAACAACTTCATTCCTGGTGGTGTGGCAAGCCACGAGATAGAGATGGAGATCTTCGTCGAGATATGGATTTCACTCCTGACTCAACGCAAATTCTCGTGTTTATAGTAAAAAAGCGCATCGAGCGAGTAATCTTATCGAGAGTTCTTGGTTTTCACACCTATTCTCGACAAAATCGCCCAATTGTGTTATGCGAGTGTTTTCAAAAAAGCGGGTAGTGTGTCGAGTTAGCCTTAGGAAAGGCCGAGTAGTTGCACGAAGCTGTAGTACGTGGCGTCCGTGCAAAGATGTGAGTTTTAGCGTTTACAAGCGAGAGTATAGAGTATGCTTGTGCAAAACCCCTACTGGGTTCGCACAAGACGGTTTGGTGGTACTTAGACTATAGACTAGGTCAAACCTAAGACATCGACCCGGACAAGGTCGTGTCCTGCCTAATTCCCTATAGTTATGGCTCTGATACCAATCTGTCACACCCCAATCGGGGTGCGGCACTGAGCGAAACAGATTGTCCAGGAGAATCCATAACAACTATTAATTATAATATATTTAAAGTTCATGTCCCATACCATCAACATATAAAATAAAAACAGTCATTACAGACGTTGTTCTCAAAGACAAGTAAACAGTTCCGATAACTCAGATTTTATTCGTGGGTTTCTAGACCACCTAACTTGATTCATCACAACAAAGCATAGCATCCTAAACACCTGTCACATACGTTAAAATAAAGTCAATACACATAGTGTAAAGGTGAGTACACAAGTTTAAAAGCATATAGTATAGCGAAAGCGGTTTACGCACAACCAGCATGTATCATGTGGGGTGCGAATCTAGTAAGTTATCAACAAAGATACTATCAATACCAATGACTGCGAGTTGTAGAGTGCGCAACACATATTCACCACTGCGAAAACGTGAAGTAAATAACCTTAACAACACCTGAATAAACAGGTACTGAGTCCAAACTATAGTACTATCGTTGCTAAGGCAGGCAGACAGCAATCATGTGTAAACATAACATACAAGCATTCATCGACTCACGTGTAACATGTGAGAGCGGTTAGCGTTAAAAGTGTTACGTTGTGTGTTCGATGTGATTTGATATAGTAAACGTATGTAACACCCAAAGTGCGTTAAAGGAAACTGGGTTTAAGTATACTCACAGAGCGTGTTTAGTAAATAAACACTTCCTTGGATTGAAGGGAGTGCTTGGAGATTAGCCTGAACAGGGAATGATAGTGTAAGCGTCGAAAAGCGTGTAGCGGTGCGTTAGGTGAGATAAGTGGTCGAACGGTGGTTCGATCGGATGACCGTTCTGACGGATGGTCATCCGGACGGATGACCATTCGGTCGGCTGATCATTCGATTGGAGGAGTGTGTTTGTAAAATGTTTTAAAAATTTGAATTTTTCGTTGTAGCATTTTGGAAAACACGAAGTGTTTCTAAATGTCAAGTCATCCGGTCGGATGGTCATCCGGATGGATGGCCATTCGATCAGATGGCAATTCGAGTGGAAATATGATATTCTTTGAGGTTTTGAAAATTGATTAAGTGTTGAGTTTGTTAAGGCAAGTCACCTGGTCGAATAGTCGTTCGATCGGATGGTCATCCGATCGGACGGCTATTCGATCGAGCAACCCGATGTTTTGTGAACCTTCTAAAATCAGTTAAGTTGAAAAGTTTTGCGGTTGAACGGAGACGGTGTGACGACGTGTTAAACAACGGAAACCACCCCAAGTTTAGCTCAGCCGATCGGATGGGAATCACCCCGTTCGATCAGGCTCAACTGTTCATGATAAAGTTTCATGTTTAAGCCATGAATCGGTCGTCTCTTCGATAGGAATCCGTTCCCGAACCGGTTCACTACTGGAGAATGGGTAGAGAGCCTGAACGAGTCCAGATTCTAACGGTTTTGAGTAAAAAGTTAAGAATGTTGAAGAAGGATTTGAAACACTTGTTAAATATTTAGATTTTGTCAAAATTAGTGTAAAAACATGTAGAAATCCTTTAGATCTGAACCGTTCTTGATGAGATGAGGTCATTCAACAATGTTCATCGGAACCCGTGATGACGTCACCTTAGAACAGCTCAAATCAGGTGATTTCATGGTGAAAGTGTGAGATTTAATGGAGAAGATGATGAAAAAGTGTGTAATGAAGATGGAAGTACAAGATTTAGGAAGAAAACTTACAAGAATCGCGAGAAATCGAGAGAAAAGAGCTTGAGAGTGCGTGGGTCGGACGGAGAGGTCACATCAATGAATAGTTGATGTGACTGAGGGGTATTTATAGGTGTGAGGTGAGAAGGCGGTGCAGAGTGAACGGGTCGGACGGCCAATCGATCGGATGGCCATCCGATCGGATGGTCATCCGGTCGGATGTCCATTCGATAGAATGGTCGTTCGATCGGACGACGCGTGCGAGTTGGTTTCCGACTTTCATTTCGTGTGTTGAGTGTTGCATTGTGTTGCGATTGTATTAAACAATAGTTACACAAATAACATAACTCCTAACAAAAGCATCAAATAAATCTACGTTTCGCGTTGCGATGCGATAGAGTTGCGATTGCGTTTGCGATTTAACATTCCAAACACATATAAAGCACACACAAGTAAGGCACATAGTAACACACATACAATAATATCAATAACTGCATTTTGAATTGCGATGCGATAGCGGTGTGGTTGCGTCTAGTATTAGTAGCGTTTAGTTGCGTTTATCGCATTGTTACTTCACATAATAATAATTCGTAGTTTAAAATAGCGTTAACTAAGAGTCTCGAGAGTACAAGGCAATAATTAAGCAAGGTATGACAGATCTGAATAACAACCTGACGTTGACCTTGACTTTGACTTTGACTTGTACTTTGACTTTGACTTCGGAAAGTCGGGTTGTTACATTAGGCTTCTTTGATTTTTCCTAAAGGCTTGGCTTTTGTTTTCTTAGGTGCCTCTTGAGTAGTTTCATCATTGAGATGAGACATGGCGACAGCTAACTCAATGGTTCCACGAAGTACTATGCTTAGTTGTTGGGCAATTGTAGCAGCCAGTTCGGACCTTTGAGTATCGCTGCGATGAGGAGGTATCCTAAAGATAGTGGAAAATATGAGAGAAAACAAATGAGATGTTATCGGATAATCAAAACTGAACGTTAAAAATATCGACGAAACATGAGGATCGTGACCATTTGTTCGTTAACTAAAACAAACAAATGACACTGTGACTTATCAAAGTAAGTGGGTCTTTATAATGTATCGCGAAGATATGCTTTAGCCTATAGGTGGACACTCACCCCAAGAGTTCCCATGTAAGAGTGACTGGTCCGATGATGCGGATTTTCACGAACACTCTAGCCTTAGACAGAAAACTCGAAGTACAGGCACCCACCCTTCCGGATTGCACATGTTCACATTTAAAGCCCAAACTTTGACGAGATTTTGAAAACAACAAAGGCTTAAAAGCCTAAAATAATTCATCTAAGGATAGACGATTTCTTGTAAAGTTTTGGAAAAATTTTGACTCGAGAAAATGGATTGTGTTTTATTTTTGTTAATCACCTAAGGATAGGTGATTGGTATTGTGTTAAGGATCTAAACGCAAGTGAACTCACGTTAGGGTCCTAGGAAGGTTATAGACTAGGTCAAGAGCATTACTAATAACCTAATTCCCTATAACCATGAGCTCTGATACCAACTCTTCTGTCACACCCCGACCGCGTATTACAACAAACCGCGACGGAAACGTCTGGGAGTGTCGTAACAGAATCATTGTTTCACAACACATGGTAATTGAAGTTTTGTTTTATTTCATTAGTTGTCTCATTGTTTTGATACATACCAAATAAATACAACAATTGTCTTTCCAGTTTTAAGTCACTAAAGCCCGCGTCCATCCTACGTGTAGCAAGCAATCAACAATCGTCACATAACAGAACTTGAAACATATGTGAAAACAGTCAGCATAAAAATGCCAGCGAGTACATAGGTTTTGTATGTCAAATTCATGGCTTTGAATCCATATTGCAATGCCTCGTCCAACTACGAGAGTTGTCGAGTATGTACCTTGAAATCAAAAAGTGTTTGATATTGCAATATGTTTTATCATCTTTACAAGATGATATAAGTAAGCCGAAACCATTGTAGCCATGAATCTTGACTGAAAATATTTGTTTTTGTAAAACCAAGTAGTAAATCGTCTTGTACGAAAACTCATATGGTTTATATCTTTAAGTAAACCTCGTGGTGTGTCATCATTTGAAAAAATTCGTTCAAGTGATCTAGATAACGCTACGACATGTAATGTGATAAAAGCACTTATATATAGGAAGTACCAGCGGCGTATCCACCATTCTTTTATCACATTACACCTATCTCGTTATCTAATCACTTACCATAAACCAATCGTCCCAAATCGTTCAAATCGTTCCAATCGTTCAAATTGTTCAATCGTTCAAATCGTTCAATCGTTCAAATCGTTCGTGTTATAAACTATCATTCAATCGTATGTGTTTTAATTGTGAAATACAACTTTTGGTCGTTCTTTAAAGAATACATACAAACCTGTGTGACTCGATATACCACCCATGGGGTATCTTTAATAGGCCCTGAAAGACCTCTTTAACAAGACTAACAAACCAACACATGATTTGTTAATCAGAAAATAGTTTCTGTCGTTCCCCAAATTACCCACCAAATCCAGTGAATAGCCTAGTAACGGGATTTTTCAGATCCTATGGTACCATAACATACTACTGGTCGGGTTGATCATAATTAATGAATGTCATTCGAATGTCTTTCGACTAACGCCCCAACAAGTTCGTTCACATTATTGAAATCATTATGTTTATATAAACCATAGCATTTGTTTATGAAAACTTGAAAAGCATTTAGCACATATGAATCACCCCGAAACAATTGAAAGCATAAAAGAGGGGACTACGTACTCACTTGAGATTGCAAGTATCCTTGATTAAGTGTCCTAACAAAGCTCGGGAAATCAAGGAATCCAGTGGCACCTAGTATCGGATCACTATGTTAATAATCGGGACCTAAATCGGGAGATTGGGTAGAATGAGGTCTTGTAAACCAAATGAGTGTTGGAACTCATATGATATGTTTTAACAAAGCCTACATTCTGATTTGAAACCTATCCTAAGTGCTTATGACCCGTTAAGGTAGTTTACGTTACTTTAACGCGTCATTGGCGCAAATGCGCGTTCGGATGTCCTAACTATTCCTATGACAAGTATTATATTCCTAAACATGTTTAAAAATGTTGCATAATCAGTTTAAGTGTAAAAATTTTGGTTACATGTGCTTAAATTGAAATTATGCTCAAAAAGGGCATTTTGGTCATTTTTCCTAAGGCATATAACTACCTATCATACAACTAATTAAACTAAGTGACCATAAGGTATAACCTTGGAAGGTTATTCCCTATACAACTATGGTCACAAAATATGTTTGGTCGGATCCTAATGATCGACCAAACGGGTCGGGTTTGAAAGTCTAAGCGGTTGTCGAGACCGCTTGACTTACGACCCTAAATAAGCACTAAACTAAAAGTGACGATCTAAACATGTTAAAACATGTTTAACTAAGTTAGAAAACTGATTTGATATCAAAACAAAGTGTTTTGATACCCGAAAATAGTTTCGTCGCAAAATGCACATAATCGTGCATTTTGACCGAAACTTTGACTCGTCACTTTGACTAGTCAACGTGGTAATTAGTAGGTATAGTCGCAAGGGACTATAACCATCATGATTACGCTCACGTTGCAAAGTTCGATTGAACTTTGACTTGACCAATTCATGGTCAAAACCGAAAGTCAAACGGTAGTCAAACTGTTTGACTTTCAACTTGTAATTGCTGAAAGAAAATAAATGAACAAGCCATGAAAGAACACTTACAAGTGCTCTAAGGCTGGAAAATGACTAGAAGAACTCAGGTAAGAGGCCCCCAAACAAGTGGTAGCTTCTACTTAGAGTTGTAGAGAAGGAAATTGAGGAATGGGCAATGAAATGAGCAGAATTTGGGGGTATTTATAGTTTTTGAGAGGCCATAAGACGATGCCATGTGTATTGTGTGGTCTCCAAGCAAGTGTAGGATTGCCACAAGTATTTGGACAGGATTAAAACCTTAATTGCCACTTAAATTACCCACAATATTGATAAACTATGGCCAAAAACAAGTGCAGCAGGTGTTTTAGAAGTTTCTGTCAAGATGAAGCTGTCGCGTCGCACGACAGCAGCAGCCTAGGGCTGTCGCGTGGCGCGACCCCCTGCTGCCAGGTTTTAGAAATGTTCAGCTTTGGTCCCTGCACACCCTTTAATGCATTTTTGACGTGTTTAACCCCCGTTAACCCATTTTCAAGGCTCTACAAGGATGTTAAAACATTGGGGACTTGAAATATGGTTGGAAATATCATAGATGTCGGTTCGTTTGGTCGTACGATCGCGTTTTTTGGTTAATTACGACGAAACTCGAACAGACGCGAAAACGATCCAAATTGCGCGACGAATGGTATTTTTGCATTCCTATCACTAAAATAAAATATTTTAGTGATTACAAAAATTTTTGGATGTCCGGATATGGTCAGAACGCAAGATATGCACGAAAATGCATACTTTCACAGTTTTTGACGCTTTTAGTCCCTGTGATTAAATAAGCGTATTTTCGAATACCGAACCCCTCAAAACTTATTTCTAAGCTATGTTAAGGGTATTTAGGGTATGTTTAGCTTATGATCTTGTTCCGGAATGTACGTTGTTATGCGAATTGGTAGACTTTTGCAGTTTGTCGCAAATAGTCCCTGTGATCGAATAAACTTGTTTTTGCTATACCAAACCCTTCAAAACTTATTTCTAAGTTATGTAAAGGTTATTTAAGGTATGTTAAGCTTATGTCACTATTCCAGAGTGTATGTCGCGTTAAACTGATTACGTTTGCGCAATAGTTTACGGTAAACCTCCAGAAAAAGCTTCTCGAGAGTTCGAAATCATACGAAATTTGATATGTGTACTTGGTTTATGTAATTGTACAAATCCTGAGAATGAAATAGAAGATTTCATTGGATTCGTATGTATGTTGGTTTTTAAGGGCACAAATGTCACATTTTAAAAATTTAGCGTAAAGCTTTTCTTTTCTCAGCAAATTTAAAAGTATAAACAAATACTCTGCATGATCCTCTTTACTCTTAGGGTAAATAAGAATATCATCTATAAAGACAATTATGAATTTATCCAGATATGGTTTACATATTTTGTTTATCATGTCCATAAATGCGGCTGGGGTATTGGTTAACCCAAATGGCATGACTGTAAATTCATAATGACCATACCTTGTTCTGAAAGCAGTTTTAGGAATGTCCTCTTCCTGTACTTTCAGTTGATGATATCTTGAGCGTAAATCGATCTTAGAAAAGAATCGAGCTTCTTGCAGTTGATCAAACAGATCATCGATTCTCGGTGGTGGGTACCGATTCTTAATCGTAACCTTGTTCAATTCTCGGTAATCAATGCACATACGCATTGACCCGTCCTTTTTCTTGACAAACAAGATTGGTACTCCCCATGGCGATGAACTAGGCTGTATGAAACCTTTCTCTAGAAGTTCGTCCAATTGTCTCTTCTCCGCTGGTGCTAAACGGTAAGGTGCCTTAGCAATCGGTGCTGTCCCTGGTATTAGGTGAATTCTGAATTCAACCTCTCTATCTGGCGGTAATCCAGGTAACTCTTCTGGAAAGACATCTGAGAATTTAGATACTATGGGAATATCTTTTAATTCTTTTCCTTTAGTGTTAATGATTATGGAAATCATATACACTAGTGATCCTTTCCTTGCATAACTTGTTGTTTTCATCACAGAGATGAATTTTGTGGACTTAGTTGGCTTATCTCCTCTAATTCTGATCTTTTCACCCTTTGGTGAACTTACTTGTACTGGCTTTTGATCACATAGAATACTGGCATGAATGGCTACTAACCAATCCAGTCCTAATACGATATCAAATCCAGCCAGATTCATTGGATAAAGGTTAGCAATAAAATTATGGTTTAAAATTTATATTCTTGCTCCCTGCAAGATTTCAGTAATCTTAATGGATTCTCCATTTGTCGTTTCTACCAGACATTCTTGTTGAAGTTTAGTTAATGGTAGATTGAGAAGTTTGCAGAACGAAGTATTAATAAAACTTTGGTTTGCACCAGAGTCAAATAATACTTTAGCAAAAATATCATTAACTAAAAACGTACCAGCAATCACATCCGGAATCATCTTGGCTTCTTCAGTTGTCAGAACAAATGCTCGGGCATTCTTGGTAGTTTTGTTGTTTGTTGCTAGAGCTAGTTTCGGACAGTTTGGTTTGATATGTCCCGTTTCTCCACAGTTGAAGCATAGCTTATTGCTGGGTTTCCTCCTGTAGTCTTCCTCCTTATGTCCAGACATTTTACAGAAGTTGCAGTATATCGAGAGGACCAGAATACACGTGGGAGCTCGAATCAGAGATGCAAAGGAAATATCCACACCTGTTCCAGTAGACCTCGAGGACGAGATCTAAAACAAGGTGGGGATGATATAACAACTCTCCCAAAACTATTAAAAATACCCCTATACGTCCTAAAATATACCCCGTATACGAAAAACGGACCTAATATACCTTTAGATTAATAAAAATCAATTAAAAACAAAAATACAGGTCGCTCGCAGGGCGCGACCAGGTCAAGCCAGACTGTCGCGGGCCGCGACCCAGTGACACCAGGCCGCACCTGGTTCAGCCACGAGTCCATACGCGTAGTGAAGATAGTTCGTGATTAGCCAAGGCTAGGGCCTACCCTAGGTTTCTCGCGGGCCGCGAAAGGTTTCGCTATGGCTATCGCGAGGCGCTAGAAAACCCCTGATCAGCCTATAAATGGAGGCCACCATCCTCAGTTAAATCTCGTTCAAATTTCTTTCTCTTTCTCTGTCCCTATAATAGTGTAATATTGCTCGGATATTATACCCCTAAAAAGCGAAGCTCTGCCTCGTTGTAAGTGTTATAACCACTGGTTACGTATTAGTTACTATGCCCGATTGATCTAGAGCTCAGTAACGCATGTCGAGGCTCTGCCTGACTCAGTTGTTGGAGTTCTGTCTCGGGGGTATAGCTAATGTAAATTGGGTTATCTTACTAACACGTGTGCATTGTTTAATTTTAATAGATTATAACCAGGAAGTCACCAGAAAGCAGTAGTATTATCTAAAACAACAATGTGAGTACATCTATTTTGTAAACATTTTTATACAAACCTCAATTGTTTTAAATTATGATAACAGTGATTGAGTCTATGTATTCTACAATTACTGTCGGTATGTTGGGGTTTTGTATACATTACTTGTTACTAATACTATGAATAGTAACATGACCACAAGTCAGGATTGACAGTACTGTGGGTGGTAATTTGGTAGATAGAAACATTGTAATCGCTCTCAATACCGTAAAGATATAAAAGCTTGTTTTGATTAAATTGGGATGCACTCGCCAGTATTTCTTGCTGATAAAATGTTTTTAAAACGCGTTTCATGTAACAAAATGTGAAAACCAAATAGAAGCCAACTGGACAGCACTGAAGACTTGGAAAAGTGGCTATAAAAGTTACATAAACAAGAAAGAAGTTTTATTTCAATAAATTAGGGTTTATCCCTATAAACATATTATAAATGGAAACTTGGGTTTTTCCTATGTATTTATTATTTATAAAAGTGTGGTATTTTACTCTGATAAACTATTTCCTAACTACGGTCCTGATGCAAATTTCCGCTGCCAAATTAATAAACACCGATACAACTAATCTGAATCTCGCGACACCGCTCCCGGGATAGGGGTCGGGGGTTGCGACAGTCGGGCTTTATTGAACGTTAAAAAAAGTTATAATTATGGTTTTTATGTTATTCTATTGAGTTCGTTTAATAATTTTCTGTGAGACTATTATTAAGTTTATTTTTTTTTATGAAGAAATATTATTAAAAAGAGTTAATTGCCTTTTAGTCCCTGAGGTTTGTCCAAATTTGCCATTTTAGTCCAAATAGTTTTTTTTTCGCCTCTAGGTCCCTGACTTTTCCCTTTTGTTGCCATTTTGATCACATACCCTAACTACATCAAAAAAACCCCATTTTTAACCAGGGGTATTTTGGGGATTTTCATTTTAAATTTTTTTCAATTGCCATTTTGATCAAATTCTAAAAAATAAAAAAAAATTAAAAAAATTCTAAAAAATCCAAAAAATTCTAAAAAATAAAAAATCATAAAAATCAAAAATTCTAAAAATCAAAAAAATTCTAAAAAATAAAAAATATATAACAATAAAAAAAATTCTACAAAATCAAAAAAATCAAAAAAAAAATCTAAAAATAAAAAAATTCTAAAAAATCAAAAAAATCATAAGAATTCTAAAAAATAAAAAAAAAAAAAATTATAACAAATAAAAAAAATCATAAAATTCTAAAAAATCAAAAAAATTCTAAAAAATCAAAAAAACTTCTAAAAAATCTAAAAAATCATAAAATCATAAAAAATAAAAAAAATTCTAAAAAATCAAAACCATCCGGTATCATAGTCCGTTCGTCGAAACAAAACCATCCGGGACAGATTAACTCACTGCTGAATCGATACGTTGCACAAATCGTTGCAGAATTTGCTAAAAACAATTTCGGTTGCAGAATCATTGCAGATTTTTTTTTTTGATTTTTTAGAATTTTTTTTTGATTTTTTAGGATTTTTTAGAAGTTTTTTTTGATTTTTTAGAATTTTTTTGATTTTTTAGAATTTTTATGATTTTTTTATTTGTTAGAATTTTTTTATTTTTTTGAATTCTTATGGTTTTTTGATATTTTAGAATTTTTTTATTTTTTGATTTTTTAGATTTTTTTTTATTTTTTAGAATTTTTTTGATTTTTATATTTTTTTAATTTTTTAGAATTTTTTTGATTTTTATAATTTTTTGATTTTTATGGTTTTTTATTGTTTAGAATTTTTTGGATTTTTTAGAATTTTTTTGATTTTTTAAATTTTTTTTTGATTTTTTAGAATTGGATCAAAATGGCAATTGAAAAAATTTAAAATGAAAATCCCCAAAATACCCCTGGTTAAAAATGAGGTTTTTGTATGAAGTTAGGGTATGTGATCAAAATGGCAACAAAAGGAAAAGTCAGGGACCTATAGGAGAAAAAAAACTATTTGGAATAAAATGAAAAATTTAGACAAACCTCAGGGACTAAAATGGCAATTAACTCTATTAAAAAGCTAGAAAGGTGTTGTACATTATAAGAGACTAGAATTGTAACTCATGTATATCATGAATTTCATTCTAAAAAATGCATTTCTTTCTGTTATTAACTAGCATTAAGCACCCCTGTATTGCAGTGAGGCTAACAACACTAAACTCGTGGCGTGTTAATACGAATAATTTAAACCAAGATGTAAAACACAAAAAAAAAAAAAATTTAAGTTGATCTAATACCCGCGTGTTACGATGAACCTGTCAAACGGAAAAAGATAGATGGCGTAAAAACGTTGAACCACACACGTTGCGCCGTGTTAGCTTGCAAAATTTAAACGGAACGTAAAACGAGAAATTTGCGTAAGATAAAAAGTGTAGGTGACCAAAGTTGAAAGTACAAAAGTTGTGAGGTTAAATTGACAAAGATGAAAGTTTTGTTGTTATAAAAAAAAACAAATAGTTTTTGGTTAAAAGTAAAAAATCCAAGTTTTTTTAAAACTCCCAAAGCATGAGGTACATATCTCTATGCACACAAATGTAAAACGAAAATTTTGCAAAATGTAAAAAATATAGGGGAACAAAGTTAAAAGTAAAAGTTTTATATCATTTTTTTTAAAAACCTCCCTAAGCATATAGTAAAACACATCTATACATGAAAATGAAGGTAAATTTATAGTAGGTAAACACCTTAATTAAAAGTGTTGAGGTTATGTCTTATCAGACTCCATAATGGCATAATCTTCAAAGGGTCTTATGATATGGCATTAAAAATCTTTTAATTTTGGAAAAATTACAAGTTTTATCATTTATCTTAGTACCATTTATCAGACGGTGTCCTTTTTAACGAATTTTGATAAGTTTTGCCTTCTACAAAGAATTTTGTTGCACGTTTTGTCCTTTAGGCTTAACCTAGCTAGGTTTTCTTGTTAAATCTTGTCACACAAGGGTATTTCTTTTTACCCATTTATTTCAAGAGTCAAACCTAAAATATTTGGTTTTATTCTTTTAAATGATATTAAATAAATGGGTAAAAAGACAAAAATACCCTTGGGTGACAAGATTTAACAAGAAAATCTAACTGGTTTAAGGCTAAAGGACAAAACGTGCAACAAAAGTGCAAAACTTGTCAAAATTCGTTAAAAAGGACACCGCCTGATAAGTGGTATTAAGATAAACGACAAAACTTGTAATTTTTCCTTTTAGCTTTCTAAAGAATCCATAACGAGCTCATAAAATTGATTTGAAAGACTTTTTGCCTGCCACACCAAAGGATACGATTAGGGATGGCAATCAAACCCGAACCCGTTGGGTAAACCCGAAACCCGACACATTTGGGACGGGTTTGGGGTCGGTTAATCGGGTTTGGGAATAGTTTTTATTTTTTTCGCGGGTTTGGGACGGGTTTGGGATTTAGTGATATACCCGTTTACCCGACCCAATTACCTGATAAAGTGTATCCGTTTACCCGATTGTATACCCGATATAATTTCTTTTATATTATTAAATATGTATATATATGATACATCCATTTTTACATATATAAGTATTCTATTCCGTATACATTGTAGTTATTTGATATATATTTTTATAATGACAATACAAAATGTAACCGGTTAGTAGTTACCCGATAGATACCCTATGGGTTTTGAGATGAGTATACCCAACGAGTAATCTTTTTAAATTAACGGGTTTACCCGAAACCCGCGGGTATACCTGATACCCGATGGGTATTTACCCGCTAGAAACCCTACGGGTTTTGGGACGGGTTTGGGACAAGCTTATCTAACCGGGTTTGGGTTTGGGATTACCTAAACCCGTCCCAAACCCGACCCATTGCCATCCCTAGATACGATACCGGAAAGATCGAGTAAGAGAAAAAACTTGCATTACAGCCCACAGGGACAGGGAGATTGCTTGCACCATTTAGTTACCAAGTTACAATTTCCAAACTTCCATCCCCACCAATATATATATGATACCGATTTGATTTCAATAAAATACCGAATTGATTCCAATAAAATTGTTGCTTTTGGTAAGAGCAATAAGTAATATATGTTTATCTAGAATGCACACCAAAATAATCATAACCTCCGCTGTTGTAGGGAGAAAAAGATTATTCACTATGTTTGAGACCTTGGTGTAAGAATAAGTATTTTTTGATGGTTAAGATTAAGAATTTCCTCAAACTATAGTAATAAATGTGTCGTAATTAATGAAAAAACATGCCATTCACGTCTTGTACCTAGCCTACCAGCTATATGTTTATGGGAATTCTTATGTCATAAACGATATTTTTTTATTAAATGAGTTGTCGTGTATAGATAAAAAGTTAAAAACCTTATCTTACGGGAGGCATTGTTTAGTAAAGCAACGATCTAGTTAAGGTGGTCTCTGCATAACATTGGACCGTCCCAAAGGATGATCTTACATGAGACGTGGTTCTGGACAATGATGGTTTAGATAATATTGTACGACGATGCCTCCGTTTTTTGCAATCATTTTACTTTTTAAATCCAACACGCAATATTTAATATTTGGATCATATAAGCTATAGAACCTAAGTTTGTATTCATTTACGATCTGTTTGGGATTTAATGGCTTTAAACCTAGAATTGAACCAAAATTTGACGAGTTGGTATTCGTTCCAAAATTATTTAATTTTCTAATTTCTACTTACGTTTTAATCAAATTTCAAGAGTCGCAAAGTTATTTTGATTATTAACTTTCTTTATCAAACAAACAAGTTTTAGGTTCATTTCCTTTTTTTTAACTGCCCGAAAAATTCTATGATTATAGAACGAGGGCTAGCATCGGCTGTGAAACCCCAAAAAGTACAAATACAAACAAAACGAAATACAAAACAACAGTTTTATGATTTAGGTTCGTTTCCTACCAAACGCTAATATACATTTATGATTTATATTTGCTTATCACTAAAAAAAACCTATAAACTATGTCAAAAAAGTCTGATCAAGTACCTTTTGGTGATTGATTTAAGCCCCTCACATCACAGTTTGTTTATTAGGTCAACCATATACAAATTTCAAAGGCCAGAGGCCTTGACCAATAAACAACTAACGGACTTGGAAAACATTTCACACAACCTTTTAATCTTGCGTTCCTCTGTAATTATGTTTCTGTTTTGGTCAAAAATTACCGAAGCAATTAAGTGATCAAATTAGTTTTGTGAGGTAGTGTGCTAGCAGTGTTTGTGGAAAATATGTTGGTTTGTTAGTTTGTAAAAACAGTTTCAGGATATAGCTCAGGATACCAAGCTAAATAATCAAACAATGAGCAAAAAAGTAAAGGTTGACACGAGATGTACGAGAAAAGCCCTTGATCAATCTAGATCGCCGGCACAAAACCTCGGGAGCTGACAATCGCAGCTGCCTTGTTATTCTTATTACTTCAAATGTCAGGATACATTGCAGGATATTGACCAGATCGCTAATAAGTGTTACAATATTTTTTAGAAAGTGAGAGTTGCAAGAGAAAGTATCAGAGCTCGAGAGTAGTGAGTGTGATGTCCTATTTGATCTGGTTTATCCGTCTATTTATAGCTATGAAATAAAAACAAAATCTCCTACAATTGAGGGATGCCAGCGAATATTCCCTAGTTAACGTTGGGGACCAAGTAAAGCGAACTCAACGTCTTTCTTCGAACAACTTGGACCGAGTCTTCAGGGGAAGAGGTCTTCGTGACCGTTGTGGACTTATATTCGTATTCCCTGCATATAATTCATTAGTGATCCTCAGGATACCTCATCAGGATGTTACCAATATCCTGAGTCAGCATCCTGAGTATGAATATTTATCATATAACCAAGATATAATTCAAGATACTATCCAGGATAAGGGCTCAGAATTTCACCCATAACAATTGTCCCAAAAAATGTTACCGTTGAGGATCTTGAGACTAACAGTTACATTTTTTCACGATAAACGAGGCAATTAAGAGATAAGACCCC
The DNA here is from genome assembly GCA_030545235.1 of Helianthus tuberosus. Lineage (NCBI taxonomy): Eukaryota > Viridiplantae > Streptophyta > Magnoliopsida > Asterales > Asteraceae > Helianthus > Helianthus tuberosus. The sequence continues at coordinate 109,337,161 of CM060392.1, forward strand.
TGATGTGACAACTTGTAACCGTTCAGTCTATATTTACTCATTACTTCCCTATAAGTTCTCATCCTTATCTTCATTTAACCTTCATTCGAAAAGTAAAAGGTAAAATTCTCCCTTTCAACTCCATCTTCTTTCCCCTCTATTCTGCACATTATTCCGGTGATTCTATGACGAGGCAAACGAGATCCAGCTCCGACGATTCTGCCCCTTCGTTCATTCACCAGAATATCCTCCAAGATCCGGAGAAAGAAATATGTTCCTTTGACAGCGCTCACCTGTCGGCCCTCAAAACCTCCGGCATCTTCCCAAAAGAAACCGTGTTCCGGCCATTTGAACGGGAAATCCGATCGGACATGGTTTCTAACGAGTGGATCTGTTTGAACGCTTTTCCCTTCACTTTAGAGCTACGATTCCCTTTTCCTGACTTCATTACTGAGTTTTTCAATATCACAAAAAGCTGCTTCAGTCAAACAATGCCAATGCTTTGGCGAGTTTTACTTGTTCTTGATCAAATCAAGAACAAGCATGTCCCTGACCTTTCTGTTCATGACCTCCCTTTAGCATACCGGCTTAGATGCCACGGCTCTTGCCGATTCTTGTTCTACTCCACCTCCAGTGATCCACTGATACTCCGTGCCACCAGGAATGAGGAGGAATGAAGATCCAAGTTTTTCTTTGTAAAAAAAGATTCAATACCTGGTGGAGCGGATTATCCGGTGAAGTGGTTAAGAAAGGGTAGGATCTAGGGTTTTAAGATGATCCTGTCTTATATCCTGAACTAATTTCTTTTATTTCCATGTATACAGCTGATTTCAGAAAGCTTGCACCTCCTCTAGCCGACTCACAGAAGAGAATCAATACCATCAGACTCCTCCCAGAAGTTGAAAGAAGTTTCAACCCATTTCCAGCATCTCCAAGCCAACTCTCTAGCTCAAACATGTCTGGTAAGGATCCTGCTCAATATCCTGCATACATATTTCCATTTGATATGGTTTAAGAAAGAATTTTAAAGTTACTCCCTGTATGCAGATTCCAGCAAAGTTCCAACCCTTTTAGACCTTGATGAGCTTGACAGCTATCCTACTCCCGTCAACGTCAAGAAGGAAACTCCTGCCACCACCAGCTCCAAACCAGTCCCGGTTCCTAAGCCCAACCCAAGAACTCGTGCTTCCATCGCCAAGAAGAGAAAGGGTTCCGAGGTCAGCACTCCAGGCTCTGAAGGGTTCTCTTATGAAAAACTCAGCTTCACTGACTCATTAGAGCCGATGACTTCCTTTCTTAACAAGGTAATATCCTGGTACTATATCCTGATAGAATATCCTGGTTAGTAAGTTTTAATTTATACCTGAATTTTGACTTGCAGGGTCTCCAGCATCTGTTCCATCTCTACACCGATGCCTGCAGTACATCCAAGTTTCAAGAAGCCAGAATCAAGCAGCTTGAGACCACCGTTGCTGACCAGGGCACTATCGCTGAAGCCAAGACCCGGCACTACGAGGACAAGCTGAAGAAGGTTACTCAGGACGCCGAAATAAAGCTGGCAGTTGTCCAAGTTGAGCATGAACAGGCCATGGCCTCCTTCCGGGAAGGAATCAAAAATTCGGTTGTTGTCTCCCTGCTACAAGCTCGTATTAAGATGGCTTATGAGGCCAAGGAGACAGGTCTCGAGTGCCCATCTTGGCCGGTTGATTCCTGGGTGGCAGAGCTGAAGGAACTTGGAGGCCATCCTGTGCCATATCCTGCTAAATCTGGGGCTGGTGAAACTTTCAAGGCAGCAGAGGTGGCGGACAAGGCTGGAGAGAAGAAAGATGCTGGAGAGGATGCTGCTCAGGACGCTGAAGCTGAGAAGACGGAGAAGGCTAGTGAAGATGCCGCTGTGTGAGGGCATTCAAGTGGGCGATGATGGATATTGATGCCTAGGCCGGAGCCCACTTTTTTTAAATTTGAATGTTGGTCTGTACTCCCTAAAACAATTTACTTTTCCTGCATTTTACTTTTCCTGCACTTGAACAATTTATATTTCCTGCATGCTTTTGAACAATACGACAGTTGGAGGTGGATGGGTCTCGGTTTGAGATGAAACCTTTAACTGTTAAGTAAATATGACTAGAAACTAATTGTGCTTTTGGTGGATGGATCTCAGTTTGAGATGAAACCAAAAGCACAAACTCTTGCTATGTTAATAATATAACTTTCTTTTAGCTTTATCTTTGTTGTTATATTCTTATTGCATGTGTTTCATTCTGAAAATATATTTCTTTATATATCCTAAAGAAACATTTTGGGAACATATCCTGAAAGTATCCTGAGAGATATCCTGGTCAGGATATGTTAGGGGTGGATTTTTAATGACCCGTGATCCTTAATTGTTATCCTAATAAGTGATCCTGTTTCTGTGACAGATAGTGATCCTCAGAAGAGCTTTAGGATCAGGATCATGGATCACCTTCAGGATCCTCATACTAACAATTGTTCATATATGTTTCGTATTGTTTTGCAGGAGAAACGATCTTGACTTGGTCTTGGAAACGGTACTAAGGAATATTCCACTGGTATTTCGCACATGTTTGACCAAAAATGGACGTTGTGGAGAACGTGGGAATATGGCACGAAAGTCGGACAGTTAGTTATTGTAGTTAACTTCTATTTTAAAAGGGGTAACGAGCTAGAGTTAGAACACTTAGTCATTTTCAGCTACACACACTCTCATACATTCGCATACTTGAAGCTCTCAACGAACATTCATTTGTTTTCACTCACTTTTATACATTTCACGATAGTGATCCTTGTACCTAGCTCGTTACCATCCGAAGTTGTAAACATTTACTGATTTATTTGAGCTTGGTGATCGGTAGTTTCCATCACCCGGGGTTTTTTGTGCCGGAGATCAACTCTTGATCAAGGGCTTTTTCCCCGTACAAATCCTTGTGTCATTTGTGCAATTTACATTGAAGTGATCCTTGTCATTGTTCTACGATATTAGCATCATACCCCATAACAGAGAGTTTGGTTGCAATATCCTCATCAGATTTTTTGACCAAAACAGTTTGGCGCCCACCGTGGGGCAATTGGTGCTTCGTCCTTAGAAAAATTCGCATTTCTGTGCTAATTTCAATTCACTACAACCAAGCAAATGGCTTCCTCAGCGAAGAATGCTTCAAATTTGATGCCCTCATTCACTTCTTCACAAGGCGTTCCTCCTTTGCCTCCACCACCTTCTGGATCACATAAGAATGCTGAGAATGCTGCGAAGAAACCAACTCCCATTTTCTCAAAACCTCCAACTTCTTCTGCTTCTTACACTCCCACTACTAGTGACATGTTTACTTTGATTTTGCAGATGAAGGATCAGATACGGCAACAGGACAAGACCAATGAAAGGATCCTCAAGGAAATCGGAGATCTCAAGAAACAAAAGAAAATGGCAGAGGATCATTCCCCACTGGTGCCAAAATCTTTGAATTTTGATACTCCGATGATTACCTCCCAGCCATCAGTGGTTCCAGATGTACAATATGTGGGTGGACCAAAAGGAGTGCACTACGGAACAACAACAGTGACCCAGGCATCAGGTTCATATTTCCAGCCAGCGGGATCCTATCCTCAGCATATGGGATCCCTCACGAATTCAGGAGGATATTCAGGAGTGCAGCAGGTTCAAGGATCCTCCTTTGTTCCAGGATCATCCCAGGTTCAAGGATCCTCCTTTGTTCCAGGATCATCCCAGGTTCAAGGATCCTCCTTTGTTCCAGGATCATCCTAGGTTCAAGGATCCTCCTTTGTTCCAGGATCATCCTAGGATCAAGGATCCTCCTTTGTTCCAGGATCGTCCCAGTTTCAAGGATCCTTCCAGATGCCAGGATCCTCTAGGAGTTTGCAGACAGGAAGTTCAGATGTCCATCAGGGAGATTTTATTCCAATGCAGACCAATGCTTCTACTGGTCCCTGGATCATTCCAGAGCCCCAACAATATGGATTAACATCCAATCTTCCAAATCTGAATCCAACGGGAGGTAACACTTTTAATAATTCCTATACTACTAACCATGGTCTTATGCAGGATCCAGGTATCAATCAGGCCATGGCCAGAGAATTGCAAAAGCTAAAGGATATGATATCAAGTGTTCCAGGAGTGGTCAAACCTATCCCAGAGATTGCAGATGAGAGCCACAAGATATCTCGTTTTGCACCACCAATCTGTGATGCTGAGATACCCAAAAGGTTCCATGTGCCAACAATGAAGCTATATGATGGTTCGACGGATCCTGAAGAACACATAGCACAATATAGGGAGAGGATGGAGATCAATCCAATCCCAGAAAGGTTAAAGGAAGCATGCCTGTGCAAAGGATTCGGATCCACTCTTACTGGATCGGCTCTCAAATGGCTGCTAAGTCTTCCCCCCTATTCTATTACCTCATTTGCTAATCTAGTTAACTTGTTTAATAATCAGTTTTCTTGTAGTAGAAAATTTGAACGATTAACTAGTGATCTATATAGGATAACCCAGGGTCATAATGAATCGTTAAGGGATTACATTACCAAATTTAGTAAAGAATCCTTAGACATTCCCAACTTAGATATAGCCACGGCTGTTGAAGCCTTTAAAATGGGATTGCTTAGGGATTCGTCATTCTATGATGATCTTGTTATGACACCATGCAGGAATTTAGATGAGGTAAGAACCCGAGCACTTAGATTCATTCGGCTAGAGGACGATAAGAGGATCCAGGAGAGGTTAGAAGGATCCTCAAAGCAGGATAAGCAAGGATCCTCATTCAGGAACAACAAGTTCAGATCCTACAACAAATCTGATAACCAGAACGTGCATTCTGTTGATCAAGAAGAGGATGATGAGGATTATCCTCCAATTTCTGAATATTGTTTTTGTGTTGATAACAATGAACTAATCCTTGCGATGCAGAACCTAGGTGATAAAGCTAGATGGCCGAGAAAGAATGATAGGCCAGCTGCAACTAAGGATAAATCTAAGTGGTGTGCATACCATGAAGATTTCGGGCATCTCACAGAAGAATGCATTGCACTAAGAAAGGAAATTGGATACTTGTTGAGCAAGGGGCATCTAAAAGAATTGTTGGGAAGAAAAAAGTCAAGGACTCAGGATCCTGAAAGGATCCCTGAGAAGGCTCCAGCCCCTCCAGCAGATGCACAAGTAATAAACTTTATTTCTGGAGGATCAGACATTTGTGGTACATCCTTCTCAGCAGCTAAAAGGCATGCAAAGGAAACTAAAATGGATAACGGAGAAAGACCTGTTCGAACATCAAGTGTCTCCAAAGGAAAAGTCATAACCTTTGATGAGGATGATCGTGTTGATATCCAGGATCCTCATCACGATGGTTTAGTCATTACTCTTTTCATTTCTAACCATTTTGTCCGCAGGATCCTTATAGACGGAGGAAGTTCAGTGAACATTATCCAGCTTGATGTTCTAAAGAAGATGGGTATCCCTGAGTCAGATATCATTCCAAGATCCTCCGTGCTCGTGGGATTTAGTGGCGAAACTAAGAATACCCTGGGGGACATTAAACTCCCAATATACATCGAAGGCCTACACTCTTATAAAAAATTTTGTGTTATTGACTGTTTATCTTGTTGTAATGTTATCCTTGGCAGGCCTTGGATACACGATATGAAAGCAGTCCCATCTACCTACCATCAATGTGTGAAGCTCCCTAGTCCTTGGGGAATAGTGAAGATTGATAGTGATCAGCAGGAGGCTAAGAATTGCTACACTTCATCGATGAAACCAGCCTCGAAGTCAAGGGAACAATAGCAATCAAGGTATCCTCCAAGGGATGTCTTGGAGGCAAGAGAGCAGGATGTGGTAGAAATCCTCATGGATCCTGATGATCCTGAATCCAAAATCTATATCGGATCAGGGGTCCTTGGTGAAATGAAAGAAGACCTCGTATCCTTCCTCAAAAGGAGAAAGACTACCTTCGCATGGAAACACGAAGACATGACTGGTATATCCAAAGATGTAATCACTCACAGACTCGGCATTGACAGGTCCTTCAAACCAATCTATCAAAGGAGAAGAAAGTTTGCACCGGAAAGGAATGCCATTATCCAGGAAGAGGTAGAGAAATTGCTCCGGGCATGTATGATTAGAGAGGTCAAGTATCCAAGATGGTTGGCCAATGTGGTTGTTGTTCAAAAGAAAAACGGAAAGTGGAGGGTATGTGTCGATTTTACCGATTTAAATAAGGCATGTCCCAAGGATCCATTCCCATTACCCCACATTGACTCCATGGTGGATGCAACCGCGGGTCATGAACTGTTAACTTTTATGGATGCTTCATCTGGATTCCAACAAATCCAAATGGAACCATCCGACCAAGAGGATACAGCCTTCATGACTCCAACTGGTATATACTGCTATATTGCTATGCCGTTTGGACTAAGAAATGCAGGTGCAACATATCAAAGGCTGGTGAATATGATGTTCAAGGACCAGATTGGACAAACTATGGAGGTTTACATAGATGATATGGTGGTAAAATCCTTAAAAGCTGAGGATCACCTAAGGGACTTGGAGGAAGCATTCGATATCCTTGACAAATATAACATGAAACTTAATCCTTCAAAATGTCACTTTGGTGTTAAAGCAGGTAAATTCTTAGGATATATGGTGACGAAGAGAGGCATTGAAGCTAGCCCGGAACAAATCAAAGCAATAGTGAACATCAAATCTCCAGCCAATGCTAAGGATGTTCAAAGGCTAACAGGCAGGATAGCAGCTTTGAACAGATTTATATCGAAATCCTCAGAGAAGTGCAAAGAATTCTATGATATCCTAAGGAAGAACAAGAAATTTGAGTGGACTAATAAGCATGAAAATGCTTTAAAAGCCCTCAAAGACTACCTATCCTCAGCCCCGGCCTTAATGAAACCAGAAAAAGGCGATGTGCTATCCTTGTATCTAGCAGTATCCTCAAAGGCAGTAAGTGCGGTCCTTGTTAAGGATCATGAAGGTACACAACATCCTGTCTATTATGTAAGTAAAAGTTTACTTGATGCCGAATCCAGGTATTCACACCTTGAAAAGCTTATTCTTGCATTAATTATGGCATCTACTAAGTTAAGACATTATTTTGAAACTCATGTTATCATTGTTAAAACTAATTTTCCAATTAAGAATGTCCTCAGGAAACCAGAGATGTCAGGAAGGATGGCTAAGTGGGCAGTGAAGCTAAGTGCATATGATATAAGATATGAGCCTAGGACAACCATCAAATCCCAAGCATTAGCTGACTTTGTGGCTGATTTCAGTAGTGATTTACAAGAAGAAGCTGAGTTAGAAGTCCAGCAGCTAGAAGAGACCAAGGATCCTTGGATACTCTATACTGATGGATCCTCAAATATCAAAGGCACAGGGCTCGGAATACTACTAAAATCGCCACAGGGGGACATAATACCCCACTCTATAGCCTGTGAGTTCCAAACCACTAACAATGAGGCTGAATATGAAGCCTTAATTGCTGGTTTGCAAATTGCAAAGCATATGGGGGTCAGGTATCTTGAGGTACATGTAGATTCATTGTTAATTACAAACCACTTTAATGGATCCTATGCTGTTAAAGGTGAAAAGCTAACCAAATATTTAGAGATAGTCAAAAGCTTGGCACTCTCTTTTGTTTCCTTTAGTTTGACGCAGGTACCAAGGGAAGAAAATACAGAAGCTGATGCATTGGCTAACTTAGGATCATCCTTGAAGATTCCGGAGGATATCAAAATCCCTATTATCCATATCCTGGCCCCGGCTATCGAGGATCATGCGGCTATGGAGATAGGAAATGACTCTGCAATTATCCCTAGTGAGGATACTCGATCCCATCCAGGATCAGGATCATGGATCTCACCAATCATGAGATACTTACAACATGGAGAGATTCCTACAGGAGAAAACCCTAGGGCTTTCAAATCTAAGGTATCTCAATTCACAATTTTAAATAGTGTGTTATATAGACGATCTCTTGCAGGACCATACCTGAGATGCATTGAGGATCCTGAAATCCAAGAAGTTCTAAAAGACTTCCATGAAGGAGATTGTGGAAACCACACTGGGGGCAGGGCATTATTCTCAAGGATCCTGAGGACAGGATACTACTGGCCAACCATGAAGAGAGATGCTGTGGAGTATGCTAAGAAATGTGATCCTTGTCAGAGGCACAGCAATATCCTTCATCAACCAGCTGAATTATTCATCCCATATCCTCCTCTTGGCCATTTATGAGATGGGGTATGGATATAGTTGGTAAGCTCCCTAAGGCACCTGGTGGAAAAGTATTCATACTTACTATGACTGATTACTTCTCCAAGTGGATAGAGGCTGAAGCTTTTGCCCAAGTCAGAGAAAAGGAAGTTATATCCTTCATTAAAAGAAATATTATAACTAGATTTGGAATTCCTTCTGAGATTATATGTGATAATGGTTCCCAATTTATTGGGGGCAGAACCACTAACTTTTGTGACAGCTGGGGGATTAAGATGATAACATCAACACCAGTCCACCCACAAGCTAATGGTCAGGCAGAATCATCCAACAAGATCATCATCAACAATTTGAAGAAGAAGCTTGGGTCCAAGAAAGGGAAATGGGCAGAAGAACTACCCTATGTGCTTTGGGCTGATAGGACAACCCCTAAGAATGCTACTGGTCAAACGCCATTCTCTTTGGTATTTGGGGCAGAAGCGGTGATCCCAACAGAAATGGTAGTTCCAACTGCAAGAACAAGTACCCGTGATCCTGTGGAAAATGATGAGAACTTGGCTCAAGACCTGGATACTATTGAAGAAATCAGGGATATGGCTAGGATAAGGATGGCCAGTTATCAGCAAAGAATGGCTGGTGCTTACAACAAAAATGTCAGGATCAGGAGGTTTCAAGTTGGAGATATGGTATTAAGGAAAGCATTTCAGAATACCACCAATCCTGCTGATGGAAAATTGGCTCCAAAATGGGAAGGCCCTTATTTGATTGAAGCTGAAGCAGGAAAGGGGGCATATAGATTGCTAACCATGGAAGGTGATTTGCTACCAAGAGCTTGGAATGCTGTCCACTTGAAGAAATACTTCATGTGAGCAGGATCCTCATGGCACAGATGATCCTGACGATAGGGGTATCTTTAAAGGATCCTTAAAGTATCGATGATCCTTATTTGGGTAATATCCTAAACTTGAACTATTTCATTTCTTTATTTTCTCATATAAGGATAAGGATCATGTGTCCTTTGTCCATCTCTCACGTAAGTTTAAGTTTTGAAAGTTCAGGTATCCTTAGCAAAGTATTGGTTATCTGTAGAAGCAATCCGTCCTTTGGGTTTAACGCCAGTTATTTGGGCTTGACCCCAGTTCCGCCTGTAGCGCATGATGATCCTGGTATAGTTCAAGGCATTGGGACCAGTACTCGCTTTAGGGGCTGATAATTCCATTGTACTGGCTATACCTAGGATCCTACGTATAATGGTAGACGTACCATACATCCGTTCATAAGGTTTCTAACATTTTCACGTTAGCTAAGGTTTTGGCATTCTCATGTCACTAAGTTTGGATAGTCGCCAGTTAGGGCCATACTCCAGTTTACATACGATCCTTGGGCTTGTCCCCAGTTATCCTTGGGCTTGTCCCCAGTTATCCTTGGGCTTGTCCCCAGTTGCTAACTCTTTTCTTATGTTGGTTTAGTCCCAAGTATGCTCTATTTCAGGTTATTGAAGATAGGCAACTAGGGATCCATGATCCTTACTTCATTCTAAGGTTTATCTTATAGTTATCCTTATTATGGTTAGGATCCTAACTTGGATCCTCTGGTATGATCCTTAACTGTTATTAATTATATTCATTATTTATTTGAATAACCCTTAAGAAATTTTTTGACAACTAGACTTGTGATCCTTAAAACATATTGCTTTTTGGGATTCTTTGACTATAGGATATCTGATCATGGATCATATCCTAAATATTTTCAATCTGACTTATTCAAAATCATTTATTCAATGAATATGCATTAAAACAAAGGAAAATCAAAGAGACACAAGGATAACAACACAAGATAAGCGACAAAAGGTTAAGATTTTATTTATTAACAAAGTAGTAACCCTTAAAAGGTTGTCAAAATTACCTACCCCGAGCATCTACCAGCAAAACGTGGCCCGTCCGCTGGGGTAGGTAAAGGGTGTCCATGATAATAAGTTCAAAAGCAGTGCAGGAATATGAAGGCAGCAGGATCACAATGGCTTCATCCCCAAAACAGAGGATCCCTCCACCATATGCAATCCTGCCTATTGTCCAAAGGATCATACATGATCCTTAATCCTAAAAACTACTGTTTAAAGTTATTACAGACCAACATTGTTCACCATAAAAACACCATCAAATAAAAACCATAAACCATAAAAAATGGGCTCCGGCCATGTCTAGAAATATCCATCATCGCCCATTGCTGCAGCCTATACCTTCGCTGCATCATCACCACCACCTCCAGCTGCGGTATCCTTCATCAGACCCTTTCCACTGCCACTTGCCTCAATCGCCAAGACCTCAGTAGTATCCTCCTCATCATCTTCAAGATCGGCCAACCTTGCTTTCCAGCCCTCAACATCCCAGCTGCTTTTATCAAAGTTAGGATCTTGAGCTTCCTGGGCCATCTTCAATTTTGTCTGATACATTGTGATGGCAGCAGAGACCTTAGCATTTTCTATGAGATCATGCTTCTCATAGTCAAGGTCAATCAGGAGTTTAGCCGTCTTAGTCTTGGCATCTTGGAGTTCTTTCTGAAGGTCAGCAATGGCAAGGTCTTTAAGCACGGCAGCCTGTTGGAGGTCAGCGATCTTCTTGTCCTGCTCCTCGACATTCCCCACGTAATCTTCAATTTCAGCAAATTTCTGCAAAAGAAAAGGACAAAGCAGTTCAAGATCAGGTGATCCTCATATGAGTAGGATACCTAGGCAGAATTGGTGATCCTTACATCATTGAAGTACTCAAGGAACTGGTGGCGGATTAGTGCTAGGCCTTGAGGATCCTCAGTGTCAGAAGTTTTTCTCTTCTTACCGCCCTTTCCCTTAGTGGGTGCTTTGGGAATGGAGATGCTAGGACTAGCAGTGGATCTCTTCTTCCTGGGTTGAACAACATCAAGGTCAGCCGTGTTGAACTGGGATACAGGCTTGGCAGATTTTCCAGCACCTACACAACCAAATCAAGATAAGTATCTTCACTATATTTATGTATCACTATTTATTTAAATTTTTAAACAAAGATACTTACTTGACATCGTGACAGAGCCTGAGGATACCTCCTGAGAGTCTTGGGTTGTTGTCTTGAATGTCCTTATTTCAGGATCGAGCTTCCAGAAAGCAGCAAGCCTATCTTTAGTTGCAGGTGTTGTGATGATGTGGGAGACAGAGATAGCTGCATAACATAAGACAAAAGAGGGGTTAGTGATCCTTATGCAAAAACAAGACTATCTGGTGATCCTTCTCAGGATCCTCTGGCCTACCATGGGTGGACCATGTTCGTGGTAGATCTTTTCCATTTGGAATCGTGTCTCTCCTGACAAAGAAGAAGCGACGTTTCCAATTTATGTCATTCTTGGTGACTTTCAGAAGGGGGTGTTCTCCGCCGGATTTTCGTTTGAACAAATAACGATGAGAACCAAAGGTAGTAAGATCATACAATTGTGTCAGCTCTGACATGCCTAAATCAATGCCCTCCTGTTCGATGATCCTCTCCAGGGTGTGCAAAACCCTCCAAACCATCGGCATGGCTTGGATGTAAGAGATGCCGGTAAGGGAAAAGAAGGATTGTGTGAATTCTGGGAAAGGCTAGGTGTATCCTATGGTAAATGGAGTAGCTGGAAAAGCAACCCATGTTTCTGAAACATAGTCGCTCAGAATGGTAGGATCAAAGGGTTTGAAAAAAGCACTCGCCGGAAAGCAATGACGAATCTTGTCTATCTGAGCATCATTAAAGCAGCACCTCTCATTTACGGAGTCTTTGATGATCTTTTGGCTCTTCAGGGGACTATCCTTCTGGTGATCCCTTGGGTTTGCTTCTAGTTTGCACCCTTTAGTTCTAGTACGATAACGTGATGGTACGATTATATTTAATTATGAATAAAATTTTAGGCCAAGATCTCGAATGTATTCGTATTGTATTATGCACTCTGAATGGGTACAAAGGAAATGTAAGAGTAAGAATGAGCAAGGTTTCGGGGACGAAACCTCTTCTAAGGAGGGTAGACTTGTAACACCCCAAAACCCGAATGTTAAATTTTGAGCATGTTTTGTTTTACACGATGTGACATGGTAACTAAGTTAGTTAACTTAGTTATAGTTACAAGTTAAATATTAGGAATGAAATATTTTTGGCTAACAATTAACCAATTTCAAGGGTTAAAAGAGGGTAAATGGAAAGAGTTTTATTTAAAAGAATGAAGTTGTGGCAAGTATGGGAATATGGTGAATCTTGAGGGACTTAGGGTGCCAAAATGGAAACTAAAATTTATTAAACAAAATATCACACACACACAAGGTGTGTGTGTGCGTGAATTCGGTCAGGGAAAGGGCAGAAGGATGAACCCTAGCTCTCAAGACCATCAACACAAATTCAGCCCAATCAAAGCTAAAATTGAATGGAAAATCATGCATGAATGAAGAATTAGCATCACTCAACATTAACAAACATGTGGTAAGTTGTAGATTGTTATTTGGTGAACTTTTAAGAAATGGGTTATGAGCAAATCCGTGAAATTGTATGAAATTAAGCATGAATGGGTGTTAGAATCATTAAATAGAACATGTATTATGCAAGATTTTGAGTAATTGGATGTTTTGGGGTGAAACCCACTTGTAGTAGTAGAGATGATGATATGAATGATTATACATGTTCAATACTTGTGTGATGTTGATACTTGATGTTGTATGTAATGAGTAATTGTTAGATAATGGTATAAAAGTTATATGATTCTAGTTGAAATTGATGTTCTTGATGATATTGATATGGATTGGTCATGTTATGCAAATGATACTTGTACACTATGCTCAATTAATGGTACGCTCACAAAGTGTTTGATAAAATGCCTACATGAAACTTGAATTGATTCAAGTTGTGTTAAAAAGTTAGTAAATTCGTCACTTTGACAGCCCTAGATAGTCATCTTGTAAAGGCCGTATCTCATTCGTTATTAGGAGTTAGACAACGAGCCTTATATCGTTGGAAAGCTTGTTTCGCATGTTACAATTCTTATTTGGTCACAAGATGCTGGTTATGAGATTTAGTGGGTCAAAACAGCATGAAAAGTTAGTAAATTCGTCATTTTGACAGCCCTAGATAGTCATCTTGTAAAGGCCGTATCTCATTCGTTATTAGGAGTTAGACAACGAGCCTTATATCGTTGGAAAGCTTGTTCCGCATATTACAATTCTTATTTGAAAGTCGAAGTCGGAATATGTGATTAAAAAGGGGGAAAGTGACCCCGAACAGCTGCTGCGTGGAAAATGCAGCAATGAAAATAATGTGTTTTATGAACTTAAAACATATGATTTTCTAGTCACCAATTTACTAAACACTAAATATTGCTTCGGGTGAATGTTACAGTTGTTAAGGTGTGTTTAAAGCGTTACTATGTGTAAAATTGGCGTTAATATATAGCATGGTTAGCCTTTCGGATATGATTGTAATAGTAGAGAAGTCAGGCGTATTGTAGTAGATGATCTATGTGTCGTGTATGATGATAATTGAGTTGCTTGAATAAGGAACAAGGTGACTTTTAGTCTATATGCCTTATGTATGTGGTATTTGGTTAATAAAAGGTCAAGTAATGTATGAATGGAAAGAAACGAATGTAGTATGAATGAGCATGTGTGCTAACCATAATGTAATTGTGATGACATGAAAGGATAGGAATCACATTAGCAAGGACTCGAAAACGGAAGGTTAACGGGTCAAGCGGAGGCGAGGAAACAAGCATGAACACTAACACTCGAGGTAAGTGACTTTCGATTCACTTCTTAGTATACATATAGAGTTTTCTTGTTTGTGGATGAATGGAGATGATTGATGTATATATGTAGGTATCGGTATATGTATGTACACAAGTAGTTATGTATAAACATGAGCATTATGTATTTGAGTGTGAAGGTACATACGTGTGTAGGTATGAACGTATATATATATGTGGATGCAGGTATGTATGTATGTATGTACTTATGAATGTGGGCATGTATGTATGTATGAATGTATGTATGTATGTAAGTAGGTATGTGTGTACGTAGTTATGTATGTAGGTATGTAAGTACGTATGCGAAGATGTAATCTTGTATGTATGTAAGTAGATGCGTGGGTATGCAAGTAAAGATATGTATGTATGCACGTGGATATATATATATGATTTGTATACATGGTTTTAATGCATTTAAGTATTGACGTCTTTAACAGTGTGCTTCGAGAATGAAATGTAATGCAGGAAGACATAATAATGGATGTATGTACATAGATGTGTATTTATGTGTATGCGAAGATACGTATGTGTATATGAACGTATGTAGAGATGTAGTAATGTATGAGCGTATGTAGATATGTATTTGGTATATATGAAGGTACGTATGAGAATATGCAGGTATGTAGAGATATAGGAAGGTATGTAAGTGTGTAGATATATATGTATACATGTAAGAATGTACATGTGCATGATTTAGATACGTCGAGGAATACGTTATTAATAGTGTGCCTTGAGAATGAAAGGTAATGCAGGTACATTATTGGAACTTCGCCAGAATATGGATATGCGGATGAAATGCCAAAAGTTAGAAAGATAACGCAATGGAAGGAGTACGAGATTTGAATCTTGTTTATGTCTTGTGTACTAATGTGATGAATGTATGTGGTGAGTGCAGGTTGTACGAGTCACGGGCGGTTATCACGAGGAATAGAGATCGAAGACCGAGTCACAAGATAGATTGTACGGGAATAATTGAGTATGTACTATTAGTAAATAGGACTTATGCTTTATTTTTGTAAAAGATACATATTAAAATGAACTTTCAAGTAAGTCAATACGTTTGTGATGAAAGAAATTTTATGGCACGAATTTCCGCTGCGACTTTTGTCAAATACGAATTAGGGTCTTACAAGTTGGTATCAGAGCCCTGGTTTGAGAGAATCAAGTGTAAGAAGGTAAGTGCTTGAACTCAAACCTGTGTGCTCTTGTGATAAGAAACCCGTACAATCCAAGACTCGGTCAAGATCCAAAGGTAAAAGAGGATGTAAGTATGTACTTATGAATACGTATAAAGAAACTGACGGTTTTGTATATGCAAGGTAAGTATAAGTGTTTGAAGAGGATGATCCGCGAATGCGGTCAAGTACCGACACCAAGGCATGAAATAAGACAAAGTTGAACCCAGGTACGTAAATTCAATATGTGGGTATATGAAATGGTAAAATGCATTAAGGGAAAAAAAAAAAAGCTAAATGAAGGACTATGATGGTATAGTAAACATGTTTTGAAAATGATACACGTGCCAAAACCTAATTCTTCGGACATAAGGTGACAATTACACGAAGACACGAAACTAGTATGTGGATTGTGTACCTGGCCAGTACACGTGAAGCATATGACGTTCGTGAGACTGTGATAATTGATACAGGTATGTCCGTTAGAATTAAGTAGTAGGTGGACGTGAGAGTGAAGGGAAATGTAAGACTCCCAGGAATGAAAGTATGAATGCTATGTTAGAATCCGCGAGACGGATTCGAAACATGAAAGAAGTTAAAGTATGAATGCTATGTTGAATCCGCGAGGCGGATCCAAACAATGAAAGATATGAATGCAATGCTTGAATCCGCGAGATGGATTCAAGGGATGAAAAGCGTAAATGCAATGTTTGAATCCGCGAGACGGATTCAAAGAATGAAAGATATGAATGCAATGCTTGAATCCGCGAGACGGATTCAAGGGATGAAAAGCGTAAATGCAATGTTTGAATCCACGAGACGGATTCAAAATATAGAAGGTACGGAAGGTATGAATAATGTGTTCGAATCCTCGAAACAGATTTAAGATATAAAAGACGGAACTAGTCTACATAAGAAGAAGTCAATAGCTTTCCCATGTATACGTCAAACAAGTCATATAAGTAAATGTAAAGCAAATGAACAAAAGAATGATAGGAATGAAAATATTCGAATGTGTAAGTAATTACGGACCAGACAAGTAAATATTTCTTAAGTGATATGATTCAAATTATGCTTAAACTTTCATATATATATATATATATATATATATATAGGGCAAGGCTAGGTAGAAAACCCTATCTATATGAAAAACCTTAGAAAACCCAACCTCCCGACATTTTTTTTTTGAAAAAATTAACACATGTAATATACATGTTTTTAAGAGTTTTGGGCCAAAAAAATCAAAAAAGCGCCGAAGGGATCTTTAAAAAAAAAAAAAAAAAAATTTCAGCAGTTTCTGTCATTTTTGGCTAACACATGTTAGGCGACCGGACATGGCTGAAATTTGTTTATTTTTTAAAAAAAAATCCCTTCGGCGCTTTTTTGTTTTTTTTGGACCAAAACACTCTAAAACATGTATATTACATGTGTAATTTTTTTCAAAAAAAAAATATGTCGGGAGGTTGGGTAAAAATGGGTTCCCATTTGGGTTTCCAGAGTTTTCTAAGAATTTGAGGGTTTTTTGTCTATCCTTACCCTATATATATATATATGGATATAATTATACAAGTGCGTTGCATGCAATAATGGTCGGAAGGATAAATGGGTCATACGGGTCAGATGGCGATTGCCATCTGAACTCGTTAGTTAATGTTTTGATATGTTAAGTTTTGTACTCATAGGTGAGCTTGATGAATAGACACGCAATGTCACCAATCGGAAAGAAATGATCACCATAAGATAAGGATGACGAATCAATGGAATCTACTTCCGTCAGATATCATAGCGTGATAAACCTATCAAGATAAGCGGAAGAATTCTCATGAGCGGAAGCTCAATACACAGATGAATGAGATCAATCCTGGAATGGTTTGGATTTGTAATGAAGTGGTTGGTTTGCTTTCGCGGGTCGTGGCATTATGCCAAAATAGTAAGGTTAGTGAATTGTTTAATATGTGAATTTAAGTATAAAGTTATGAATTGAATAAGTACTTCCGCACGAACCAGTGGTAACGCAAGATGTGATATGATAAGGCAGGGTTGACTTTTAGAAGTAGGCTAAGAATGAGTTTTAAATCTGGCTTAAGTAGTAGACAGTGCATGTATGAGTAAGAAGGTAGAAGTAAAACTCCAGGTACATATGAAATTATTATAACTAATATTAACGGTGGATGTGGTAGCAAGTTCATATGAACTTCATTTTGCTTTTATGTAAATCATGGTAGTAAACCCTTGGGTTTGCTTCTAGTTTGCACCCTTTAGTTCTAGTACGATAACGTGATGGTACGATTATATTTAATTATGAATAAAATTTTAGGCCAAGATCTCGAATGTATTCGTATTGTATTATGCACTCTGAATGGGTACAAAGGAAATGTAAGAGTAAGAATGAGCAAGGTTTCGGGGACGAAACCTCTTCTAAGGAGGGTAGACTTGTAACACCCCAAAACCCGAATGTTAAATTTTGAGCATGTTTTGTTTTACACGATGTGACATGGTAACTAAGTTAGTTAACTTAGTTATAGTTACAAGTTAAATATTAGGAATGAAATATTTTTGGCTAACAATTAACCAATTTCAAGGGTTAAAAGAGGGTAAATGGAAAGAGTTTTATTTAAAAGAATGAAGTTGTGGCAAGTATGGGAATATGGTGAATCTTGAGGGACTTAGGGTGCCAAAATGGAAACTAAAATTTATTAAACAAAATATCACACACACACAAGGTGTGTGTGTGCGTGAATTCGGTCAGGGAAAGGGCAGAAGGATGAACCCTAGCTCTCAAGACCATCAACACAAATTCAGCCCAATCAAAGCTAAAATTGAATGGAAAATCATGCATGAATGAAGAATTAGCATCACTCAACATTAACAAACATGTGGTAAGTTGTAGATTGTTATTTGGTGAACTTTTAAGAAATGGGTTATGAGCAAATCCGTGAAATTGTATGAAATTAAGCATGAATGGGTGTTAGAATCATTAAATAGAACATGTATTATGCAAGATTTTGAGTAATTGGATGTTTTGGGGTGAAACCCACTTGTAGTAGTAGAGATGATGATATGAATGATTATACATGTTCAATACTTGTGTGATGTTGATACTTGATGTTGTATGTAATGAGTAATTGTTAGATAATGGTATAAAAGTTATATGATTCTAGTTGAAATTGATGTTCTTGATGATATTGATATGGATTGGTCATGTTATGCAAATGATACTTGTACACTATGCTCAATTAATGGTACGCTCACAAAGTGTTTGATAAAATGCCTACATGAAACTTGAATTGATTCAAGTTGTGTTAAAAAGTTAGTAAATTCGTCACTTTGACAGCCCTAGATAGTCATCTTGTAAAGGCCGTATCTCATTCGTTATTAGGAGTTAGACAACGAGCCTTATATCGTTGGAAAGCTTGTTTCGCATGTTACAATTCTTATTTGGTCACAAGATGCTGGTTATGAGATTTAGTGGGTCAAAACAGCATGAAAAGTTAGTAAATTCGTCATTTTGACAGCCCTAGATAGTCATCTTGTAAAGGCCGTATCTCATTCGTTATTAGGAGTTAGACAACGAGCCTTATATCGTTGGAAAGCTTGTTCCGCATATTACAATTCTTATTTGAAAGTCGAAGTCGGAATATGTGATTAAAAAGGGGGAAAGTGACCCCGAACAGCTGCTGCGTGGAAAATGCAGCAATGAAAATAATGTGTTTTATGAACTTAAAACATATGATTTTCTAGTCACCAATTTACTAAACACTAAATATTGCTTCGGGTGAATGTTACAGTTGTTAAGGTGTGTTTAAAGCGTTACTATGTGTAAAATTGGCGTTAATATATAGCATGGTTAGCCTTTCGGATATGATTGTAATAGTAGAGAAGTCAGGCGTATTGTAGTAGATGATCTATGTGTCGTGTATGATGATAATTGAGTTGCTTGAATAAGGAACAAGGTGACTTTTAGTCTATATGCCTTATGTATGTGGTATTTGGTTAATAAAGGGTCAAGTAATGTATGAATGGAAAGAAACGAATGTAGTATGAATGAGCATGTGTGCTAACCATAATGTAATTGTGATGACATGAAAGGATAGGAATCACATTAGCAAGGACTCGAAAACGGAAGGTTAACGGGTCAAGCGGAGGCGAGGAAACAAGCATGAACACTAACACTCGAGGTAAGTGACTTTCGATTCACTTCTTAGTATACATATAGAGTTTTCTTGTTTGTGGATGAATGGAGATGATTGATGTATATATGTAGGTATCGGTATATGTATGTACACAAGTAGTTATGTATAAACATGAGCATTATGTATTTGAGTGTGAAGGTACATACGTGTGTAGGTATGAACGTATATATATATGAGGATGCAAGTATGTATGTATGTATGTATGTATGTGAGTAGGTGGGTATGTATGTACTTATGAATGTGGGCATGTATGTATGTATGAATGTATGTATGTATGTAAGTAGGTATGTGTGTACGTAGTTATGTATGTAGGTATGTAAGTACGTATGCGAAGATGTAATCTTGTATGTATGTAAGTAGATGCGTGGGTATGCAAGTAAAGATATGTATGTATGCACGTGGATATATATATATGATTTGTATACATGGTTTTAATGCATTTAAGTATTGACGTCTTTAACAGTGTGCTTCGAGAATGAAATGTAATGCAGGAAGACATAATAATGGATGTATGTACATAGATGTGTATTTATGTGTATGCGAAGATACGTATGTGTATATGAACGTATGTAGAGATGTAGTAATGTATGAGCGTATGTAGATATGTATTTGGTATATATGAAGGTACGTATGAGAATATGCAGGTATGTAGAGATATAGGAAGGTATGTAAGTGTGTAGATATATATGTATACATGTAAGAATGTACATGTGCATGATTTAGATACGTCGAGGAATACGTTATTAATAGTGTGCCTTGAGAATGAAAGGTAATGCAGGTACATTATTGGAACTTCGCCAGAATATGGATATGCGGATGAAATGCCAAAAGTTAGAAAGATAACGCAATGGAAGGAGTACGAGATTTGAATCTTGTTTATGTCTTGTGTACTAATGTGATGAATGTATGTGGTGAGTGCAGGTTGTACGAGTCACGGGCGGTTATCACGAGGAATAGAGATCGAAGACCGAGTCACAAGATAGATTGTACGGGAATAATTGAGTATGTACTATTAGTAAATAGGACTTATGCTTTATTTTTGTAAAAGATACATATTAAAATGAACTTTCAAGTAAGTCAATACGTTTGTGATGAAAGAAATTTTATGGCACGAATTTCCGCTGCGACTTTTGTCAAATACGAATTAGGGTCTTACAAGATTGGATCTTGCTGTAGGTATCACCATTTCTGTCGGGATCACCGCTTCTGCTCCAAATACTAAGGAAAATGGAGTTTGGCCAGTTGCACTCTTCACTGTTGTTCTATCAGCCCATAAAACAAAGGGTAATTCTTCTGCTCATCTTCCTTTTTTAGCTCCTAGTCTCTTCTTCAAATTATTGACAATTATCTTGTTTGATGATTCTGCTTGTCCATTTGCTTGAGGATGTATTGGAGTAGATGTGATCATTTTGATTCCCCATTTCATGCAAAAATCAGTAGTCCTCTTGCTTATAAACTGAGAGCCATTGTCACAAATTATCTCGGCTGGTACCCCAAACCTGGTCAGGATATTCCTTTTGATGAAAGATACAACTTCTTGGTCTCTGACTTGAACAAATGCCTCAGCTTCAACCCATTTAGAGAAATAATCCGTCATTGCCAGCATAAAGACCTTTCCTCCTGGAGCTTTGGGCAATTTTCCTACTATGTTCATCCCCCACTTCATGAATGGCCAAGGGGAAGCAATAGAATATAGTGGTTCAGCAGGTTGATGTAATATGTTACTGTGCCTTTGACATGCATCACATCTTCGAGCATATTCTGCAGCATCTTTCCTCATCGTCGGCCAATAATATCCTGTTCTTAACACCTTTGAGAATAATGATCTGCCCCCAGTATGGTTACCACAGTCCCCTTCATGTATATCCTGAAGCACTTCTTTAGTTTCGGGATCCTCTAAGCACCTCAGGTACGGTCCTGCAATAGATTTCTTATACAAAACATCATTTATAATAGTGAATCGTGATACCTTCATTCTAAAGGCCTTAGGATTCTCATCCTTTGGGATGTGTCCTTCCTTGAGATATCTCATGATTGGAGCTGTCCAAGACTTAGGATCCTCCTCAGGATACTCATCATCAGGATCCTGAATATTTACTACTTCTTTATCCTGAGATTTGAAAAGATCCGTTGCGGGATACAGGACATGTAGTATTGGTATTTGGGTTCCTTCCGGTATCCTAACTGATGATCCCAGATTTGCCAAGGCATCTGCTTCAGCATTATCTTCCCTTGGTACCTTTAACTTCGTGATCCTTTACAAGAACAACACTTACTGTATTCCCTGATACTGCAAGATACAGGTGTTATGGGAGAAATTCTGAGCCTATATCCTGAGAAATATCTTGGGTTATATCTTGGTTATATGATATCTGTTCACATCCGGGATGCTGATTCAGGATATTGGTAACACCCTGAATGGTATCCTCAGGATCACTAACGGATTATGTGCAGGTACGTGGGTTAGAAGCTGGCAACGTTCACAAGGACTCATTCCGCGGAAGACTCGGTCTACAACGTTAGCAATGGAATATTCGGAGCATCCTATATTTATAGGAATTTTCGTTTGTAATTCGTTACTATAAATAGGTGGGTATATCAGATCGAATAGGACATCACAACTACACTCACTACACTCTCACACTTGTTCTCTCGCAATTTTTACTTTCATACAAAGCATTGTAACACTTAGCGATCTGGTCTATATCCTGCACTGTATCCTGACGTTTAAAGCAATAAGAAGAACAAGGCAGCTGCGATTGTCAGATGTCGAGGTTTTGTGCTGGCGATCTAGATTGATCAAGGGCTTTCCTCGTACATCTCGTGTCATTCCCTTTACTTTTTGCTCATAGTTTGATCATAGATACAGCTCAATATCCTGAGCCGTATCCTGAATATTGTTTTTCCAAATAACTTAACCAGCATATTTTCAACACACTTTTTAGCACACTACCTCACTTAACTAATTTGATCACTTAATTGCTTCGGTAATTTTTGACGAAAACAATTTGGCGCCCACCGTGGGGCAAGTGGTGCTACCTTTACTAAAAATCTTTGTGAAATCGTTAATCGGTTTTCTTTTTTCAAAACTTTTTGCCACATTGTTTACAATGGCCTCAAGATCAAACATGAGCTCCTCCACTGTATCTGCTACGACTTCTGCTACTACTGGTTCGGTGCTTCCACCACCTCCTCCAAGGATGCCAGCCTCTTCACAAGGAACTGAAAGTCATGTGGCTCGGGATATTATCCCTACTCGGAGTGTTCAGGGATCCGCTCCCGTTTTAGCCTCTAATGATGAAATTCTAACTTTATTTGGAAGTGTGCAGGAACAAATGAGGCAGCAACAGGAAACTAACCAAATGCTGTTAAGAGAAATACAACTCTTAAAAGCTAGCTCAAGCCGACCCGTTGAGGATATTGTTACTCCTTTACAACCCAGAACTTTGAACTTCAGTTCAGCTGTGTTTACTGAGGATAACAGGGGGAATATTGTGCCTAGTCATCCCTAGAATCATACTCCTGAAATACCCTCCTCGATCAGGATGTCAACTGTGAGGAGCTCAGGATATGTTTCAGGATATGGCCAGAATCCTCAGACTGGTAACGTATCAAATAATAATATTCATGCTACTAACAATAGTGGATCTTTGCAGGATGCAGGTATGACGTCAACATTTACTAGGGAGCTTCAGAAATTGAAGGACATGATATCCAGTGTACCTGGAGTGGTCCAGCCAATTCCCGAAGTGTCCCAAGACAGCCACATGATATCTCGTTTCGCATATCCTATCTGTGATGTTGAGATTCCGAAAAGATTTCAAACCCCCAACATGAAGCTCTATGATGGGACTACGGATCCTGAAGAGCATATTGCCCAGTATAGGGAAAGAATGGAGATTAATCCTATTCCTCCGGATCTCAAGGAAGCATGCTTATGCAAGGGCTTTGGTTCTACCTTAACAGGATCAGCTTTGAAATGGCTTTTGAATGTTCCTCCGCATTTGATTACATCTTTTGCTCACTTAGTGAATTTATTTAATAGTCAGTTTTCTTGTAGTCGGAGTTTTGAAAAACTAACAAGTGATCTCTACAGGATAACTCAGGGGCCTCAAGAATCCCTAAGGGATTATGTGAACAAGTTCAGCCGCGAATCCTTAGACATTCCGCATCTTGATGTTGCAACGGTTGTGCAAGCTTTCAAGATGGGGCTGCAAAAAGATTCTCAATTTTACCAAGACCTTGTAATGAACCCATGCAGGAACTTGGATGAAGCTCGAAACAGGGCCCTAAGATATATTCGATTGGAGGATGACAGAAAGATGCAAGAGAGAATCAACTCATCCAACACTTATGAGTCAACTAACAGGAAATCAGAATCCTCATTTAAGCCATATCGCTCTAAGCCATATGGTAGAAATGAAAATAAGAAAGTGAATGCTATCGAAGACGAGGATCCTGAAGAATATCCTGAATTATCCGAATATTGCTTTTCTGTTAACATTCCTGAATTGATGTATGCCATGCAGGGTTTAGGAGACAAGGCTAGGTGGCCTCGAAAGAATCAACAAAAAGCCGATTGGAAAGATAAGTCAAAATGGTGTGCTTTCCACGAAGATTTCGGACATGTAACTGAGGATTGCATTGCTCTAAGGAAAGAAATAAGCTATCTTCTAAGCAAGGGATATCTGAAAGACCTCTTAGGAAGAAAGAAGAATAAGGGTCAGGATACTGAGAAGGATCCTGAGCGAGCAGCGTCACCTCCCGCGGATGCCAAGATAATCAACTTTATTTCGGGAGGATCCGACATTTGTGGGACTTCGTATTCGGCGGCGAAGAGACATGCAAAAGAAGCTAAGGCCGAAGGGGGGGGGGGGACAAACCTGTCAGGACGACTACCCTCACAACTGACAAAGTGATCACATTTGATACTGATGACAGGGATACTGTCCAGGATCCTCATCATGATGCTCTGGTAATAACATTATATGTGGCTAACCATTTTGTACGCAGGATATTGGTTGATAATGGCAGCTCCGTCAATATAATCCAACTAGAGACTCTGAAGAGAATGAATGTATCTCCGATGGATATCACTTCGAAGTCCACCGTGCTTGATGGGTTCAGTGGAGAGGCTAGGAACACAGTGGGAGAGATAAAGTTACCAGTATATGTTGAAGGAGTCAACTCGATACAACGTTTCTGTGTGATGGATTCTCTATCCTGCTATAACATCATACTGGGGAGACCATGGATTCACGATATGAAGGCTGTGACATCAACATATCACCAATGCATCAAGATCCCTACCCCTTGGGGAGTTGTCAAGGTTGATAGTGATCAGCAGGAGGCGAAAGAATGCTACTCATCCTCGATGAAATCCTCAACCAAGCCTAGTACAGCATAGCAATTAAAGATGCGGGCCCAGGATATCATGGAGGATTCGGAGCAAGATGTGAAGAAAATTATCCTGGATCAGGATAATCCTGATATCTCGGTGCTCGTAGGAACCAATATCCCTTAGGATATTGAAGAGCAGTTAACTAACTTTTTGAAATGTAGGATGTCAACATTTGCATGGAAGCATGAGGATATGACAGGTATATCCAAAGACATTTGTGACAACTCGAATTTCCGACATTCTTTATTCGCATTTATTGTACGTTGACCGTCTAGATTATTGCTTACACGAATTATTTACCTGGTAATTGTGCACACTAAATTATAGTTAAGATGATAATCTTGATTTTTGAGTGATAAGGTGTAAGTACTTGACTGCATGATTAATTGTAAACTGTTTGAGACCTGAACAACTCGACGAAACACAATATGTGTTTCGCCATAACCACTCTCGACGAAACAGATTGTTTCGCCAACCATCCACTCGACGAAACAGGTCAGTTTCGCCGAGCCCAGTTTCGCCAAAGCCCAGTTCGGGCCCAGCTTGTTATTTTGGGTTTTAAACGTGTAACAGCCTCAGTTTTACATCTGCTCTCAAAACAATCGAAACCCTAGAACCCTCCTCTCCTTTGTGACGGCAGTAGGAGCTTCTCGAAGATATCCCTAGCGATCGATTGTATTTTCTCATATCTCGGTTAGTATGTGTTCGTTAATCAATTCATGTTTCTGTGATATCTCGATCCATGCTTGTGCTTATAGTTGATGTGTGTTACTGCTGTGATTATAAGAATATGTTGATGTTATAGATTTTGATATGTATGATGTAGTAGATAATAATCATTCTATACGAAACTTAATACAATCGAATGCTCGGTTCTGGATATGATCATTATGTTCTGATTCTGAATATAAGTTAGCATCTTGATTAGGGTTCAATGATATGATTGTTGGATGTTAAATTAATATGTTATACACAAAAACTAGGGTTTATGCTAGACAATGATTCTTGGCTGATTGAGTTATGATGATTCATTATGCACATTGACCTTCATATGATTTCTGATATTGATGACGGCTGCTAGCATGATTAGGGTTTTGTGTATATTCGTAACTGCTGCATCTGATGTCTGCGAAACTGACATCCGACGAAACAGAACTCTCGGCGAAACAGAAAGTGTTTCGCCAAGAGAAATCGACGAAATTGAATTCTGTTTCGCCAATTAAGACCACGACGAAACAGAACGTGTTTCGTCAAATGTGTATTTCGCCAGCTTATGTGTTTCGTCAATATCTGTGTTTCGCCAACGTGTGTGTTTCGCCGAATAGCTGATCTGTGCAGGAACTTGGGTTAATTCTGTTAAGCGTTAACTGGAATATTTAACTGCTGTTAAATGTAACCATCTGGTATATGATTGTGATTACGTGCTACATGTTTATACGTGAACAACTTGAACACAAACTGATTATGTATACGTGCATACTTTAGGACGTGATTGATTTACTTTGAGCACATACTTAGCATACCGAGCAAACCAAGGTGAGTTCACACAGCCAAGGCATGGGATTCTCGGGTTGGGAATCGGGTTGGATTATTAGAAATGGATAACTACCCGTACTTACGCTATCGCTAGACTATAGACCATCGTCCTCAGGATAGTCAGGACACTTACGTAAAACCTACGTAACCTAGTATCTACCATTGTCTTCCGGGTCGGGAGGACACTTACGTAAAACCTACGTAAACTAATACCTACTACTGTCTTCCGGGTCGGAAAGACACTTACGTAAAACCTACGTAAACCCCACACGTACCACTGTCCTCGGGGAAGGGCACTCACGTAAATCCTACGTGACCTTGTACGTATTCCTGTTCTCGGATTTAGAAGAACACATGGTTGCAAATAGTCTAGTAAGTACGAACATGGGAAGCCCCCATTTGTAAAGATAAACGTGGGAAACCCCCACCAGTAGTAAGTACGAACATGGGAAGCCCCCATTTGTAAAGATAAACGTGGGAAACCCCCACCAGTAGTACATACGACCATGGGAAACCCCCACTATTAGCACATACCTACATGGGAAGCCCCCCACTAAATGCATATATGATTTGTTATAACGAACTTACTTTCTGTGAACTCGCTCAACTAGTTGTTGACTCTCTGCTGCATGCCTTGCAGGACCTTAGGTACAATTGGAGCTTGCACAGGGAGGAGCAGGTCGTTGTGGGACATGGATCGATGATGCCATGTTAACTATCTAAACATTTGAATTTATGATTTACTTTGGGTTTACATACTTATGCTTCCGCTACACACTTGTTGATGTTTGGTTTTGAAAACACCTTTCGTATTGATGAATGACTTATATTATTTACTATTATGTTCAATATGATTGGTGGCTTGATCCTGGTCAGTCACGCCTCCAAGCGGTGATACTCCGCATGTGGATTTTGGGGGTGTGACAGATTGGTATCAGAGCCATTGGTTATAGAGAACTCGGTTTTAATAAAGGAAAAACGATTTTGTTAAAACCAGACTATAACCAGAACAGTGCTCAACGATCCACAACGACGCTTCGCTCCACGTGCAAGGCTCAACATCATAGGTACTACTATTCATGTTACCTTACCTACTTGCTAGAATTACATAGAACTTTGCTCGCGGTATGCCTAGATTACAGAACTTACTATACGTTATTGCTTGAGAATACTTGTGTGCTTACTCTCTTCGCACTATTCGCGAACCTCTCACCCACATGTTCTCCCTGATGTCAAGATCATGTGTGGACGCGCTAACCTAACTCAAGCCCAGTTGGCGGCTTCGATCACTGAACAAGTTACTGCAGCACTCGCAGCTGCCTAGGCAGGAGGTGTAACCTGCCATCACCACTTACTCTAGGATCTTTAGATCCTACTCTCGTAACCCAACACTTGTGCTTAATTTTGATTACTCTTACGCACACGACAAGTCAACACGCTCAGCCACCTGTATGCACATACAAGACTTTTATGGACTGTCATCCTACTACTTTCAGCGACACTAAAGGAGCAGTTGGACTCCTCCATTAGTTCGAGGAACTCGAATCAGGTCTTCGAGTGTGTGAATGACCCGAGGCTCGTAAGGTGAAATATGCCACTGATACTCTCGAAGGCACTGCGTTAACTTGGTGGAACGCTCAAGTTCAGATGCTGGGGCTGGCGGCTGCTAATGCCACCCCATGGA
Source organism: Helianthus tuberosus (assembly GCA_030545235.1). Lineage (NCBI taxonomy): Eukaryota > Viridiplantae > Streptophyta > Magnoliopsida > Asterales > Asteraceae > Helianthus > Helianthus tuberosus. The sequence goes on from CM060392.1 coordinate 109,365,167, forward strand.
ATGATTCTAAGGAACTGATCAAACGTGAATACAGTAGTTATGATGCCACCCACAAGTTGGAAGTGGAGTCCTTTAACATGAAGATGACGGGGTCAGAGATAGAAGCGTACACGAAACGATCCAACAAACTGGCAATTTTGTGCCCAACTATGGTGGATCCTCCTATCAAGAGCATTTAGCTGTACCTCAAAGGCTTAGTACCAGAAATTCAAAGCCATGTGATGACTGCTAATCTTGCTACTATTCAAGATATTACTCATCTTGCACATCGTCTCGCAGACCAGGAGCGAGACAGAACAAGCTGCCTAGACGTATTGGTGCTACTACTACTACTTCTGCTATTCCCAGTGACAACAAATGAAAGTGGGATGGAACCTCTAGCAAGGGTTCGACTACGATTCCGTCCCAGGCGCAGCAGTGAAAGATCGATGACGACCAAAGTCCTGGTCAGCAACCTTTTAGTAGTCAAGGGCAGGGTGGGTACAGGGGAAACCACCCTAAGTGCAAATGATGTAACTTGCACCACAGCGGGCGATGCAACCGAAATCATTGTCAATGATGCGACAAGCTTGGTCATGGAGCCAAAGATGGTAGAAACTCACGTCCTGCAAACCAGAATCAACAACAACAGCAACCACAAGCTCCACAGAATCAACAGCCACAGCAGGGTAATAAGGGATGTCATCAGTGTGGTGCTGAAGGTTAATTCAAGAGACACAGCCCACAGTTGAACCAGAACCAGAATCAGAACCACAACCAAGGAAACAGGAATAATAATGGAGGCAACAATGGGAGTAATAACGACGGCAATGGTGCCAGGGGTCGAGTGTTCGTGATTGGTCAGGGTGATACTAGGAATGACCCCAGCGTTGCGATGGTTCCGACATCGTCATTGGTATAGATTGGATTTCCCAACAGCAAGCAGATATCCTATGCATAGAGAAGATCATTCGTATCCCACGTTCTGGTAAAGAACCTCTCGAAGTTCAAGGCGACAAGAGTGGTGTCGTGAGTGGCATCATTTCTTTCTTGAAGGCTCAGAAGTGTTTACGTAAGGGCCACACAGCTGTTTTAGCACTCGTTACCGATACAGCGAAGAAAGAGAAAAAGATTGAGGATATTCCAGTAGTACGCGATTTTCCTCAAGTGTTTCCAGAAGAGTTACGTGGGTTACCGCCTCATCGTCAGGTTGAATTTCAGATCGAGCTCGCTCCAGGAGCAGCACCTATAGCTCTAGCACCTTATCGCTTAGCTCCAACTGAACTGGAAGAACTGTCTAAGCAACTACAAGAACTCTTAGAAAAGGATTTCATACGTCCTAGCTCTTCGCCCTGGGGAGCTCCAGTACTATTTGTAAAGAAGAAAGACGGTACCTTCCGCATGTGTATAGACTACCGCGAATTGAACAAGGTGACTGTGAAGAATCGTTATCCTCTTCCACGCATCGACGATTTATTCGACCAGTTGCAAGGGTCGAGCTATTACTCGAAGATTGATCTAAGGTCGGGGTATCATCAACTGAGAGTCCGGGATGAGGACGTCTCCAAAACAGCGTTCAGAACACACTACGGCCACTACGAGTTTCTGGTCATGCCTTTCGGATTGACGAACGCGCCTGCGGTTTTCATGGACCTTATGAACAGGGTGTGCAAACCTTATCTCGACAAATTCGTCATTGTTTTCATCGACGACATCCTGATTTATTCGAAAAGTCAGGAGGAACACGAGCAGCACTTACGACTTATACTGGAACTTCTACGAACGGAACAGCTATGCGCTAAGTTTTCCAAGTGTGACTTCTGGCTTCGTGAAGTCCACTTCTTAGGCCACGTGGTAAACAAAGATGGGATCCATGTCGATCCATCCAAGGTAGATTCGATCAAGAACTGGCCTGCACCTCGCACACCGACCGAAATACGCCAATTCTTGGGTTTGGCGGGTTATTATAGACGATTCATCAAAGACTTCTCGAAGATTGCTCAGCCGCTTACACTACTGACACAGAAAGGTGTTGTTTATCGTTGGGGTAATGCACAGGAAACGGCGTTTCAGCACTTAAAGGATAGACTTTGTAGCGCACCTATCCTCTCACTGCCTGAAGGCACGGACGATTTCGTAGTCTACTGCCACGCATCTATCCAAGGTCTTGGATGTGTATTGATGCAGAGGGATAAAGTTATTGCTTATGCTTCGCGCCAACTTAAGATTCACGAACGGAATTATACGACACATGACCTAGAGCTGGGAGCGGTTGTTTTTGCACTTAAGATATGGCGACACTATTTGTATGGTACCAAGTGCGCAATCTACACTGATCACAGAAGCCTCGAACATATCTTCAAACAGAAGGAACTGAATATGCGACAACGACGATGGGTCGAACTGCTAAACGACTACGAATGCTCAATCAGGTACCATCCAGGCAAAGCCAATGTTGTGGCTGACGCCCTCAGTCGAAAGGACACCGCGCCTAAGCGCGTGCGAGCTTTACAACTCACTATACAGTCTAGTCTTCCTTCTCAGATACGAGATGCTCAGGTAGAAGCATTGAAACCAGAAAATGTCAGGGCTGAAGCCCTACGTGGCTCCAGACAACGCTTAGAACAGAAGGAAGATGGTGCTTATTACGTAACAGGACGCATCTGGGTTCCACTCTATGGTAATCTACGCGAGCTCGTAATGGATGAAGCTCATAAGTCTCGCTACTCGGTACATCCAGGTGCGGATAAAATGTACCACGACATCAAAACTACATATTGGTGGCCTAGCATGAAGGCCCACATAGCCACATACGTTAGCAAATGCTTGACTTGTGCGAGAGTCAAGGCAGAATATCAGAAACCGTCAGGACCACTCCAACAACCTGAGATACCACAACGGAAATGGGAACAAATTTCCATGGATTTTGTTACTGGCTTACCTAGATCTCAGCGCGGAAATGATACTATTTGGGTGATCGGGGATCGACTCACAAAGTCTGCTCACTTCCTGGCCATTAAAGAAACAGACCAATTCTCTACCTTAGCAGACATCTACTTAAAAGAAGTGGTCTCAAGGCACGGGGTGCCCACCTCCATCATCTCTGATCGTGACGCACGTTTTACTTCAGAACTGTGGCAAGCAATGCATAAATCTTTTGGCTCTCGTTTAGACATGAGCACAGCTTATCACCCTCAGACGGATGGGCAGTCTGAGCGCACTATTCAAACTCTAGAAGACATGCTTCGTGCATGTGTAATTGACTTTGGCAACGGCTGGGAAAAGCATCTGCCACTTGTGGAATTTTCGTACAATAACAGCTACCACACCAGCATTAAAGCTGCTCCATTTGAGGCATTGTACGGACGTAAATGCCGGTCACCTCTTTGTTGGGCAGAGGTGGGTGATAGTCAAATCACAGGTCCAGAACTCGTAGTTGATACTACAGAAAAGATTGCTCAAATACGACAACGCATGGCGGCAGCTCGCGACCGTCAGAAAGCATACGCAGATAAAGACAGAAAACTACTCGAATTCCAAGTTGGGGATTGAGCGCTACTCAAAGTTTCACCCTGGAAGGGTGTTGTTCGTTTTGGCAAACGCGGCAAACTTAATCCACGATACGTCGGACCTTTCGAAGTTATTGAGAAGATAGGCAGGGTAGCCTACCGATTGAACTTACCAAGCTGAACTCAGTGCAGTTCACAACGTCTTTCACGTGTCGAATCTGAAGAAGTGTCTGTCAGATGAGACCCACATAGTTCCTTTTAAGGAACTCACTATCGACGAGCGGTTGCAGTTCGTCGAGGAACCAGTTGAGATCACGGACCAGGATGTTAAGGTCCTCAAGAACACGAGAATCCCTCTTGTACGAGTTCGTTGGAACTCCCGTCGTGGCCCAGAGTTCACCTGGGAGCGTGAAGATCAAATGAAACTCAAGTATCCCCAGTTATTCGGAACCAATGCAACTACTACTGAGGCTGAAGCTACCAATACAGAATTTCGGGACGAAATTCCAAATCAACGGGGGGATAATGTGACACCCCAAGAAAACCAGTAATCTTCGCAAACCTGCTCGGGGAGCCGCGATACAATACAGGTAAACAACATCACACCACTAGCTTCCTCAGTAACCGCATGCTAAATTTCGGGACGAAATTTCTTTCAAGTTGGGGATAATGTGACAACTCGAATTTCCGACATTCTTTATTCGCATTTATTGTACGTTGACCGTCTAGATTATTGCTTACACGAATTATTTACCTGGTAATTGTGCACACTAAATTATAGTTAAGATGATAATCTTGATTTTTGAGTGATAAGGTGTAAGTACTTGACTGCATGATTAATTGTAAACTGTTTGAGACCTGAACAACTCGACGAAACACAATATGTGTTTCGCCATAACCACTCTCGACGAAACAGATTGTTTCGCCAACCATCCACTCGACGAAACAGGTCAGTTTCGCCGAGCCCAGTTTCGCCAAAGCCCAGTTCGGGCCCAGCTTGTTATTTTGGGTTTTAAATGTGTAACAGCCTCAGTTTTACATCTGCTCTCAAAACAATCGAAACCCTAGAACCCTCCTCTCCTTTGTGACGGCAGTAGGAGCTTCTCGAAGATATCCCTAGCGATCGATTGTATTTTCTCATATCTCGGTTAGTATGTGTTCGTTAATCAATTCATGTTTCTGTGATATCTCGATCCATGCTTGTGCTTATAGTTGATGTGTGTTACTGCTGTGATTATAAGAATATGTTGATGTTATAGATTTTGATATGTATGATGTAGTAGATAATAATCATTCTATACGAAACTTAATACAATCGAATGCTCGGTTCTGGATATGATCATTATGTTCTGATTCTGAATATAAGTTAGCATCTTGATTAGGGTTCAATGATATGATTGTTGGATGTTAAATTAATATGTTATACACAAAAACTAGGGTTTATGCTAGACAATGATTCTTGGCTGATTGAGTTATGATGATTCATTATGCACATTGACCTTCATATGATTTCTGATATTGATGACGGCTGCTAGCATGATTAGGGTTTTGTGTATATTCGTAACTGCTGCATCTGATGTCTGCGAAACTGACATCCGACGAAACAGAACTCTCGGCGAAACAGAAAGTGTTTCGCCAAGAGAAATCGACGAAATTGAATTCTGTTTCGCCAATTAAGACCACGACGAAACAGAACGTGTTTCGTCAAATGTGTATTTCTCCAGCTTATGTGTTTCGTCAATATCTGTGTTTCGCCAACGTGTGTGTTTCGCCGAATAGCTGATCTGTGCAGGAACTTGGGTTAATTCTGTTAAGCGTTAACTGGAATATTTAACTGCTGTTAAATGTAACCATCTGGTATATGATTGTGATTACGTGCTACATGTTTATACGTGAACAACTTGAACACAAACTGATTATGTATACGTGCATACTTTAGGACGTGATTGATTTACTTTGAGCACATACTTAGCATACCGAGCAAACCAAGGTGAGTTCACACAGCCAAGGCATGGGATTCTCGGGTTGGGAATCGGGTTGGATTATTAGAAATGGATAACTACCCGTACTTACGCTATCGCTAGACTATAGACCATCGTCCTCAGGATAGTCAGGACACTTACGTAAAACCTACGTAACCTAGTATCTACCATTGTCTCCCGGGTCGGGAGGACACTTACGTAAAACCTACGTAAACTAATACCTACTACTGTCTTCCGGGTCGGAAAGACACTTACGTAAAACCTACGTAAACCCCACACGTACCACTGTCCTCGGGGAAGGGCACTCACGTAAATCCTACGTGACCTTGTACGTATTCCTGTTCTCGGATTTAGAAGAACACATGGTTGCAAATAGTCTAGTAAGTACGAACATGGGAAGCCCCCATTTGTAAAGATAAACGTGGGAAACCCCCACCAGTAGTAAGTACGAACATGGGAAGCCCCCATTTGTAAAGATAAACGTGGGAAACCCCCACCAGTAGTACATACGACCATGGGAAACCCCCACTATTAGCACATACCTACATGGGAAGCCCCCCACTAAATGCATATATGATTTGTTATAACGAACTTACTTTCTGTGAACTCGCTCAACTAGTTGTTGACTCTCTGCTGCATGCCTTGCAGGACCTTAGGTACAATTGGAGCTTGCACAGGGAGGAGCAGGTCGTTGTGGGACATGGATCGATGATGCCATGTTAACTATCTAAACATTTGAATTTATGATTTACTTTGGGTTTACATACTTATGCTTCCGCTACACACTTGTTGATGTTTGGTTTTGAAAACACCTTTCGTATTGATGAATGACTTATATTATTTACTATTATGTTCAATATGATTGGTGGCTTGATCCTGGTCAGTCACGCCTCCAAGCGGTGATACTCCGCATGTGGATTTTGGGGGTGTGACAACATTATAACTCACAAGCTTGGAATTGACAGATCATTCAAGCCTGTTCAGCAAAAAAGAAGGAAATTTGCTCCTGAGCGCAATACGATTATCCAAAAGGAAGTTGAAAGATTGTTGAAGTCCAGGATGATCAGAGAAGTCAAGTTTCCAAGATGGCTAGCAAACGTAGTAGTGGTACAGAAGAAAAATGGGAAATGGAGAGTCTGTGTAGACTACACAGACTTGAACAAGGCTTGTCCTAAAGACCCATTTCCTCTTCCTCACATTGATGCAATGGTGGATGCTACTGCCGGGCATGAAATGTTGACCTTCATGGATGCATCCTCAGGATTTTAGCAGATTCAAATGGAGCCTTCTGACCAGGAGGATACTGCCTTCATGACACCAACAGGTATTTATTGTTATACGGCTATGCCTTTTGGTTTGAAAAATGCAGGTGCAACATACCAGAGATTGGTAAACATGATGTTCAAAGACAAGCTGGGGGACACCATGGAGGTATACATTGACGATATGGTGGTAAAATCAAGGAAAGCTCAGGATCACCTCCAGGATATTAAAGGAGCTTTTGATATCCTGGATCAATATAACATGAAGCTAAATCCTGCTAAGTGTCATTTCGGAGTGGGGGCAGGAAAGTTTCTAGGATATATGGTGACCAAAAGAGGAATAGAGGCGAGCCCGAAGCAGATCAAAGCCATCTTGGATATCAGATCGCCTTCAAATATGAAGGATGTTCAACGAGTAACAGGGCGAGTTGCAGCGTTAAACAGATTTATCTCAAGATCCTCCGAGAAATGCAAAGAATTTTATGATATCCTGAAGAAAAACAAGAAGTTCGAGTGGGGAGAGAAGCATGAAGCAGCTCTGCAAGATTTGAAGCAATATCTTTCAACTGCACCTCTATTGATGAAGCCTGAGAATGGTGAACCACTGTCCCTATACCTCACAGTATCAGGGAATGCTGTAAGTGTCATCCTTATAAAGGATCATGAAGTTAAAGGTACCAAGAGAAGATAATGCTGAAGCAGATGCCTTAGCAAATCTGGGATCATCGATCAGGATACTAGAAGGGACCCAAATACCAATATTACATATCTTGTATCCTGCAACGAATCCTCAGGATAAAGAAGTAGTGGGTATTCAGGATCCTGGAGCAGAGTATCCTGAAAAGGATCCTAAATCCTGGATGGCTCCAATCATGAGATATCTCAATGAAGGACACATCCCCGGAGATGAAAATCCTAAGGCATTTAGGATGAAGGTATCACGATTCACTATTATAAATAATGTTTTATACAAGAAATCTCTTACAGGACCGTATTTGAGGTGCTTGGAGGATCCTGAAGCCAAAGAAGTACTTCAGGATATACATGAAGGGGATTGTGGTAACCATACTGGGGGCAGGTCACTATTCTCGAAAATATTGAGAACAGGATACTTTTGGCCAACGATGAGGAAAGATGCTGCAGAATATGCTCGAAGGTGTGATGCATGTCAAAGGCATAGTAACATACTACATCAACCAGCTGAACCACTATATCCTGTAGCTTCCCCTTGGCCATTCATGAAATGGGGAATGGATATAGTAGGGAAATTGCCAAAAGCTCCAGGAAGAAAAGTATTTATGCTGGCAATGACTGATTATTTCTCTAAATGGGTGGAGGCTGAAGCATTTGTTCAAGTCAGACACCAAGAAGTAGTATCCTTCATAAAGAGGAATATCCTGACCAGATTTGGAGTACCAGCCGAAATAATTTGTGATAATGGATCCCAGTTCATAAGCAAGAGAACTACTGACTTTTGCAAAAGTTGGCGAATCAAAATGATCACGTCTACTCCAGTACATCCTCAAGCAAATGGACAAGCTGAATCCTCAAACAAGATAATTGTCAACAACTTGAAGAAGAGACTAGGAGCCAAGAAAGGAAGATGGGCAGAAGAATTACCCTTTGTTTTGTGGGTTGATAGGACAACGGTAAAGAATGCAACCGGCCAAACCCCATTTTCCTTGGTATTTGGAGCAGAAGCAGTGATTCCAACGGAAATGGCGATACCTACTGCAAGATCTATCCTACAGGATCCTGAACGGAATCCTGAAGCCTTATGTCGAGATTTGGATACTATAGATGAAAAAAGAGATGCAGCAAGGCTAAGAATGGCAGCATATCAACAAAGAATATCCAGAGCATATAACAAGAATATAAGGGCTAGGAGGTTCAAAGTTGGAGATTGGGTGCTAAGAAAGGCTTTTCAAAATACCACTAACCCTGCCGATGGCAAGCTAGCTCCAAAATGGGAAGGACCATATGAAGTTGAGTCAGAAGCAGGGAAAGGAGCATATCGACTCAAGAATATGGAAGGGGATATGCTACCGAGATCCTGGAATGCAATACACTTAAAGCTCTATTTCAAGTAAGAATAGAATTTAATTTCTATCTCAGAATGGTATGTATTCTATCTCTTTTACATATATTTGTTTATTATCTTGAACCCAATACTGACTTAAGCATCGGAGGGGTGTTAGCCAAGCTAACACCCACCTTAGTTTACAGTTGTTTTGTAGCATATGTTTTAGGATATAGCTCCAGGATATGCACTCAGGATAACTCGAAAGATTAGAGGATTGGCCCCCTCTCTCACGTTTAGGGGATCCTGATCCCTTCAAAGGTTTAAAGGTATTCACCTTTCTTTCGAATTGGGTTTAAACACCTCGCCTGGAGCGCAAGTTATCTAGGTATAGTTCAAGGTAGCAGGACCAGTTCATGTAAAAGTGGCTGACAATTTCGTTACTATTGGCTATATCGTGGATCCTGAAGGTATACGAGGATTGATCACCCTCTCTCACGAAAGAGTATTTTCATACTCTCTAAGGTTTAAAGGTTTTCACCTTTCTAAGACTTGGAGTTTATACACTCTCGCCTGTAGCGCATGAAAATCAGGGTTTATCCCCAGGATGTTAAGGGTTTATCCCCAGGATGTTAAGGGTTTATCCCCAGGATATTAGGGTTTATCCCCCAGATATCAGGGTTTATCCCCAGGATATTTGAGGTTTATGCAGTCAAACTAAAATATGACCATGTTAAACACAGGGGACATACATTGTTAGGGGTGGATTTTTAATGACCCGTGATCTTTAATTGTTATCCTAATAAGTGATCCTGTTTCTATGACAGATAGTGATCCTCAGAAGAGCTTTAGGATCAGGATCATGGATCACCTTCAGGATCCTCATACTAACAATTGTTCATATATGTTTCGTATTGTTTTGCAGGAGAAACGATCTTGACTTGGTCTTGGCAACGGTACTAAGGAATATTCCACTGGTATTTCGCACATGTTTGACCAAAAATGGACGTTGTGGAGAACGTGGGAGTATGGCACGAAAGTCGGACAGTTAGTTATTGTAGTTAACTTCTATTTTATAAGGGGTAACGAGCTAGAATTAGAACAGTTAGTCAATATTCAGCTACACACACTCTTATACACTCGCATACTTGAAGCTCTCGACGAACATTCATTTGTTTTCACTCACTTTTACACATTTCACGATAGTGATCCTTGTACCTAGCTCGTTACCATCCGAAGTTGTAAACATTTACTGATTTATTTGAGCTTGGTGATCGGTAGTTTCCATCACCCGGGGTTTTTTGTGCCGGAGATCAACTCTTGATCAAGGGCTTTTTCCCCGTACAAATCCTTGTGTCATTTGTGCAATTTACATTGAAGTGATCCTTGTCATTGTTCTACATTATTAGCATCATACCCCATAACATAGAGTTTGGTTGCAATATCCTCATCAGATTTTTTGACCAAAACAGTTTGGCGCCCACCGTGGGGCAATTGGTGCTTCGTCCTTAGAAAAATTCGCATTTCTGTGCTCATTTCAATTCACTACAACCAAGCAAATGGCTTCCTCAGTGAAGAATGCTTCAAATTTGATGCCCTCATTCACTTCTTCACAAGGCGTTCCTCCTTTGCCTCCACCACCTTCTGGATCACAGAAGAATGCTGAGAATGCTGCGAAGAAACCAACTCCCATTTTCTCAAAACCTCCAACTTCTTCTGCTTCTTACACTCCCACTACTAGTGACATGTTTACTTTGATTTTGCAGATGAAGGATCAGATACGGCAACAGGACAAGACCAATGAAAGGATCCTCAAGGAAATCGGAGATCTCAAGAAACAAACGAAAACGGCAGAGGATCATTCCCCACTGGTGCCAAAATCTTTGAATTTTGATACTCCGATGATTACCTCCCAGCCATCAGTGGTTCCAGATGTACAATATGTGGGTGGACCAAAAGGAGTGCACTACGGAACAACAACAGTGACCCAGGCATCAGGTTCATATTTCCAGCCAGCGGGATCCTATCCTCAGCATATGGGATCCCTCACGAATTCAGGAGGATATTCAGGAGTGCAGCAGGTTCAAGGATCCTCCTTTGTTCCAGGATCATCCCGGGTTCAAGGATCCTCCTTTGTTCCAGGATCATCCCAGGTTCAAGGATCCTCCTTTGTTCCAGGATCATCCCAGGTTCAAGGATCCTCCTTTGTTCCAGGATCATCCCAGGCTCAAGGATCCTCCTTTGTTCCAGGATCGTCTCAGTTTCAAGGATCCTTCCAGATGCCTGGATCCTTGAGGAGTTTGCAGACAGGAAGTTCAGATGTTCATCAGGGAGATTTTATTCCAATGCAGACCAATGCTTCTACTGGTCCCTGGATCATTCCAGAGCCCCAACAATATGGATTAACATCCAATCTTCCAAATCTGAATCCAACGGGAGGTAACACTTTTAATAATTCCTATACTACTAACCATGGTTTTATGCAGGATCCAGGTATCAATCAGGCCATGGCCAGAGAATTGCAAAAGCTAAAGGATATGATATCAAGTGTCCCAGGAGTGGTCAAAACTATCCCAAAGATTGCAGATGGGAGCCACAAGATATCTCGTTTTGCACCACCAATCTGTGATGCCGAGATACCCAAGAGTTTCCATGTGCCAACAATGAAGCTATATGATGGTTCGACGGATCCTGAAGAACACATAGCACAATATAGGGAGAGGATGGAGATCAATCCAATCCCAGAAAGGTTAAAGGAAGCATGCCTGTGCAAAGGATTCGGATCCACTCTTACTGGATCGGCTCTCAAATGGCTACTAAGTCTTCCCCCCTATTCTATTACCTCATTTGCTAATCTAGTTAACTTGTTTAATAATCAGTTTTCTTGTAGTAGAAAATTTGAACGATTAACTAGTGATCTATATAGGATAACCCAGGGTCATAATGAATCGTTAAGGGATTACATTACCAAATTTAGTAAAGAATCCTTAGACATTCCCAACTTAGATATAGCCACGGCTGTTGAAGCCTTTAAAATGGGATTGCTTAGGGATTCGTCGTTCTATGATGATCTTGTTATGACACCATGCAGGAATTTAGATGAGGTAAGAACCCGAGCACTTAGATTCATTCGGCTAGAGGACGACAAGAGGATCCAGGAGAGGTTAGCAGGATCCTCAAAGCAGGATAAGCAGGGATCCTCATTTAGGAACAACAAGTTCAGATCCTACAACAAATCTGATAACCAGAACGTGCATTCTGTTGATCAAGAAGAGGATGATGAGGATTATCGTCCAATTTCTGAATATTGTTTTTGTGTTGATAACAATGAACTAATCCTTGCGATGCAGAACCTAGGTGATAAAGCTAGATGGCCGAGAAAAAATGATAGGCCAACTGCAACCAAGGATAAATCTAAGTGGTGTGCATACCATGAAGATTTCGGGCATCTCACAGAAGAATGCATTGCACTAAGAAAGGAAATTAGATACTTGTTGAGCAAGGGGCATCTAAAAGAATTGTTGGGAAGAAAAAAGTCAAGGACTCAGGATCCTGAAAGGATCCCTGAGAAGGCTCCAGCCCCTCCAGCAGACGCACAAGTAATAAACTTTATTTCTGGAGGATCAGACATTTGTGGCACATCCTTCTCAGCAGCTAAAAGGCATGCAAAGGAAACTAAAATGGATAACGGAGAAAGACCTGTTCGAACATCAAGTGTCTCCGAAGGAAAGGTCATAACCTTTGATGAGGATGATCGTGTTGATATCCAGGATCCTCATCACGATGGTTTAGTTATTACTCTTTTCATTTCTAACCATTTTGTCCGCAGGATCCTTATAGACGGAGGAAGTTCAGTGAACATTATCCAGCTTGATGTTCTAAAGAAGATGGGTATCCCTGAATCAGATATCATACCAAGATCCTCCGTGCTCGTGGGATTTAGTGGCGAAACTAAGAATACCCTGGGGGACATTAAACTCCCAATATACATCGAAGGCCTACACTCTTATCAAAAATTTTGTGTTATTGACTGTTTATCTTGTTGTAATGTTATCCTTGGCAGGCCTTGGATACACGATATGAAAGCAGTCCCATCTACCTACCATCAATGTGTGAAGCTCCCTAGTCCTTGGGGAATAGTGAAGATTGATAGTGATCAGCAGGAGGCTAAGAATTGCTACACTTCATCGATGAAACCAGCCTCGAAGTCAAGGGAGCAATAGCAATCAAGGTATCCTCCAAGGGATATCTTGGAGGCAAGAGAGCAGGATGTGGTAGAAATCCTCATGGATCCTGATGATCCTGAATCCAAAATCTATATCGGATCAGGGATCCTTGGAGAAATGAAAGAAGACCTCGTATCCTTCCTCAAAAGGAGAAAGACTACCTTCGCATGGAAACACGAAGACATGACTGGTATATCCAAAGATGTAATCACTCACAAACTCGGCATTGACAGGTCCTTCAAACCAATCCATCAAAGGAGAAGAAAGTTTGCACCGGAAAGGAATGCCATTATCCAGGAAGAGGTAGAGAAATTGCTCCGGGCAGGTATGATTAGAGAGGTCAAGTATCCAAGATGGTTGGCCAATGTGGTTGTTGTTCAAAAGAAAAACGGAAAGTGGAGGGTATGTGTCGATTTTACCGATTTAAATAAGGCATGTCCCAAGGATCCTTTCCCATTACCCCACATTGACTCCATGGTGGATGCAACTGCGGGTCATGAACTGTTAACTTTTATGGATGCTTTATCTGGATTCCAACAAATCCAAATGGAACCATCCGACCAAGAGGATACAACCTTCATGACTCCAACTGGTATATACTGCTACATTGCTATGCCGTTCGGACTAAGAAATGCAGGTGCAACATACCAAAGGCTGGTGAATATGATGTTCAAGTACCAGATTGGACAAACTATGGAGGTTTACATAGATGATATGGTGGTAAAATCCTTAAAAGCTGAGGATCACCTAAGAGACTTGGAGGAAGCATTCGATATCCTTGACAAATATAACATGAAACTTAATCCTTCAAAATGTCACTTTGGTGTTAAAGCAGGTAAATTCTTAGGATATATGGTGACAAAGAGAGGCATTGAAGCTAGCCCGGAACAAATCAAAGCAATAGTGAACATCAAATCTCCGGCCAATGCTAAGGATGTTCAAAGGCTAACAGGCAGGATAGCAGCTTTGAACAGATTTATATCCAAATCCTCAGAGAAGTGCAAAGAATTTTATGATATCCTAAGAAAGAACAAGAAATTTGAGTGGACTAATAAGCATGAAAATGCTTTAAAAGCCCTCAAAGACTACCTATCCTCAGCCCCGGCCTTAATGAAACCGGAAAAAGGCGATGTGCTATCCTTGTATCTAGCAGTATCCTCAAAAGCAGTAAGTGCGGTCCTTGTTAAGGATCATGAAGGTACACAACATCCTGTCTATTATGTAAGTAAAAGTTTATTTGATGCCGAATCCAGGTATTCACACCTTGAAAAGCTTATTCTTGCATTAATTATGGCATCTACTAAGTTAAGACATTATTTTGAAACTCATGTTATCATTGTTAAAACTAATTTTCCAATTAAGAATGTACTCAGGAAACCAGAGATGTCAGGAAGGTTGGCTAAGTGGGCAGTGAAGCTAAGTGCATATGATATAAGATATGAGCCTAGGACAGCCATCAAATCCCAAGCATTAGCTGACTTTGTGGCTGATTTCAGTAGTGATTTACAAGAAGAAGCTGAGTTAGAAGTCCAGCAGCTAGAAGAGACCAAGGATCCTTGGATACTCTATACTGATGGATCCTCAAATATCAAAGGCACAGGACTCGGAATACTACTAAAATCGCCACAGGGGGACATAATACCCCACTCTATAGCTTGTGAGTTCCAAACCACTAACAATGAGGCTGAATATGAAGCCTTAATTGCTGGTTTGCAAATTGCAAAGCATATGGGGATCAGGTATCTTGAGGTACATGTAGATTCATTGTTAATTACAAACCACTTTAATGGATCCTATGCTGTTAAAGGTGAAAACCTAACCAAATATTTAGAGATAGTCAAAAGTTTGGCACTCTCTTTTGTTTCCTTTAGTTTGACGCAGGTATCAAGGGAAGTAAATACAGAAGCTGATGCATTGGCTAACTTAGGATCATCCTTGAAGATCCCGGAGGATATCAAAATCCCTATTATCCATATCCTGGCCCCGGCTATCGAGGATCATGCGGCTATGGAGATAGGAAATGACTCTGCAATTATCCCTAGTGAGGATACTCGATCCCATTCAGGATCAGGATCATGGATCTCACCAATCATGAGATACTTACAACATGGAGAGATTCCTACAGGAGAAAACCCTAGGGCTTTCAAATCTAAGGTATCTCAATTCACAATTTTAAATAGTGTGTTGTATAGACGATCTCTTGCAGGACCATACCTGAGATGCATTGAGGATCCTGAAATCCAAGAAGTTCTAAAAGACTTCCATGAAGGAGATTGTGGAAACCACACTGGGGGCAGGGCATTATTCTCAAGGATCCTGAGAACAGGATACTACTGGCCAACCATGAAGAGAGATGCTGTGGAGTATGCTAAGAGATGTGATCCTTGTCAGAGGCACAACAATATCCTTCATCAACCAGCTGAATTATTGCATCCTATATCCTCCTCTTGGCCATTTATGAGATGGGGGATGGATATAGTTGGTAAGCTCCCTAAGGCACCTGGTGGAAAAGTATTCATGCTTGCTATGACTGATTACTTCTCCAAGTGGATAGAGGCTGAAGCTTTTGCCCAAGTCAGAGAAAAGGAAGTTATATCCTTCATTAAAAGAAATATTATAACTAGATTTGGAATTCCTTCTGAGATTATATGTGATAATGGTTCCCAATTTATTGGGGGCAGAACCACTAACTTTTGTGACAGCTGGGGGATTAAGATGATAACATCAACACCAGTCCACCCACAAGCTAATGGTCAGGCAGAATCATCCAACAAGATCATCATCAACAACTTGAAGAAGAAGCTTGGGTCCAAAAAAGGGAAATGGGCAGAAGAACTACCCTATGTGCTTTGGGATGATAGGACAACCCCTAAGAATGCTACTGGTCAAACGCCATTCTCTTTGGTATTTGGGGCAGAAGCGGTGATCCCAACAGAAATGGTGGTTCCAACTGCAAGAACAAGTACCCGTGATCCTGTGGAAAATAATGAGAACTTGGCTCAAGACCTGGATACTATTGAAGAAATCAGGGATATGGCTAGGATAAGGATGGCTAGTTATCAGCAAAGAATGGCTGGTGCTTACAACAAAAATGTCAGGATCAGGAGGTTTCAAGTTGGAGATATGGTATTAAGGAAAGCATTTCAGAATACCACCAATCCTGCTAATGGAAAATTGGCTCCAAAATGGGAAGGCCCTTATTTGATTGAAGCTGAAGCAGGAAAGGGGGCATATAGATTGCTAACCATGGAAGGTGATTTGCTACCAAGAGCTTGGAATGCTGTCTACTTGAAGAAATACTTCATGTGAGCAGGATCCTCATGGCACAGATGATCCTGACGATAGGGGTATCTTTAAAGGATCCTTAAAGTATCGATGATCCTTATTTGGGTAATATCCTAAACTTGAACTATTTCATTTCTTTATTTTCTCATATAAGGATAAGGATCATGTGTCCTTTGTCCATCTCTCACGTAAGTTTAAGTTTTGAAAGTTCAGGTATCCTTAGCAAAGTATTGGTTATCTGCAGAAGCAATCCGACCTTTGGGTTTAACCCCAGTTATTTGGGCTTGACCCCAGTTCCGCCTGTAGCGCATGATGATCCTAGTATAGTTCAAGGCATTGAGACCAGTACTCGCTTTAGGGGCTGATAATTCCATTGTACTGGCTATACCTAGGATCCTACGTATAATGGTAGACGTACCATACATCCGTTCATAAGGTTTCTAACGTTTTCACGTTAGCTAAGGTTTCTAACGTTTTCACGTTAGCTAAGGTTTTGGCATTCTCATGTCACTAAGTTTGGATAGTCGCCAGTTAGGGCCATACTCCAGTTTACATACGATCCTTGGGCTTGTCCCCAGTTATCCTTGGGCTTGTCCCCAGTTGTCCTTGGGCTTGTCCCCAGTTATCCTTGGGCTTGTCCCCAGTTGCTAACTCTTTTCTTATGTTGGTTTAGTCCCAAGTATGCTCTATTTCAGGTTCTTGAAGATAGGCAACTAGGGATCCATGATCCTTACTTCATTCTAAGGTTTATCTTATAGTTATCCTTATTATGGTTAGGATCCTAACTTGGATCCTCAGGTATGATCCTTAACTGTTATTAATTATATTCATTATTTATTTGAATAACCCTTAAGAAATTTTTTGACAACTAGACTTGTGATCCTTAAAACATATTGCTTTTTGGGATTCTTTGACTATAGGATATCTGATCATGGATCATATCCTGAATATTTTCAATCTGACTTATTCAAAATCATTTATTCAATGAATATGCATTAAAACAAAGGAAAATCAAAGAGACACAAGGATAACAACACAAGATAAGCGACAAAAGGTTAAGATTTTATTTATTAACAAAGTAGTAACCCTTAAAAGGTTGTCAAAATTACCTACCCCGAGCATCTACCAGCAAAACGTGGCCCGTCCGCTGGGTTAGGTAAAGGGTGTCCATGATAATAAGTTCAAAAGCAGTGCAGGAATATGAAGGCAGCAGGATCACAATGGCTTCATCCCCAAAACAGAGGATCCCTCCACCATATGCAATCCTGCCTATTGTCCAAAGGATCATACATGATCCTTAATCCTAAAAACTACTGTTTAAAGTTATTACAGACCAACATTGTTCACCATCAAATAAAAACCATAAACCATAAAAAATGGGCTCCGGCCACGTCTAGAAATATCCATCATCGCCCATTGCTGCAGCCTATACCTTCGCTGCATCATCACCACCACCTCCAGCTGCGGTATCCTTCATCAGACCCTTTCCACTGCCACTTGCCTCAATCGCCAAGACCTCAGTAGTATCCTCCTCATCATCTTCAAGATCGGCCAACCTTGCTTTCCAGCCCTCAACATCCCAGCTGCTTTTATCAAAGTTAGGATCTTGAGCTTCCTGGGCCATCTTCAATTTTGTCTGATACATTGTGATGGCAGCAGAGACCTTAGAATTTTCTATGAGATCATGCTTCTCATAGTCAAGGTCAATCAGGAGTTTAGCCGTCTTAGTCTTGGCATCTTGGAGTTCTTTCTGAAGGTCAGCAATGGCAAGGTCTTTAAGCACGACAGCCTGTTGGAGGTCAGCGATCTTCTTGTCCTGCTCCTCGACATTCCCCACGTAATCTTCAATTTCAGCAAATTTCTGCAAAAGAAAAGGACAAAGCAGTTCAAGATCAGGTGATCCTATATGAGTAGGATACCTAGGCAGAATTGGTGATCCTTACATCATTGAAGTACTCAAGGAACTGGTGGCGGATCAGTGCTAGGCCTTGAGGATCCTCAGTGTCAGAAGTTTTTCTCTTCTTACCGCCCTTTCCCTTAGTGGGTGCTTTGGGAATGGAGATGCTAGGACTAGCAGTGGATCTCTTCTTCCTGGGTCGAACAACATCAAGGTCAGCCGTGTTGAACTGGGATACAGGCTTGGCAGATTTTCCAGCACCTACACAACCAAATCAAGATAAGTATCTTCACTATATTTATGTATCACTATTTATTTAAATTTTTAAACAAAGATACTTACTTGACATCGTGACAGAGCCTGAGGATACCTCCTGAGAGTCTTGGGTTGTTGTCTTGAATGTCCTTATTTCAGGATCGAGCTTCTAGAAAGCAGCAAGCCTATCTTTAGTTGCAGGTGTTGTGATGATGTGGGAGACAGAGATAGCTGCATAACATAAGACAAAAGAGGGGTTAGTGATCCTTATGCAAAAACAAGACTATCTGGTGATCCTTCTCAGGATCCTCTGGCCTACCATGGGTGGACCATGTTCGTGGTAGATCTTTTCCATTTGGAATCGTGTCTCTCCTGACAAAGAAGAAGCATCGTTTCCAATTTGTGTCATTCTTGGTGACTTTCAGAAGGGGGTGTTCTCCGCCGGATTTTCGTTTGAACAAATAACGATGAGAACCAAAGGTAGTAAGATCATATAATTGTGTCAGCTCTGACATGCCTAAATCAATGCCCTCCTGTTCGATGATCCTCTCCAGGGTGTGCAAAACCCTCCAAACCATAGGCATGGCTTGGATGTAAGAGATGCCGGTAAGGGAAAAGAAGGATTGTGTGAATTCTGGGAAAGGATAGGTGTATCCTATGGTAAATGGAGTAGCTGGAAAAGCAACCCATGTTTCTGAAACATAGTCGCTCAGAATGGTAGGATCAAAGGGTTTGAAAAAAGTACTCGCCGGAAAACAATGACGAATCTTGTCTATCTGAGCATCATTAAAGCAGCACCTCTCATTTACGGAGTCTTTGATGATCTTTTGGCTCTTCAGGGGACTATCCTTCTGGTGATCCTTAGCGGGGGAGGACCGGAGCATCATTCTTGAACAGATAATGGAAAAACAAGAAAAACAGAGTAGGAGAAGGAAGAAGATGAAGAGAGAATACCTGACTATCTTCGCGATGCAGTTATAAAGGGAGTCTTTCTGAAATTTTAAATGCATTTGATCCTATCTCTATTTCCTATTTATAATCATGATCGTGCAGGGATGTCACTTCTGTGACGTCAGAATTACAACGGCTAGTTCGATATCAACGGCTATATATCCGTTAGTTAGTTACAGATAAGATCAGTAAAATACAATTCGTTAATTTACAATTTAACTCCTTATATTTTGGGGGCAATTGTTAGGGGTGGATTTTTAATGACCCGTGATCTTTAATTGTTATCCTAATAAGTGATCCTGTTTCTGTGACAGATAGTGATCCTCAGAAGAGCTTTAGGATCAGGATCATGGATCACCTTCAGGATCCTCATACTAACAATTGTTCATATATGTTTCGTATTGTTTTGCAGGAGAAACGATCTTGACTTGGTCTTGGCAACGGTACTAAGGAATATTCCACTGGTATTTCGCACATGTTTGACCAAAAATGGACGTTGTGGAGAACGTGGGAGTATGGCACGAAAGTCGGACAGTTAGTTATTGTAGTTAACTTCTATTTTATAAGGGGTAACGAGCTAGAATTAGAACAGTTAGTCAATATTCAGCTACACACACTCTTATACACTCGCATACTTGAAGCTCTCGACGAACATTCATTTGTTTTCACTCACTTTTACACATTTCACGATAGTGATCCTTGTACCTAGCTCGTTACCATCCGAAGTTGTAAACATTTACTGATTTATTTGAGCTTGGTGATCGGTAGTTTCCATCACCCGGGGTTTTTTGTGCCGGAGATCAACTCTTGATCAAGGGCTTTTTCCCCGTACAAATCCTTGTGTCATTTGTGCAATTTACATTGAAGTGATCCTTGTCATTGTTCTACATTATTAGCATCATACCCCATAACATAGAGTTTGGTTGCAATATCCTCATCAGATTTTTTGACCAAAACATACATCATACAATTTAAAGGAAGAATTCAATAAACCCGCACTAGGGACATTTCTATGATGGAAGATTAGAATTGATTCTTTAAGAATCCCTGGTATGATCTCTCCTTTTTATTTGGATAACTTACAGATTGTGTGTCAGTATCCTGATCAAGATATCTTTCAGTATACATTTACAATGTGTTCCTAAGAACATTCAAACGAAATTATTTTTACAAGTAAAATTCATGTTGTGAAAATGTAACAACAGAAATAAAGCCAAAAGAAGGTTATATTATTAACATACCAAAAGTTGTGCTTTTGGCTTCACCTTAAACCAAGGTCCATTCACCAAAAGCACGATTAGTCCCATACCATATTTACCTAACAATTGAAGGTTTTGTCTCAAACCGAGACCCATCCACCTCCAACTGTTATATTGTTCAAAAGCAAAAGCATACTAACGGTGATGACCAAGGGCTTCGTCCTGAAACTCAGGATCCCTCCACCTTTGGTCATCATATTGTTCAAGTCCAGGAAAAGTAAAATGCAGGAAAAGTAAATTGTTTTAGGGTTACAGACCAACGATCAAATTTAAAAAAGTGGGCTCCGGCCTTGGCACATATATCCATCATCGCCCACCTGTATGCCCTCACACAGCAGCATCTTCACCAGCCTTCTACACCTTCTCGGCCTCAGCATCAGTTCCAGCATCCTGAGCAGCATCCTCGCCAGCCTCCTTCTTATCTCCAGCCTTGTCTACCACCTGTGCTGACTTAGAAGATTCACCAGCTTCAGCAGGAAGTGGCACTGCCTTGCCTCCAAGCTCCTTCAGCTTCGCCACCCAAGAGTCAACCGGCCAGGATGGGCATACCAAACCTGTCTCTTTGGCCTCGTAAGCCATTTTGATGCGAGCTTGCAACAGAGAGACAATGGCTGAACTCTTGATCCCTTCTCGAAAAGCGATCATGGCTTGCTCGTGCTCCACTTGGACGGCAGCCAGCTTCGTCTCAGCATCTTGGGTGACCTTCTTCAGCTTATCCTCATAATGCCGGGTCTTCACCTCGGCAATAGCTCCTTGGTCAGCGACAGTGGTCTCAAGCTGTTTAATCCTGGCTTCATAGAGTGTAGCAGTACCACAGGCATCGTTGTACAGGTGGAGCAAATGCTGGAGGCCCTGCACATCAAATTCAGGTATGAGTCAGAATATATTAACCAGGATATCCTGTCAGGATATCCTATCAGGATATATGTGCAGGATATATAGCAGGATATTACCTTGTTGAGGAAAGATGTCATTGGCTCTAAGGAGTCAGAAAAGCTGAGTTCATCGTAGGAGAACCCTTCTGGACCTGGAGCACTGACTTCAGGACCTTTCCTCTTTTTTGCTGTGGAAGCACGAGTCCTCGGATTAGCCTTAGGAGCCGGGAGCGGCTTGGAGCTGGTGGCAGCAGGGGTCTCTTTCTTGACCGTGACTGGAGTAGGGTAGCTGTCAAGTTCTTCAAGGTCTAGGTAGACTGGAACCTTGTGGAGTCTGCATACAGGGAGTAAAATTTCTCCTAAGTATATCAAATAAAGACATGTATGTACATGATATTTTGCAGGATCCTTACCAGACATGTTTACACTGGAAAGTGGACTTGGAGATGGTGGAGATGGGTTAAAACTTCTTTCAGCCTCTGGGAGGAGTCTGATGGTGTTGATTCTCTTTTGTGAATCAGCAAGGGGAGGTGCAATCTTCCTAAAATCAGCTGCATGCATAACAGAAAAAAGAAAGTTGGTCAGTTCAGGATATGAAACAGGATATAAGGCAGGATCATCCTTAAACCCTAAGTCCTACCCTTTCTCAACCACTTCATCGGATATTCCGTTCCACCAGGGATGGAGTCTCTTTTTACAAAGAAGAACTTGGATAGCCAACCCTCCTCGTTCCTGGTGGCACGAAGTATCAGCGAATCGCCGGAGGTGGAATAAAACAAAAATCTACATGATCCGTGGCATCTAAGCCGGTAAGCTAGGGGGAGATCATGAACAGAAAGATCAGGGATGTGGTTTTTCTTAATCTGGTCAAGAACGGACAGAACACGCCAAAGCATCGGCATTGTTTGGCTAAAAGAGATTTTTGTAATGTTGAAGAACTCGGTGATAAAGTCTGGAAAGGGGAACCGTAACCCTAAGGTAAAAGGAAAGGCATTAAAGCACAACCACTCGCCGGAAACCATGTCCGACCGGATTTCCCGGTCAAACGGCCGGAATATCGTTCCTTCCGGAAAGATACCGGAGGATTTGAGAGCCGACAAATGGGCACTATCAAAAGAGCATATTTCTTTCTCCGGTTCTTGGAGAAGATTCTGCTGGATAAATGTGGGAGCCGAATCACCAGAACTGGATCTTGTCTGTCTCGGCATTTGATCGCCTGAATTTTTGACCGGAAAAGAAGGATGGAGATGAAGATTAGAGAGAGAATGTTTACCTTTTTCCTTATCGGTGGTGATTAAAAAAGAGATGGGGATGAGAAGATATAGGGTGCAATGAGTAAATATAGGCTGAGTAAGTTGCAAACGGTCACATCATGGGTCTTATCTCTTAATTGCCTCGATCTCCGTGAAAAATGTAACCGTTAGTGGCAGGATACTAAACGGTAACATTTTTGGGGACAATTGTTATGGGAGAAATTCTGAGCCTATATCTTGAGAAATATCTTGGGTTATATCTTGGTTATATGATATCTGTTCACATCCGGGATGCTGATTCAGGATATTGGTAACATCCTGAATGGTATCCTCAGGATCACTAACGGATTATGTGCAGGTACGTGGGTTAGAAGCTGGCAACGTTCACAAGGACTCATTCCGAGGAAGACTCGGTCCAGGTCGTTCAAATAAAGACGTTGAAGCCGCATTACTCGGTCTACAATGTTAGCAATGGAATATTCGGAGCATCCCATATTTATAGGAATTTTCGTTTGTAATTCGTTACTATAAATAGGTGGGTATATCAGATCGAATGGGACATCACAAATACACTCACTACACTCTCACACTTGTTCTCTCGCAATTTTTACTTTCATACAAAGCATTGTAACACTTAGCGATCTGGTCTATATCCTGCACTGTATCCTGACGTTTAAAGTAATAAGAAGAACAAGGCAGCTGCGATTGTCATCTCCCGAGGTTTTGTGCCGGCGATCTAGATTGATCAAGGGCTTTCCTCGTACATCTCGTGTCATTCCCTTTACTTTTTGCTCATAGTTTGATCATAGATACAGCTCAATATCCTGAGCCGTATCCTGAATACTATTTTTCCAAATAACTTAACCAGCATATTTTCAACACACTTTTTAGCACACTACCTCACTTAACTAATTTGATCACTTAATTGCTTCGGTAATTTTTGACCAAAACAACAGGGATAATGGTTCACCATCATCGGGCTTCATCAGTAGAGGTGCAGTTGAAAGATACTGCTTCAACTCCTGCAAGGCTGCTTCATGCTTCTCTTCCCATTCAAATTTCTTATTCTTCTTTAGAATATCGTAGAATTCCTTGCATTTTTTCGAGGATCTTGATATAAATCTATTTAATGCTGCCACTCGTCCCGTCAATCTTTGTACATCTTTCATGTTGGAAGGTGACTTGATATCCAAGATGGCCTTGATCTGTTCTGGGCTTGCCTCTATCCCTCTTTTAGTCACCATATATCCTAAAAACTTTCCTGCCCCCACTCCGAAATGACACTTGGCAGGATTTAGCTTCATGTTATACTGGTCCAGGATATCAAATGCTCCTTTAATATCCTGGAGGTGATCCTCAGCCTTCTTAGATTTCACTACCATGTCATCAATGTACACCTCCATGGTGTCCCCCAGTTTGTCTTTAAACATCATGTTCACCAATCTTTGGTACGTTGCACCTGCATTCTTCAAACCAAAAGGCATAGCAGTATAACAATAAATACCTGTTGGTGTCATAAAAGCAGTATCCTCTTGGTCTGAAGGTTCCATTTGGATCTGCTGGAATCCTGAGGATGCATCCATGAAGGTTAGCATCTCATGACCGGCAGTTGCATCCACCATTGAGTCTATATGAGGTAGAGGGAATGGGTCTTTAGGACATGCTTTGTTCAAGTCTGTGTAATCTACACAAACTCTCCATTTCCCATTCTTCTTCTGAACCACGACCACATTTGCTAGCCACTTTGAAAATTTGACCTCCCTGATCATCTTGGACTTTAATATTCTTTCAACTTCCTCTTGAATGATTGTATTTCGTTCAGGAGCAAACTTCCTTCTCTTTTGCTGAACAGGCTTGAATGACCTGTCAATTCCAAGCTTGTGAGTGATAATATCTTTGGAAATACCTATCATATCCTCATGTTTCCATGCAAACGTTGACATCCTGCATTTCAAGAATTTAGTTAACTGATGCTTAATATCCTGAGGGATATTGGTTCCTACAAGCACCGAGATATCCGGGTTATCTTGATCCAGGATAATTTTCTTAACATCCTGCTCTAAAGCCTCCACGATATCCTGAGCTCGTATCTTTAATTGCTATCCTGCATTGGGCTTGGTTGAGGATTTCATTGAGGATGAATAACATTCCTTTGCCTCCTGTTGATCACTTTCCACCTTGACAACCCCCCAAGGGGTAGGGATCTTGATACACTGATGATAGGTTGATGGTACAGCTTTCATATCATGGATCCATGGCCTACCCAATATAATATTGTAGCAGGATAAGGAATCCATGACGCAGAAGCGTTGCATCGAGTTGACCCCTTCAACGTATACTGACAACTTTATTTCTCTCACAGTATTCCTAGCCTCCCCACTGAACCCAACAAGTACAGTGGACGTTGAAGTGATATCCATCAGGGATACATTCATTCTCTTCAATGTTTCTAGTTGAATTATGTTGACGGAGCTGCCATTATCCACTAGTATCCTGCGCACAAAATGATTAGCAACATATAAAGTTATTACCAAACCATCATGGTGAGGATCCTGGACAGTATCCCTGTCATCACTGTCGAATGTGATCATTTTATCAGTTGTAAGGGACGTCATCCTGGGTGGCTTATCTCCCCTTTCTGCCTTAGCTTCCTTTGCATGTCTTTTTGCAGCGGAGTAGGAAGTTCCACAAATGTCGGATCCTCCTGAAATAAAGTTAATTATCTTGGCATCTGCAGGGGGTGATGCTGCATGTTCAGGATCCTTCTCAGTATCCTAACCCTTATTCTTCTTTTCTTCCCAGAAGATCCTTCAGATATCCTTTGCTCAGCAGATAGCTTATTTCTTTCCTCAAGACAATGCAATCTTCTGTAACATGTCCAAAATCCTCATGGAAGGCACACCACTTGGATTTATCCTTCCAGTCAGCTTTTTGTTGGTTCTTCCTAGGTCACCTTGCCTTGTCTCCTAAACCCTGCATAGCATACATCAGTTCGAGTATATTAACAGAAAAACAATATTCTGACAATTCAGGATACTACTCAGGATCCTCGTCTTCAACAACATTCACTTTCTTGCCGTCATTCCTGCCATATGGCTTAGAACGATATGGCTTGTACGAGGATTCCGACTTCCTGTTCGTCGATTCATAAGTTGAAGATAAATTCATCCTCTCTTGCATCTTTTTATCATCCTCCAGTCGAATATATCTTAAAGCTCTGTTCCGAGCTTCATCCAGGTTCCTGCAGGGATTCATTACAAGATCCTGGTAAAATTGAGAATCTTTTTCCATTCCTATCTTGAAGGCCTGCACAGCTATTGCAACATCAAGATGCGGAATATCCAAAGATTCCCTACTAAACTTGTTCACATAATCCCTTAAGGATTCCTGAGGTCCTTAAGTTATCCTGTAGAGATCATTGGTTAGTTTTTCAAAACTTCGACTGCAAGAAAATTGACTATTAAATAAGTTGACTAAGTGAGCAAATGATGTAATCGAATGAGGATGAATGTTTAAGAGCCATTTTAAGGTTGATCCTGTTAAGGTAGAACCAAAACCCTTGCAGAGGCATGCTTCCTTGAGATCTGGAGGGATAGGGTTAATTTCCATCATTTCCCTATACTGGGCAATATGCTCTTCAGGATACATGGTTCCGTCATAGAGCTTCATGTTGGGGGTTTGAAATCTCTTTGGGATTTTTAGCATCACATATAGAATATGCAAACCGAGATATCCTGTGGCTATCCTGAAATACTTCTGGAATCGGCTGGACTACCCCAGGTATACTAGATATCATATCCTTTAACTTCTGAAGCTCCCTGGAAAGTGCTGATGTCGTACCTGCATCCTGCAAAGATCCAATACCATTAGTAGCAAGAGTATTAGTATTATTAGACATGTTACCAGTCTGAGGATTCTGGCCATATCCTGAAGCATATCCTGAACTTCTCACAGTTGACACCCTGACCGAAGAGGGTATCTCAGGGATATGACTCTGGGAATGGCTAGGCACAATATTCCTCCTGTTATCCTCAGTATATACTGCCGAACTGAAGTTCAAAGCTCTGGACTGCAAGGGAGTGACAATATCCTCAGCGGGCCTGCTTGAGCTGGATTTCAAGAGTTGTATCTCTCTCATCAACATTTGGTTGGTCTCCTGCTGTTGCTTCATCTGATCCTGTATACTACCAAATAAAGTTAGAATTTCATCATTAGAGGCCAAAATAGGAGTTTCCCTTGAGACAACAGATCCTTGAACGTTCTGAGTGGGGATAACGTCCCGAGCCACATGAGTTTCAGTCCTTCTTGGAAGATCCTGAGGCTGTGAAGAGGCTTGCGTCCTCGGAGGTGGTGGTGGAAGCACCGAACCAATTGTTGCAGACATGGTAGAAGAGCTCATGTTTGATCTTGAGGCCATTGAAAATAGTGTAGCAAAAAGTTTTGAAAACAGAAAACCAAGTAATGATTTTGCAAAAGCTTTTAGTAGAAATAGCACCACTTGCCCCACGGTGGGCGCCAAATTGTTTTGGTCAAAAATTACCGAAGCAATTAAGTGATCAAATTAGTTTTGTGAGGTAGTGTGCTAGCAGTGTTTGTGGAAAATATGCTGCTTTGTTAGTTTGCAAAAACAGTTTCAGGATATAGCTCAGGATACCAAGCTATATCAATAATCAAACAATGAGCAAAAAAGTAAAGGTTGACACGAGATGTACGAGGAAAGCCCTTGATCAATCTAGATCGCCAGCACAAAACCTCGGGAGCTGACAATCGCAGCTGTCTTGTTCTTCTTATTACTTCAAATGTCAGGATACAGTGCAGGATATTGACCAGATCGCTAATAAGTGTTACAATATTTTTTTGAAAGTGAGAGTTGCGAGAGAAATTATCAGAGCTCGAGAGTAGTGAGTGTGATGTCATATTTGATCTGGTTTATCCGTCTATTTATAGCTATGAAATAAAAACAAAATCTCCTACAATTGGGGGATGCCAGCGAATATTCCCTAGTTAACGTTGGGGACCAAGTAAAGCGAACTCAACGTCTTTCTTCGAACAACTTGGACCGAGTCTTCAGGGGAAGAGGTCTTCGTGACCGTTGTGGACTTATATTCGTATTCCCTGCATATAATTCATTAGTGATCCTCAGGATACCTCATCAGGATGTTACCAATATCCTGAGTCAGCATCCTGAGTATGAATATTTATCATATAACCAAGATATAATTCAAGATACTATCCAGGATAAGGGCTCAGAATTTCACCCATAACAGTTTCATAGATAGCAATATTATTATACATATACATTATTTTAGTGTTATCAAGTTCTTTTAATTCAGTTGATCATTATCATCATCATCATACTCAGTAAATCTAGCAAAGTTAAGGAAAGGTCTGAAGAGGGTAAGATATAGACAGCCTTCCCTCTATCTCGTAGGAATAAAGAGGCTGCTTCCAGTGAGACCCCGGCTTGATAGTAGTTTTGCATCAAGCCTTGGACATATTGCACATAACACTCAACAATCGAGACAAGGTCGATTAGTGCATGTACCCTTTTGTCTTTCGGCTATCAACGCTACCACATGATGCATGATTAACCACCCGTCGCTTTTAACGTTATTTTCACGATATTAGTAAAATAACGTTAAAATTAGTGCAATTTCACCTTTGCCCCCTATTGCTACAACAAATACAAGACCAAGGCCTGTAGCGATATCTCCGGGGTAAAAGGGTTCAAGGTTTCAGTTAGCCTAACGCAGGTCGTGGGGTCCCCCCACGTTTGCAAGACGTGGAAAGAGGTTCACTAGTATTGTTGTTATTCTCCTTAGATCCTGAATTGATTAGAAATCAGCCCAGAAAGCAATCGTTGGAGAAGTTGAATTATTTAGGTGCTGTTTGTTTTTTCTGCACGAAAACCTCTTCTGCTGCAGGCCACATCTGCAGGCATCTGCAGGAGAAGAGGTGGACCAAATATCTTCAGTCTGCAAGGAGAAGAGGGTTTGTTTTTTTTTAGATAAAACCTCTTCTTCTAGGTTTAGAACACACACCACACAACAATCTGCACCTCCACTCTCTCTCTACTGTCTCTCTAGTCTACAATCTGCACCACCGCCATCATCACCACCGCCAGCACTTCACCACCGCCATCATCACCACCGCCATCATCACAACCACCGTCACCACCTCCGCCTTCACACCTCCACCTCCACCGCCATCATCACAACCACCGAGCCTGCAACGAATCGAACAAAACGACCGTCACCACCTCCGCCTTCACACCTGGCCAGAGATTGAACCGAATAAACAATTGATGATGATGAGGGTTTTCGATTTAGGGTTTTTGATTTTAGGGTTTTCGATTTGGGGGTTTTGTTTGTGATGTTGTTGATGATGATGATTTGGGGTTCGATTTGATGATTTGAGGGTTCGATTTGATGATTTGGGGTTCGATTTGATGATTTGGGGGTTCGATTTGGGGTCGGAGCAGGGGTTCCGAGGTGGAGGTGGTGGCGGAGCAGTGGCGGAGCAGTGTCGGAGGTGGAGGTGGTGGCGGAGCAGTGTCGGAGGTGGAGGTGGTGCCAAGAAGAGGTAAACCTCTGCTTAGAGAAGCTTACCTCTCATCACTTCCCCAAGAAGAGGTTGGGGAGAGGTAAAAAGCACTTCTCGAAAAAAAAAACAAACACTCTTCTGAGGCTAAACCTCTTCCCGCGTCTGCACGGTGCAGACAGAAGAGGCCAGGAAGCTCTTCTTCCAAAAAACAAACACCACCTTACTTTAGTTTAGGAATTTGTTTGGTCATCGCTTGTAAGTTTTACAAATTAGAATATGCCCGAGTATTCTATTTGAATTGTGTGTTAACTTTCTAATCAAAGTGTTTTGATGACACCCTCAAAATTTTAAATAGGATAATTTAAAAATAAAACAAAAACCGGTATATTTTTCTGTTTTTAAATACTTGTACCTAAACGTGTGTAAAACCTTCACAACATTTTTTAAAAAATGACGCAACTCTTTGTGAAAGAGTATGTCAGTTGATGGTTAAAATGATTGACAATTATTCATTTACCATCAACAGAAACTACTGACAGCATATTTGTTGTTGTTAGACCCCGCCTAGGGCGCTATCCCCTGAACATATGGGTTCTATGATGTTGTGAATAGCTTTAAATAAAAGTAGGCTTCACAACTCTTAACTTGCATCAAGATTTACTCTTGTTTCCCTTTATTGTTAAGTAAATCTAACTGAACTAAAAGATACGTTCGCTGCGGTGTGAACATATAATGTATATATGTGTGGGCCCTCGGGGGGTGATGATGGGAGTAGCTCAAACCTTAATAAACTGATTAGAGACACAACAGCTTAAAAGGTTCAGAAATTGTCAGCTGTCGTGAACAGTAAAAAGGACAAGTCAGAGCCTTGTCACATCACCCTTTGCGTGTGAAACCTCATGCCCAACTGCAACCAGAACATGTGGGAGAGCACACCCTTTTGTCCGCAGGTCCAAACCCTTCAACCCCTAAAAGGGTAAGTCCCCCACTGCAAGCCAGGTTCACTAGTCAAATGTTTCTCCTTTGAGAAATCTCTTCGCCTATAAACTGCAGCCCATGACAAACATGCGAGGACACTCCAGGATCAGCAGAGATCATTCCAACTCTCTGATTCTTGCTCTCCCTCTTGAGAACTAGCTTCATGCTTGCTTCTCTTCTTCTTCTCCTCCCATGAGAACTAGCTTCATGCTTGCTTCTCTTCTTCACACTAAGGTGCTGTTTGTTTTTTCAGATGTAAAATGTCTGAAGTCTGCGGACCACATCTGCAGGCATCTGCAAGAGAAGATGTGGCCCAAATGTCTGCAGTCTGCAAGGAAAAGATGGTTTGTTTTTTTTCCTTAAAAACAACTTCACACAACAACCACCAACAGTTCTCTCTCTGCTCTCTCTCTCCAAACTCTCTCTCTCTACAACCACCACCACCACCGGTCTCCCTCTCTCGCTCATGTTCTGGTCTCGATGATGATGGAGACGATGATTATGATGGTGATGGGAGTTCCAGATCGGTTTCCGTTTCCGTTTCCGAGCGATCGCAGATCTGTTTCCGATGTGGCCCATTTCCGGCGTCGGTTTCCGTTTCCGTTTCCGAGCGATTGCAGATCTGTTTCTCCGGTAAACACACCTCACCCATCCCTCTTTCCGTTTCCGTTTCCGTTCCGATTTGGGCAGGTCGAGGTGGTGGTGCGTTTTGACGATGGTGGTGGTGGAGGTGGTGGCGGAGAGGTGGTGGCAGGGGAGAAGAGGAAGAAGAAGGTCTTGCAGATGTTGTGTGAAGATCATGAAGCTATTATACATAGCTTTTTTTTTAAGCTATTAAAAGCTATGTTAAGATCTTTTTTTTTTAACAAACAGTCTTCAAGGGCTTATGTCTGCCCGCCCGCAGACATAAGCTCTTTACAGACATTTTAAGCAAAAACAAACAGAACCTAAATGTGTTATAATATAATTAACCTTTTAAATATAAATGTGTTATCTTTTTGCATATACAGATACAAGCCATGCTCAATTAAATAACACATCTTGAATACAATCACACTTACGGTATAACATGGGTCATTTTAATAACTTACAAACTTATAAGGTGTGTCCTTGTGGAGGTAGTATACACTGTCTTCTATCGGCTGAGCTTGTCTGGCTTTGTCATTATCAACAACATAAATTCCGGGGTCCTGTAACTCAAACACTAGCAAGTAAAAATGTTTTTGCTCCAAGATCGGGAACAAAACAATGTCGTGCTTTCTCAAATCAGGAACCTTTTCAGCGCTGTTAACCACACCTTTTATACCAGCCCGAAACTTGTGCATCCGCGCCTCGACTCCACCTTCCTCAGTTGTTAACATCCACGGAAACTTTCACAAAAGAGAAATTAATAAGGATAACCACTCGCCACACCCTAACTACTTTTCCACAAAAAACATCAATCTACACAAATCATGTCTATATACAAAACACTCACCACAACTTTAGTACCAAAGAATAGCCTACTGTAAGCCCCCATTGATTTGCGTTTCTCTTGGAAGTTTAGCACCTCCGCCCAACAGTCGATAATACCATCTGACACCTCCTTTCCAACGTTTAAACTCTTAAACATAGCTCGAGACGCTTCTACATGGGCAGGGCTTCGAAACAGCAACTCCCTGGTTTCATATGTACAGATAAAAACTTAACTTCCACATCTTAACATGTGTTACAGTAATTTAACTCATTTTTAACAATATCCCCCGTACTTACACAGCCATGTGTATCGGGCTATCTACATCATCAACTGACGACGTACCCTGTTCATTCCTGCGGCAAAAAAATCAAAAAATAACCAATTAACTAGATCCATTGGGTTCATGGTTTTACACGCCAACAACATACCGGTGTTTTGCCCTTCTTTTTCCCCACTTTATTTTGTGAATCGCTCATGATGTTTAATCAGTAACTGTTGAATCAATCATATAACACTTGGTATAACACATATCTAAACAAATTGTTTCAGAACATAGTATAATAACTCGTGAATCTTAACTCATACAACAGACTAATCAGAACATAACTATGAAACATACGAATCAGAACAGATGAATCACAACACTAACTGTTGTCGTCGACCGAATATTTAACTTACCTGGTTGTCGTCAGAATGATAGTGACCGTCATAACAACAGATGAATCAGCAACAATGAAACATATGAATCAGAACAGAATGATAGTGACCATCATAACAACAGATGAATCAGCAACAATGAAACATATGAACAGATGAACAGAATATTTAACTTACCTGGACGATGACGGCGATGGTTGCCGGCGGACAACAGACGAACAGAATTGGTAAATGACGGCTGCTGGAGATGGTTGCCGGCGGACAACAGAATTGGCTGTCGTCGTCTCGTCGATGACGGCGAATGGCGAACGGCGATGGTTGTGACTTGTGGTGTTCGTCCTTCGTCGATGACGGCTGCTGGAGTGGAGATGGAGAGTTTCTTTTAGGGTTAACTTTGGAGTTTGTGACAAGAACAGATCGGTGATGGTTGTCGTCGTGGATGGTTGTCGACGGCGCTGAGAGTTTTTTAGGGTTTGGTCCTTTGGAGTTTGAAGCGTGAATTGGAGGATAATGAGAATATGAAATTCAAATTTGGGATTATACACCCACCCCGCTTCTCAGTTCTCACATGACATACATAACTACCTAATATATTATTTTAATTAAAATTCTTATCATGTCATTAACGGGTCTTAACAGGTTAACGGGTTTTAACCTGTTAAGACACGAACTTTAAACAGGTCTTATCATGTCGACCTGTTAAGACACGAAACCCGTTAAGGTCAAACACGAAACCTGTTAACTTCGTGTAGGTTCGTGTCGTGTTATCGTGTTCGTGTCAAAATTGCCAGCCCTAGATAATATAGGTTATTTTTAACATTCCCCCTTCATTCATATGTGCTCACCAACCAAATTACACTCAAGTCCACAAGTATGTTAAGTGATGATCGCAGTCCTCCATAAGTTTCATATAGTCCCCTCGGACTTCCAGCTGTTGCAACAACTTGCACCAAACATGTAATAACCAGAAATAACAAGGCTCATTATAACACAAGCCCAAACATAACATGAGCCCAAAGAGATAACAGGCTAATAACAACTTATACATGTAACGGCCAAGCCCAATGAATAAACATAACTAACAAATGTATAGTATATGAATTAATCTTATATTTTCAACATGCCCCCATCATTCATATACTATGCATGTTAACCATTTCCAACTTATTGCACATAACACCATTCACTTCACCACTCAAACCTTTAGTAATTTTACAAACATAAACAATCTTAACAGAACCAATAACACCACAGAATTTTTTTTCAACAAATTCCAGTTCCATTTCAAATGTTTAGTCTCCACATGAAAGACAAGATTCAAAGAAACTCGTATGGCACTTTTACTAGATTTTAACAGCTAAACTATGGCTAACACAACATCATAGAGAAACAAATCAAAAAATAGGATTTCTATAACCAATATCCTAACTCAGACATACTAAGAATTCAGACAAACTACAAGACGAGACAGGAGATTCTTTGAAGAAAAAAAAAACTCAAATACCAACAAATCAAAGAACTCTCTATAACAGACAGTCAACAAAACAGATAAACTGTTATGACTAACAACACCAGACAACAATGATAGCCTACACAGATTCTGGTAAAATACACAACCAGAAATACATCTCTTACACAAGAGAGAAATACCATGCTAACACAACATTCATACAAGAGACAAGCTTGAAAACATATCACATTCGACCTATTCAAACCATGAGATATGAATAATCAGACAATATAATATACAAATCACACCCATAAAACATTCAAAAAACACATGAATCAACTAACCTCACAACAAGATAGACATATGATCCTTTTAGAAAAGACAAATCACACCATTCAAGAAGCAAGACTAAGAATAATAAGACATACACAAGATTATAAGACACAACCAAACAAATCCTGATTAATCACAAAATTATACAATTTGCAACTAGAACAATATTTCTCCCAAGAGAAAACATACAAGGCTGTCACATATACAAATTAATCTTGATAAAACCACCGGTTAAACATGAACCACACAGCTCAACTAACCGTACAAACAAGACTATAGCCAAGCAGACATAGCGACTATAAACCAAAGACATTTTAACAACATTCAAGACAAAAAAAAATTCTCAATATATGAAACTCATAACTAGACAGACACCGACATCAATAAAAATCTTGGCAAACAACTGATAAGAGAACACTCAAACCACATGTTTGGCTAATCATACAAAAGACAAAAAAAAAAAAACATACAGACTATGTCCATAAGACACTTCGGCAGTCCAAAAAACAGAATTGAATCACATGTCCCAAGATAAGGATTCACGCCACACAATCAACAACATTTTCAGGTCAAAACTAAACGAAAGCACAAGATCATATAACCACAAAATAGACTATTACACGAGAATCAACCAATGAACATACAAGACTCTATTACCAAGACATAAAGACACGAGGTTCAATAAACCAAGAAAACTTGTACAAATTTAAATTGATCATTTCAAAAAAACTTGAAACTTGAACCAAACATATAACATTTCTTATACTAACAAAGAAACATTATTTGAGTTTAAGACACTTGATAACAAGATAGACTGAGAACAATACGAAACTCTAACTGTCACAACCCCCGACCCCACCCTGGAAGCGGGAGTCGCGAACTAATCAGATGGTATCGGTGTTTATTAATTTGGCAGCAGAAATTTTCATCAGGACCGTAATTAGGAAATATTTTTATCAGAGTTAAACACCAAAATGTTTAAAATAGATAAATGGGATAAAACCCAAGTTTTCATTTCAATACATTTATAGGGATAAACCCTAATTATTAAAAATATGATCTCCTTTTTATTTAGGTAACTTTTATAGCCACTTCTTTAAGCCTTCAGTGCTCTCCAGCTGGCTTCTGTTAAATTTACTTTAAGTTACCTGAAACGCGTTTTAAAAAGGTTTTATCAGCAAGAAATACTGGCGAGTGAATCCCAGTTTAATCAAAACAAGTTTTATCATTTCACAGTATTGAGAGCGATTACAATGTTTATATCTACATAGTTACTCATTCAGTACTTGCCACTCGACCGAATCTGTGGCTATGGTCATATCACACATTGGCTAACCCATTGTCCAATTGTGAAGATTATCAAGTAATGTATACAAAACCCCATAATACCGGCAGTAATTGAAGAATTACAAAGACTCAATCACTGCTAATCACATTGTAAAATATTTAAGGCTTTGTAAAAACAGTTTACAAAAAGGAGATTACTCACATTGCTATTTTAGGGTTTTCCTTTGTGGTTTCCTGGATATAATCTATTTAAATAAACAATGCACACGCGTTAGTATAATAACCCATATTTACATTAGTTATACCCTCCCCGAGACATAAACTCCAACGACTACGTCGGGCAGAGCCACGACAGCCGTTACGGAGCACTAGATCAATCGGGCAGTGTATCTAATACGTAACCGGGGGTTAAAATACTTACAACGAGGCAGAGCTTCGCTTATTTAGTGGGTATAATACCCGAGCAGAATTTCTATTATTTAGAGAACTGAGAGAGAAAGTTGATTTGTGAACGGTTTGAAACTAAAGCCAAAGGCACCTATATATAGGTCTGATCGAGCAGCGGGTCGCGGCCCGTGACGGCCGCTTCTATCTTTCTCGCGGCCCGCGAGAACCTAGGCTAGGTTCTAGCTTGGGTTAGTCATCACTATAGGTCCGTCGAGTGTCGTGCCACGTGGCACCCTGGGGTTCCGCCAATTATCTCTCGGTCGCGTCCCGCGAAGCCCAGGGTTAACCCTGTCGAGGCCCACGAGCACCTCACATAATTTGTTTTATTTGTTTTTTAATAAAATAAAGGTATTTCGGGGCCGTTTCTTGTACACGGGGTGTATTTTAGGACACGTAGGGATGTCAGGGGTGTTATAGGAGGGTTGTTACATTATTTAATAAAATATGTAATGCACTCGCGTTAAGTATAGTAACCCAATTCACTTTATCCCTACGTCACGAGACAGAACCCGAACGAACTTAATCGGGCAGAGCCTTGACATGCGTTGGTGGGTCCTAAATCAATCGGACAAGGTATCGACTCAGTGATCAGGGGTTACAATACTTAAAACGGGGCAGGGCTTTGTAGGATTTAGGGGTGAATAACTAAAGAAAATAGGGGCAATTATAATAGTAGACAGGGAATGAGGGAACGAAAGAAAGGAATGTGGCAGTTTAGATGGTGAACTGCTGATTCCTATTTATATTGCATGTTTGAGATTTGAGTGTACTCCAAGCAAGGCCACGTACATCTCTATATTTATGTCAATCCTTCATGTTAGGTTATACGTATACATGTGTTGACTTTAAAATTTTGATTCTCATGCATTTAGTTTTCATTTTCATTTTCATGCATTTAATTTACGTAGGATTAGCCCTAGGCTTAAAAGTAGTAGTTTTAGTTTATAATTCATAGATTATTTTATTATTATATTTATAATTAATTCAGCTGCTTCACTCATTTGGCGCTTATACTTCTAAAATATGACGTTTTATAAAACAATGAATAGGTCATTAGAACGAGAATATTTGTATCTACAATTTGAACCATGTTTCATTAAAAATGGAGTAAGTTTAAATATAAGGTATTTTTATAATTTAATTATTAAACGGTTCCTACGCTTGCCCAAAATACCTCATATTTATTGGTCAACTTACCCATGATCTATTCGTTTAATAACTTTATTTTAAAATTTTCTAAATAAAATTTTGGAAATGTTACATCCTTCCCACCTTGTTTTGAATCTTGTCCTCGAGATTCACTAAAATGTGGAGGAATACCTTTAGTTTGTCACTGATCCTAGTTCCTAAGTATATTCTAGTCTTTGTTTTGAATTTTGACCAGAACTATTCTCTATGTTTTGTGACTCTTATCTTCTCAAGAGTTTTTAATGAAGGTAAAATTACTATCATTTGTGTAAGTTTTTAGATATTTTGTGTCTTAGCACAACTTTTAGTCACAGGTTTCCCAATGCGTCAATAATCTAAGGTAATGCAAGGGGGAAATTCTTATAATTTCAATGGCGTCTCAATTTAAAGGGTTCCCGTCGTTCATCTTGTCGCACGAGTTATGAGACGGATGATGAAATGAAATAGTGTTTGATACTTGAAATTATAGATGTATACGAGAGATTCCTGATAAATAAATATAAAATTATCATTGACATACATGTTCGTGATTTATCTCTAATTGTCAATTATTATGGTCTTTGGATTTCCTTATAGATATACATATCTATATAATCATATATTTCACATATTGTAATATACACACCATTCATAAGGTCAATGTATTTAACAGATTCATCAGGTCATGGTACTATTTAGGGAATTCCATTAGCATAACATATACCCCATCTTATACGGTCTCGCCAGAGAGGTACCCCCATCTTACCCGGACAAGCTGGAGAGTCTACTACACCATACTCAGTCTTGCCGAAGAGGTAATTATCATTGTATTTCCCATAAATAGATTTTATCAAATCATGATTAAAAGTTCATCATTTATTATGGCTTGCATCAAGAAATAAGGAAATTAGTATTCTCATGATGGATCATATAATAGAACCGAGTAGTACTAATAAACAAGAAATAACAGTGGCCAGGTGTTATCGCTTATTTATCATACTTGCACTAATCTAGTCATCATCCTCACGGCATACCAATAACCATCACACTTTATCTATGCAAGTAATTAGCTTATCTCGAAGCTTTATACTAAGGCATTTTTCTTAGGTTAAAGTCTAAATACCATCCTGGGTGTTACTAGTAAAAATTAATATTCGAACCCTTTTGTTTAAGCATGAATATTATTGTAACTTTCTTTTGTTGGAAAAAAAGAGTTTTCCAAGAATTTTGTTGATGTGATAAAAGTTAACATTATGTATTCATATAGAACGAGTATAACGAAATATTTATTAGAATTCAAGAATAAATGATCTTTTGAAGTGAATTCACATGCATGATAAGCAATGCATGTATGACATAGGAATTTGTCAAGAGATGAGGCAAATGAGAGTTGGCTCTATTAAAGGAGAAATAAAGACCTTTTATTGATGAAGTTTTGATCGGAATTAAAAGTTAACTAATATTTTAGTACAGACAAAACATAAGGGTGCTTATTTTGCTGTTGTCTCCGGTATTGTAAATATTTATGCATTTTCCTTAGTTTCATCTGGGTTTCTATTCTCGTTGTCGGGTGCCTTAGATAGTTTCGGGCAGTAGAGACGGAAGTGACCTGGGTCTCCGTATTTGTAACATACATTAGTTAAAAAAGCTAGCAAACCGTCATTCCACATAACTAATATAAATTAACTAATTATTGTATGTTAAAAATTGTCTTCCCAAAAAACTAGTCAATTTTGAAAAGAAAAAGGTGCACGTGTCACCAACTGGAACAAACATTTTAGTGGATATGTGTAATTACACAAACACCCCTACTTAAATACTTAAAATAAAATCAAAGATCATCTTCTCCAAAAGGCAAAAAATACTCCAGTCCTTGTATGTCGGAAACTTTTTCCGATGAGCCCCGTTTTCATGCTTTTTTCTTTTATTTTAATTAAAATTTGCTTCAACTGCTCTTCCATTAGCAATTTCATGGGGTGCGGAGTCAAAATTTCATGGGGTGCGCTTGAGATTTTCACGTACGTTTAACATTAAAAAGAAAAAATTCAAGGAGTGCTGCCGCCCACCCAGCTTAAGCCTTAGGTCTGCCCCTGCTTACAGGCTAGGTTCCCAAAAATTTTTACGTTTAGAGGGTTTTTATTTATATATGAATTGACTGTTTAGTTTAATAAAACATTAAACTTGAAAATTCTAACAAAATTACACATAGGATTAGTATAAGGTGGGGTGCTAGAATTTTGACATCTAGGATTAATATACATTGTTTTATTATATAGACTAGTAGTAAGACCCGTGTGCAAACACGGGTGGTTTTTAGAAATTTTACATAACACATTTTATTAACCACGGATAGTTTTAGAAGTTTTAATATATGCTACTAAATAATATTATAGTAATCCACAGGTACCGTTCCTCATAGTTGCTCAAATTCATATTCAAATTCACATCTAAAATCACACAATTAATAATAAAAAAATAAATTGAATACCTATATTAAATGAAGATGTTATATTAAATGAAGATGTTGATACATAAGAGGCGCATCAAATTCATTTCATGAGCATGTCACCAAGGAATAATGGAAGTAGCAGGTAGCTAAACCAAAACCATTACACCAACAACAGAACAATCAACCATCCAATATTTCACAAAATAAACCTACTCCATATTTCCAAGTTAAGGGCCCTCTCCTTAGTCCTGCAATTCAGCCACCAAAGAATCAAAGTCTTGATATCTCTCATTGTTTTCTTTAGCGAAACCGGCTGTTGATTAAAAACCTTTTCATTTCGAGCAATCCATAGACACCACATCAAGGATAAAAATAACGCATGAACCACCTTTTTATCCTTTGCTATACCATTAATGTACGTGTGCAGACCCAATAAATCCTTGGTGTCAAAAGCATATATAGAATGAAGAGAAGTACTTTACCTGGGAATAAACACACATAACGTCATTTTCATAAGGTTATGTAAGTACCATATCATTATCTGTTAGAATAAAACAAACAAAATTTTCCCTTAACATATAATACTCTGGACTGGAACATGGCCGTATTATACGCCCATACTTGCACTCCTTTTCTAAACCTATACTATCATCTAATTCATTTACAGACACGACATAATCTTTTATGATTTTAAACATATATTATTCAACACATATATCTATAAATTTATTAACGTGCTAAAGTGATATCCCTTTCTTTAAAATTCTTTGATTTCTTATGTCAAATTACATGCTTCTTTTGAAGTTCAGTAACTTCCTATTAATAACTACTTTAAGATTCATAATTATACAATGTCAATCACCATCTTTTGAGACTCAAAGTCCCATATATTTATATGCAACCTCAAGTAAACAAAAATTCCACCAGGTTCGATCTATAAACTTCGAATAAAAAATATATATAAATGTGAACTATTACACATTTTATCCATTATTTAATACACCAACCATAACACTAAGGTCACCAATTTGAGTTCAGAATAATGTATGTAAAACAACAAACAATAAAGATAGGGTACTTACCTTTAGTGTCACAAGAAGTTAAACGCAACTTATATAATTAGTGTCGCAAGAAATATTGGGTGCTCCATCTTATTGCTTGAGGACATTCTCGAGGTAAAGATTTTACTCCTTTTTTAATCTAAAAAAATGACTAACCTTTTCAAATGGTTATATTTTTTTTTAGATTTGGTCAAATACAAATAGTTAATGTTTCGAATACGACTAAAAAACTATATCACCATGTCATTTTACTTGTTTAAATAAATCGATTTAAAAAAAAAAGACATTTAAATAACACCTAGGGGATGGTCTATTTCAGTTTTAGAAGACTCGGTCCGCTTTTGGCTTGCTCACCCGATAACCGTTATAAGGGTGGACATTAGATAAAAGATTAAATCTTTACCTGCAAAGAACCGAGGCGATCTGATACTAGAAACCTAAGATTTGTCTTTTCTGGAATCTTCATTTTCAAATCCTGTATAAACAAAACACAATTACATATCAAGATAGTAAAGAAACCTCCTCATTAACAAAATGATAACACAATCAAAGAACCTCAACTTCAACTCCGGACTGCACGTCTGCGTTACTATTCTGAGTTTCACCACTCGGGTTAGCTTCTGAGCTATGTTTATTTAAGTCGGGTTGAATGGGTATTGCTGAACGAAAAAGCAAAGTAGCCACACCTTCAGCAAGCGCCTGAAGTTCTTGTTTGATTAACTCCTCTATTGAACCTGGAAACACAAGCACAATGAATTAAACTGTATACCGGAGAACAAATAAATGCTCTTGGTAGCCGTCTCACTGTTTTAAAGTGAATATATAATCAAACTGGGACAAGTTTCACAGTAGTCGAAACCACTGTTGTGTAATATTTTATTGGGTTAAAACAGTGTTTTGTAGAGAAAACAGTTGGTTGAAACCACTGCTGGGTTAAAACTGTGGTTTGAAACCACTGTTCGGCTAAAACAGTGTTTTGTGGAGAAAACAGTAGTTGAAACCACTGTTGGGTAAAAACTGTGGTTTGGTTTCAACCATTGTTTTCTCCACAAAACACTGTTTTAGCCGAACAGTGGTTTCAAACCACAGTTTTAACCCAGCAGTGGTTTCAACCAACTGTTTTCTCCACAAAACACTGTTTTAACCTAATAAACCCAATAAAATATTACCCAACGGTGGTTTCAATCACTCTTTTCTCCAAGCCCAATTTGATAACAATAGTGGTTTGAACCATTGTTTTCAATCACTATTTTAACCTATGTTTAAGTTCTCTCACTATGACTCGGTTTTGAGAGCTTTTGAAAGAACATGGGCAATTCTTTATAGAGTCCGTGACTATTTTCCCTACAGCTAATGGTGGTAGCCGCTCCTGGGAAAAAGGAGAAATCCAATGAGAAAAAAATGTTAATAAACATTCATAGGCGAATATAAAACACCAATAACATACATACTATTTCTCGTAGTTATCTTATTCAACGCATATAATTACTTAAAACAGAACAAAACTCGCAAGATAAACACTTTAAAGCTCGGGTTTTACCCTCTCTATCAGTTCTGCTGATTCACAAAGATCTGACGAGTTCAAGAGGGGTGATTGCAAAATTTAAGGGGGGCGCTCAGGATTTTCACGTATCTATTACACTAATTGTAATGCCCTGCGTTTTGCTTTTAACCTATAAATAGCAAGTTTCGTCATACTTCCTGTAAATTGACTCTTTACCCTCGTGGTACTCTATTTTGATACTATTTAGACGATGAAACTAATTTAATCTTGATTATATCAAACTATGATTCTATGTGATTCTATGAACGATAATAAACTATGATTCTATGTGATCTATGCACGATATTAATCTACGATTCTATATGATTCTATGTTAAACTATGGTCCGATGCTAAACTATGAAACTATGGAACGATGTGAACAGTGTGAATCTTGACTCCTTGAACGATGTGAGTCTTGGCTCTTTATTATGCTTGATACTATGGAACGAGAAACTTGATTAAAATATGTTGAAAACATGAATTTTATTCTCGATTATACGAATCTTATGCTTGAATGCTATAAAACAATGAATTATACACAACGATACGCAACACAACGCTTAATCTTGCTCGCGAATAGAACCAAAGGCGGAAAACTAGCAAATAAGTGTTGCCTGTCTGAATGGACATCCGACCAGATGACCATGCGACCGGATGACCATGCGACCGGATGACCATCCGACCGGATGACCACCCGACCGGATGACCACCCGACCGGATGACTATTCGACCGCTGCTTACCTTGCACCACCTTAACCCTTCTCTCCTGTCTATAAATACCCGTGCACATCACTGTTCACTTGATGTGACAGCTCCATTCGACCCAACTCACTCTCAGCTCGTTCTTAGACGTTTTCTCTCGATTCAAGCCCATTCGGTAAGCATTTCCACTCAAACCTTGTACAATCATCATCACTACACACTTGTTCATCATCTTCTCCATCAAAATCACTGTTTTTCACCATGAAATCACCCAATTTGGACTACTTGAGGGTGACATCACCTCGGTTTCTTATGAAAACTGAAGTGTGACATCACCTCATTAGGTTCGGCCCAGATTTGAGGGATTTACACATAATTTAACACGAATCGTTACAAGGTTTCACACTTTTACATCTATTTCAATCGTTTTCAACTATTTCTTTCAACTCTTTTACACTCTTTACTCAAAACCGGGGGAATCTAGACTCAATTAAGTTCTCTACTCACTCACTAGTTGAGAACCAGCTTGAAAACGGGATTCTACCGGATAGACGACCGATTCACGGGTTAAACATGAGACTCCAACAAGAACAGTTGGTCCAATCGGATGGGGTGATCTCCCATCCGATCGACTGAGTTGGACTTGATGAGGTTTCCTTTGCTTGACGCGCCATCACAACGTCTCCGTTAAAACTCAAAACTTTGAACTTGGAAACTTATGAAACTTTCAGGACATCAGATTGCCACTCGAATGGCCATCCGATCGGGTGACCATCCGATCGAATGACCATTCGACCAAGTGATCGGTTCCCTTTACAAATTTCAAACTCTTAATCAAATAGCCATCCGACCGGATGACTTGTTTAAATACTACAAAGAAAACTTCAAAAGTTTTGGAACAAATTACAAACACTCACTCATATTCGAATGGATGTCCGTTCGAATGGTCATCCATCCGGATGACCATCCGTTCGGATAGGTTATTCCCATTCGTTCGACTTCTCATCCGACGCACTATTTACACGTTGTCCCATACTTACGCTGCTGTTCGATACTCAGGGTGACCTAGCGCTCCTTTCGATCCAATTAACAGTGTTTGGTTCTAAACACCCAGTGTGAGTATACTCGATCCCTTTTTACTTTAAACACTTTTGGGATGCAACATGTATTCTATATCGAGACACTTGACATTTGAAACTTATTCGAAGCATACTCTATCCATGTGAAACATGAAACTATTGAGACTATTTTGTGCTATGTGAACGTTTAATCCCCGTGTGTAGTTTCGCCTTAACAATAGTAGTGCTATAGGAGTAACGCACCTCCCCCATTTGTAGTCGAGGGGTATTGTTAGGAGGAGACATATAACCTCCTCTTCGATGCGACGAAGTAGGACAGGCAAACTTAACGCGTTGGGAAACTAGGGCTATCACTTGGACTGCATGAACTAGCATGGCTGAAACTATTTATATGTTTATCATGTCGGATATGAGTTCAAACTTGAAACTATTATGCTATGTATTCAAACTTGTATACTCGCCAACCTTTTTGTTGATTGTATTTTAATA
This sequence comes from Helianthus tuberosus, assembly GCA_030545235.1. Lineage (NCBI taxonomy): Eukaryota > Viridiplantae > Streptophyta > Magnoliopsida > Asterales > Asteraceae > Helianthus > Helianthus tuberosus. The sequence continues at coordinate 109,409,563 of CM060392.1, forward strand.
CATGTTGCAGGTTGATAAGTTTGGATGTTGAAGAAACAAGCTAGGGTGACTTTAGATACACACCTTAGATAAACAATGTTTTGGTTGATGTTAAAACTGTTTTAAGTTTTTTTGGATACAATTTTGATCGTGTTTGGCATGTATGACAATTTAGTATTTGTTATGAAATTTTGATCTAATTTATATCGAAACAAATAGTGTTATGGAATCTCATGAGCAATCTGAACGCTTAGTGTCACGCCCCGATGTTTCCGCCATCGGTTGGGGAGTGACAGATTGGTATCAGAGCCATAACTATAGGGAATTAGGAAAAGTAGGAATGCTTTTGCCTAGTCTATAGTTCTAGGAATCATGCCTCTTATCTGTTGTTTAAAACTTATGCATTATGCTTTATATGCTTCCTAGCAATACTTCCTTGTTAAACTTACATGTCTTTCCTAAGGCTAACACAATACACACTTGGATGCTTTGAAGGCACTCTTGTAACACAATCGAAACGACTCATCAGAACAGGGGTGATTCCCGCCTTTGATGACGACTTTCACTCAGCGATACTTATGTTTTTGCACAAGATTGACCCCTAAGTTAGGAGTGACATCCAAAACTTGAAGGGAAATTTCCATTTCATATTCTAGTGGGTCTTATCTTTTGATAAGTACCAACAACATCAGGGTGCGATGTTATCAAGTTAGAGGTGAAACTCGCATCTTGATAACTAGCCCCACTCTTTGATTTTCAGTCTCGCCAAAGTCCCGAATTTTCCAATCGATTAAGGGCGTGTAATAACCGCAAGGACAAATATCGTAGGCCTAACATCAATGAACGTATTTGTCTAGCAGGCCAAAGCACATTGCCTTAACTCGAAAGGATTAGATTTACTTTGGTTAGTCAACGTTTCTCTACCCAAAACAATCCTATGGTTTATGAGCCTATCTTTTATGCTATCTTGATTTACATGTGGTTTTATACTTGATGCTTGTTTATTCGGGAACGTTACACACATCGCACGTATCTCCGCAATCTAAAACCATAATAATCCCTTGTGAACAAACTAAGTTTATGATACTTTCGTTATTCTATGTGAAACAATGTGGAAACTTGATATACTATGAGAAACTATTTGAAACGTGCAAAACTATTTGAGGCATGTGAAACTATTCAAAACCTGTGAAACTATTTGAAACATGTGAAACAATCTGAAACATTTGTATGGTGTGTGTGGTACTCTGTGATACTAGTTAAGCTTAAAACCTTATGATCGAGTCTCATCTGGTCCTTGTTTTGGATCTTTAGATGTCTTCGAGTCGACATCTCCATTCCCACAAGAGGTCTAATTCTGAAACCCAGAAGAAGATGATGTCTTTCATGGCTGATCAGATCGCACGAATTGTGCCCAAGATTGTCACTGAAATCCAGGGTTCAAACACACCTCCCTCTTCTGCGGACTCGAAAGCAACTCAACCTAAGCCTGTGAGCTTCAACTACAAACACTTTGTCTCCTGCAATCCTAAGCCTTTCACAGGCAGTGATGGAGTAACTGCTATGCTGGAATGGTTTGACAGCATTGAGGTTACCTTCATCAACATCGAATGCCCTGAGCATCTAAAGACTAGGAGTGCTACTGGTGTGTTTCAAGGAAGAGCTCTAGAGTGGTGGACGAATTAGAGGAATATTCGATCCAATGAGGAAGCCTATGCTTTGCCATGGGCTGAGGTTAAAGAACTGTCGATGCTTGAATTATGCCCTCCTCATGAGCAGCAGAAACTCGAGGACGAATTCTAGCATCTGAAACAAGTGGATGACGACAATCTGGCATATACTACCCGTTTCAAACAACTCAGCATCATTGTACCTCATCTGGTGTCTACTCCCAAGCGCATGATCATGAAGTACATTCATGGTTTACTTGCCGCTATGCACGACTCCATTGAAGCGGCACAGCTAACCAACATCGAAGAAGTTTACCGCCTAGCTGAAAGTTTGAACAACAACCGTGTTCATGACAAACAGTTCAACAAGCCTCCTGCTCCCTCTAAACCAGCTAACCAGATCACTCAGCAATCAAGTGGAAGCAAAGGCAAGAGGCGAAAGTCTCAAAATTCTGGCTGTAATGCCATTGTACCTGCTGTAACTCCAACCCCTACTACGAATCCCAACCCTGCTCCTGCTGAAAAGAAGGGATACACTGGGATTCATCCTAAGTGCGGCACCTGCCTCTTTTATCACCCGGCAAACTCTGCTTGCCGTCTTTGCACTATCTGCAACCGTTATGGGCATAACACAGCACGTTGTTACAATGCCCCTGCGCCGCAGACCAACCAGTCTCCACCAGCTCAACAAGCTCAACCTGCCCAACCAAACGCTAAACCTGCTCGTGCCTGCTACAAGTCTGGTGATCCCAATCATATCCGTCCTCAATGCCCCCAGTTGAATCAAGAGCAGCCGCAACAGCAAGCCCCGAGAGGACGCACCTTCAACATCAACGCTAGGCAAGCCCAGAACGACAATGACATCGTTAATGGTACGTTTCTCGTTAATGGTCTTTACGCTTTGATCCTATTTGATACTGGTGCAGATAAAAGCTTTGTGTCCGTAGAATTTGAGTCTTTGTTAAACTGTACACGCTCCAAACTACCTAAGTCATTCTCAGTTGAGATTGCCGATGGTAAGTCTATCTTAGTCGATTCTATCCTCCGTGATTGTTCCCTGACTCTTAACGATCATGTTTTCGCTATTGACCTCATACCCATGAAATTGGGTAGCTTCGATATCACCATAGGCATGGACTGGTTGCGTAAGAACCATGCCAAAATCGCTTGACGTGAGAAGTACGTTCGTTTACCCCTCCCGTCCGATGATACCTTACACGTTTATGGAGACCGACCTTCTAAAGGATTGAAGTTGATGTCAAGCACTCAAGCGAACAGATACTTACGTAAACCGTACTTTGCCTTTTTAGCCCACAATGTGGGAAAGAAGGGCAAAGGAAAGAGCATAAGTGAAGTTCCAGTAGTGTGTGATTTCCCTGATGTCTTTTCTAAATATCTTCCTGGTCCTCCTCCATCTCGATCTGTTGATTTTCGAATTGATCTCATACCTGGTTCGACTCCTATCGCCAAGGCTCCTTACCGACTTGCACCCTCTGAGATGCAAGAGTTATCTAGTCAACTCCAGGAACTCCTCGATAAAGGCTTCATTCGTCCAAGTACCTAACATTGGGGTGCTCCTGTGCTTTTCGTTAAGAAGAAAGATGGTTCATTCCGCATGGGTATAGACTACCGGGAGCTTAACAAACTCACCGTTAAGAATCGTTATCCTCTCCCTGGCATCGATGATTTAATTGACCAACTACAAGGCGCAAGTTGTTTCTCTAAAATCGACCTTCGATCTAGTTATCATCAGTTCCGTGTTCTCGAGGAAGATATTCCCAAAACTGCATTTCGCACTCGTTATGGACACTACGAGTTCGTGGTTATGCCTTTTGGCTTGATTAACGCACCCGCTGTGTTCATGGACCTTATGAATCGTGTTTGTAAACCTTACTTGGATCGTTTTGTGATAGTCTTTATTGACGATATTCTTATTTATTCTAAAACTCAAGTTGATCATGAACGACATTTACGCTTAATACTAGAACTTTTACATAGTGAACGCTTATATGCAAAATTTTCTAAGTGCGAATTCTGGATCAAGGAAGTACAATTTCTCAGTCACATTATTAGCAAACAAGGAATCCATGTCGATCTTTCCAAAATCGAAGCAGTGAAGAATTGGGTCACACCTAAATCAGCGTCTGAAATCCGTTCTTTCTTAGGGTTGGCGGGTTATTACCGTTGATTCATCTCAAACTTTTCCAAGATCGCTGTTAAGCATGGAAACCTCCATTTTTAAGGGAAATGTCAAAGAAAGAGTGGGACTAGGGTGGGGTCTGATGTTCTTTTTTTCGTCCAAGTTATATGTGCGTCTGATGTATCCTCCTTTTTATGTATGCATGTCCAAGTATAATGTATCTTGATATATTATATATTATAGTGTTAGGGGAATGATCCACTAAAAAGTAGATTTTGCCTGATAGTAAATCAGTTCTGAGCCTAAACTTAATTGGCTTTTACTGTTCAATTCTTTCATTAATGAGCTCTATGGGATTGAGATTTGAAATTGGTGTTATGATTATTGGGGCATGGGTATCATGAAAGTGACTGTCATTATTTGACTAGAGAAATTTTGGATAGTCAGTTGATGAGTAATTGCACTTTCTTTTTGTGTAATTATTGCATCTACTGATTACTTCCCAATGGTGATTGTATAATTACAGCCATTTGTTATTTCACAAGAAAGTTTTGTGGTGACATCTGGCTTAAAGACAGACCATGAAGCCAGCAAGTTTTAATCGTATTTCTTTTGATTAGACTGTATATATTTTGTAGACAAAAAGCAGAGAGTCTATTTAATTTCGTTGCAGTTGGTAGGGAACTGGAGTTGTTGTGAATATAAGAAATGTGCAAAATACAATACCTCTACATGTGGCATTGGCAAGAGGATCAAAATCATGTGTTGGAATGTGCAGGAACAAATTGTAATATACAGGTATCCATCTCTCTCTATTATAGCTGAAATTAGTGGCAGTGCTTATATAAAATAATACTAACTCACATGTAATTTTTGTTTTAAATGTTTTATTGACGATTGTGGCAGGTTGTGTTTATGTGAAGTATGAGACAAAAGAGTGTGGGGGCTTCAAGTACATTTTTTCGTGTATTGGGTTTTTACATGTAATATAGTGTTGAATGATTAATTTTGTTTGTTTATTGTAGTTATTTTTCATTATATCATTGTGCTTTTTTTTTTAGGCATGCGCCTTTTTATGCCTTAGCTTCCTATGCTGTTGTTTAGCCGACGTTTCAGATTCAATTGACTGGGATAAAGGTACTTAATGCTTTCTTTGGAATGTGAGTTCTTCACTTTTACTTTGATTATGTTATGTTAATTATTCTTTCTTATTGTAATAGATTTGTTCGCAAAAGGGTTCGAGTCCATTTAACTAGGCTCGTGCTGAAGTGTGGTTGTTGCAGGTCTAAAAGGAATGGGACCCTCAGGTTATTTTAATTATTAATTGATGTTTACAAAAGGGTTAACTTTGTACAATAGTAACCAAGTTTCAAGAGTGTTCTAATTAGGTCACTCATAATTTTTTTTGTTCCAATTAGGTCATTCAAGTTTCATTTGATGTTTCCATCCTATATATTTTACCTAAATAGAAGGTCATCCATCCTACATGGCATTTATTTAGGTTTTTTATTTAAAAAATTTGTTGACATGGCACATAAATGCCAAATGGATTAGAAAAAATGCGAAATAGGTTTAAAAATTTTTTAAAAAATTGTAGAAAAGTTAAAAATGCGAAAAAAATAAAAAATGTGAATTTTTTTTTCAAAATCTCTAAAAAGAACCGAGATCAACTTCATCCTCATCATCCTTTTTCAAAAAAATTAATCTTCTTAATTTCCACTCCAATCTTCAACAGAACTGAGATCAACTTCATCTTCATCATCCTTGTCAAAACAAAGTAAATTCAAGAAGGGATCATTCACACTAAAATCATCATCATCATCATGTACAATATTTGTCAAGTTCACCTGGCAAACAAAAAAAGATAAATAAAGTTTAAAAAGTCATAGATTATGTAGAATATTCGGTTGGTCAAAGGCTTGATTGACGTTGGTTGCTGACGATTGTTTTTTATTCGCCATCGTTGAAGCTTTTCCTCTCCACGCAAATCGCCGAAACTCAACCCTAACGAGATCTGAATCGTTTCGGGTTTTGATTTTGTTTTTGTTTTGATTTATTATATTTCTTTTATTTGATTCCATGTCATCATTTTTTTAAGTTAAATAAATGTCATGTAGGACTATGACCTGATATTCAGGTAAAATATCTAGCATTAGAACACCAAAATAAAGTATAATGATCTAATTGGAACAATAAATTTTATTAGTGACCTAATTAGAACACTTCTAAAACTTCATTACTATTCTGTGGCATATTCCCTTTACAAAAATGAACCACCATAACCACACAAGAAATGTCTATGGTTAGAACCAATTTCAGTGTTTGACATATCGACGCTCATGGTTGAAGCTGATGATTATTCGTTAGAATCTAAATAATTTTTTTTTATCTTCTTAGCTGCTGATAGATATTCTTTATAAACGAACATGAATATGCCCCCGTTTGTGTCCAATTGGTTCATTTACAGACCTATAATAGCAGAATAAAGTTATTGATTTTAGTGCAAAGTGTGAAAAAAATACTCACGGAAATTTATGTCATAACTTCAATTGTTTAGAGTTTCTGATTTGAGTCACTGAGGATGTAATTTTTTTGTGAATGAAGTTGATCAGGGTTGCACATTATAGCGAGCTTGGGCGGTAATTATGGACAGCCCTTCGGACACTGAAGAACCAGAGTTTCAAGACGTGACTCGTGTCACAAGATCCACGTTCAAGAGGTACACGAAAGCTGTAGTTACACTGTGTACTCTTAATTACAATTACAAGTCAAGAAGAGGTTGATATGGTTTTGATAATGTGTGTGGGGTTGTTCAGGTTCATCAATCCATCCCCGCCAGTCCGACACAATTCACACCCCAAAAATTTAACGGTTGTTTATCATCTCCTAATGTATTACCTTCAATGATTTTGTAGGAATCTTTAAACTTGAAGCTTAATAGAACAGATGTTGAGAACCCATGGTTCGTTTTTGGTATATCATATGCGGGAGCTCTTAGCACGTGGTTTTGTCTTAAATTCCCTCATTTAACATGTGGAAGTCTTGCAAGTTCTGGTGTAGTTAACGCGATTCTCGACTTCTATCAATATGATCAACAGGTTAATACCACTTTTTTTCGATTTAGTATTTTATATTTGTTTCACATTTTTTTATTACTTTACTTGTGGCAGATTGGTGAGTCTACGTAATGTAAAGCTATATTACAAGAAGTTATAAAAGGTATCCTTATGTATCTGGTGTCTAATTAAGCCATTGGAATGTGCTAGGATGTTTTTCTTTGATAAGCATAAACGATTTCTTGACGTTGACTTTATAAACCATTGTATTTGACTCTTTCTTGGAACAAGTTGGTAGCCAGTTTTGGGCAGAAAAGTTGGTAGCCAGTTTTGGGTTTGGAGCTGATTTGGATGGTATGGGTCAAGATCATATGGTGGAAGATTCGGTTCAGCAAGGTATCGCTTTTGGTTGGAGTGTAAAGGTTGTTTCGGCTGCTGTTAGTTTTGGTCTGGTTGGACAGGATGGTTTGAGAATTACTTCTTTGGATCGACAATTTGATGCTATAGTGCAGTATGGAGTTTCTTTAAGTGTTAATCAGCCTCCGATTAAGACTGGGAATGGTTGGGGTAAGCTTTCTTCGTGTGGGATCGAGTGTAAAGGTTGATATTATTATGTGTTGCAGGCGTGTGTTGAACACTCTCGTGGTGAAGTCAGAAACTGCCTTCTAGCTGAGACCAGGGCCAATGTATTCCCAATAGCCAAAGATCCTGTCTTTGGATTAATTGGTAATGATTTGGTTCATAACACAACGTTACATGTTCAATCTATTTGACCTCTTTCTTTATATATCCTGCAGGCAGAGTAATTCCAGAGAGTGTGATTTACAGCTATGGAACTGTTCTGCTTGATCTTTTGAGAGGAAAGCATATCCCTCCGAGCCATGTAATATACATTCTTTCATATATTCCTAATCTATATTTTTATATGTTTTCTCATGGTGACTTTTGACTGTTTATATTCCTGCATTTGATGTAAAATGCCAATGGTATAGTTTGCAGTTATACTAGGTGTTTGTGACTTCATGTTTCTACGCTTTCTTTTCAGGCATTAGATTTAATACAGGGGAAAAATGTGTTGTTGCTGATGGATTCATCCTTGGAAGGACAATATGCTGACGAGGATGCAACCGTGATGATTGAACTCGCTTCAAGGTGTCTTCAATACGAGGGTAGATGTAACAACCCTCGGTAAAAACTTACACCTTCATAACATATTTTGACACTCTAATATATTGTAAAAATATCCCAATATGTCTTATATTACACCCCATACGTGAAAACCGAGCCCGAAATATGTTATAGTATTTAAAATAAATTAAAAACAATAAATAGTAAGTTGAGGCGGGCCGCGTAGACCCACCCCAACATTTACGCGGGCGGTATGAAGGTTAGAACCGGATTCCTTTGGTTTTCTTAAGTTAAGACGGGCCGCGTAAGACCCATGTTAAGTGTACGCGGGCCGCGAGTGACCAACAACGCGGATACACCAGAGGCCGACACGTGTCGACATCGTGGCGGACCTACTAGCTGACCCAGCTAAGCTATTATGTTGACCGGTGTTGACGTGGGCCGCGTAAGGGTCCCTTATCTTTCACGCGGGCCGCGTGAGAGACCAATCCAGAAACTATATAAAGGAGGTCTCGGATCTCATTTCAGTTCGTTCATAATTTCATTCTCAATCACAATTTCTGTAGTAGAGTTATAATACTCGGGTATTATACCCCTAATTAGCGAGGTTCTGCTCCGTTGTAAGTATTATAACCCCAGTTTCGTAATAGTTACGCTGCCCGATTGATTTAGGGTTCCGTAACAACTGTCGTGGTTCTGCCCGACGTAGTTGTTGGAATGCCGTCTCGGGGAGGGCATCATTAATATTTTCAAAGGGTTATGATACTAATCAATGTACATTTGTATAAATTATAGATTATATCCAGGAAATCCTTACGAGAAGCCTAAGATAGCAATGTGAGTTTATCCTCTTTTTGTTAACGTTTTTGGAATGTTTTACAAACCCTTAATTGTTTTACAATGTGATTAAGCGGTGATTGAGTCTTTGTAGTTCTTCAATTACTGCCGGTATTATGGGGTTTTGTATACAAAATTTATTACTACGAGTAGTAGTAAGTCAGGAATGACAGTGCATTACCATTGGACAACGAGTTAGCCAATGGGTAATTTGACCATAGCCATAGATCCGGTCGAGTGGCAAGTACTGAATGAGTAATTGTGTAGACATAAACAATGTGATCGCTCTCAATACTGTTTTAATTGATAAAATGTTTCTTGATTAAACTGGGATTCACTCACAAGTATTTCTGACTGACAAATGTTTTTAAAACGCGTTACAGGTAACACAATGTGAACATCCAATTAGTGAAAAGCCAGCTGGAGAGCACTGAAGGCTTGGGAAAAATGTGGCTATAAAAGTTACATAATAAACGATGTTTTAATTTCAATAAAATAGGGTTTGTCCCTATAAATGTATTGTAACAAGAAACTTGGGTTTTGCCCATGTGTTTATTAATATCAAGTATGGTGGTTTTACTCTGATAAACATTTCCTAACTGCGGTCCTGATGTAAATTCCGCTGCAAAATTAAACAATCTGATACCACCGCAACTCTGAGCTCGCGTCCGCCCATTCCTGGGGATCAGGGATCGGGGGTTGCGACAGAAGGTGGTATCAGAGCCTAGCCACTGGTCTGAGCCAAAGAAGTGTTCTGCTGACACTTAAATTATAAAATTTGTGTTAGGAAATAACGGAAATACATGCATAACTGTATTTATTCGTTATGTGTTATTTGACTATTTGTTAGTTTACAGTATGAGTGATCAAGAACCTTCAGACATGAGTCGTCAATTGTCTGATTCACCTAAGAGTGAAGGTACCTCGTCACAACCTGCCCTTTCGGGGTACGTTGCTGATCAGGAAGAAGGAATGTTTGCTTTTAGAGCTCAGTCAGAAGAGTCATTCCCTAATAAGAAACGAGGATGGTTCAGTAAGGAAGCTTTTGCTCGTAGGAAAAGAATGCGAAAGTTGCAACAACAAAGAGTTCTAGCAGCTGCTAAGCGTAGAACAGATGCCCATACACAGGATATGCTTAATAGAAGCCTAGCTAATTTCCATATCCTAGCTACAACTGCTGCTGACCCGAGTCTGGAACAATTAGTAGCCCCACAACCACAAAACCCAGAACAATCTATGGAGATAGAAAACCCGGAAAACCAAGTGGAGATGCATGACTTCAACCCAGAAGAAATCCCTAGGGTACCTGCACCAAACCCCCTAGACCCAAATTACGACCCCTGGTGGGACGATAATAGGGACTTTGTGCAACGCTACCCTATTCATGAAGACACACCCATACAGAACATAGGAGCCTATCCAGGTATGGACCCTTTAGATCCCTATTACCATGATGATTATATTAGGGAGATCTTAGAAAATCCTTACCAATTTCAGGCACCTACACCTCCATATCAGGAACCCGTACCCCAGATTCCAAACCCAGTCCTAGAACCTGCACCCCCAATGAGTGCAGAAAACGTCCAAGAACTTAGGACTTTTGGGGAGGAGATTTTAGAGAGCAGTGAGAGAATGCTTAGTAGAAACAGCTAATGGAGAAACCATTAGAATTTCTGAAATCTTGCAGGGAGCAAGCATAGAAATTTTAAATCAGAAATTTATTGCAAACCTGTATCCCATGAATCTGGTAGGATTCGATGTTGTTTTAGGAATGGATTGGCTAATAGCCAATAAAGCCAATATTTTATGTGATCAAAAGTTAATTCAAGTAAATTCAACAAAAGGTAAAACGATCACAATTAAAGGAGATAAACCCTCTAGGTCCACTAAATTTATCTCTGTGATGAAAACTGCAAGTTGTATAAGAAAATGTTCTATAGTGTATTTGATTTCTATAATCACTAACACTAAAGGAAAGGATTTAAAAGATATTCTAGTAGTATCTCAGTTTTCAGATGTGTTTCCAGAAGAATTACCAGGGCAACCTCCAGATAGGGAAGTTGAATTCAGAATCCATCTAATACCAGGAACATCGCCGATTGCCAAAGCACCCTACCGTTTGGCACCCGCCGAAATGCAGGAACTGAAGAAACAATTGGATGAATTGTTGGAAAAAGGATTCATACAGCCAAGTACGTCGCCATGGGGAGCGCCGATACTGTTTGTTAAAAAGAAGGATGGATCAATGCGTATGTGCATTGATTACCGTGAATTGAACAAGGTCACGATTAAGAATCGGTACCCATTACCAAGAATCGATGATCTGTTTGATCAACTGCAAGGAGCCCGATTTTTCTCTAAAATCGATTTAAGGTCAGGATATCATCAATTAAAGGTACAGGAAGAGGATATTCCTAAAACCGAATTTAAAACAAGGTATGGTCATTATGAATTTACTGTCATGCCATTTGGTTTAACCAATGCCCAGCTGCATTTATGGACATTATGAACCGAATATGTAAGCCATATTTGGATAAATTCATAATAGTTTTTATAGATGATAGTCTAAGTTATTCTAAAAATAAAGAGGATCATGCAAAACATTTGCACGCACTTTTAAGTTTGTTAAGAAAGGAAAAGCTTTATGCTAAGTTTTCAAAGTGCAAATTTTGGTTAGAACAGGTACAATTCCTTGGACATCTAATCAATCATGAAGGAATTCATGTAGATCCAACAAAGATTGAGGCAATTACTAAATGGAAAAACCCTGAGTCACCGACTGAGGTTAGAAGTTTCTTAGGATTGGCTGGTTATTATAGAAGATTTATTCGAGATTTTTCTAGAATAGCCATTCCTTTAACTAAGCTAACCTGTAAATCTGTTAAGTTTGAATGGGGAGTAAAACAAGAAGAAGCATTTAGAATCCTTAAGCATAGATTAACCTATACACCCATATTAGCATTACCAGAAGGAGCTGAAGACTTTGTATTCTATTGTGATGCTTCTAAATTAGGTTATGGATGTGTGTTGATGCAACGACAAAAGGTTATAGCTTACGCATCTAGACAACTTAAGAATCATGAAGGGAATTATTCCACCCATGATTTAGAATTGGGAGCTATAATTTTTGCTCTTAAGATTTGGAGACATTACCTTTATGGTAGTAAGTTTACCATATTCACTGATCATAAGATTTTAAGGTATATTTTCAAACAAAAGGAATTAAATATGAGACAAAGACGCTGGATGGAAATGCTTAGTGATTATGATTGTGATATCCAGTATCATGAAGGAAAAGCAAATGTAGTGGCAGATGCTTTAAGCCGAAAGTATCATCAAAAGCCAAAAAGGGTACGTTCTCTTAAATTAAATCTGCAAGTAGATTTAAATGATCAGATAAGAGAAGCACAAGATTCAGTAATCAAGGATGATTCTGAAAAATTAAAAGGTATGTTAAAAGAATTGAAACAAGGAATAGATGGAATTTGGAGATTCCATGAAAAGAGAATGTGGATACCTAAATTAGGAAACCTACGTCATCGTATATTAGAAGAGGCCCATAAGTCTAAATACACGATGCATCCAGGAAGTGATAAAATATACCAGGATTTAAGGAAAAATTTCTGGTGGATAGGAATGAAAAAGGACATAGCAGCCTATGTTTCTAAATGTTTAACTTGTTCACAAGTTAAAACTGAACATCAGAAACCTTCGGGTTTGTTACAACAATTAGAAATGCCAGTTTGGAAATGGGAATTAATAACAATAGATTTTGTTACTAAATTACCCAAAACTAAGAAAGGAAATGATACAATCTGGGTGATTGTAGATAGACTAACTAAGTCAGCTCATTTTCTACCAATGAAGGAAACAATTAGTATGGAACAACTATCTAAATTGTATGTAAATGAAATTGTTTCTTTACATGGTATTCCTTTATCAATTGTTTCTGATAGAGATAGCCGCTTTACCTCTCATTTTTGGTCAAGTTTCCAAAAGGCGATGGGAACTAAGTTAAAATTAAGCACAGCTTATCATCCTCAAACGGATGGACAAAGTGAAAGAACAATTCAGACAATGGAGGACATGCTTAGAGCTTGTGTAATTGACTTTGGAGGTAATTGGGACGATCACTTACCTTTAATAGAATTTTCCTATAATTATAGTTATCACACAAGTATCAATGCCGCACCATTCGAAGCACTTTATGGATGAAAGTGCCGAACCCTAGTCTGTTGGGCAGAAATTGGGGAAAAGCAACTATCTGGACCTGAGATAGTGCAGGAAACAACTGACAAGATTATTCAAGTCAAGGAACGACTGAAAGCAGCACGGGATAGACAGAAGAGTTATGCTAATAACCGACGCAAGCCATTGGAATTTCAAGTAGGAGATAAAGTATTATTGAAAGTTTCTCCTTGGAAAGGAATAGTAAGATTCATCAAACGGGGAAAGCTAAGTCCCAGGTATGTTGGACCTTTTAAGATTGTTAGAAAAATAGGACCTGTAGCCTATCAGCGACAACTGCCAGAGGAAATGGCAGGAATACATGATGTGTTTCATGTATCTAATCTTAAAAAGTGTTTAGCTGACGAATCACTAATAGTACCTCTTAAGGATATAGAGGTAAATTGTCACACCCTGATATTTCCACATTTCACCGGTGGGGAGTATCGTGAAGTAGTTGATATTATCATGGTCAAACATACACAGAATAGCACAGCGGAAGTCTTGGAATATAAAATATTATTACAAACTCAATTGTCTGAATATATCAAAGTATTTATTATAAACGAGTCTGTAATATCAAATCCACTGGAGGATCATTACAAAATATATAAAATGAAGCTTAGCAGACTTTATGGCATCTTTAAGGATTTGCAAGATCCTCTTTTTCGACACCGAGCAACTCCCAGCCTATTACGAGTAGTACCTGCCACTTAGCCTTTTGAAAATACGTCAGTTTTCACTGGTAAATACATTTTAACCGACTCATTTGAAAAGAGTTTATGAAAATTGATTTAAGTGCACAAGGCACAAAACCTTTTATAACTTGGGACAATTCTTAATAAAAATCTTGTATACTGAATTACATGTTTACCGTACATCTGGGGCCCAGTACAGAGACTGAGACATGATTAAACGACACACCACTTTTAAAACCCATAAATGAGTTATCCCCAACTTGTGGGTAATTAATAATTTATTATTGGCATCTTTTCGGTGTATGCCTACACCCTGCGCATAAGTCGTGGCCATTTACAAATGAATGAGCCAAGGATATATCCAGGACACGGTCGTTAACCCCCAATGTTTAAGTCATCAACAGAACAGTATCAAAACAGGTTTTGTGGATTTACTAGCCACAATCCGGCATTTGATTGATCCACACCCGACCAAGCGGTATTAATCTACCGTATCCCAAGCCCGTATAAGGGAAAATAAGTTAAAAGTATTTACCTGAGCTAATACTTGATTCACAACAAAATAACTCAGTCGTATCCAATCTATCTAAATGCAGGTAGCTTTTACCGGATGGCTCTAGTCTGGAGTGATGGTAATATATAACCAATTCAGAATGCTAATGGTCTTTATTTAAGTCATAGACTTAGACCGGCTAGCTTAAAGTATCTTAACGCGGTACGACGCGCTAGATTAAGCGATGACCGGAATAGAATGTTATTTAGACCCAACAAGTTTGGATACTTGTATAATATGGGTAAACTAAACACATTCCGGATTTTGAGACAAAAATGATAAGGTTAAATCCGTTTCGGCAAACATACATAAACTAGTTACATAAACCGATCCGAACGCGTAAAATGCGTAACGGGTAACCAAATGAATCATATACAAGTTCCATATGTTATTATGCTTAGAATATGTCAATACATCCGTAGGATGTCAACATATATGCCCAAAAAGTATTTAAAACCAAATTAAGTCCCGTAGGGGCATTTTGGTCATTTTAATACTTATAAAAGAGATTTTATAACAAACTGAAGTTCTGGTCCTTTCTAATCAGTAAAAATATTTAATTTATCTAATTACATCAGTAAGATATCATACATATGTGAGGTTTACCATTTATGGCCAAACTATGCCCCGAAAGGGTATTTTGGTCATTTCACATATGCTTTTACGGGCATTTTTGGAAGTCTGAGTTCACGACTTATACCTACTGTAATAATATTAAAATTTACTTAAAATTTCAGTAGGTAATAAGTCTTAGGTGTTAAATATGG
This sequence comes from Helianthus tuberosus, assembly GCA_030545235.1. Lineage (NCBI taxonomy): Eukaryota > Viridiplantae > Streptophyta > Magnoliopsida > Asterales > Asteraceae > Helianthus > Helianthus tuberosus. Next base: position 109,424,618 of record CM060392.1, read on the forward strand.
TTTAAAACCATACTATGCGCCTAAATAGCGTAAAATCGCTAATTGACGATAATTAAGGTGTTTTATGGAAATCTGAGATCTCGATCAGTTTTGAATGCTCAAAATAATTTATTTAATGTATGAAATCAGTAGGAAAAGGTTTGGCATTCAAATCAATCGTTAATCTCATTTTATGCATGAAAAGGGTATTATCGTCATTTATCGAATTACACAAGAACTCCATGATACGGTCAGATTATAATCTGATCAAACATTCCAACAATCCCTAAAAATAATATCATAACAGTAGGTAATGAGTTTTGGGTCAAAATCCAAGTTTAAACATGCCTTATGCAAGATATCGCAATTTACTTAGTTAAAAGCTTCTAATTACGATATCGAGCATAACTCCTATTTGGGACCAAGAACTGATGTCAAATTTTCGGGACAAGCTTAAATATCAGTAACAAAGGTTTTTGTACTCTCACGTTTTTAAAAATCTCATTCTTATGTCAAAAGGGAAAAATGGGCGTTTATAAGCATAATGGCGGAAACTAGCGTATAATTCAAACCACAAGGAACCATGCAATATAACTCTAGAGGGTTATACTACTGAATAATATGGTCCTAATGGGAGCTTAAAACATGGAAGAATCAAGCTTAATCGGGTCAGAACTGAAAAGTCAAAGCAAAGTCAAGCTCTTGAGACTTTCGGTTGTGAACCGACCCTAAACTTAGAATTGTCGGGTTAGACCAGCTTAGACATGTTCTAATCATCATTTCTAAGTTATTAGAGTGTTAAAATATAATTTATAACATCTGAATCTATGGTTTAATTAATATGTATAAATCTGCCAAGTTTGACTTTTTGTCAAACTAGTTTGACCCGACAATTAACTAAGCAAACGAAGGAATTAGGAGGTGCCCTTTCAGGGGTTAATCACCTACCTAACTATGGTCTTATACCCACTTTCAATTTGGGTAGTGACTGGACCATGAGAGTCTAATCTGAAAGTCAAAGTTAATATATGATAACTTGACTTTTCGGTTATTAAAATATAAATCTGAACTATAAGGTGGGCTAGGACACTTACAAATGGTCCATGCTATCTTTTCTACAAGAATTCAAGTCCCATTCAGATCCTAAAGCTCCAGATTTGAGAGAAGCAAAGAAGGAATGAAATGTGCAATTGAATTGGATGGGTTCTTGGCCTATTTATAGTTTTTGAGAATTGTTGGGATCATGACAAGTGTTTAATGGACTCCTTAGATCATTACATGTGTTGGGACAGCTGGTAATCAGCTTGGAGTCCAAGTAAAACGAGCTCAAAGATCAAGAAGTGAATTAGGAGTGGTCACCAAGCAAAACAAGAAAGAACAAAAAAAATAATCTGCAGGTAAGGGGCTCGCGGCCCGCTTCAGGAATCAGCCCAGGGTAATGCGGGCCGCCTGGGGGTCTGGTTCTGCGAAAAGTATGGCAGAATTGCCATTTCAGTCCCTGTTATTGATAAATGTCATTTTTAACACTTCTGAGGCCCGCCAAGCCATGTTTAAGGCTCCACAAGGTCAATAATGTGTAGAGGATTCAAAATATGCTCGGAACACTCTCGGATGTCGGTTCGTTTGGCCGTACGGTCGCGTTATGCGTTTAATTACGACGAAACGCGAACGAATGCTAAAAATGGTCCAAAACACGCGACGAGTGAAATTTTATCATGCCACACACTAAAATAAAATATTTTAGTGCTTACATAAATTTTTGGGTGTCCGGGGATACCCAGAACGCGAGATATGCGCGAAAGTGCAAACTTGTGCACTTTTTGACACTTTTAGTCCCTGTGTGACATAAAAGTTTATTTCTGCGCACCAACACCTCTAAGCCTATATCTAAGCTATAAGAAGGATAAATAGGGTATGTTTAACTCATGGACATATTCCGGAAGGTCCGTTATCAAACGATTCGACCTACATTTGCAGTTTGACGCAATTAGTCCTTTAATTGCGCTAAGTGGCGCGAAATACCGTTTAATGATATCCAAGCCTTCCTGTAGGTCCCTATCCCGTATGGATCGTAACAAAACTGACAATCTACCAAGGGTGCGGAATCCCCTTGATAAACCAAATAAACAGAAACAAGAACACCAGACGATTTACCAACCGATCTTCTATGATTATCCAACGAAAACGTTTACAATCACTCAAGATCTTCACGAACCAACAGCCGATTTCTGTTTGTTCTAAAACTCTCACAATTCGAATGCACTCAATAATCTCCAAAAGTCTAACCCTAAAACTCTAGGTAAAGGTTGTTTATATACACACAACCATACAATTCGACCTGGGCCAAGCCCATACGAATTCTAGATACAATTCGGGCTAAACTAGATGGACTTTAACTTTAACTTGAACTTGGATGATTTGGGCTTTAACAAACTCGAATTCCATTCAGTCTTCATAAGTCTTCGCGGCCCAAAGACGTTTAATATCCAAAGACCAATCTAACGCTGTTGTCACATAACATGCACCAACAAACTCCCCCTTGACAATAGCTTGCAAAGGAAACTTTAGTCTTCAGAATCTCACAGTCTTTTGGTCTTTGGATAGCGTCAGCTTCAACATGAATTCTGTCAGTAACAGACTCCCCCTAAGCTGATGTATCCAATCACCAAATCTTCCAAGTTTTAATTCAGCATTCCAAATAAGTCTGCACAGCATCCATTCTGCATTGTAGAAGGAGGACTCTACCAAGCAGCAACAAACTCCTCATCTCTTCAAAGCAACTTCTCATCAACAAACTGCTTCAATCTGTATACTATAAAACCAACATCTCGAGAAACCATAAGAATTTTTCAACATAGTTAAGGAATTATTATTATTCAAGAGATAGTTAAACTGTATAACAGATTAAGCACTTTCAAAATAAGCACCAACACGCAACAATTTTTAAACAAACACCTTATAACCTGCATCATTTCAAAATTTTGAACCCACTTACTAACACCGTCTCCCCCTATCAGTAACAACTCCTCCACGAATAACAGTTTTCCGTACATTAAGAATTTTAAACAGAAAAAGACACTATTTTTGTATTTTCTGAAAGCAAATAAATACGAAAAGCAATAAACACTCTATTTTTGTGAGAATCACTTGTAAGAAGATCATATCAGCATAATCAAACTGTTTCACACCATTAGATAATTCTTTATTTAATTTTTCGTGAAAAGCAGTTCAAGACGATTACCAGTATGTTTGTCCACTTAAACAAAATGCATGAACATTTCAAGTACCATTACCATATGATACGTTAAGGTAATTTTATATCTGAAATATGTAGTGTGTCCCACTTCAGGATATACCCCCACGATCAAGGTATGCACAAAGATTCATCGTAGTAGGTGAGTATACTGAATTCATCCTTTAAGATATCCTGACAGTGTCTAGGTCTGCATTTAATCTGTTTTATCATGTTTTAATTTCTTAACAATGAACACCCAAATAAATACTAATCAAATCCTGGAAATATAAACAGCACACTCTATCATGCAAGTATCTTCCCTACCACATATTTCACAAGTCCAATCCAGATTTCTGAAATCTTAACTGGGAATAGGTTGAGAAGAGAACATAATAGATCTTTAGTAGAGATGGTATAATATACAGATCAAATGAGTTTTCCTCAGTTTGATATAGGTTTATTGGGTTTCTTTTGGGCACTTGAGGGCCTCTTTCGGGTGTATTAGATCTATAGCGCGACAACGTACAGCTAGGTCAGCATGTATCTGGATGCAGCAGAAGCTGTCGTTGCCTAGCACCTCCAGGTCAGCATATATCTGGATGCAGCAGAGGAGGTACACGACTTTTTTTCAGAGAAGATTTCAGAATCAGATCAAAATTGTGTGTATCGGGACAACATACAGACATTCAAATAGAAATGTGCTAATTCCAAGTGACTTTCTTTCCTGGGGTCATGAACAATTTTAGTTGTAAACAGAATGACAGCCAAGATATCCCCAGATGAAATAACAGTATAAAGACCCAAAACTTCAGATTTTGGCAATCTATCAACGCAAGATTTAAGGTCATTAAACCATACACCACTGATGTGTTCCCCACTCATACTCAGTGCTTTTATGTTTATATCACTTTGGTAAGTTGATTATTTCATGCTTTTGCCTACTGGTACATCATATGATGAAACTGCTATCACACTTAAGCAATTTAATTCAGTTCGAGTGTGACAGTCTAACTTGCTGATGTACTATCATTTCTTCTTTTTCACACAGTGAAAACTCATTTTTGATTTTCTATTTTTTTTTTATATATTTGATTTTTCAATGTTTTTGTATTTTTGATTTTTGAAAAAGCAGTAAACTATTTACAAAATTCTTATGAAAAACCAGTTATTCAGGATTCCTCATCCCGTTGAGTTCGACTAAGTGTTCAAAGCGAGCTCGATCAAAAGCTTTTGTGTAAAGATCAGCAAGGTTATCTTCTGTGTCGACTCGGTGCAATTCAATTAGTTGTTTTTCAGCACAATCCCGTATAAAGTGATGACGTATGTCAATATGTGTAGTTCTACTGTGCTTTACGGGATTGTTTGTGATTGATATGGTGGCATTATTATCTATCATAATAGGAGTACGAGTGAAATCCAAACCGTAATCGCGCATCTGCTGTTGAATCCAGAGAACCTGAGAGCAACAGCTACCCGTAGCAATATATTCAGCTTCACACGTAGATGTAGACACACAGGATTGCTTCTTGCATTGCCAAGACACGATCCTGCCTCCTAAGAACTGACAACCACCTGTTGTAGACTTTCTGTTTGATTTGCATCCTCCAAAGTCTGAATCAGTGTAAGCAATGAACCTCAAATCGAAACAAATAACCCAGAATTCGATGCTATGCTTCTTCTCGTCTGAACACCTGCAGTAGGATCTCCAAGTATCATGTCAACCGGATGATCTTTATTTGCTCGTGTAGTAGCAACTGTATCGACTTCTAGATTATCACCCAGGTTTGATCCAATCTCCCCCTGAATATACTGATTTGCAAACGGATTAATGAACTCCTCCCCCTGAATAGGTTCAGAGTCACTATCACTTGAATCAGGATCAGCAGCACCTTGGGAAATTTCCGGAGCATCTGAAATATCAACATTCGATCTAGGCATGAATTCGCCTTCATCGTCTTCACATACCACTGTTTGAATCAGCTGAGAATCATCTGCATCAGAAACCTCAGGAATATTAAATGATTTAAACACACTTTCATAATCATACAGTATAGCAGGACCACTCGTTGATTGTTGAGGTTTGTAGGAAGTAATTTCCACATTAAAAACAACCTCAATTTTACCAGTTTTGAGATTAAAAACCCTTTTATTCGGTGTGCCAGGCACGTAACCCAGAAAGTAGCCTTCGTCAGCCACCTCACCGAATTTTTGTTTATCTTTGTTTCGCACAATGGTGCAGGGTAATCCAAATGGTTCAAAGCCTGTTAAGTTTGGTTTTTCGTTAAACATCAACTCATGACAAGTTTTGTTAAAACGTTTAACGGTTAAAACTTTGTTTAGGACATAGCAAGCTGTATTCACAGCTTCTCCCCAGAAAAGAACTGGTAGCTTTGAATCTGAAAGCATCGTCCTAGCGGCTTCAATCAACGTCCTGTTTTTCCTCTCAGCGACTCCATTTTGTTGAGGTGTATAAGGAGCAGAATATTGATGTTCAATTCCTTTTCAAAGACAGTAGAGATCCAGAATCCGATTCTTGAACTCCGTGCCATTATCACTCCTTATCCTCTTGATCCTTGCATCATGGACGTTTTCCAATTTTGTAAAAAGATCTATCAACATCTCTGCTGTTTCATCTTTTGTACCTAAAAAGAAAACCCATGAATAACGTGAGTAATCGTCAGTGACAACCAGACAGTAGTACTTTCCACCTATGCTCCTCACATTCACTGGACCGAATAAATCCATGTGAAGTAATTCATAAGGGGCATTAATGGAATTTACTGTTTTAGACTTATGAGGTTTCTTGTGTTGTTTTCCCTTTTGACATGGAAGACATTTATCTTCCACTTGAAACCTCAGCAATGGAACCCCTTTCACTAGCTCATTTTTTATGATATAATTCATTTTGCGATAGTGAATGTGGGCCATGCGTCTGTGCCACAACATAGATTCAGCTTCAGATGCTTTTGACAGTAAACACGCCACCGCAGCAGTTGGATCCTTGGCACCCATGTCCATGACATAAGTATCATTTTTCCTCGGTGCACGCATCACTATCCAATCGTCCGGAATAACCAAACCCGGTTTTAACACCAATGCCTCAGTATTTGTAAAATGGACCGAGTGACCCTTGTCGCAGACTTGTGACACGCTCATCAGATTGTGTTTAAGCTACTCAACATAGTTCACTTTGTCCAAAGTGATCTTCCCATTCGTCACTTTTCCTCGTCCAGTTATCCTACCACCTTTAGCACCAGCAAAATTTACATGTCCACCATCATATTCTTCAAATTCAGAAAACAACCTCGCATCCCCCGTCATGTGCCTGGAGCAGCCACTATCAACATACCATAAGTTGATAATCCTCCTTAGCAGCTCCTGCACACACCAACCAAAAGATTAGTTAGATTGGGGGACCCAAGCCTTAATGGTCTTGGGTCTTCCAGATTCATCAACTACAGGAACATCCATCCAGTATCCATCACTCCTAGGTGGAGTCTTGGATCTTGGGCCTGTTGATGGAAATGGGGCATGATTTCCATAAGGTCTCTGGTCCTGAGGGTACCTGTTTGTGTTTGGACTATGTGACCTTTGAAAACTTTGATTTTGATTCCAAGAACCTTGATTGTTGTAATTTCGAAAGCCATTGTTATAAAAATTTCGACAACCATTATTTTGGTATCGATTTTGATATTGACCTTGACTTCTAAAATTATTTGAATTTTGGTTGTTCATTCTTGGTGAACTACTTCTTGGTCTTTCATATCTGCCTGATGTAGATTCAGGCCGAAATCTTGGTTGATTTCTTTGAAAACGAGGAACTTGTGGAGTTCCTTTTTCAGCCTTATCTACACCACCAGCAACACCCGATTGTTGCTTTGGAGCAGATTGCTTTGGAGAACTTGAGACTTTCTCCTCATTATCACCTTTCTTCTCTGGTGATTTCCCTCTTTGTTTCTCACTAACTTGTGCTTCAACCTTTTTGTTAGGACAGCAGCTAGCTACATGTCCCTTGGTGTGACATTTGAAGCACGATCTCTTATTCGAAGACTTCTTAGCTGAAGCCTTTGAACTAGATTCTGGTTTAGATGATGATGCCTTAGAAGGATTTGGTTCAGTTTGCTTAGTTTCAAGATTTTCTATGTTTTTGTTTTTAGCAAACTCTACATTTGATTCATTTTCTATAACAGCTGTTTCGTTTTTCATATCACTTCCTTGAACAAAATTAACCTTTTTAACAAAAGTTGAATTTTTATTCGTAGGATTTGAATTTCTCTTTTTCAAAACAGGTTTGCTGTTATTGACTTTCTTAGCATCATTATCTTCAAACACACCACCTTGACTAGATGTGAAACTACTTGGTGATGTCGACATAAAGTCTGTGAACTCATCTTCATCAGGTAAGAAAGAATAGTCATGACTAAGAGGAGGTGGAACTTCATTGAAGCCCTTGAATCCCACACTTGTCTTGTCACTACTCTTCTTCAACCCACCCATCATGTGTTTCATAACAAAAGTAGAATCCCTGAATTGACCTAATTTCTTTTCGAGTTCAACAATTTTGAGTTGTGCATCTGACAACTCTTTGCATTTTTCAGAAATTTCTTTTGTTTTCTCAGCCATCATGTCATGAGCTAAGTCTATGACTTGAAGTTTTTCGTTTAGTTTACAGGTTAAAACTTCAATTTCAGCTTCATAGCCTTTTATCTTTTTCAAATATGATGACTCATTTCTTTTTGCAAAGAAATTTGATTCTTTTACGTTAGATATTTCGCTCACCAGACTTTTGTTTTGAGTTGACAACCTGTCAACTTCACCGTGTAATTCACGACACTTTAAGCAAACAGAAGTAGCAGAGTTACTTACCTCTCCAGTCGATTTGTCTGAGTTGGCCATAAGAGCAGCAAGTTGAGCTTCCATCCTTTTGATGATTTCATCCTTCTCTTCAGCTTCCTTTTCATGCTCAGACTTTGGTGTTTCTTTTTCAGCATCTGTTGTCTGATCAGCCTTATCTTCCTCAGCTTCACTTTTCGTCTCAACCTTAGCTTCATCTACTGTAGCTTCACCTCCATCAATTGGCACAATCTCTGCCATGAAAGCCTGAGTGACATTCTCATCATTTTCCAAGTGAATACTCCAGTCATATGAACCCTCTCTTGCAGTAGAGATCAACGCCCTTGAGTTAGAGTTGTTTGATGAATTTCTATTGTTTGAACTCTGACTCGAAGTCTCATGCTTTTGTTTCTGACATTCCCTAGCGAAATGACCATAACTTTGGCAGTTAAAGCACCTGACTTTGGCCTTGTCAAAACCAACACTCTTTCCTACAAACTTTCTTCCCGTTCTGTTCATGAACCTCTTCACACGTCTTGAAATCATGGCCATCTGCCATTGCAAATCCATCTCTTCTAGATCATCAGGGTCAATCTGATCATAATCTTCATCTAAAGTAGCAGGATCAGATATCTTCCCCTGAATGTAGTTCTCATAAGACGCAACAAACGAAGCAAGTAGAGCAAGATGTTCTTCAGCAGACTTCACACTCATTGGCATCGACTTTGCACTACTACTTTGCTTAGCGGCTGATGTTCTCTTGACTCCTGTTGATCCTCCTGAAGCAGCTACAAAACATACATCACCATCCTCATTTACTGTGACCTGCTCATTATCACATGAAAGAAATGCAGTAGCAGAGTCGCTAGAAGCATCATGAGATGAAGAAGATGTAAGCCCATTGTAGATCCCTGGATCTTGAACTTGATCATATCCAGTCTCCTTCTTCTTCATACTGAGCTCATAAGCTCTTAGCTTTCCAACTACTTCTTCCAGTTCCTTTGTCTCATAATCGGCTTCTCCTTTGATCATGAGAGTGTAGATATCCCATTTAGTAGGTAGGGCATCTAGCAGCTTGTCATTTTTCTCTATGTCAGTGTAGCAATCTGTATCATAATTGTCCAATTCTGACATCAGATGATAGTATCGAGTGATGACATCCTCAAGTGACTCATTTTTCATGTGCTTGAATACAGCAAACTGCTTCTTCAATAGATCAACTTTGTTCTTCTTTACATCAGGATTTCCCTCATATCTCTTCTCTAGTGCATCCCACATTTCCTTTGAAGTAGTGTACTTCTTAAAGGTATGTTTGATGCCATCAGGTAAAGACATTTTAATGGCAGCCAAGGCTCTCTTTTCAGCCTCATACATTTTCTTTTGTTCGGCCTCCATATCAACATAAGCAGTTATACGTTGTCTTCCCTCAAACTCATGAGTTGGGTTCACATACCCATCGTCTATACATATCCACATACGAGTGTCCTGTTTTATTCAACAAAGGATTGAAACCTATCCTTCCATGTCAAGTAGTTCTCCACCTTCATCATCTTAGGTGGTTTGTTTGTTGTGCCTACCTCGTGTTCCATCCTTAAAAGCTCGTTCAATTTAGACATGTTCGACATTTTAACTTAAGCAGACTGGTTAAACCGTACAATTTTAGTCCGAAACCTGTTTTTACTAAATTATACCGTTAGATTCGTCTCGAGATTACGATTCCAATGATATATAATGTCTAAAACCTATTTCGGGATTTTCCAGAGTCGAGACCTTAGTTTCGAGTTGAGACCACAGTTGCGAGTCAAATCAGCACAAGCCGAGATCACTGTTTCGAGTCGAGACCACGGTTGCGAGTCAAATCAGCACAAGCCGAGACCACGGTTGCGAGTCAAATCAGCACAAGTCGAAACCACGGTTGCGAGTCGAGACCAATATTTCGAGTCAAACAGCACAAGTCGAGACTACAGTTGCGAGTCAACCAGCACAAGTCGAGACCTCTGGTTGCGAGTGAACAGTACCAGTCGAGATTACTTGTTACGAGTCGAGACCTGCAACCTTGAGTCGAGACCAGCTATTTTTCAACCAAAATCCCGAAAAATCAGCACCTTTTAAACCACAGAATCTTCTTATCGAAATCCTTCCAAACTAAACTCCTAAAAATCAGCAAACACTTTCCAATAACTCCAAAACAGATCAAAATCGTGAAAATTTTGATTGTTCTTCGATGTTCTTCGTGAATTCAAAAAGCAACCCGAAAACTTGTTTCCTTTCGATCAGTTTTGAACCTTACACAAGAGCAAACGCTCTGATACCAATTGTAGGTCCCTATCCCGTATGGATCGTAACAAAACTGACAATCTACCAAGGGTGCGGAATCCCCTTGATAAACCAAATAAACAGAAACAAGAACACCAGACGATTTACCAACCGATCTTCTATGATTATCCAACGAAAACGTTTACAATCACTCAAGATCTTCACGAACCAACAGCCGATTTCTGTTTGTTCTAAAACTCTCACAATTCGAATGCACTCAATAATCTCCAAAAGTCTAACCCTAAAACTCTAGGTAAAGGTTGTTTATATACACACAACCATACAATTCGACCTGGGCCAAGCCCATACGAATTCTAGATACAATTCGGGCTAAACTAGATGGACTTTAACTTTAACTTGAACTTGGATGATTTGGGCTTTAACAAACTCGAATTCCATTCAGTCTTCATAAGTCTTCGCGGCCCAAAGACGTTTAATATCCAAAGACCAATCCAACGCTGTTGTCACATAACATGCACCAACACTTCCATAGCCCATAATGGGTAATTTGACAGTGCATTACCATTGGACAACGAGTTAGCCAATGGGTAATTTGACCATAGCCATAGATCCGGTCGAGTGGCAAGTACTGAATGAGTAATTGTGTAGACATAAACAATGTGATCGCTCTCAATACTGTTTTAATTGATAAAATGTTTCTTGATTAAACTGGGTTCACTCACCAGTATTTCCGACTGACAAATGTTTTTAAAACGCGTTACAGGTAACACAATGTGAACAGCTAATTAGTGAAAAGCCAGCTGGAGAGCACTGAAGGCTTGGGAAAAATGTGGCTATAAAAGTTACCTAATAAACGATGTTTTAATTTCAATAAAATAGGGTTTGTCCCTATAAATGTATTGTAACAAGAAACTTGGGTTTTGCCCATGTGTTTATTAATATCAAGTATGGTGGTTTTACTCTGATAAACATTTCTTAACTACGGTCTTGATGTAAATTCCGCTGCAAAATTAAACAATCTGATACCACCGCAACTCTGAGCTTGCGTCCGCCCGTTCCCGGGGATCAGGGATTGGGGGTTGCGACAGTAGAGATCGTCCAGATGTCAAATTTCTTCTTACAATAGTGGCACCCCTTCAAAAACAAAAAAGGTGAAAACAATTCTTTTCCCAATTTATGTGTTGTGTACACGTCAACCGGGTCAAACATGTGAAATGGGTTGAAAGTCAGCCCAAAGTCTCTTTACAGGTCAAATAGCCCAGTTTGACCCGATGCTAAATTTGACCCGTTTCAACCCGAACCTGTCGACCCGTTATCCTACATAGCTCGACATTTTGCAACTTTTGTGTATGTACACCTGACACACGAGCCTAATTGAAGTTGTTTTGGTGATCATTTGCGTCTATATGTTGCATCCCATGTGCTAATGGGCCTGACGAAAACCTCGGTGGTGGCTCCAACCTTACTTTCTCCTCTCGGTAAAGCATGTGCCGGAATGGACCTTACTGCAGTACGTGACATTTTGCTAAAAACTGGATATCGAGATGAAGAGGGTGCTGAAAATGAGGTTTGCGTAACACTTTTTTCTTATATCCTGCCCAAAGTTTCGACTTTTCAAGTGGCTATATACTAATATGTTCCATTGGTATTTGTTTTATGAAGTTATCATTTCAAGAATGGACCCAGCAAGTGCAAGATATGCTAAATACAAAAAAGTTTGGAGATATCGCGTTTAGGGACAAAGATTTTAACGGTGTAGTTGAATACTATTCAAAGGTAATTTCTTCACGTCTCATAAGTTCATGGTATTCAACTTTTACTTAAACCGTTATTTCAAAATGCAGTTGGTTTCAATGATGTCGGTCCCATCGGGTACTATCTTCGTGAGGCGGGCCCTATCTTACTTGATGATTGGACAACCGGAACCAGCGTTAAGGGATGCCATGCAAGCACAAGCATGCTTGCCAGAATGGCCGACTCCTTTTTACATGCAGGCTTTGGCTCTCTCAAAGCTTGGAATGGAAACTGATGCTCAAGACATGCTTAATGACGGAGCCGGAGTCAGAGTCACTGTTGTTAATGCGATGGCTTCTTCTGGGTTGCATTTGACGTTAGAGAGTGCTTCCGATGATGCTGATGGTGGAAAGAAATTGGCAACAAGCGTGCTTGAAAATATGGTATGTATGGTTTTCTAAAAACCAACAGTGTCTAAACTTAATCAGTCGACAAGTTTAATGTATTCTTAAGTATAATGCGAACGTGAATTCATTAAATAATTTCACATCATATTTTACATATAAACGTAGGCTTACATTCAATGTTTACGATGTACCCGCGTCCATCGGACGGGTGTCCAACAACAACAACAATAATAATAATATTCTTAAAATATTCTCCAATCTACATGTATCCCCTAATAGAATAGAGTAAATTACAAAAATAGTCCTTTATGTTGAGACCATATTGCAAACTATAGCCTTTACCTTCATAAAGTACAAAAAACGTACTCGATGTTTACAATCCCTTGCACACTGTGTCCTTTAGCCCTAACTCAGTTAGCTTTCATGGTTAAATCTGACCAAGTGAACCCCACATGAGCGTATTTTGATCATTTTACCCAAAATTAAATCTGACCAAATCTAACCATTGCAAACTATGCACTCTTTCCTTCTCTCACCTTGCCGCTACCACCACCACCACCCAACCAACCACCCCCACTCAACCACCACGCCACAATAACCACCTCAGCCAATTTCTTTTGTCAAATAATGACCTCAAATTATTTTAGCAGGTAAAATCAAAACTAACATTGGCCATCAATTACTTAACCTACTTCAGATTTTAAACAAAATTAAACCGATTTCAAATGAAATTATACTTATTAACTTTTCAAGCTCTTTCTTCGTTCATTGCATCAGATAGGATTTGAAAGCAAAAACCTAATTCAATTATGAACCATAACATTGTCTTGATTATTGTCACTGTTGGAAATTTCGAAATAAAAGAGTTTCCTTTGCGTGCAAGGCAAGGAACCATGGAGTGAATAATTATTTAGGAGTTTTTTACTAAAGTGGTTTAGTAGAAAAAGTATTTACCAAAATGGTGTTGTTTCAAAAGTATTTACTAAAATGGTGTTTTATCTTAATTTATTAATTTCTCACTCCTATTCTAATTGGATAACCTCATTTCATAAAACAATGACTTAATTCTTCTAAAATTTAAAACAAAAAACTGTTTTTCTTAATATAAAAATATATTAACTGTCACATATGTAAATAAATATGTAAATCTGTTTTCCTTTTAATTAATAAAAAATGTTCGTGATCACCTGTAAATAAGTATGCAATTATTTGTTTTTTTTACTAGAAATGCGGAGAGAAAAATATTTTATTATCCATTATATATTTGTCCAATACAAAAAACGAGGAACGATAAATAAAAAATAAATTATATGTGTATACAAATATAAACTAAATAGAAACATAAATGAATTTTTAATATCAAAAATCATATAATGTGATTTTTAGATAGAAATATAATTGAATTTTTATTTTTGAATAATGGGATCGGTTCGAAATTCATAGGTTGAATTCGATTCAAAGCAAAATTCGAAATGCGGTGCGGATTATCAGTCGTTATTGTTTTCTTTTTAACCAGCAAACTGTATTTTTTTCCTAATTAATTAAACTTATTTCGCACGATTCTTTTAGTTTATACTTTACTTGATTGATTGATATCTGAATTCAAATCCGTTGTTCGAATTTGAATAAATTCATTCAAGTATGTTTGATATGCATATTTCGATTAAAGATTCCATGAACAATAAAATTTAAAAGAACCATATGAAATAAATTTACAACATGAAATAAAATAAGAATATAACAAGTTGATTGAGAAAAATAAAAATAAAAGGTTTATAGCAAGTTTGAATAAAAAAATATAACCGAGCTAAAGAATTTCTATCTTTTCCTATTTAAAATACATGTAAATATTTATTTAGTTTATATAGATAATACATATAAATTACTTATTGAATTATTGTTGTTTGTTGTTTTCTTTACATGTGGACGAAGAAATTCTAACACAGATAAAAAAACAAATTAATCTCTTTCAGTTCAAAAAATAAAAATAAAAAAATCAAATGTGAACTCTTAATGTTAAGAAAGTATTTAAAGTTAACAGTTCAATTTTTTTTTAATAAAAAAGTGGTAAAGTCTATAATGTAGTTAATAAAGTGAAGCGAACCAATGAAATTAGGAGTGAGAAACCATTAAAAAAAAGATAAAACACCATTTTGGTAAATACTTTTGAAACAACACTATTATGGTAAATATTTTTTCCATTAACACCACTTTGGAAAAAAAAACCTCAATTATTTAGTGATAATTATCATGTCCAATATAATAGGTTTATTAGCAATCCTAGTTATAATCTAATAGGAGTGTTTAGATTATAAATACCATGCTTTGGGTACCAGTGATTGTAATTCAAGTTTTGAGTCAGTTTCTTGAATAATAACAAACCTTTGGGTGTTAGCCAAATACTTTGCAATTTCCGATTTCAATTTCCGTTCGATACCGATTCATCTTGAATAGGTATCAGAGCATATCTGGAGTCTTCGATTCAGCAACCTGCGAACCAAGGGGTTGGGATCAGTAAACTGCAACGAGGGAGGTTGTCGCTTACTGTCGTGGAAGTAATCGGAGTTCTTTAATCGGACCAAAAGAGAGGGCGGCTGGAACAGAAATCGGGTCTGGTGGTTGCGAATTCGAAGAGAAGGATCAGAATAGGTGACAGCAAGTGCGGAGTGTTGCTGTTGGTTCTGTTCTCAGACAAATCGAAGAGGACAGCCGGAACTTACAGCGGTGGTGTGTCGCTGGTGTGTGTTGTTTCGAGAAAAGGGTTGTTTTATCGGATGAAAGTGGGAACGGTGATTTGTGATTCCTTGTAAATAATTGGAGCAACAACAATTAATTGTTTTCTTCTGTCCTGTGGCGACTTATTACCAGAAGCAGAAAACAACAAAACATTTAATTAATTATTGATTGTTTTGTTTAGACCATAAAAAAAAATTAATTGAATCGATTTCAATTAATTTTTCTTTTCGAGAACAGTAGCCAAAAAAAAAAAGTTTCTTTCGTTTTGGATCTTTTAAAGTTCAAGACAAAATTTAGCGTTGTTTATTTGGTTCGTGTACGAAGTGGAACTCCGGAATTAATCGTGTAGACCGGAAGAAATTGAACCAGTTACACCATGTTCGTTTTCTCATACGTATAGTCGACGAAAGAAAAATATGTCTGGAAGCGATGGCAGTAGCGGCTCGAATACCGAGAAATCGGTTCCAAATTCAACATCACTTCAATGCCCGATGTTGAATAAGGTTAATTATACAGTTTGGGCGTTGCGTATTCGCGCGATTTTTAACGTTCATGGCGTGTGGGAGGCTATTGAACCCGGAACTGAAACTGATGTGAAGAAAAACAATATGGCGATTGCTTTGTTGTTTCAATCCATACCGGAAGAACAAATCTTGCAAGTTGGTAATCTGAAGACGGCAAAAGAGATGTGGGATGCACTGAAAGCGCGCCATCTGGGAGCCGATCGGGTACGTGAAGCAAGACTACAGACACTCATGTCGGAATTTGAGGCGTTAAAGATGAAGGATTCTAGTACAGTTGATTAGTTTTCTAGCCAGTTAACAGGAATGTCTTCAAAAGCGGCGTCTCTCGGTTCTATAAGAAAGGAACAAAGGATCGTGAAAAAGTTTCTCAGTGGTTTACCAAGGTGGTTCATCCATATGGTAGCCTTAGTTGAGCAACTTGTGGATCTAAAAACAGTTGCATTCGACGATGTCGTTGGTCGAATAAAGGCGTATGAAGAACGCATAAAAGATGAAGAATTGCGGTCGGATAATCAAGGTACTCAAACGAAACTAATGTTTAATAATTCTAATGCATCTTCAAGTTCTAGACAGACTTCACGCGATTCGAGTAGGGGATGCGGGAAAGGCTCGAACCGTGGACGTGGTGGTGGTGGACGCGATCGAAACCAATCTGGTCAAAATCGCGGGTCACAAAACGGGTCCAAAGAAGGGGATAAACAACAAGGAAAGAAGGATTATTCGAAGGTTCAATGCTTTCGATACGACAAGTTCGGTCACTTTGTTTCGAGATGTCCAAAGCAAAAGAAAGAGAAACAAGCAAACTTGATTGATGCGGAAGAAATTGACCCGTCTTTGTTTATGGTGCAAGATGTTCAAGAAATCGTTTACTTGAATGAAGAAAAGGTCATTCCAAAAAATTACGAGAACGGTTCGGAAGAAAATGACTTGTGGTATTTGGATAATGGCGCGAGCAACCATATGACCGGTAATATATCTTTTTTCTCTGAATTAAATAAGCGTGTTGGTGGCAAAGTTAAATTCGGGGATGGTTCTCAAGTCGAAATATGCGGGAAAGGGTCTATATTACTATTGGGTAAAACGGGGGAGCAAAGGTTAATGACCGATATTTATTATATCCCTAGTTTACGTAGTAATATAATTAGTCTCGGTCAAGCAACGGAGTGTGGATGTGATATTCGTATGAAAGACGATTATTTATTAATGCGTGACACTCAAGACAAGGTATTAATGAATGTTACTCGATCTAAAAATCGTCTTTATACGATTAAATTAAAAGTTGGAAAACCTGTTTGTTTGAAAGCTCAGATTGATAATGAAAATTGGTTATGGCACGCGAGACTTGGTCACCTAAATTTCGAGTCTATGAAACAAATGGTGAATAAAGATATGGTCGTGGGGATGCCAAAAATCAATCATGAAAATCAAATATGTGATTCGTGCTTAGTCGGGAAGCATACGAGACAATCTTTTCCGAAGACGGCGTCGTTTCGGGCAACGCGTGCCTTGGAACTTATTCATGGAGACTTATGCGGTCCAATCTCTCCGAGCACAATAGCGGGAAATAGGTATGTATTTGTCTTAGTTGATGATTTTTCACGTTTCATGTGGACTTTTCTTTTGAAGGAAAAAAGTGAAGCGTTTGAAACCTTCAAAAAGTTTAAAGTCATGGTGGAAGTTGAAGTAAGTAGAAAAATCAAGACATTTTGAACCGATCGAGGGGGAGAATTTACGTCTCAAGAGTTCAATCGGTTCTGTGAAAACGAAGGGATTATTCGACACTTAACCGCTCCATATTCACCTCAACAAAACGGGGTGGTGGAGAGGCGAAACCATACCTTAATGGAGATGACTCGAAGTATATTAAAAGCGCGACAAGTTCCTAATTTTATGTGGGGGGAGGCGGTGAGGCATTCAACCAATTTAATAAATAAAACTCCAACACGAGCGTTACACGAAGACAAAACACCGTACGAAATGTTAAAAGGAAAGAAACCGGATCTTCAATTTCTTAAGGTTTTCGGATGTGCCGCTTATTTTGAAAATTGTTGGCGGGCATCTTCCAAAATTAGACGATCGTTCGATTCGTCTAGTTTATCTTGGAAGCGAAAAAGGTTCGGGGGCGTATCGTTTATACAATCTGACGACTAGTAGAATTATTGTGGGTCGAGACGGAGATACGGAGTTTGATGAAACGCGTGGTTGGAATTGGGGAAAAAATATTGTTTTTAATAACTGAGAGTCTCGCGAATCGGGTATGTTTTGGGTAGACTTTGGTGGCGTAATTGACACCGAAGATGGAACCGTAAATACAGAAGTAAATGGGTCCACTTCTGAAATAAATGGTGATTCTGAAGATACAAGTCATGATGATGTTGGTTCTTCGACCGCTACTTCAAGTTCAACAAATAACTTTGAAGCTGCTTCATCTAGCCCACAAAGTAGAAGCCCAGTTGATGGGAATTATATGGATTTGCCAAATCCAATGCAGCGTGAAAAAGCTACTGTTATTCATGCTCAAAGCCATAAAACTCCAAAAAATGCAAGTATTATTTCACAAAAGTCAATTTTAAATGGTGGTCAATACCAAACCCAAGATGGCGTAAATAGTAACAATGTTGAAACAAATATTTTTGTTACTCCTAAGCCAGTTGTTCGTAGATCGAATCGCGCTACGGTTACCCCGGTACGTTTTAACGATTATATATTAAATTCGAGTTCTATTGATGAAGAATATTTATTGCTTGCGGATGACGAACCGGTTTATTTTAATGATGCCAAAAATAAACCAAAGTGGATGAAAGCAATGCGCGCAGAAATCGAATCAATAAATAAAAACAATACGTGGTCGTTAACCGAGTTACCGCGTGGTGCAAAAGCGATTGGTTTGAAGTGGGTTTACTAGGTTAAAAGAAACGCGGATGGCTCACTAAATAAACACAAGGCTAGACTCGTGGCAAAGGGTTATGTTCAGCAACCCGGAGTCGATTTTGACGAAGTGTTCGCGCCAGTTGCTCGACTTGAAACAGTTCGGTTACTTTTATCTCTCGCAGCGAATGAAGGGTGGGAATTACATCATCTAAATGTTAAATCCGCATTCCTACATGGCGAATTAAAAGAAGAAGTTTATGTCGTTCAACCGGAAGGGTTCGTTAAAAAAGGCGAAGAGCATAAAGTCTATAAATTATCGAAGGCGTTATACGGGTTAAGGCAAGCTCCACGTCTGTGGAATACGAAATTAAATAATATTTTATTAGATATGAAATTTCACCGGTATATGAAATTTCACCGGTGCTCGCAAGAACAAGCCGTATACTGAAGAACCGTTGGAACGGACGTCTTATTAATCGGCGTGTACGTGGACGATTTAATTGTGACGGGTTCAAATTTGAAACTTATTATGGAGTTTAAGCGCGGGATGGCTAAAAACTTTGAAATGTCGGATTTGGGAAAGCTTACTTATTATCTTGGAATTGAAGTGTCGCAGAGCAAGGACGGGATAAAAATTAAGCAAGAGGCGTATGCAAAGAAAATACTGACGGAAGCCGGTATGATTAACTGCAATCCTACTAGTGTTCCCATAGACCCGAACGTGGAAGTTTCTAAATTTGAAGACGAAGAAGATTTTGATGCAACGAGATATCGAAAGATTGTAGGATGTCTCCGGTACCTTTTACAGACTCGACCAGATTTGGTGTTTTCGGTCGGAGTAGCCAGTCGGTACATGCAATGCCCGAAGCAATCTCATGCAGCTCTCATAAAGCAGATTCTTCGCCATTTAAAATGTACTTTTAGTTATGGCATTACCTATACTCGAGGAGAAAATATGTTAGTCGGTTACAGTGATAGTAGTCACAACATAAATCCGGACGATGGAAGAAGTACTACGGGACACGTGTTTTATTTTGGGTCTTCTCCAATTACTTGGTGTTCTCAAAAGCAAAGTACGGTTGCTTTATCATCGTGTGAGGCCGAGTATATGGCGGCTAGTGCAGCCGCGTGTCAGGCGGATTGGCTAAAGGAATTGATTAGTGAATTACTCAACAAGAAAATTCAAGCGGCGGTGTTACGTGTTGATAATACATCGGCGATAGCTCTCATAAGGAACCCGGTTTTCCATGGAAGGAGCAAACACATTAAATCTCGGTTTCACTACATTCGGGAATGTGTTTATCGTGAAGATATCGTGGTCGAGCATGTTAGTGGCATTGATCAAAAGGCGGATATTTTGACGAAGGCTCTTGGGAAGATCAAGTTCAAGGATATGACTGAAAAGCTTGGAGTTGAAGACTTGTCAGATACGAGTTCGAAATTCCGGGGGTGATTGTTGGAAATTTCGAATTAAAAGAGTTTCCATTGCGTGCAAGGCAAGGAACCATGGAGTGGATAATTATTTAGTGATAATTATCATGTCCAATATAATAGGTTTATTAGCAATCCTAGTTATAATCTAATAGGAGTGTTTAGATTATAAATACCATGCTTTGGGTATTAGTGATTGTAATTCAAGTTTTGAGTCAGTTTCTTGAATAATAATAAACGTTTGGGTGTTAGCCAAATACTTTGCAATTTCCGATTTCAATTTCCGTTCGATACCGATTCATCTTGAGTCACTGGATGCCATCCATTGAAGCACCGATGAAGAAGACCGACGATTCCATAAAAACCACAAAACCAACCATTCAAAAAGGCCTATGAGCTCTCGTTTTTCGGCAATGGTGATGGGTTGTAGGTCTCGTTTTTCGGATAATGTTGATGAGTTGCAAATCTGATGAGCGAGGGAGACAACCTCAAAGCCCCACCTTTCGCCTCAGACGGCGTCGAACATGGGGTTAGGTAGCGGGTTGGTGGCGGCGGCGGAGGCGGAGGTGGTGGTGGTGGTGTACGGAACGGTGGTGGAGAGAGAGGATGGTGAAGAGGTGGTAGCGGTGGGAGTGAGGTCTGACGACAGCGGTGGTGGGAGGTGGTTTGTGGCTCTATGGATGACGGGGTTGAAGAGGATGAACTTGTGGTGGGTATGTTTCATCTGGTAATTACCTCTATATGCTTACTCATTTCTACCCACATAAGCATTATTAATATATGGTATATTGTTTTATATAAATAAATAAATGGTAAAAAGTCTAATTTGCCCACATGTGGGGTTTACTTGTTCAGATTTAACCATGAAAACTAACTGAGTTATAACTAAAGGACATGACACGCAAGGGTTTGCAAACATCGAGTACGTCTTTTGTACTTTTTGAAAATAAAAGACATATTTTGCAATCTTGTGTCAACATAAAGGACGACTTTTATAATTTACTCAATAGAATATTATGGCAAACCTCCTTTTTTTCAATAGCCGCCTTTAACAATAACAACAACAACAATAATAATAATAATTATAATAATAATAATAACAATAATAATAATATGGCAACTTTTTTCGTCTAATGTGTATCTTAGCAGTCAAAACTTCATGCGGTCCAACACCAATAAATTAAATGGACTCAAGTTATAAAACTATATATTGATGTGGACCTAGACCTTTCTCTCGATCTAATTATACATATACTATGGCAGCCCTCTAACTTATAAAATAGAGATAGTGGCCTCGGCCCACTCACAGAAAATAGCGACAATTTTACTTCGGTCACTGGTGGTCTACTCTACTCAACTGGCTGGTTATTTCCTTATTACTCGTTTTCGCTCCATTTGCACCAGTACCTGTCAAAACACAAAATAATATAATAAAACACTAAAACTAAATAAAAACTATACATAAATTATATCCTTTACACCGGATAAATATGTGTATTTTACCACACATCACGGTCCATATGATTTTTTTTTCATTTTATCTTTTAACAGGGGTAAAATAGACATTTGTCTTCCACTTAACAAAGAAAATGAAGGCTGTCTAGAGAAAGGACCGGCAATTATGAAATATCAATGATAGGAACTAAGAGAGTGAAATGGAAGCATATGTGAAATCTTGTATACCAAAGTAAGAATTAAAACAAAATAAACTTTTGCAGGATGAAAGTTAAAGCTGCAAAATTTTTATGTTTTATTTTTTATTTTTTGTCATTTCCTAAAATACAATCAAATTTCACCAATCATCTCTGGCTTAGGACCAATGGTTTACAAACCGGTTCAAACCGGCCGGTTGTACCGATTAAACCGTCCGGTATACCCGGTTAAACATCTCGGTATACCCGGTTAAACCGTTTCTGATCTAAATCCGGTACGGTATGAAAACTGTATTTTAAAACATTGCTTAGGACGAACTGCTGAACCAGATGAGCAACCGGGTGATGATAACAGTGGACAGGCAACTGGAAGAAGCGAACACTAGAACGCAGAGACTAGATCACGGTCAGATCTGTATACTTTGGTCTGGTTGTTTGAATCCTTCCATCCAGTCCGCAGTTAATTTTTCTTGAGGTTTGGAGTCAAAAATTTTCAGGGGTTTAGTGTCAAAATTTTATGGGACAGGTGGGATCAAAGCGCATATATACCAAAGAAAAAAAATCATTGGGTGCACACCTAGGTCCGCAAATGGCTTAGCAAATGAGCATTGTAATTTTGACCCGACACAAACATGGAGGGCTCATTTGGTAGCAGTTGGAATTCTTCTGGATATAAAGTGATGTCTTCGTCTCTTTCATCCACAGTCCAGATTTCTTTAAATAATTGTTTTTGGCTCATATTTTTCTTCTTTAGCATTGACTTGACGTGTTGAAGACTTATAACAGATTCATTGGGTATTTTGAATCATTAGGTTCATCAGTCATGAGGTTTTCAAGTTTCTTCTTTACCTTTTCTCTAATTCTCATGTTATCACCCACCGCTCAGCCTTTTGGATCATTACCTACAGCAAATCTATCCACTACATGGACCATCAATGACTATCTGGGCAACCGATCCATGCTCCTTAGAGAGACCAAAGTAGGTCAATTCGGTTGTGGATTCTATTGTGAAGAATTCTGTACCTCTTACAACTTTGCCATATTCTTCTGGGATCAAGTCATATGGTCAGCCAACCCAGACTATCCGGTCGGGAAGAATGCGATACTGAGTTTCACTGCCGATGGAGAATTGGTCCTAACAGATGGAGATGGAAGAACAGCTTGGACCACCAACACTACAGGAAAATCAGTTGCTGGCATGAACCTAACTGATACCGGAAATCTGGTGCTATTAGATGACCACAACTCGGTAGTTTGGCAATCTTTTGATCACCCAACAGACACTTTGTTACCTGGCCAAAAGCTGCTACAAGATCAAAAACTGATATCTGGTGCTCCATCAGATGCAAAAAAATATGTATTATTATCTTCAGGTTACGAATAAAGGTGTATTTGCTTATGTTGAATCCATGTATTATGAATTAAACCCACCTCAAGCCTATTACAGCAGGTTTGTCTATCCACATGACAATGATACAAATGAAGGAAAAGGATACATTAGGTTCTTGAATGGGAGTTTGTCACTGTACATTCATTCTTCCGAGCCAAGTGATCCTGATGATGTGATTGCCATACCTCGAGCATCATCAGCTCAGTATATGAAACTCATGCCAGATGGGCATTTGCAAGTGTTTGAACGACAGTTAGAACACTGGGTGGTGGTAGCCGATCTTCTTACAGATAAGAATGCGGGATTATGTGATAATTACCCTTTGTCATGCGGAAGAAATTCCGTTTGTTTGAATAATCTGCAATGTTCTTGTCCTGCAGTAGAATATTTCAGACCAGTGAATGATCGCCAACTCAACCTGGGATGCTCTGAAATTACTCCTCTCTCATGTAGTTCTAAACACGATCAAGATTTTATAACACTCAAGAATGTCAAGTACCTAAGCCCTACGTCCAACTTGCAGGGGGTGAGTGAGGAGGCTTGCAAACAAGCATGTCTAAAGGATTGTACGTGCAAAGCAGCTTTTTTTCAGTATGATTCAAATGCTTCCATTGGAAAATGTTTTATAACTTCAAATGTATTTACAATGAACACAAATGATTCACTTGATTACAATTCTTTAGCTTTAATAAAAGTCCAAAATGATCGTTCGTCTCATCAAGTTGCAACAATTGTAGGCTCTACAATTGGAAGTTTTGTGCTTTTGCTTGTTGTAATCATAGGGTTTATTACGTACGTAGTCCACAAGAGAAAAAGGGATGCCGAAATGGAGGAAGAGTATTTAGATCAAGTTCCAGGAATGGCGACTCGGTTTTCTTACGAAGAACTGAAAACCGCCACAGGAAACTTTTGTAAAAAGCTTGGTGAAGGTGGATTTGGATCGGTTTTCGAAGGAAGTCTCCAAGATGGCTCCAAGATTGCAGTAAAATGCCTTGAAGGCCTTTTACACATTAAGAAATCATTCTTGGCTGAGGTTCAATCCATTGGCAGCATTCACCATGTGAATTTGGTTAGACTTAGAGGATTTTGTACATGGAAATCACAACGATTTCTGGTGTATGACTTCATGAGTAACGGGTCATTAGATAAATGGATCTACCATGGAGTTCGGGAGCAAATACTTGAATGGGAACGTAGAAAGAAAATTATTCTTGATATAGCCAAAGGTTTAGCATATCTCCATGAGGATTGTAGGCAAAAAATTATGCACCTTGATATTAAACCTCAAAACATACTTCTTGACAAAGATTTCAATGCCAAAGTATCTGATTTTGGGTTATCTAAGCTAATTGACAAAAATCAAACCCAAGTGATGACTACCATTAAAGGAACACCAGGCTATATTGCTCCAGAATGGTGGAGCTCGATTATCACTGAAAAAGTGGATGTATACAGCTTTGGGATCGTACTCTTGGAGATCTTATGTGGGAGGAAAATTTTCGATAGGTCCCTACCGGAAGAAAGCTGGCACTTGCTCTTTGTGTTTCAGAAAGGCTGGGAGCAAGGAACATTGTTGGATATGGTTGACGAACACAGTGAAGATATGCAGGTACACAAAACTGAAGTGGTGGAGATGATGAAAGTGGCTGCATGGTGTTTACAAAGAAACTTTAAGAGAAGGCCTTCAATGTCATCGGTAGTTAAGGTCTTAGAAAGAGGAATGAATGTTGAATCAAACTTGGATTACAACTTCACAGATCCAGGAATTCAGGAAACAGAAGTTGGAGACCAAAATGATTTTACACGAATGTCGTCATCTCTTCTCTCAGGGCCAAGATAAGTAGTCATCAGGTTCTTGTGGATCATTTCTATGCAGTTTTTTTTTTTTCTGTTCCAATATCAACTAAAATGTTAGTTATACATATATTTTATATAGATATGGGTATATTTAATATTGTTTCTTATGCTCCATGTATGTCTTTGGTTATATATTGACGTTCAAAGTGGTTGTAGTGTTGTGGTTTGGTTGATTGTTTATCGTTGGTTGGGATCTGAGTTGTTATACATTGTGCTTTGAATGTTAAGATGCTGCTGATGTTTGGGATATATTATCTGGTTTGTGGGAACTTCCTATAAGAAAATTGTGCTGAATAGTTGTATTTATTTTTTCCACTGGGAAGGCTTGATGTGGTCAGCTAGACGAATTGTTCTTCATTGACTTTATTAAAAATACAAGATGGTTGTAAGAGCATTCTCATCCAATCCATCAAAACTTGTGAGGGTGAGTTTTTATATTGTAAAGGGTAAAAAAAGTGGTTGTGAGTGGAGGAGAGAGAAAATGTTACTGTTCATCTGTATATTTGGGGGGACACTGTTCACCCAGTATAATTTTTTTAATATATATTGAAAGTGGTTGTGAGTGAAGGAAAGAGAAAAATGTGATGATAATATTATTTAATTGAAAAAGAGAGAGAAAAAGTAATTGTTTTTAGTGGAAATATATTGATATAGAAGTTGTTTTTTAGTGGAATGTATATATAATTTGATGGATTGGATGAGAATGCTCTAATAAATTCAAATTATAACGGTTTCAGTAGCGGACGCGGTCCCAGAAATTATTTGCTGGGGTGCGGTCAGGTTTTTTGCCTAAAAATACACTAAAATTGTTTTTTCGAAGGGTGCGTCCGCCCACCCACCAAGAAACTTAGGTCCACCCCTGAATAGTTTTAGCTGCTTATATTGTCACTGTCCTCCAGCCGACCGATACAAATGACCCATTTTAACCTATTGTAAATAATGAGTATTGAAACGCTTATATTGTTACTATATAAACACGAAAATATGATCTATTATTGAAGTTCAACGATCCCCCATACGGTGGAAAGGCTATGGCTATGGTGCAACTGAAGGCCTCAGAAACAAAAATAAATGTTGCACAAAAGCCGCCCTCAGATGAAAAAGTTCCTTCACATCAAACTAGTCCAAGAAACCATGACTCAGGCTATCAACAACTGAAACTTTGTGAATTGGACACAACTACAAAACGTATAATTTCATTAATGATAACGGTAAGGTAACAAAAAGAATCATACATAGGTTGCTTGCGCCACATAAAACGACTTCAAATCCTCATTTTCTAGTTTCTACAGCATGCCTTAAATAGGTGGTGGTTCTCTCAGGCAATCCAAAGCGTCAGGAAGAAGCCTTGGGTTAGCCTGCTTTAACCCCTTTCTCAACCACCAGTTCAGAAGAGCTAATTCGATCTTCCGCACCTGTAGATAAAACAATAAAAAATGTAGTGGCAATAGCATCAGAGCATTGCAGCTGAAGCTGGGCCAAATTTTCACTTGTATATTGACATAAAATATATGTGCCTATAACTCATCAAGATAGTCATGGTAACGTGATACGGAGCTGATCCAAGGATTGGCACTCATAATTGGAGCAACAAGATAAAAGTAAGTGAGCTAGGTCCACACTTTGACAAACAGCCATAGGTGGTCTGCCGAACGTTTGGATCCAGTTGCCCTCATTTGGGGCCCCGATTTTTACGGGTTTCCCCAAGTTCGTGATTCTAACTCATTCCACCTCTATTGTAAAACATGCAACTCTAGGAATGCTAAGCCGGTCGTATTTGCGGGCTGGTGGGTCAAACTAGACACACACCTAAAAATTTGACACTAGCCCAAAAATCGTGTTAGATATATAACCCCGAACACAACACAGATATTTGTGGGTTGACAAGTAGACAAACCATTTAATATCGAAATATTTTATTTTGTACTTTTTACATATTAATACCATAGGTTAAGAGTAACTTTTATTATATATCTCTATTCATTACTTGATGTTAGTAATTTGCTTTAAATAATTATTTTCATAAATCATTTTCTAACCTGATTCAAACTAAACCACATAGCATTGCCAGTAAACATCTTCAGCATTCATATAGCATATGTTTCTTATACGGACATTGACACACTATGTGAGTTGTGACTGAACATCTGGTGCCAGTTTTGCCGTCTCTTTCGTATGAAGCTTCCTATAGATACTCAAGTTTTAAAATACAATGAAGATAGTATATGGAAACATACCTGCTTAACAATGAAGGTCTCCTCTGCAAGACTCAGCGGGGAAGTTAATATAGTAAGAAACCCGTTTCTGTTTCCATAAACGATATCTGTGAAAGGGCGATCACCCACCTATGAAAAAAGCATTTTTGTATAATAGTTTATTTGATTTTAACAAACACCATATTGAATATTACAAAAAAAACCCTTGCTTACCATGATGAGTTTTGATGAATCACATCCAAAATGTCTTTCAATCTCTTCAGTTGAACCACCCGGTTTCTTCATCTCTAGTATCAACATTCAAACAAAACACAAACCATGAATTCATCATCACTTTACAGAAATCCAAGATTCACATAGCACTCTTTTCTCACTTGTAAACATGTAAATTTTGATTCAACTGAATGACACATGGAACTAATTTAGCAACTTACTATGTCGAATTACTCGAATTCCAATGGCAAACTCAACTGCCCTAGCTTTCCTGCCATCAGGATCATACTCCTCAAGTCCTATAATCCCAATTAAAACCAGCAAACACATCACAAACAATACAAAAACAACACAAACCAATCTGTCAACTTGAACTTAGATTACCAGCAGAGTTGCTAAAAACCGCTATATTATTCCCAAATACAGATTTACAAGACTCCACAGACGTGGTAAGCGGCCCCCACAAACCCAAAGAGTAAGGAACAGTAAGAGTATTATCCTTATCAAACACAACACCTTCAAACCCTTTTCTCTTCAATGCAGCCCAATCAATATACCTTACATCAGGCACCCATACATGAGGTATCATCCAATTTCTATGTCTAGTAATCACCGAAACCGTAAAAAGAATCCCTTTGACGTTAATCCTCTGTCCTACCGCTGCTTTCAAGTCTGCCCACCACATGTTTGTGAAAATGCCGCTACTAGATTCACCCCTATCTCTGTCTGTATCTTCTTCAATTTCACATTCCCTTGGTGGGTTGTTTAGATTAACGGAGGAAGAGTTGTAAAATCGATTGAAGAACTCACTGTCATTAATGTCATGATGTTGATTTTGATGATTTTGGTGTTCATCAATGGCGGGAAGAGAGTAAAAGATTCCGGTGGCTGAATGGGATGAGCGAATTCTGGGGTTTGACGGACGGTGACGAAGAAGATGATGATGTGGATGTGATGAATGAAGGCTGATTGGGTGAGAATGGAAGCAACAATGGGAAATGTGATGTGGGGGAGAGAGTGTATACAACATTTTATGAGGGTGTTATTGTTATAAACATGATCGCATGAATAGAAACTCATTTTTCTAATCTAAACCCTCACTCTTTGGAGAATTTGTTTGCAATTGAGAGTGATCTTGTAAACGATTGTGGCCACTGGTTAGGGTGTCGGTCTATCATCTATTTGATTTGATTTTAGAGTGTCTCCGTGGCTTAAATCAAGTTAGCTTTCTATATTATTGCGCCTAACGGCTAGGGCGCAAACGCCATTACAGTAGCGCTTAGAAGGGCATGGGGCAACTTTTGTATTTATTTTTTTTAAAGTTAACTGTCATTTTTGTCCACGTGGTTTGTTCAATTATGTCAGTCCAGACCAAGTTTCAAATTTTTACCATTTCCGTCCATGACATTCTTGAAACATGCTAGTTTCGTCCATAAAACTAACGACTATTAAAACATGTTGGCATAATTGGACAAATCACAGGGACGAAACTGGCATAACAAACGTTAATTTTTTGGACGGAACCAGCATGTTTCAAGAATATCAAGGACGAAAATGGTACAAACTTGAAATTTGGCTGGAATTGTCATAATTGGACAAACCACATGGACGAAAATGACAGTTAACTACTTTTTAAGATACAACCAACCATATATGGTTACTTCAACAACCAGATATCACATTTCTAATATAAAGTCCCACAACACCCTTTATATCCCCTTCTACCAAACCTTCATGACGTTGCGTGACATCACATTTTTTAATCTTAAACCCCTTTTAGAGCCCCTTCTTCCAAACTCACATCAAAATAATGACTTATCATTGTAAAGAGTCTAGAGCCTAATATTTTGGTGTTGGAGAGCAACTATTATGTATATTTAGTTACAAGAGAAACTATCAGAGTATTTATAAAGGAATGGATTTAAATAATCTAAACTATTAACAATTGGCTGACAATAGTCTAAACTAACGAAAATTTTCGTGACGGTTTCACCTTTAACATATTTTTTCTCCCAACGGGCCTTTTCTAACTGAGGTCTAACCCCATTAGTGAATGATGACGTGGATGTCTACCATTGCACCACCACCAACCGCCACCATTACCACCACCATGGTAGCCACCACCTGCCACCCCATTACCATCATCACCTGTCACCACCATTGCCATTACCGCCACCATCACCACGATGGCATCCATGTAGACATCCGCGTCATCATTCACTAACAGGGTTAGACCTCAGTTAGAAAAAGCACGTTGGGAGAAAATATGTTAAAGGGTGGGATCGTCACGAAACATTTTGTTAGCTGAGACTGTTGCCAGCTACTTGGTAATAGTTGTGATTGTTTAAATCCATTATTTTATTCATAAATAAAAGAATTTAAGTAATTTTTTTGTCAGTTATATACATTACACTCAACAACATCAACCATTGTACTAGCCGATAACTTCATGCCACATCTTGCTGAAAGAAAGAAAGATTGACCAACAAAAACTAATTGGGTTAGCATTTAGTTACTTTGGGAGTGCCATATGAAAATAAGTTGACAGTTGGGAGTGGTGTAGTATTGTAGTACAAATCAAAGGTTGAGAAAACCTATTTATAAATTAAATGGTAAATTACTTTTTGAGTCCCTGTGTTTTAGGGTTTTAATCACCTGAGTTCAAAATAAAAATGTTTAACGACCTAAGTCCTTATAGCCACTTTTCTTAACCATTTGAGTTCAATTTTGTAACACATCCACCTAATCTATTAACTACAAGGGTAATTTAGTCATTTACACACACTACAAGTCTCTATGCGCAAGGTATTCTTTCACCTTTTTATAATTATATATATATATATTCTAGCGGCTCTCTCTCTCTCTCTCTCTATATATATATATATATATATATATATATATATATATATATATTAAAGAACAACTTACTTTCACTGTAGCAGTGCTATAGTGCTACAGTTCTTTTTTTTGGGGGGGGGGGGGGGGGGGGGGGGGGGTTTCTTTCTTTTAACTCTTAACCTTTAACTTTAAGTATTAACTCTTACGACCCCTTAACTTTCTAAATATTTTTAACCGAGTTTTACGTATTTATTTTTATTTACGTGTTAATATAAACTTAAGTTGATTTACGTTTCGACGTAATTTTTTTACTTTTAACCTTTAATTTTCAGCATTGACTCTTACAACTCCTTAAATTTCTAAATACTTTTTAATCGAGTTTTACATCTTTATTTTTATTTACGTGCGGATATAAACTTAAGTTGATTTACATTTCGAAATAATTTTTTTTTTGTGTTTTCTCAACTTTCGGCATTGACACTGACAACCATTTAACTTTCTAAATACTTTTGTAATCGAGTTTTATGTGTTTAGCTTTAGTTACATGTGGTATAAATTTAAGTTACGTTTTGACGTACGCGCAACTTTAAAAAAACGTTATCCCGCCGCGAAGCGCGGGTATAAATTCTAGTACTCACAAAAAAATTAAAAGGATCTACAGTCTCTCATCTCTCTTTCTCTCTCTCTCAAACACCCACCTCCAATACCACCACTACCACCAAATCATCCTAAAATCAACCCACATAATGGTTTTCAGTAGAGATTTAAGTAAAGGAATGATTACATGGCACAGTGACGATGAGGATCAGATGAGGATTTAGGCGAATTTGAGATGAGAAATTTTATTTGGTGAGAATCTGCCAGTCTTCTATGCTACTGCCGGAGTCGGAACGCACCGATTGGATTGAAAATGATAAGAATATGATGAGGATCACCGAAAGTAGATTCAGAGCTGCTGGAGGATTTATCAGAGATGAAAATGATAAGAAGATGAGGAGGATCACCGGAAAATGATAAGAAAATGTTTACATGCTGCTGCTGGAGTCGTTTGCTTCAGGATGAAGACCATCAGGCTGATTTTCCGTAGTGTAATTTATTTGGATCTGGATACCCGACTTATGAATTTCAACTGACCCACTGTTTCAAGATATGTAAAACATGAAAAGCCTTAAAAATGGAGTTATAAATTGGGTGAACTTGATGGGGGGTTTTGTATAGGGTTTTACCTTGTTAGAGATGATGTCATTGGAGATGAATGAGGACTGAAAGATGGAATTGAAGTGGGTTTAGGAGATGTGGTTCTCATGGATTTGAAGATTGTTGAAGGTGGTTTACAGATTGAGCGGTATCAAGACGCCATTGATGATGTTGGTTGTGAAATGTTTTCGATTTGTTTTTGAGACAGAGATGACGATGATGAATGAGGAGAGAAAGTTGTAGATGTATAAGAGAGAAATCTAAATAATGTAGTTTTTTATTTTTTAGTTATAGGGATAATTTGGTCATTTAACAAAATTTAAAAACAAAATTCTAACTGTGTTGAAAATTTGGACTCAAATGGTTAAGAAAAGTGGCTATAGTGACTCAGGACGTTAAACATTATGATTTTAAACTCAAGTAGTTAAAACTACTAAAACACAAGGACTCAAAAAGTAATTTACCCTAAATTAAAAAAGTTTGCTTCATACATACAATCGATTAGACTTTCAAGACAAATTGTTAAGCTTTTTTTGAAATGGCTAAATCTGTGACAACCCGAACTTTCAAGGTGTGCCTTTCAGTCTTGTGATCTTGACTTATTTTAATTCTTTTTTTTTTACCACCTTCCTACTTTGTTAATCGTTAAACGCGATGATAATTATACGCTATGTTAATAACTTGTTAAACCAAGGTATAGATGAGAATGTTGGAGTGTAAATTGGGCCACCTTCTGGGCCGCATTTTGACCCACAGCATCCCGAGCCCATTACAAACTTGTATGTTCTCACATTTTGTGTATTTTGATCTCGGCCCAACTCTTGTAAAGAGTCATGACTATCGGCCCACTTGTGTTTATTTGGCACTATAATGAGATGTACGTAACATCTCTATATTCCACAATTTACAACATAACCAAACCCTATCTACTTTCAAGATTACGGAAGGCAGCAGACTACCCCCCCCCCCCCCCCCCCCATCGAATTAACCTTATATTCGTGAGGCACCACTTCTATATTGCAGTTGATCGGTATATGTGTTGTTACCTTACATATATTATGTGGTGTTTAGATGTACTAGTGATTACATGTATTAGGAATAATTGCAACATGATAATAATGGTGAATCGTGATCTTGTATATTACTGAATATTTGTGAATCATGATTCTGAATGAACACTAGATTATGATAATAAGTATATGTTATATAATCATGTATCGGCTGTGATTACTACTATCTTACATGGAGGGATTGTTTGCATGTGTATGATTATTAGTGTTAGGTGTGAATGACATGTGATTCATAATTAATCTAGATATAACAGTAGCATTATCGGTCCAATAGATTTGTATGTAATGGTTTGTTAAAAAGGATAACCTGGAATAATGAAATTGGCGGCCCATATGTGTGATTGGAGTCTTGATTTAATCAAAACATGTGCACACCCTAAGGGTAAGCGGGGCACCCAAACTTTTGCCGAGCGGGGACCAGTTTTGCCGAGCGGGGCGGTGCCGCCATCCAGGCGGGGAGCCATTTCGGGGAGGAGACACCGATTGAAGGAGGAGAGAGATGGTGGGCCAGCCTATTTTTCAACCAATCAAAACCTTTTCTTTTCTTTTTTTTTTTGAATAAAAAAACAAGGGGAGTTAAGAGGGGAGTGGCGCCATCAAATTGAGGGTGTGAGGGGAGTTAAGAGGGGAGTTGACGTGGCGCGTGCTGATGGGCTGTGCGTAAGAGAGGGGACTCCCCTCTTAGGGGAGTGCCCCGTTCACCCTAATAGTGATGTCAGATTAGTCAAGGACATTAATGTCATGTGAATTAAATGGTATGATGATGTGCTATTATTTCCTAGTTGATAAACATGATATGTGTGATATTAAAAGTATAATAAACACCTTATTAAACTTCCTGGTAGATCTAATCAAGAAATATTATGATGATGGATTAATACTACCTCCGTCCCATTAAAAGTGTCATATTTTGAATTTTCAAAGTCTTTATTTATAAACTTTGACCTTAAATAATTTTGTTTGTGTTGGACAATACTTGATGAAAGTTATATGATTTGAGTGTGTTTTACAAGTGTTTTTATCGGGTTAATTTTGATCAAGTTTTATATAACACAAAAAATATATAACTAAAGTCAAAGTTTATAAATAAAGACTTTGAAAATTCAAAATATGACACTTTTAATGGGACGGAGGAAGTAGTAAACAACTAGGGTACATTATGGTAAGAATGCTGACTTACGTTAAACGTGCATACGAACCCATATTTTGATTGATATTGTTAGATTTGGTAGTTAAGTTGATTGTTGATGGAACTGTGCGCATGTTTAGAAGATGATTAATTTGTTGGAACCTTACTTGTATTAATAATTACTCATTTGGGTTCGTTCAACTAATTGATGCTGTTGTGCCATTGGGAGGGTAGCATGATTATCAATCGTTATTTTGATTTAAGTTAGATAATCACTGTTGATTAATGGAGATGATGTAGAATGATCATAAACAAATGTTATGGTAACAATTGGGGAAGTAACTCGGGTTTAACATGTTAATCGAACCCCCAAACAAACAAGTCATAATTAAAAGTTGTTTGGGCCGCGAAACTGACCCGGGGCAGCTAAGTAACTTAACCGGGACGGGCTGGGCCAGATGGGCCAGCCAACTCCTTAATTATATGCTAGGTTGGGTCGTTACCTTGAATAGGCATTTGGTTGGGCCTGTTAAGAAATTGTGACCCACACATACAACTTGTGTACACTTGTATTTGGGCTGAAAACCAACTGGGCCGCAGCTGGGCCGATGGGTAGCAATGAATCGCACGAAGCTAAAGAGATTTGCTAACTTGATTAAATTTATCTATCATTGTGTTGCTAGATTACTGTATGACTCGAACTACATGCTACATGTCCAATAAATGTGTGATATGCAAACAAGGTGTACGTGAATTAAATTGTGGATGAGATGTGTGTTTTATGTGCATACGAAACTGATTATTATTGGTAATTACAATAGGGACTAATTGATCAACTTGGAACACGTATTTTGATCTTACCGAGCAAACCAAGGTGAGTTCACACTTTCTACAAGGCATGGGATTCCCAGGGGTTGGGAATGGGTAAAGGAATTGAACTGAAACTGCGTGATCTCCTGGTTTGGAACACGTACACATCCTCTTTATTGAAGGGTGACAACACGTACTAAGAACTTAATCGGAACCTGCGTCATCTCCTGGTTTGGGGATTTCGTACACATCCTCTTTATTGAAGGGTGATAACACGGAGGCTAGAACAAAAACTCTATCATGAAGTCCCTCATTTTATATCGACTTAATCGTCGGGCCAATGGCGAGCGGGTCATTAGTTAGATAGCGCTATTTAGGTTTGATAAGCCTCACACAGTGCCGCAGAGGACGGGCGTGAACTAATGGATCTGGGCACGTCAATGATGATAGACATTGACTTTAGGGCACCAACTTACTTCAGTCAGTGGTCGATATGGTAACAGGTCTAGTGGTTCACATGGGGAAGCCCCCACTGGTTATGGTTATGGTTTGGGAAACAATGAATTGGATAACATATGGTTTTAGAAATGAACTCGTGGTTTTTGGAACAACTTTAAAATGGACAACCAACTGTGAACTCGCTCAACTTTGTTGTTGATTCGTTGTTACATGCCTTGTAGGCCTTTAGGTGCATACTGTTGGAACTTGCTGTCTGGGAGGCTGGAGTGGTCATGGGTCGAGACACATGGAATCGCAACACAACACTAATGGTTTTTACATGTGGTTTATAAAAACTTAATGAATGAATTATGCTTCCGCTGTATACTGTGAATTATTCGTAACGATGTAACACTTAATGATAATAAATGTAAGTTTTATTTAAATATACCAATGAGTTCAATGTGATTGGTGGCTAGATCCTGGTACGTCACACGCCCCGCGGTGATTCCGCATGTGGTAATTGGGGGGTGTGACAAATTGGTATCAGAGCCATTGGTTATAGTGAACTTGGTTTTAAAAAGGGGGAAAACGTTTTTATAAAACCAGACTATAACTGAACAGTTCTGAAAACGTGAATACGACCATGACGCTCAGCTCCAGATTGCAAGGTTCGTCTTTCTCACTTGTTGCATACAATACATGACTAGTACACATTTGTTTATGACGTAACGCACGAACACACACTCGTCATTATAGCATGATGGCATGGAATGCTTGCTTACATTATGACGTGCTGATAGTATGTCATAGTCTTTGGATTTATGTGACCTCATTACCTTGACAACCTCCATTTGATATCTGAGTTTGGAGAACCATTTGACACGAGTTAGGAGGAACTGAGATGAGCATGCAAATCACAATATTATTGTGGGTGCACACATAATAATAATGTGGGGTGCATGCGAGTCCCAGTGAGGCTTAACAAGTGAAAAGGGGGTTCCGTTTCGTTATTTGAACGATGTGAAACATAACAAACCTATAGGGGTCATAACAGTGATTGTCCCCTACTCGAACGTGAACTTTTCATATCTCTCTGGGTCTCTTCGAATCTCGATGCTATCGAGTATTACCTGAACACCCATCTGAACACCTAGCGAACTGTGCATAATGTTAGGTACTTGTACGAACATCCCCGAGTTGGATGTTGCAACGACAATGATTGGTCTATATCTTACTCACCTTTCTTCGTTTGCTGGAATTTAACGTATTGACGCCTTAGATCTCGAAGTGCGATCACTTCTGCAGCACTCTCGTAACATACCGTGTATTACTCAGTCAACTTGCAAGAACGATGGACTCCAGCATTTGAACGACCCTAGTTACCAGCAGCGAACATCAGCAATTTGACTCCAATCGAATCCTTAACCTCAGTCAGCGACTCATGGGAGTCAAATTTTACGGCTTAATCGGGACATAAACGATGGCAATTGACCATGGTATGGAACGTACAAACTGCCAGCACAAGGAGTAGCGCTTTAAGACGTGGCTCAGAATGTGAAAAGATGGACTTTGATGGTCAAGAATCGTAGGGCTTCGTTTCGAGCGACGACATTGGGGGCAGCAGCCACGGCAACAACAAGGTACTCATAACCCTAGCCTACATTATGGAAATAAAGGTGCCTACAACATGGATTGGCCGTGGGTAAGTTAAGAGGACAACGACCAAAGGAACAACAGTACCTGAAATCCTTGTAATGAAAACAGCAACACTGGAAATGATACTCATGGAGGGGCATTTAGGATTGGCATGGACGACGCCAGGATTGTAATAACATGGTGGCATACACGTTTTTGGTAACGAGTCACTTTGTCTCTGTTCTACATAACCCTGATGCTTCTTGAAACCCAACATGTGGTGGAATCGGCTAATGGCAAGACAATGGAAACCTCATATGATCGTTTGGATGACCTTGTGGGACAAGTGTTCGACATCGACCTTACTTCTGTGTCCTTGATAGATGTATCCTGTGAGGAGAAGATTTTACGTATCCCTCTCCTTAGTGGAGAACTGTTATCTGTTCTAACGCGTCAGAGTGGCGCAACGGTTAGCATCATTTCAACAACGAAAGCCAGAAGTGTCTACGGAGGGATTACCCCGCTATGTTAGCAACTGTTATTGACGTAAGGTTAGGAAAAAGAGGATCGAGGATCCACTAGTCTTTCGGGATTACCTTCAATGTGCTACCCGAGGAACTTCCAGGAATCACTCTCCAACTGTTAAGAGGGAACTCAGTTTGACCTCTCACCAGGAGCAGTTCTAACTACTCGTACTCTCTACCGTCTTGAACCAGGAGGGTTGCAGGAGCTGTTTAACCAACTACAGGAAACTGTCAGACAGGAGTTTTGCTTTGAGGAGCCCTCGCTATACCCATGAAGAGAAGCCTTTTGGTATGTGTACTGACTATCGAGAACTCAACAAGGTGACGGTCAAGAACCGTTTGCCTCGACCATGTATTGGCCACCTGTCGACCAGTTGCGAGGGACAAGCTTCCATTTGAGGATTTGCTAGCGAACGAACTATCATCAGAAGGAAGTCCAGGAGGAAAATGCTCTTATAACAGCACGTCGAACGCAATGCAGCCATTTCAACTTTGTACACCATGATCATTGATTTGATCAACACACCAGCAGCTTCAGGGATCACATGAATCGACCGTATTTGTTGATGACGTTCTGAATCATGACCAGGAGAAAGGAACACCATGGACGGCATCTGTATCTTATTTAGAGCCCCAGAGAGAGGAGCCATTCCGTATGAAGTTTTGCCAAATGTAACATCTGGATTCGAGAGATTTTCGAAAATTGCGCCATTGTAATCTCTTTAGCACAGCAGGGTGCTGTGATGGTAGAAGACAAAACAGGAGGACGTCTCTCCAGCTTTCGAATTCCAACTATGCAATGCACTAAGCATCGTCTTTACCAGAGACTACAGGTGACATAATGGTATATCATGATGGTACGAATCAGAGTCCCAGTTTCGCGCCGATGCAACACGAGAAGGTGATGACGTACGCAATGGGCTTACGAAGAGGAATTTTGCGAGTCTCAACCTGCAGTGGAAACCGTGGTCTTTAGATCGAAGTTGGAGGCACTACTTGGACGGTACCAAATGCGTTACTTAGACCGATCACAAGGGCCTCCCATATACCGTTGTTTAGAAAGAGCTAAAGCATGTAATGGCATCGCTGGAGGGAACCTATGAATGACTTCGACTACGGAACCTACACGCGTATGAGCTTGCAGCTCACCATCGACTCTAGCCTACCCGATCAGACTTGCCCTGTATAACCCAAGGCATTGAAGGAAGAAATTTTCAAGTTGGGTCCATGCGGGGCATGGAAGAGCAACTTTTGACAAGTCGGACAATATTCGCTACCTCATGGAATTATACGGCAACTGTAGGGAATTTGTGTGAGCAAGCACACCGGCCTCGATATTCTAGTCGTCAGGGTTTGATGAGAGATATTAGAATCTATAAATCTCGTACTGGTGATCAGGCATGAAGGCCCATCTGGCAATATAAGAGAATAATGTTTGATCTGTGGGAAAGTCAAGGTAAATTATCAGCAACCAGAAACACCCATATGGAAATGAGAACAGACTGCCATAGATTCTGTCACTAGTTTACTTACAACTCGGAATGGAAACAATATCACCTGGGTGATCGTTGATTGTCTCATGTAACCAGTACACACTCTCTTGCAATCAGGGAAACTGACGAGTCTTCACAAGCTTGTGAATATTCCTCTGAGAGAAGCGGCTTTTTAGGCACGAGGTGCCAACTCCTGTTATCTCTGATTTTGATCTATACCTGATTTATGACAGGCATTACACAACACCCTTGGCTCACGTCTAGACACGAGCATTACATATCACCGTAGGACAAACGGTCAGAGTAAATGAACCACGCTGACACTCGAAGACATGCTGCGAGCATGTGTGTGCTGGACTTAGTAAAAATTGGAAGGACACCTGCCTTTGGTTGAGTTTTACTGCAACAGTTACCATTCTAGTATTCAGACAACTCTGTTTGAGGCATTGCATGGACAGTAACACTAATCTCCTTGTTGGATTAAGGTGGGTGACAACCTAATGACAGGTCCAAGACTTGTACTCGAAACTCTAGGGAAGATTGCTTGGATCGGAAATCGTTGGCGGCAACGCGTGACCGTCAGGAAAGTTGATAAGCTTAGGAAACATTGGGAGTTTGCTGTAGGCGATCGTATCATGTTGAAAGTCTCTCACCCTGGGGTAACACCCCAAAAAGCGGGTTTGGTAATCAAACCACGTTAATAGAGACGACGGGTAAAATATCGTTAGCGGTAAAAATTAACCCAGGTAAATATTAGGATTTAAATAAATAAACTTGAAGTTAATTAAAAGGAAGATAAATACTTTGAGAAAACAGAGTATATAGAAGGCCCGAGTTAACGGGACTTAAAATATAACAGGTTATAACTTCCCGAACCTATTAAGATAAATACTTTAGACCAAACGGGTCAAAGAGTGATTTTTAGCGCCAATTGACAAATGACGACTAATAAGTAGTTGTCAAGTCTTATGCTTACAGGATAATAATGGTTTATGGATTAAAAATGCTACGAATTAGCATATTATGGAGGCAAGGTATCAAAACGGGTCAATAGGTTGACCTGAGCCAGGTATGCATGACTAACTTTTAGTTAAAAATACGAATTTGGTCAAATGGGTAGCGAAAGTCCTTCGACGTAAAATGAGGGGCTAAAGTTGATGGAAACGCCCTTGATGGGTAAATCGGGCAAACGACCCTTAGGGATGGTTTAAGAACATATGTCGTGATCATGTAAGTTATAGAGAAGCTTAAAAGTTATAGGCATAAGCCTTTTTGGGTCAAATGTATCAAAATGGCCTTTGCCGTAAATTGAAAATACGAAAGGGGTAAATTCGGGATAAACAATAGAATCACATAAAATCCACCACAATAGTAGTTGTGGTGGAAGACCCCTCGAAAAACAATGTGAAAATATGAAGTTAGAAGTGAATGAGTGAGATTTATGCATTAAAGCGCTTAAATACCCTTAACGGGTCAAAATAAGTGCATAAGTATAAACGGGTCAATGATGTATAACAACCCGTGATTTGAACTTCGTGTGATAGAAAACATTTTAATATATGATGTCCATAGTAATTTAGGTGTATCAAACTAGTTGGTTTGATGAAAGTATGAAACGGGTCAAAAGCTTTGTTAAAGGTTTAATAGTTAAAATGAGGCCGAGGGCTTAAAATCTAGAAAATTTGTAATCCGGATGTCGGAATTTAACTCCATGTGATGGAGAATTAAATTACGATCATGTAGGAGGAAACGTGAGGTTAAACGGATAAACGGTTCGAAAGTTACGGCCGTTTTCGTAAAACAGACCAAAACTAAAAAAATAGGAATAGCTGGGCTGCAGCGTGACCTACGGTTCAGACCATAGGCCACAGTCTGGAGGGGCTGTTTGGTTGTTATGAGCTGCAGCGTGACCCACGGTTCAGACCGTAGGCCACGGTCTGGAGGGGCTGTTTGGTTGTTGTGGGCTGCAGCGTGACCCACAGTTCAGACCATAGGCCACGGTCTGGAGGGGCTTTTTGGTTGTTATTTTAATTGTTTGACTTATATGACTTGTTTAATCGTGTTATTTAACTACCAAAGCTAACTTTTAAGTTGGTTTTGGTCATAGGTATATGTCAAGGGATTCCCGGATGAAGTTCAAGCATGGACAAGAACCGAACACACGATCGAACAAAGCTTCCGCGTTAATCTAATATGATTTTGTTTTAAGGGAACTATGTAAAACACTTTGTACTATATTTGAATATTATTGACATGTAAGAATGTTAACTTGGAAAAGTTTTTGTAAAGTCGTATTTTAGTATAAAATGCGTGTTTTATTATTATAATCATGATTTTTTTTAGACGGGTGTTATAAGTTGGTATCAGAGCTCATGGTTAAAGAGTAAAGTGTGTTCGGTTCGAGGCTTGATCGCAAATCTGGTAAGTACATGTATATTAATGGTTTAGTATGATTGAAGTGTTGTAAGCAACGCATAGGGTTATCGTGTAATACACGTTACCCCAAGTAAATGATTAATATAGTTAACAAAATTACGTGCGTTGACACGTATAGTAGAAAGCCTCGTATTATAATACGGGCGATTATTAATGTCGAAATTACTAACTTTTATAAATGTTGTAGTTGAATGACACTCGCATCTGAAGATAGCGGGAGTACAAAAAAATTATGGATTTGAAAAAGGAATGGTCTAAAGTATGATAAGCAGAGTATGCTCACCAAGGACATAAATCGCGTAACGACCGCGAACAAGGTTAATGGCAAGGAAAGCCCGTTAGGGCAAGCATTACCAGGTGCACGCTTTTAAATTTAATCGCACAAGTAGTAATATGCAACAGACACGTAGGGAATGACGGTTGTATATATCTGATAAAACCTTAATAGGATATCTATTCAGGATAATGTTTCTAAAAGAAGTTTAATAGAAACATGTGCTATTCACGATAATGAATAACGAAGAAATAATAGGATTAGTTCATATGGAAACTTGGACGGGGGTAATTATCCATGTGGAAAAACTCTCAATTTAATGCTATTGAGAAAAGTAGCGATCACATTAACGAATGTGATTATATAATAGTTCGATAGAAAGGAAAAACATTTTATATGTTCAAATGTAAAACTAGTAAAACTAGTGATTGTTGTTTTGCAATTAAACAAAGTTTTACTAAATGAAGTCAGGGATATGAAATAAATAGAGGCATTACTTACATAGGGTGTGATGTGAAAACTATAAAAAGGTCATGTGTATCATGTGTTGATCGCTTACTCTGGCCAAGTAAGTAGTGGCATATGATACCATGAACTTCTTGTAGCGGACACATTTACATCTGATGTAGTAAGGGCGGGGTGAATGAGACGAATTAAAAAAGGTACCCAAATGAATCAAACAAGTAAGATGTTTGATAGTAAACGTGAACGTAAGTCAGAGGACGGAAGCGTATTACGTTAGGATAACGAGCCCGAGAGAAGGGACAAAGATCAAGGTAAATGAAAATACAAACCGACTAATAGGAATGCTAAGGAATAGGGATAAAAGTTTGACTGTCACAAGTGATGAAATTCACAAGGACAAGTCAAACAAATTAAATAAGATAATGGACACGATTGAATAAAAGCGATAGATTTCGCTAAGATGACCAAATAAGTTAAAACGAAGTCTAAAATCATATCAGAATGATTACTTTGAAAATGACTTCGGTAAAGATACCCGAGGGATGGGTAGGATTTTGAGTGAACGCGTAAACCAAGAGACGGGAACGCGGATTGAAAGTCAAAAGACTCGGAATGAGAGTTGTGACTAAAAGATGACAAGATTTTTGCGAACATAACTTTTGATAATTGCGTTCAACAATTTCAAAGTTGGACGGGTCAAATAGAGAACGAAGTTTGACACTCATAAGTGATTAAATTTCACCCAAAATGAGTCAAACGAGCAATTTAAGGAATAACGCTTGATATGGTAAGGAAAAAGCAAAACCGGTGAAACTGGAAAGCTAAAAACATTAAGATAAAGAAACCGGGCGATGGTTCGTAAAGAAACATAGGTATGAACCGGGTGACGGTAAGCGTAGAACAAACCGACGTGTAAATGACGGAAGAAGTCAAAGAGTCGGAAGAATAATTCGAAAGAAAACAAGTGTAGCCTTAGACTACGGTCAAGGTCAAATGAAATACAAAAGCGAAAATAAATGATTCTAAACATAAAAAAAGAGTACCTTAACACCATAAATATATATATATATATATATATATATATATACAGTTGAATAAATACTCGAATAAAAGATGATCTACGGGATCATCATAACCTACGGGATTATAAGTAGTTTTAAAGTCTAACGGGACCAAAAAGACCTTCGGGTCACAAATAGTAAGAAACGAATTGTAGGGGTCTCACCTTAAAAGAGTAAAAAGGTGAAAATATAAATAAATAGCCTACGAGGCTAAGTGAAGGAACCTACGGGTCAATAGGGTAAAGCGAGGGAACTTGTTACGATTCTCCGCGTAAAACAATAACGGAAAGGAATAGATCATCGGAAGTAACATTCCTAGAAATGAGAGAAAGATGTAAGACAAAGAGGAAACATAAACTAAAAATTTAGTTTTTAGTCAAAAGCAACGTTTTAACAAAACATAAGTGGTATGAGGTGTTTAGAAAATCTTAAACACACATAAGGCCGGAGATGGCAAAATAGTATACCCGGGTGACGGGGTATAAAGTGACGGCGACTAATTAGTCTAGCCGGTAAAACTATCCGAAGTCAAGATATTGTCATGACAAATACAAAGCACCTGTTAATATAAGACAAGCGCGAAATGAACATGTTAACAGACTAACGCGAAAGATTGGTCAAGTGACAACTCGGTCAAATAGGTGACAAATATATATATATGTATATATATATATATAATAAGAAATATAAGACGACAGTTGAGGTTCCTAAGGATTTACACATGAAGGACACACATGTCGATACGAGTGATAAAATATTGATCAAAAAGAATGAAAGCTTTTAAAATAAAATTAAGTTCGTTAGGTCTAAACCAATGAACTACATAAATAAGGTTTCGGGGACGAAACCTCTTTAAGGGGGGTAGACTTGTAACACCCCAAAAAGCGGGTTTGGTAATCAAACCACGTTAATAGAGACGATGGGTAAAATATCGTTAGTGGTAAAAATTAACCCGGTAAATATTAGGATTTAAATAAATAAACTTGATATTAATTAAAAGGAAGATAAACACTTTGAGAAAACAGAGTATATAGAAGGCCCGAGTTAACGGGACTTAAAATATAACAGGTTATAACTTCCCGAACCTATTAAGTTAACTAGGGATAATTAACCTAGTTACTAGTGTGTGGCTAAGTGATAAATGATGAGTTGTAGCTTCAATTGATCAAGATAAAACATGAGGGACTAATGTTGCCAAGTGGGAAACTAGTTTATTAAAACAAATAATAAGAAAACACAACACACACAATTAGTATGTGTGTGTGTGCGTGACAAAGAGCAGGGAAAAGCTCCCATGGAGCCTAACCCTAAATTCAACAAAACCTTCAAATTGGAAGATCAAACGAAGGCCAAATTCGGATTGGAATATATATAAACGATCACCAAGTCAAGAGGATCGTAAGGTATGTCGAATTTTTGACATTCAAGAAGTTGTGAAAATTAGTTAACTTTGCATGAATCGATCTATGTATGAATCGTAGAGGCTATGGCTGAATTAATGATGTATGATTGCTTAGGAACAAACCCTAAGTGAAGATTTAGAACAAATTGCTATGATTTAGGTGTTAGGTTGAATTACCACACCTAGCTAAGTGGGTTCTATTGTTATGATGAAATTGATGATAAGAATATGTTTAGAATCATCATGCATGATAATGAATGGAAGGTGTTTGATTAAACCATGAAATTAAGTACATGATCACACTTTCATGAAAGGGGTTTAGTAAATTATGATGAACTTAGTGATTTTGGTTCATATAAATAGGTGTTTGGAATCATGATGTCTACTAATTAATATGTAGAACTTGATTATATTTGATGTTCGGATGAATGTCTAATGCTATAATGAAACGGGTTTTACATGTAGATGGAAACCGTTAGTT
This sequence comes from Helianthus tuberosus, assembly GCA_030545235.1. NCBI lineage: Eukaryota > Viridiplantae > Streptophyta > Magnoliopsida > Asterales > Asteraceae > Helianthus > Helianthus tuberosus. Next base: position 109,469,229 of record CM060392.1, read on the forward strand.
ATTGCTTAACAAATGAATAATTAGCTTCAATAGTCGAGAGCTAAGTTAAATTGGTGTGTAAAAACTAGAACTGTTAAAGAATTCGGTAAAAAAAGTAGTATAAAGGTTCATAAGGCGTAAAGGTTATGATCTAGAACGACTAACCTAACCACCTTATGAATATTATGTGATAGTTTGATGCTTGACAAGCTAGGTGGAGGCTTGGGGAAGAAGCGGGTCAAACGAATCGAGTATGAGGAAAAAGGAAAAGCGTGGCATGGATGTATGGTAAGTGAAACTTACACCTTTTTGCAGAATACTTAATTATTCTATAAGTTATAAACTCGATAAAGATAATATTGGAAATATGGATTCTGACGCGATTGATACGAGTCGGAACAGATATAAAATTGATAAAAACCATGATGAATGGTAAACATGGGTAAATGGTAATATAGCCATGGAATGACAAACATACAATGAATCTTGAGATGTTACCGTATGGGGTAACTCATAATAAGGATAGGGATAAAATGGTAACTTAGTCGCGTGTCGACAAACATAAGTTAAAGTTATAAGACACCTACGGCGTAAGCCGAAATGGTAAACATATATGTATACCCTTCTAAATACAAATGCAAAATGTTTGGTCGTTTAGACCAAACGGGTCAAAGAGTGATTTTTAGCGCCAATTGACAAATGACGACTAATAAGTAGTTGTCAAGTCTTATGCTTACAGGATAATAATGGTTTATGGATTAAAAATGCAACGAATTAGCATATTATGGAGGCAAGGTATCAAAACGGGTCAATAGGTTGACCTGAGCCAAGTATGCATGACTAACTTTTAGTTAAAAATACGAATTTGGTCAAATGGGTAGCGAAAGTCCTTCGACGTAAAATGAGGGGCTAAAGTTGACGGAAACGCCCTTGATGGGTAAATCGGGCAAACGACCCTTAGGGATGGTTTAAGAACATATGTCGTGATCATGTAAGTTATAGAGAAGCTTAAAAGTTATAGCCATAAGCCTTTTTGGGTCAAATGTATCAAAATGGCCTTTGCCGTAAATTGAAAATACGAAAGGGATAAATTCGGGATAAACAATAGAATCACATAAAATCCACCACAATAGTAGTTGTGGTGGAAGACCCCTCGAAAAACAATGTGAAAATATGAAGTTAGAAGTGAATGAGTGAGATTTATGCATTAAAGCGCTTAAATACCCTTAACGGGTCAAAATAAGTGCATAAGTATAAACGGGTCAATGATGTATAACAACCCGTGATTTGAACTTCGTGTGATAGAAAACATTTTAATATATGATGTCCGTAGTAATTTAGGTGTATCAAACTAGTTGGTTTGATGAAAGTATGAAACGGGTCAAAAGCTTTGTTAAAGGTTTAATAGTTAAAATGAGGCCGAGGGCTTAAAATCTAGAAAATTTGTAATCCGGATGTCGGAATTTAACTCCATGTGATGGAGAATTAAATTACGATCACATAGGAGGAAACGTGAGGTTAAACGGATAAACGGTTCGAAAGTTACAGCCGTTTTCGTAAAACGGACCAAAACTAAAAAAATAGGAATAGGTGGGCTGCAGCGTGACCCACGGTTCAGACCGTAGGCCACAGTCTGGAGGGGCTGTTTGGTTGTTTTGAGCTGCAGCGTGACCCATGGTTCAGACCGTAGGCCACGGTCTGGAGGGCTGTTTGGTTATTGTGGGCTGCAGCGTGACCCACAGTTCAGACCATAGGCCACTGTCTGGAGGGGTTTTTTGGTTGTTATTTTAATTGTTTGACTTATATGACTTGTTTAATCGTGTAATTTAACTACCAAAGCTAACTTTTAAGTTGGTTTTGGTCATAGGTATATGTCAAGGGATTCCCGGATGAAGTTCAAGCATGGACAAGAACCGAACACACGATCGAACAAAGCTTCCGCGTTAATCTAATATGATTTTGTTTTAAGTGAACTATGTAAAACACTTGGTACTATATTTGAATATTATTGACATGTAAGAGTGTTAACTTGGAAAAGTTTTTGTAAAGTCGTATTTTAGTATAAAATGCGTTTTTTATTATTATAATCATGATTTTTTTTAGACGGGTGTTATAAGTTGGTATCAGAGCTCATGGTTAAAGAGTAAAGTGTGTTCGGTTCGAGGCTTGATCGCAAATCTGGTAAGTACATGTATATTAATGGTTTAGTATGATTGAAGTGTTGTAAGCAACACATAGGGTTATCGTGTAATACACGTTACCTTAAGTAAATGATTAATATAGTTAACAAAATTACGTGCGTTGACACGTATAGTAGAAAGCCTCGTATTATAATACGGGCGATTATTAATGTCGAAATTACTAACTTTTATAAATGTTGTAGTTAAATGACACTCGCATATGAAGATAGCGGGAGTATAAAAAAAATTGCGGATTTGAAAAAGGAATGGTCTAAAGTATGATAAGCAGAGTATGCTCACCAAGGACATAAATCGCGTAACGACCGCGAACAAGGTTAATGGCAAGGAAAGCCCGTTAGGGCAAGCATTACCAGGTGCACGCTTTTAAATTTAATCGCACAAGTAGTAATATACAACAGACACGTAGGGAATGACGGTTGTATATATCTGATAAAACCTGAATAGGATATCTATTCAGGATATTGTTTCTAAAAGAAGTTTAATAGAAACATTTGCTATTCACGATAATGAATAACGAAGAAATAATAGGATTAGTTCATATGGGAACTTGGACGGGGGGTAATTATCCATGTGGAAAAACTCTCAATATAATGCTATTGAGAAAAGTAGCGATCACATTAACGAATGTGATTATATAATAGTTCGATAGAAAGGAAAAACATTTTATATGTTCAAATGTAAAACTAGTAAAACTAGTGATTGTTGTTTTGCAATTAAACAAAGTTTTACTAAATGAAGTCAGGGATATGAAATAAATAGAGGCATTACTTACATAGGGTGTGATGTGAAAACTATAAAAAGGTCATGTGTATCATGTGTTGATCGCTTACTCTGGCCAAGTAAGTAATGGCATATGATACCATGAACTTCTTGTAGCGGTCACATTTACATCTGATGTAGTAAGGGCGGGGTGAATGAGACGAATTAAAAAAAGGTACCCAAATGAATCAAACAAGTAAGATGTTTGATAGTAAACGTGAACGTAAGTCAGAGGACGGAAGCGTATTACGTTAGGATAACGAGCCCGAGAGAAGGGACAAAGATCAAGGTAAATGAAAATACAAACCGACTAATAGGAATGCTAAGGAATAGGGATAAAAGTTTGACTGTCACAAGTGATGAAATTCACACGGACAAGTCAAACAAATTAAATAAGATAAAGGACACGATTGAATAAAAGCGATGGATTTCGCTAAGACGACCAAATAAGTTAAAACAAAGTCTAAAATCATATCAGAATGATTACTTTGAAAATGACTTCGGTAAAGATACCCGATGGATGGGTAGGATTTTGAGTGAACGCGTAAACCAAGAGACGGGAACGCGGATTGAAAGTCAAAAGACTCGGAATGAGAGTTGTGACTAAAAGATGACAAGATTTTTGCGAACATAACTTTTGATAATTGCGTTCAACAATTTCAAAGTTGGACGGGTCAAATAGAGAACGAAGTTTGACACTCATAAGTGATTAAATTTCACCCAAAATGAGTCAAACGAGCAATTTAAGGAATAACGCTTGATATGGTAAGGAAAACGCAAACCGGTGAAACTGGAAAGCTAAAAACATTAAGATAAAGAAACCGGGCGATGGTTCGTAAAGAAACATAGGTATGAACCGGGTGACGGTAAGCGTAGAACAAACCGACGTGTAAATGACGGAAGAAGTCAAAGAGTCGGAAGAATAATTCGAAAGAAAACAAGTGTAGCCTTAGACTACGGTCAAGGTCAAATGAAATACAAAAGCGAAAATAAATGATTCTAAACATAAAAAAAGAGTACCTTAACACCATAAATATATATATATATATATATATATACAGTTGAATAAATACTCGAATAAAAGATGATCTACGGGATCATCATAACCTACGGGATTATAAGTAGTTTTAAAGTCTAACGGGACCAAAAAGACCTTCGGGTCACAAATAGTAAGAAACGAATTGTAGGGGTCTCACCTTAAAAGAGTAAAAAGGTGAAAATATAAATAAATAGCCTACGAGGCTAAGTGAAGGAACCTACGGGTCAATAGGGTAAAGCGAGGGAACTTGTTACGATTCTCCGCGTAAAACAATAACGGAAAGGAATAGATCATCGGAAGTAACATTCCTAGAAATGAGAGAAAAATGTAAGACAAAGAGGAAACATAAACTAAAAACTTAGTTTTTAGTCAAAAGCAACGTTTTAACAAAACATAAGTGGTATGAGGTGTTTAGAAAATCTTAAACACACATAAGGCCGGAGATGGCAAAATAGTATACCCGGGTGACGGGGTATAAAGTGACAGCGACTAATTAGTCTAGCCGGTAAAACTATCCGAAGTCAAGATATTGTCATGACAAATACAAAGCACCTGTTAATATAAGACAAGCGCGAAATGAACATGTTAACAGACTAACGCGAAAGATTGGTCAAGTGACAACTCGGTCAAATAGGTGACAAATATATATATATGTATATATATATATAATAAGAAATATAAGACGACAATTGAGGTTCCTAAGGATTTACACATGAAGGACACACATGTCGATACGAGTGATAAAATATTGATCAAAAAGAATGAAAGCTTTTAAAATAAAATTAAGTTCGTTAGGTCTAAACCAATGAACTACATAAATAAGGTTTCGGGGACGAAACCTCTTTAAGGGGGGTAGACTTGTAACACCCCAAAAAGCGGGTTTGGTAATCAAACCACGTTAATAGAGACGATGGGTAAAATATCGTTAGTGGTAAAAATTAACCCGGTAAATATTAGGATTTAAATAAATAAACTTGATATTAATTAAAAGGAAGATAAATACTTTGAGAAAACAGAGTATATAGAAGGCCCGAGTTAACGGGACTTAAAATATAACAGGTTATAACTTCCCGAACCTATTAAGTTAACTAGGGATAATTAACCTAGTTACTAGTGTGTGGCTAAGTGATAAATGATGAGTTGTAGCTTCAATTAATCAAGATAAAACATGAGGGACTAATGTTGCCAAGTGGGAAACTAGTTTATTAAAACAAATAATAAGAAAACACAACACACACAATTAGTATGTGTGTGTGTGCGTGCGTGACAAAGAGCAGGGAAAAGCTCCCATGGAGCCTAACCCTAAATTCAACAAAACCTTCAAATTGGAAGATCAAACGAAGGCCAAATTCGGATTGGAATATATATAAACGATCACCAAGTCAAGAGGATCGTAAGGTATGTCGAATTTTTGACATTCAAGAAGTTGTGAAAATTAGTTAACTTTGCATGAATCGATCTATGTATGAATCGTAGAGGCTATGGCCGAATTAATGATGTATGATTGCTTAGGAACAAACCCTAAGTGAAGATTTAGAACAAATTGCTATGATTTAGGTGTTAGGTTGAATTACCACACCTAGCTAAGTGGGTTCTATTGTTATGATGAAATTGATGATAAGAATATGTTTAGAATCATCATGCATGATAATGAATGGAAGGTGTTTGATTAAACCATGAAATTAAGTACATGATCACACTTTCATGAAAGGGGTTTAGTAAATTATGATGAACTTAGTGATTTTGGTTCATATAAATAGGTGTTTGGAATCATGATGTCTACTAATTAATATGTAGAACTTGATTATATTTGATGTTCGGATGAATGTCTAATGCTATAATGAAACGGGTTTTACATGTAGATGGAAACCGTTAGTTATTGCTTAACAAATGAATAATTAGCTTCGATAGTCGAGAGCTAAGTTAAATTGGTGTGTAAAAACTAGAAGTGTTAAAGAATTCGGTAAGAAAAGTAGTATAAGGGTTCATAAGGCGTAAAGGTTATGATCTAGAACGACTAACCTAACCACCTTGTGAATATTATGTGATAGTTTGATGCTTGACAAGCTAGGTGGAGGCTTGGGGAAGAAGCGGATCAAACGAATCGAGTATGAGGAAAAAGGAAAAGCGTGGCATGGATGTATGGTAAGTGAAACTTACAGCTTTTTGTAGAATACTTAATTATTCTATAAGTTATAAACTCGATAAAGATAATATTGGAAATATGGATTCCGACGCGATTGATAGGAGTCGGAACAGATACAAAATTGATAAAAACCATGATGAATGGTAAACATGGGTAAATGGTAATATAGCCATGGAATGACAAGCATACAATGAATCTTGAGATGTTACCGTATGGGGTAACTCATAATAAGGATAGGGATAAAATGGTAACTTAGTCGCGTGTCGACAAACATAAGTTAAAGTTATAAGACACCTACGGCGTAAGCCGAAATGGGTTAAATAACGAAATGGTAAACATATATGTATACCATTCTAAATACAAATTCAAAATGTTTGGTCGTTTAAACCAAACGGGTCAAAGAGTGATTTTTAGCGCCAATTGACAAGTGACGACTAATAAGTACTTGTCAAGTCTTATGCTTACAGGATAATAATGGTTTATGGATTAAAAATGCTACGAATTAGCATATTTTGGAGGCAAGGTATCGAAACGGGTCAATAGGTTGACCTGAGCCAGGTATGCATGACTAACTTTTAGTTAAAAATACAAATTTGGTCAAATGGGTAGCGAAAGTCCTTCGACATAAAATGAGGGGCTAAAGTTGACGGAAACGCCCTTGATGGGTAAATCGGGCAAACGACCCTTAGGGATGGTTTAAGAACATATGTCGTGATCATGTAAGTTATAGAGAAGCTTAAAAGTTATAGGCATAAGCCTTTTTGGGTCAAATGTATCAAAATGGCCTTTGCCGTAAATTGAAAATACGAAAGGGGTAAATTCAGGATAAACAATAGAATCACATAAAATCCACCACAATAGTAGTTGTGGTGGAAGACCCCTCGAAAAACAATGTGAAAATATGAAGTTAGAAGTGAATGAGTGAGGTTTATGCATTAAAGCGCTTAAATACCTTTAACGGGTCAAAATAAGTGCATAAGTATAAACGGGTCAATGATGTATAACAACCCGTGATTTGAACTTCGTGTGATAGAAAACATTTTAATATATGATGTCCGTAGTAATTTAGGTGTATCAAACTAGTTGGTTTGATGAAAGTATGAAATGGGTCAAAAGCTTTGTTAAAGGTTTAATAGTTAAAATGAGGCCGAGGGCTTAAAATCTAGAAAATTTGTAATCTGGATGTTGTGATTTAACTCCATGTGATGGAGAATTAAATTACGATCACGTAGGAGGAAACGTGAGGTTAAACGGATAAACGGTTCGAAAGTTACGACCGTTTTCGTAAAAAGGACCAAAACTAAAAAAATAGGAATAGCTGGGCTGCAGCGTGACCCACGGTTCAGACCGTAGGCCACAGTCTGGAGGGGCTGTTTGGTTGTTTTGAGCTGCAACGTGACCCACGGTTCAGACCGTAGGCCACGGTCTGGAGGGGCTGTTTGGTTGTTGTGGGCTGCAGCGTGACCCACAGTTCAGACCATAGGCCACGGTCTGGAGGGGCTTTTTGGTTGTTATTTTAATTGTTTGACTTATATGACTTGTTTAATCGTGTTATTTAACTACCAAAGCTAACTTTTAAGTTGGTTTTGGTCATAGGTATATGTCAAGGGATTCCCGGATGAAGTTCAAGCATGGACAAGAACCGAACACACGATCGAACAAAGCTTCCGCGTTAATCTAATATGATTTTGTTTTAAGTGAACTATGTAAAACACTTGGTACTATATTTGAATATTATTGACATGTAAGAATGTTAACTTGGAAAAGTTTTTGTAAAGTCGTATTTTAGTATAAAATGCGTGTTTTATTATTATAATCATGATTTTTTGAGACGGGTGTTATAAGTTGGTATCAGAGCTCTTGGTTAAAGAGTAAAGTGTGTTCGGTTCGAGGCTTGATTGCAAATATGGTAAGTACATGTATATTAATGGTTTAGTATGATTGAAGTGTTGTAAGCAACACATAGGGTTATCGTGTAATACACGTTACCCCAAGTAAATGATTAATATAGTTAACAAAATTACGTGCGTTGACACGTATAGTAGAAAGCCTCGTATTATAATACGGGCGATTATTAATGTCGAAATTACTAACTTTTATAAATGTTGTAGTTGAATGACACTCGCATCTGAAGATAGCGGGAATATAAAAAAAATTGCGGATTTGAAAAAGGAATGGTCTAAAGTATGATAAGCAGAGTATGCTCACCGATTGTGAGAGTTCGTTGGAACTCAAGACGTGGACCGGAGTTCATGTGTGAGCGCGAAGATTAGATGAGACTCAAATATCCTCAACTATTTCCTAATGACCAATCTAATTCTGGTACTACTGGTGAATTTCGGGACGAAATTCCTCTTCAAGTTGGGGATGATGTGGCACCTGGGGAAAATCTGCAACAATCTAGACTTATCACTTCACTCCTCTGTGCTTACTTGTCAAATTTCGGGACGAAATTTCTTTCAAGTTGGGGATGATGTGACAACCCGAACTTTCAAGATGTGCCTTTCAGTCTTGTGATCTTGACTTATTTTAATTCTTTTTTTTTACCACTTTCCTACTTTGTTAATTGTTAAACGCGATGATAATTATACGCTATGTTAATAACTTGTTAAACCAAGGTATAGATGAGAATGTTGGAGTGTAAATTGGGCCACCTTCTGGGCCGCATTTTGACCCACAGCATCCCGAGCCCATTACAAACTTGTATGTTCTCACATTTTGTGTATTTTGATCTCGGCCCAACTCTTGTAAAGAGTCATGACAATCGGCCCACTTGTGTTTATTTGGCACTATAATAAGATGTACGTAACATCTCTATATTCCACAATTTACAACATAACCAAACCCTATCTACTTTCAAGATTACGGACGGCAGCAGACTACCCCCCCCCCCCTATCGAATTAACCCTATATTCGTGAGGCACCACTTCTATATTGCAGTTGATTGGTATGTCTGTTGTTACCTTATATATATTATGTGGTGTTTAGATGTACTAGTGATTACATGTATTAGGAATAATTGCAACATGATAATAATGGTGAATCGTGATCTTGTATATTACTGAATATTTGTGAATCATGATTCTGCATGAACACTAGATTATGATAATAAGTATATGTTATATAATCATGTATCGGCTGTGATTACTACTATCTTACATGGAGGGATTGTTTGCATGTGTATGATTATTAGTGTTAGGTATGAATGACATGTGATTTATAATTAATCTAGATATAACAGTAGCATTATCGGTCCAATAGATTTGTATGTAATGGTTTGTTAAAAAGGATAACCTGGAATAATGAAATTGGCGGCCCATGTGTGTGATTGGAGTCTTGATTTAATCAAAACATGTGCACACCCTAATAGTGATGTCAGATTAGTCAAGGACATTAATGTCATGTGAATTAAATGGTATGATGATGTGCTATTATTTCCTAGTTGATAAACATGATATGTGTGATATTAAAAGTATAATAAACACCTTATTAAACTTCCTGGTAGATCTAATCAAGAAATATTATGATGATGGATTAATAGTAAACAACTAGGGTACATTATGGTAAGAATGCTGACTTACGTTAAACGTGCATACGAACCCATATTTTGATTGATATTGTTAGATTTGGTAGTTAAGTTGATTGTTGATGGAACTGTGCGCATGTTTAGAAGATGATTAATTTGTTGGAAGCTTACTTGTATTAATAATTACTCGTTTGGGTTCGTTCCTGTTGTGCCATTGGGAGGGTAGCATGATTATCAATCGTTATTTTGATTTAAGTTAGATAATCACTGATGATTAATGGAGATGATGTAGAATGATGTATAATAAAGTATGATCATAAACAAATGTTATGGTAACAATTGGGGAAGTAACTCGGGTTTAACATGTTAATCGAACCCCCAAACAAACAAGTCATAATTAAAAGTTGTTTGGGCCGCGAAACTGACCCGGGGCAGCTGAGTAACTTAACCTGGATGGGCTGGGCCAGATGGGCCAGCCAACTCCTTAATTATATGCAAGGTTGGGTCGTTACCTTGAATAGGCATTTGGTTGGGCCTGTTAAGAAATTGTGACCCACACATACAACTTGTGTACACTTGTATTTGGGCCGGAAACCAACTGGGCCGCAGTTGGGCCGATGGGTAGCAATGAATCGCAAGAAGCTAAAGAGATTTGCTAACTTGATTAAATTTATCTAGCGTTGTGTTGCTAGATTACTGTATGACTCGAACTACATGCTACATGTCCAATTAATGTGTGATATGCAAACAAGGTGTACGTGAATTAAATTGTGGATGAGATGTGTGTTTTATGTGCATACGAAACTGATTATTATTAGTAAATACAATAGGGACTAATTGATCAACTTGGAACACGTATTTTGATCTTACCGAGCAAACCAAGGTGAGTTCACACTTTCTACAAGGCATGGGATTCCCAGGGGTTGGGAATGGGTAAAGGAATTGAACTGAAACTGCGTGATCTCCTGGTTTGGAACACGTACACATCCTCTTTATTGAAGGGTGACAACACGTACTAAGAACTTAATCGGAACCTGCGTAATCTCCTGGTTTGGGGATTTCGTACACATCCTCTTTATTGAAGGGTGATAACACGGATGCTAGACCAAAAACTCTATCATGAAGTCCCTCATTTTATATCGACTTAATCGTCGGGCCAATGGCGAGCGGGTCATTAGTTAGATAGCGCTATTTAGGTTTGACAAGCCTCACACCGTGCCGCAGAGGACGGGCGTGTACTAATGGATCTGGGCACGTCAATGATGATAGACATTGACTTTAGGGCACCAACTTACTTCAGTCAGTGGTCGATATGGTAACGGGTCTAGTGGTTCACATGGGGAAGCCCCCACTGGTTATGGTTATGGTTTGGGAAACAATGAATTGGATAACATATGGTTTTAGAAATGAACTCGTGGTTTTTGGAACAACTTTAAAATAGACAACCAACTGTGAACTCGCTCAACTTTGTTGTTGATTCGTTGTTACATGCCTTGCAGGCCTTCAGGTGCATACTGTTGGAACTTGCTGTCTGGGAGGCTGTAGTGGTCATGGGTCGAGACACATGGAATCGCAACACAAGACTAATGGTTTTTACTTGTGGTTTATAAACACTTAATGAATGAATTATGCTTACGCTGTATACTGTGAATTATTCGTAACGATGTAACACTTAATGATAATAAATGGAAGTTTTATTTAAATATACCAATGAGTTCAATGTGATTGGTGGCTAGATCCTGGTACGTCACACGCCCCGCGGTGATTCCGCATGTGGTAATTTGGGTGTGTGACAGATTGGTATCAGAGCCATTGGTTATAGTGAACTTGGTTTTAAAAAGGGGGAAAACGTTTTTATAAAACCAGACTATAACCGAACAGTTCTGAAAACGTGAATACGACCATGACGCTCAGCTCCAGATTGCAAGGTTCGTCTTTCTCACTTGTTGCATACATTACATGACTAGTACACATTTGTTTATGACGTAACGCACGAACACACACTCGTCATTATAGCAAGATGGCATGGAATGCTTGCTTACATTATGATGCGTTGAAAGTATGTCAAAGTCTTTGGATTTCTGTGACCTCATTACCTTGACGACCTCCGTTTGATATCTGAGTTTGGAGAACCATTTGACACGAGTTAGGAGGAACTGAGATGAGCATGTAAATCACAATATTATTGTGGGTGCACACATAATAATAATGTGGGGTGCATGCGAGTCCCAGTGAGGCTTAACAAGTGAAAAAGGGGTTCTGTTTCGTTATTTGAACAATGTGAAACATAACAAACCTATAGGGGTCATAACAGTGATTGTCCCCTACTCGAACGTGAACTTTTCATTTCTCTCTGGGTCTCTTCGAATCTCGATGCTATCGAGTATTACCTGAACACCCATCTGAACGCCTAGCGAACTGTGCAAAATATTAGGTACTTGTACGAACATCCCCGAGTTGGATGTTGCAACGACAATGATTGGTCTATATCTTACTCACCTTTCTTCGTTTGCTGGAACTTAACGTATTGACGTCTTAGATCTCGAAGTGCGATCACTTCTGCAGCACTCTCGTAACATACCGTGTATTACTCAGTCAACTTGCAAGAACGATGGACTCCAGCATTTGAACGACCCTAGTTACCAGCAGCGAACATCAGCAATTTGACTCCAATCGAATCCTTAACCTCAGTCAGTGACTCATGGGAGTCAACTTTTACGGATTAATCGGGACATAAACGATGGCAATTGACCATGGTATGGAACGTGAAAACTACCAGCACAAGGAGTAGCGCTTTAAGACGTGGCTCAAAATGTGAAAAGATGGACTTTGATGGTGAAAAATCGTAGGGCTTCGTTTCGAGCGACAACATTGGGGGCAGCAGTCACAGCAACAACAAGGTACTCGTAACCCTAGCCTACATTATGGAAATAAAGGTGCCTACAACATGGATTGGCCGTGGGTAAGTTAAGAGGACAACGACCAAAGGAACAACAACAGTACCTAAAATCCTTGTAATGAAAACAGCAACACTGGAAATGATACTCATGGAGGGGCATTTAGGATTGGCATGGACGACGCCAGGATTGTAATAACATGGTGGCATACACATTTTTGGTAATGAGTCACTTTGTCTCCATTCTACATAACCCTGAAGCTTCTTGAAACCCAACCTGTGGTGGAATCGGCTAATGGCAAGACAATGAATCCTCATATGATCGTTTGGATGCAAACTTGACCTTGTGGGACAAGTGTTAGACATAGACCTTACTTTTGTGTCCTTGATAGATGTATCCTGTGAGGAGAAGATTTTACGTATCCCTCTCCTTAGTGGAGAACTGTTATCTGTTCTAACGCGTCAGAGTGGCGCAACGGTTACGCTTCATACGCGTTCGGTTCGGTTTATGTAACTAGTTTACATAAATTAGCCGAAACGGGTCAAACCTTATCGGTTTTATCTCAAAATCCAGAATGTGTATCATATACCCATATTAAGCAAGTCTTCAAACTTGTCGGGTCTAAATCACATTCTATCCGGTCTTCGCTTAATCGTGCGTACGAACCGTATCTTTAAAACTAACCGGTCTATGCTTAAGCTTAATTAAAGACCGTTAGGATTCTAATAGGTTATTATTAAACCTTCGTTCCAGATTAGGAGAACCAGTAAAAGATACTTGCACTCGCTGATTTTGATCTATACTTACTCAGGTAAATACTTTTAACTTATTTCCCTATACGGGCTTGGGGTACGGTATATAAAATACCGCTTGGTCGGACATTGAATCTTTAATTGTAAATGGTTAAAGTATTGAGATGTTTCGTTTAATTTGTTTTGTTTGCTTAAAGCCTTTGGGGGGTTAATGACCGTGTCCCGGATATCCCTGGCATCATTTTACGAAATGGCCACGACCTTAGCACTCAGGTGTAGGCGTACACCTGTCAGTGTCTCATAAATAAAGTGGTGTGTTTATTGATCTTTAACCCGGCTCGATCCGGGCTACTGAACGCATAAGGAACATGTAAATCCTGTACAAGTTTATATATTTAAATAAGTAACCCAAGTTATAGAATATTATTTGTGCCTTGTGCCTTAATTGCTTTTTCTTAAACTCTTTTCAAAATGAGTCGGTTGATTGTATTTACCAGTGTAAACTGATGTATTTTTCTTAAAAAGGTTAAGTGCAGGTACTACGCGAAATAGGTTGGCTTGTCTCCTAGCATCCACAATAAGTCTCGCCAGCTTGGATGTCATAAACTGTTGAACATTTGTTTCCTTGTATTTTGATCTACCTGTGGATTTATATTCGACTATTTGTGATACTTAATATTACAATATTGTTGGTTGAATTAAATCTATACTTTGCTTCCGCTGTGCATTTAAATATTGTGTTGTTTGACTATTATGTTGCCAACCACGTCACGATACTCCCCTACCGGGCCCACCGGTAACTCGTGGAAATTTGGGGTGTGACAGGTTGGTATTAGAGCCAACACTGAGTGAATTAAACACTAGCCTTTTGTGTTTAATCTCAGTTACACAATTGCACATTCCTAAATCTTCGAGTTTAGACAAAGAACTTAGGAATAATCCAAAATGTTTTTATTTTACTTTTAACTTTGTCCTTTATTTTTCCTTGTTATTACCTTTGTTTATATGGACAGGTTTAAAAATGCCGCCAAGATTCAGGCGAGGAAGTCGAGGAAAGGAGCCAATGATAGCCCCTAACGACCACGAGGCCGGGCCTTCGGGCCGACGAACTCCTTCATCTACAAGGAGTGCAGGTCCACAAGAACCTTGGAGGGTTTACGAGGAGCCTTCCAGACGATCTACTTCACATAGCTCCACGCCTCCATATTATCACTCATATGGGCCTCAGTCCGAGAATGAGCCCAACAATCCGCCACCTTCATACATACCTTTTCAACGATCAGCATCGCACCGTTCCTTCGACGACCCTACTCCTGTCTTTCAGGGTCAGTTTAACCCAGCAGAGTACCTACTAGAGCACGTGGGCTTTAACCCACTAGGACCGGAGGATCACTTTTCTGGTGATCAAGATATGGACTTGGACACAGATCCCGTCGAGGCTTCAACCAGATCCTTGAACCATCCTTTCGTGATCTCAGACGGTTCGTCTTTTCACGGAACACCATACCAGGGACCGGATAGTCACATGGCACGGTTCGAACGTTGTGAGTGGTACTATACACCATCTGAACACTCATCACCTCACCAGCAGCCGCCACAGCAGCAACAAGATCCCTCTGGGGATCCACGTTTCGTGCAGCCAAATCCCTCTGGGGATCCACGATATGAGGCAGTCACGCCACCGCCTCCACCGCCGCCAGTTCATTTAGAGCCTCCAGCACCGCCAAGACGTAGGAGGACTGGCGCACGGATCTCGGCACGAGAAGTTGATTTTCGTCTCAACACCCGTCAACACTCTAGCGGTAGCCACTACCCGCCTATATATGAAGGCCCACAGATGGGTGGACCTTCAGTTCCAGTTTCAGAGGTGAATTCGGCACCTATAGCACCATCACCATCGGGTTTTGGCAACCGTATCCCTGCTTATACTGCTCCAGCAGCATACAACCCATACGGACCGCCATCATACCATAACTATAACTATGCTGAGGATCCTTACCAAGTAGCAGCAAACTACAATGCCTTTCACCCAGAAGGACCTTATGGAACCCCTTGGGGAATAGGAAATCCAGCTCGTGGATATCAAGTACCTCCTCAGCCACCGCCACAGTACCAGCCACCACGGTTTTCTCCACCAGAGCAGGAGGATCTCCATCAAAGACTGGGCAAGGTTGAGCGAGACCTCCAGAAAGAGCGTAAGAAGAATGAGGGATTCATGAGCGGTTTGGAAAATTTGCTTAAGGGAAAGAAGAAACGGGATCGTTAAATCCCAATATGTATTATTGTATTTCCTTGTTTAAATCAAGTCCCTACGTGGACATTTATTTATGTGTGTATGTAGTCCCTGCGTGGACATCTATCTTTGTACTTAGTCCCTACGTGGAGTTGTCTCTAGTAGTCCCTGCGTGGACATTCACTTTTGTAGACCGTCCCTGTGAGGACATGTATTATCTGTATAGCTCCTGCGTGGGCATGTGTTTATGTGAAAAGTCCCGTTTAGGGCAAAATGTACTACTTTTAAATTTTAATGGAATGTAAGTTTATAAATTTCATCTTTGCTATGTTATGCATAATTAAATTATATATGAAATAAATAAATTTGAATCATTCCTTTTAAAAATCTATCTGCCTATGTTATTTTATTAAGGATCTTAAAAGTATAACCTAGCCTGCATGTCATTTTAAGACCTGGCCCAGATGGTAAAACTCGATAAAAAGATTCAAATCCCTGTTAACATCTAAAAACATGTTAACACTCCTGGCAGATATGATTCGTTAAAAAAAACACACGTAATATTATTATATATGGATCCTTTCAAAGATTCTAAACCCAAATAAATGATCTCTGAATCATGGGTTAAATCATTAATAAATATGATCAGTTCTTTCACCATCCATTGGTAATAGAATGCCTACGGGCCCTTCTCATTTTCATATGAGACAAAAGACAGTATTAGTCTGTGACCCTGTCTGATAAAGGTATTGAACTTTGTTCAAACCTTCATGCTTTGATTCTCTGAAATCATAGCTTAAAAATCTAAATTGTCCCTGTGACTAGGCCTTATGTGCTAATAAAACTGTTATTGTTTTATAATTAGGATAAATTATATTAGAAATCCTAAATTTATGTGAGTAATAAATTAACCATATATGGTCTATGATTACCACGGTTAATAAAATTGCCATAAAAGACAATTCTATAACAAACTCACCAATAAATTATTGTCAATATGTTACAGTTCAAGCTACATGGCAGACTCAAACGAGGTCAACAGTCACCCAGGGATAGTGCATGATAATGCCCGAGTAAACGTAGCGGGTGCAGAATTACAAGCTATGATAGATAATGCGGTTAATAGAGCTATGGATAGACAGCTCCATGAATCTAGTGGTACCCGTGCAAGGACCTAATCTGCACCACACTCTAGAACACCCTCCAGGACCCACACTGCCCACAACAGTAATTCTCACCACTCGTCAAACCGAAGGAGTGTTCCATCCTAAAGAGTCATACAGGATCAAGAACCCCGTAATAGGGGTTGCACCTATAAGTACTTCGTTTCGTGCAAACCCAGGGACTTCACTGGGGAAAAGGAGCTGTTGATTGCATGACTTGGATGGACGAGATGGATACTGTGGTGGATATCAGTGGTTGCCATAATAGAGATATTGTGAAGTTTATCTCACAGTCTTTCAAGGGGGAAGCATTAGCTTGGTGGAGATCTTTAATCCAAGCTACGGGGAAAGTCCCGTTATACAACATGACCTGGGAACAGTTCATGGCACTAATCAAGGAAAATTTCTGCCCTCAACACGAGGTTGAGAGAATTGAATCTGACTTCTTGGCGCTGGTCATGAGAAACCTAGACTGTCAGGCCTACCTTACCAGTTTCAACACTTTGTCAAGGTTGGTTCCATATTTGGTAACTCCGGAGCCTAAACGTATAGCTCGATTCATTGGGGGTTTGGAACCGGATATCAAAGCAAGTGTAAAGGCCTCCAGACCAACCACTTTTCGGTCAGTAGCAGACATATCGTTGTCCCTTACCTTAGATGCTGTCAGGCTGAGGTCACAGAGGAAAAATGATTCCGAAAAGAGGAAGCGTGAGGATGACAACTCACAACGTTCAGACAAGAAGCAGAAGGGAAACAATGACCAAAAGAAGGGGTCAGGATATAGGAGGGATGGCCAGCAGTCGGGTGAAAAACCCAAATGCAAAATCTGCAAGAGACAGCACTTCGGAAAGTGCAGATTTGAATCGAATTCGAATTCACAATCGAAACCTTTTGCATGTGGCTTGTGCAAGTCCAAGGAACACAAAACCTTGGATTGCAAAAAGATAAAAGATGCGACCTGCTACGGTTGTAATGAAAAGGGGCACATCAAGAGCAATTGCCCAAAATATGCCAAGAAGCCCGAAGAGACTAAGAAGACCAATGCTAGGGTTTTCAGGATGGATGCTAAGGAAGCCGTCAAAGACGACAATGTGATAACAGGTACCTTTCTCGTAAATGATGTTTATGCGAGAGTGTTATTCGATTCAGGCGCTGATAAGTCGTTTGTAGATAATAAGTTTTGTGAATTGTTGAAATTACCGGTTAAGACTTTAAGTGTGAAGTATGAGGTGGAACTAGCAGATGGCACTTTAGAAACCGCTTCAACCTTATTAGATGGATGTTTCATATCCATTAAGAATCACTCTTTTCCTTTGTCCCTACTTCCTTTAAAACTAGCCGGTTTTGACATAGTTTTGGGTATGGACTGGTTATCACATAACCAGGCCCAGATTATTTGCAATCAGAAGCAAGTGATGATCAAAACTTCGTCTGGTGAATCACTTACTATCCAAGGAGATACCCAGTATGGGCTGCCCGAGAAAATGTCTATACTCAAAGACTCAAAGTGTTTGAAGAAGGGTTGTGTCATCTACATGGCACAAGTGATTATTGCTGAGCCGAAACCCAAGATTGGAGATATCCCCGTCATTTCTGAATACCCTGAAGTATTTCCTGAAGAACTACCTGGTTTGCCACCAGATAGGCAAGTAGAATTCAGAATTGACATTATTCCTGGATCAGCACCAGTTGCTAGGGCGCCTTATAGGTTGGCACCAACAGAGATGAAGGAATTGAGGACGCAGCTAGATGATTTGCTAGCCAAAGGTTTCATCAAACCTAGTTCCTCTCCTTGGGGAGCACCAGTTCTATTTGTCAAGAAGAAGGATGGATCGATGCGTCTGTGCATCGACTACCATGAGCTTAATAAGGTTACTATCAAGAATAGGTATCCTTTGCCCAAAATCGACGATCTGTTCGATCAACTTCAAGGGGCAAGTTTCTTCTCGAAGATTGACTTGAGGTCAGGCTACCATCAATTGAAGGTTAGAGATGAAGATGTGCACAAAACAGCATTTAGGACTCGTTATGGTCATTACGAGTTCCTAGTGATGCCTTTTGGGCTCACTAATGCACCGGCCGCGTTCATGGATCTCATGAATCGCGTTTGCAAGCCGCACTTAGACAAATTCGTCATCGTCTTCATCGACGACATTCTCATCTACTCAAAGAACCGAGCTGACCATGAGAAGCATCTGCACTGCATTTTGGAATTACTTCATAAAGAAAAGCTCTATGCCAAGTTCTCGAAGTGTGAATTTTGGCTTCGAGCAGTCCAATTTCTTGGGCATGTTGTTAGTAAGCATGGTATCCAAGTAGATCCTGCTAAAGTTGAAGCTGTCATGAATTGGCATGAGCCAAAGACGCCTATAGAAATACGTAGCTTCCTAGGTTTGGCAGGATACTATAGGCGATTCATTGAAAACTTTTCAAGGATTGCTGCACCCCTGACTTCGCTGACACGTAAGAAGATTAAGTTTGATTGGGGTCCTAAGCAGCAGGAATCCTTCGATATTCTGAAACAAAAGTTGAGCAATGCTCCGGTACTAACATTGCCTGATGGAATAGAGGAGTTTGTAGTTTATTGTGATGCATCACACACCGGGATGGGATGTGTGCTTATGCAGAAAGGCAAAGTCATTGCCTATGCTTCACGTCAGTTAAAGGTGCACGAAAAGAATTACACCACCCACGACTTGGAGTTGGGTGCCGTTGTATTCGCACTAAAACTGTGGAGGCACTACTTATATGGAATAAAATGTGTGATCTATTCTGATCACAAAAGCCTTCAACATCTGTTCAACCAGAAGAACTTGAACATGAGGCAACGCCTTTGGATGGAAACTCTGAATGATTACGATTGTGAAATAAGATACCATCCCGGCAAGGCGAATGTAGTCGCCGATGCCTTGAGTCGGAAGGAGAAGGTGAAACCCATCCGAATCAATGCTAAGAGCATGGAAATAAAGAACAATTTGATAGAAAGGTTGTTAGCTGCACAGAAGGAAGCTGTGTTGGAAGCTAACTATCCTAAAGAAAAGCTAGGAGTAACTGAGGAACAGTTATCTCTTAGTAAGGATGGAATTCTTAGATTGAATGGACGGATATGGGTTCCAATTTACGGAGGACTCCGAGATGTTATCCTCCAGGAAGCCCACAGCTCTAAATATTCTGTTCATCCTGGAGCTGATAAAATGTACCAAGATCTAAGGGCAAACTATTGGTGGATAGGCTTGAAGAAGTCAGTAGCTACCTATGTAGCTAAATGCTTGACGTGTGCGCAAGTCAAGGCAGAACATCAAAAACCGTCAGGTTTGCTACAACAACCTGAACTTCCTACTTGGAAGTGGGAAATGGTAACTATGGATTTTATCACCAAGTTACCCAAGACAAGGAAAGGAAATGCCACCATCTGGGTGATAGTTGACCGACTGACTAAGTCAGCACATTTCCTACCCATTAAGGAGACCTACAGCTCCGATATGTTAGCCCAACTGTACGTTGATAAGATTGTAGCCTTACATGGCATACCTGTAGCTATTATCTCTGATAGAGATACTAGGTACACGTCACATTTTTGGAAGAGTTTCCAACAATCTTTGGGCACACATTTGAATTTTAGTACGGCTTATCATCCTCAGACTGACGGTCAGAGTGAGCGTACTATTCAAACGTTAGAAGACATGTTGCGTGCATGTGCGATCGATTTGGGAGGTAGTTGGGATAAGAACCTACCATTAATCGAATTCTCCTACAACAATAGCTACCATACCAGCATTAAGGCTGCGCCTTTTGAAGCACTATACGGTAGAAAGTGTAGGTCGCCAGTTTGTTGGGCGGAAGTTGGAGATGTCCAATTATCTGGACCAGAGATCGTGTTTGAAACGACGGACAAGATTGTCCAGATTCGTGACAATCTCAAAGCTGCCCGGGATAGGCAGAAGAGTTACGCTGATCCAAATCGTAAGGATTTTCACTTCGAAGTAGGTGACAAAGTTCTACTTAAAGTGTCACCCTGGAAAGGAGTGATGCGGTTTGGTAAGAAAGGCAAACTAAGCCCGAGATTCATAGGACCTTTCGAGGTTATCGAACGTGTCGGGTCAGTTGCCTATAAGTTGAACTTACCTGAAGAGCTCAGTGGAATTCACAATGTGTTCCACATCTGCAATCTAAAGAAGTGTTTTGCTGACGAATCACTGGTTATACCACATACAGATGTGCATATAGACGCGAGCTTAAAATTTGTGGAAAAACCTTTGTTGATTGAAGATCGACAGGTAAGGAAGCTTCGAAGGAAGCATATACCTTTTGTAAAGGTCAAATGGGATGCCCGTAGAGGTCCCGAATACACGTGGGAGGTTGAATCCACGATGAAAGAAAAGTACCCTTACTTATTTCAGTAAATCTCGGGTCGAGATTTCTTTTAAGGGGGTGAGGATGTAACACCTCGAAAATTTACGTCCTATAATGTGCTGACACGTGTCATAGGTTTGAACGTGTGAAAGAATGTTCTAGAAGGACTAAAGTTGACAAACAGTGAAACTGTGTAAATATAAGGGTTCAAAGTGTCAACAATGAATAAATATACTTTACAATAACCCTACATAATGTTTATAACCTTAAACGAATGGATCATGGATCATACGAAGCGAATGGTGAAGGAAAGTGAGAAATTACAAACTACAGGGGTTAAATGTGTCAACATGTTAAGTTATACCTCTGAGTGACCTTTTAGCAAACCCGAAGCCTTGTAACGATTAAATATGCTCACTAGAACCTACCATAAAAATTTCACCAAATTTCGTTACCGTATGAGAAAGTTGTGATAAAATTCGTGTGTGAGGGTTAGAATCGTCAACTTTGAAATTAGGGCTTTTCGGGTGATCACAAAGTTACCCGAGGACTTGACAAAGTGGGTATAAGTATTAAAGCCCCTATATATAAATATCAAAGCCTTAAAATGCAAGAAACATCTTGAAAACGACCTTTCGGGGGACTAGGGACCAAAGTGCAATTAAAGAAACATGTGTAACCTGATCAGATGGGCCACGCGACCCGCCTCCCATATGTGAACATCTAATGCGGGCCGCCTCAGACCTGCAGATGCAGAAAAAACAGGCAGCTGCCTGTTGATGCTTGTAACCGACTCAAATCTCATTTTTTCGATACCTTGGGCTGCCTAAGGTGGTTTTTAGCATGTAGGGCACTTGTGGTTGATATTGTAACACTCCTAGACTTAGGTGTTGATGATCCAAGTATGTTTGAAGTTGTTTATAAGACCCACATGTTACTACATTGATCATTCATCAACCTCTGAGCATTTCTGGAGCATTCAAGCAGGTCACAAGCATTCCAAATCATCCATTAGTCGTGTGTAAGTATGCCTAACCTTCTCTAATTCATTTATACTTAGTTTATAGCCTAGAAATCAAACTGTCGTAACTACGGTTTGATTTAGTGATAAATCACAATCGGTCCAGAGTTTAGTCGAATCGAAAGTTGTTATAAGATGGTATTTATATGGATAATAAACCCCTAAAAGGGCACTCACTTATTCGAATCCTAACTAGGTCGTTTGTCGAGTCAAAGGTTGTCCGAAAAAGTCAACAGAAACATTAATCGCATATTTAACGATACGGAAGGCGTGTAATCTGTTTTATCAGTCATACAACTTGAAAATAAGTATAATAACTTGTCTAAGCTTGTTTGATTCGACAACTTTATGTTTTAAGACCGATTCGGAACCGAAAGACGCAAAAGTTTGACTTTTGCATTGACCTCAGTTCTGACCCGGTTTAGATAGGTTTAGACATGCCTTAAAGTTCCATTAGGACCTAGTTACATGTTGATATAACCCTCTGCGTTTATACCACATGAATCCTTAATTGTCCGATGTTTCCGTTAATCGCCTAAATATTGACCGTAATGCCCTTATGATCATAAAACGAGATTTTTGGAGATATGAAAGTAAAATAATCTTAGTTACTGATTATTAGACATGTCTGTAAATTTTCACATCAAGCGGAGGTCCAGATTAGGAGTTATGCTTAATGACGTAATTATAGCGATTCTTAGTAATTAAATGACGTCATTAGCGTAACGCCTATCTAAAACCCATTTTTGACACCAAACCTTTTACCCACTGATGTAATATAATATTTTGGGATTTTTGAAGATTTTTAATTATTTTTAAACTGATCATAAGCTAGGATTAGTGTCTTAATTCGGTTAATACCGAATATACCCTTTTCGGCCATAAAATGAGTTTTACAAATCCTTTTGACACCAATCCAATTGCTACTGATTTTAAATATTAAATAGAGTGTTTTGAACCTGTTTAACTGATCAGGAAACTCAGAATCCTATTTTAACCCGTACGTCGCTTAAAACGGCTTTATACGCGTATTATACGCATAGTTAAGGTTTAAAACTATTTTGACATATAAGACTTATAACCAAATGTTATAACCTGTTAAAATAAACTAATTTACTGATGTATTCTGACCCGGTTCACAGAAATGTAATTAATCCCTTTTATAATCTTTTAAATGACCAAAATACCCCTACGGGGCTTAATATGCGATTAAACTTGTTTTGGGCATAACGGAAGGTATCCTACTGATATCATGACATATTTAAGGCATGTTAACTTAGGAAACCTGTTTAGGACTCTTATGGTTACCCGTTACGCTTCATACGCATTCGGTTCGGTTTATGCAACTAGTTTACATAAATTAGCCGAAACGGGTCAAACCTTATCGGTTTTATCTCAAAATCCAGAATGTGTATCATATACCCATATTAAGAAAGTCTTCAAACTTGTCGGGTCTAAATCACATTCTATCCGGTCTTCGCTTAATCGTGCGTACGAACCGTATCTTTAAAACTAACCGGTCTATGCTTAAGCTTAATTAAAGACCGTTAGGATTCTAATAGGTTATTATTAAACCTTCGTTCCAGATTAGGAGAACCAGTAAAAGATACTTGCACTCACTGATTTTGATCTATACTTACTCAGGTAAATACTTTTAACTTATTTCCCTATACGGGCTTGGGGTACGGTATATAAAATACCGCTTGGTCGGACATTGAATCTTTAATTGTAAATGGTTAAAGTATTGAGATGTTTCGTTTAATTTGTTTTGTTTGCTTAAAGCCTTTGGGGGGTTAATGACCGTGTCCCGGATATCCCTGGCATCATTTTACGAAATGGCCACGACCTTAGCACTCAGGTGTAGGCGTACACCTGTCAGTGTCTCATAAATAAAGTGGTGTGTTTATTGATCTTTAACCCGGCTCGATCCGGGCTACTGAACGCATAAGGAACATGTAAATCCTGTACAAGTTTATATATTTAAATAAGTAACCCAAGTTATAAAATATTATTTGTGCCTTGTGCCTTAAATGCTTTTTCTTAAACTCTTTTCAAAATAAGTCGGTTGATTGTATTTACCAGTGTAAACTGACGTATTTTTCTTAAAAAGGTTAAGTGCAGGTACTACGCGAAATAGGCTGGCTTGTCTCATAGCATCCACAATAAGTCTCGCCAGCTTGGATGTCATAAACTGTTGAACATTTGTTTCCTTGTATTTTGATCTACCTGTGGATTTATATTCGACTATTTGTGATACTTAATATTACAATATTGTTAGTTGAATTAAATCTATACTTTGCTTCCGCTGTGCATTTAAATATTGTGTTGTTTGACTATTATGTTGCCAACCACGTCACGATACTCCCCTACCGGGCCCACCGGTAACTCGTGGAAATTTGGGGTGTGACAAGGAGGGTTGCAGGAGCTGTTTAACCAACAACAGGAAACTGTCAGACAAGAGTTTTCGCTTTGAGAAGCCCTCGCTATACCCATGAAGAGAAGCCTTTTCGTATGTGTACTGACTATCGAGAACTCAACAAGGTGACGGTCAAGAACCGTTTGCCTCGACCATGTATTGGCCACCTGTCGACCAGTTGCGAGGGACAAGCTTCCATTTGAGGATTTTCTAGCGAACGAACTATCATCAGAAGGAAGTCCGGGAGGAAAATGCTCTTATAACAGCACGTCAAACGCAATGCAACCATTTCAAATTTGTACACCATGATCATTGAGTTGATCAACACACCAGCAGCTTCAGGGATCACATGAATCGACCGTATTTGTTGATGACGTTCTGAATCATGACCAGGAGAAAGGAACACCATGGACGGCATCTGTATCTTATTTAGAGCCCTAGAGGGAGGAGCCATTCCGTATGAAGTTTTGCCAAATGCAACATCTGGATTCGAGAGATTTTCAAAAATTGCGCCGCTGTAATCTCTTTAGCACAGCAGGGTGGTGTGATGGTAGAAGACAAAATAGGAGGTCGTCTCTCCAGCTTTCGAATTCCAACTATGCAATGCACTAAGCATCGTCTTTACCCGAGACTATAGGTGACCTAATGGTATATCATGATGGTTCGAATCAGAGTCCCAGTTTCGCGCCGATGCAACACGAGAAGGTGATGACGTACGCAGTGGGCTTACGAAGAGGAATTTTGCGAGTCTCAACCTGCGGTGGAAACCGTGGTCTTTAGATCGAAGTTGGAGGCACTGCTTGGACGGTACCAAATGCACTACTTAGACCGATCACAAGGGCCTCCTGTATACCGTTGTTTAGAAAGAGCTAAAGCATGTAATGGCATCGCTGGAGGGAACCTATGAATGACTTCGACTACGGAACCTACACGCGTATGAGCTTGTAGCTCACCATCGACTCTAGCCTACCCGATCAGACTTGCTCTGTATAACCCAAAGCATTGAAGGAAGAAATTTTCAAGTTGGGTCCATGCGGGGCATGGAAGAGCAACTTTTGACAAGTCGGACAATATCTGCTACCTCATGGAACGAATGTGGATCTCATTATACGGCAACTGTAGGGAATTTGTGTGAGCAAGCACACCGGCCTCGATATTCTAGTCGTCTGGGTTTGATGAGAGATATTAGAATCTATAAATCTCGTACTGGTGATCAGGCATGAAGGCCCATCTGGCAATATAAGAGAATAATGTTTGACCCGTGGGAAAGTCAAGATAAAGTATCAGCAACCAGAAACACCCATATGGAAATGAGAACAGACTGCCATAGATTCTGTCACTAGTTTACTTACAACTCGAAACGGAAATAATATCACCTGGGTAATCGTTGATTGTCTCATGTAACCAGTACACACTCTCTTGCAATCAGGGAAACTGACGAGTCTTCACAAGCTTGTGAATATTCCTCTGAGAGAAGCGGCTTTTTAGGCACGAGGTGCCAACTCCTGTTATCTCTGATTTTGATCTATACCTGATTTATGACAGGCATTACACAACACCCTTGGCTCACGTCTAGACACGAGCATTACATATCACCATAGGACAAACGGTCAGAGTAAATGAACCACTCTGACACTCGAAGACATGCTGCGAGCATGTGTGTGTTGGACTTAGTAAAAATTGGAAGGACACCTGCCTTTGGTTGAGTTTTACTGTAATAGTTACCATTCTAGTATTCAGACAACTCTGTTTGAGGCATTGCATGGACAGTAACACTAATCTCCTTGTTGGATTAAGGTGGGTGACAACCTAATCACAGGTCCAGGACTTGTACTCGAAACTCTAGGGAAGATTGCTTGGATCGAAAATCGTTGGCGGCAACGCGTGACCGTCAGGAAAGTTGATAAGCTTGGGAAACATTGGGAGTTCGCTGTAGGCGATCGTATCATGTTGAAAGTCTCTCACCCTGGGAGGGTGTGGTACGCTGGGAAGCATGGCAAGCTTAATTTATGTTACGTCGAGTCATTCAGAATTCTAGAAAGAATCGGTCACGTGGCCTACATACTCGAGTTATCCGACGAATTGGGTAACGTACACAATGCCATTTATGTCTCGAATCTAAGGCAGTGTTCGACCGATGAAACGCTTGTGATACCCTTATTAGAGTCTGAGGTTAATGAAAAGTTGCAGTTGTTGAGGAATCTACTGGAATCATGGACCAGGACGTCAAGGTTTGTTAGCATAGCCGAATTCCGATTGTGAGAGTTCGTTGGAACTCAAGACGTGGACCGGAGTTCACGTGTGAGCGCGAAGATCAGATGAGACTCAAATATCCTCAACTATTTCCTAATGACCAATCTAATTCTGGTACTACTGGTGAATTTCGGGACGAAATTCCTCTTCAAGTTGGGGATGATGTGGCACCTGGGGAAAATCTGCAACAATCTTGACTTATCACTTCACTCCTCTGTGCTTACTTGTCAAATTTCGGGACGAAATTTCTTTCAAGTTGGGGATGATGTGACAACCCGAACTTTCAAGGTGTGCCTTTCAGTCTTGTGATCTTGACTTATTTTAATTCTTTTTCTTACCACGTTCCTACTTTGTTAATTGTTAAACGCGATGATAATTATACGCTATGTTAATAACTTGTTAAACCAAGGTATAGATGAGAATGTTGGAGTGTAAATTGGGCCACCTTCTGGGCCGCATTTTGACCCACAGCATCCCGAGCCCATTACAAACTTGTATGTTCTCACATTTTGTGTATTTTGATCTCGGCCCAACTCTTGTAAAGAGTCATGACTATCGGCCCACTTGTGTTTATTTGGCACTATAATGAGATGTACGTAACATCTCTATATTCCACAATTTACAACATAACCAAACCCTATCTACTTTCAAGATTACGGACGGCAGAAGACTACCCCCCCCAATCGAATTAACCCTATATTCGTGAGGCACCACTTCTATATTGCAGTTGATCGGTATGTGTGTTGTTACCTTACATATATTATGTGGTGTTTAGATGTACTAGTGATTACATGTATTAAGAATAATTGCAACATGATAATAATGGTGAATCGTGATCTTGTATATTACTGAATATTTATGAACAAAGTATGATCATAAACAAATGTTATGGTAACAATTGGGGAAGTAACTCGGGTTTAACATGTTAATCGAACCCCCAAACAAACAAGTCATAATTAAAAGTTGTTTGGGCCGCGAAACTGACCCGGGGCAGCTGACTAAGTTAACCGGGATGGGCTGGGCCAGATGGGCCAGCCAACTCCTTAATTATATGCTAGGTTGGGTCGTTACCTTGAATAGGCATTTGGTTGGGCCTGTTAAGAAATTATGACCCACACATACAACTTGTGTACACTTGTATTTGGGCCGGAAACCAACTGGGCCGCAGCTGGGCCGATGGGTAGCAATGAATCGTACGAAGCTAAAGAGATTTGCTAACTTGATTAAATTTATCTATCGTTGTGTTGCTAGATTACTGTATGACTCGAACTATATGCTACATGTCCAATAAATGTGTGATATGCAAACAAGGTGTACGTGAATTAAATTGTGGATGAGATGTGTGTTTTATGTGCATACGAAACTGATTATTATTGGTAATTACAATAGGGACTAATTGATCAACTTGGAATACGTATTTTGATCTTACCGAGCAAACCATGGTGAGTTCACACTTTCTACAAGGCATGGGATTCCTAGGGGTTGGGAATGGCCG
This sequence comes from Helianthus tuberosus, assembly GCA_030545235.1. NCBI lineage: Eukaryota > Viridiplantae > Streptophyta > Magnoliopsida > Asterales > Asteraceae > Helianthus > Helianthus tuberosus. The sequence goes on from CM060392.1 coordinate 109,497,462, forward strand.
AATGGGTAAAGGAATTGAACTGAAACTGCGTGATCTCCTGGTTTGGAACACGTACACATCCTATTTATTGAAGGGTGACAACACGTACTAAGAACTTAATCGGAACCTGCGTAATCTCCTGGTTTGGGGATTTCGTACACATCCTCTTTATTGAAGGGTGATAACACGGATGCTAGACCAAAAACTGTATCATGAAGTCCCTCATTTTATATCGACTTAATCGATGGGCCAATGGCGAGCGGGTCATTAGTTAGATAGCGCTATTTAGGTTTGACAAGCCTCACACCGTGCCGCAGAGGACGGGCGTGAACTAATGGATCTAGGCACGTCAATGATGATAGACATTGACTTTAGGGCACCAACTTACTTCAGTCAGTGGTCGATATGGTAACGGGTCTAGTGGTTCACATGGGGAAGCCCCCACTGGTTATGGTTTTGGTTTGGGAAACAATGAATTGGATAACATATGGTTTTAGAAATGAACTCGTGGTTTTTGGAACAACTTTAAAATGGACAACCAACTGTGAACTCGCTCAACTTTTTTGTTGATTCGTTGTTACATGCCTTGCAGGCCTTTAGGTGCATACTGTTGGAACTTGCTGTCTGGGAGGCTGGAGTGGTCATGGGTCGAGACACATGGAATCGCAACACAAGACTAATGGTTTTTACATGTGGTTTATAAACACTTAATGAGTGAATTATGCTCCCGCTGTATACTGTGAATTATTCGTAACGATGTAACACTTAATGATAATAAATGGAAGTTTTATTTAAATATACCAATGAGTTCAATGTGATTGGTGGCTAGATCCTGGTACGTCACACGCCCCGCGGTGATTCCGCATGTAGTAATTTGGGGGTGTGACAAAATCTAACTTCTTTTATAATGAAAAACTCGTCATATGTCGAGAGAGAGTGAAGAGTTCTTTTATAATAAAAAACTTTTTATGCCTTAGGAGAGCGAAAGGAAGAGAGAAAGGAGAGAGATATATAAATAAACAAATAATATTTTGTTCTTTTTTTCTTGCCAGAATGGCCCCTAAGGTTTAAATGATGCCAAAGTGGCCCTTGATGTTAGAAATGACATTTTTCCCCGAGGCTAACAACCACCGTTAAAGGGTTGTTAAAAAAAGGATATTGGATTTAAATAATCTCAACTTTCACTAGTTGGTCGATTGCACCCACAACTTTCGATTTGTACCACAATACTCCCAACTTTCAACTTATTTTCGACTGATACTCCCAAACTAACTGAACCCTAACCCAGTTAGTTTTTTGATGATGTGACATCTGACATGGTAAATTTTTGCTGACATGCCATCTGACATGGCACTTTTTGCTAACGCAGCATCTGATGTGACATCTAACGTGGCATCTGATGTGACACTTGATTAGTGATGTGGCATCCGACGTCAGCTAACTGGATTAGTGTTCAGTTAGTTAGGGAATGCCAGAGAAAAATAAGTTGAAAGCTGAGAGTGTTGTGTATAAATTGAAAGTTGAAAGTGTTATCCGCCAATTAACAAAAGTTAGAGTTATTTAAATCTAATATCCCAAAGTCAAAATGGAAGCCAAAAACTTTAGGGGTTGTTTAGAAAAAAAAAAATCTTTTGAAAGTGGCAAAAGTGCTTGCCACAGGGGCCATTTTGGTAATTTCCTCAAAAAGAAAAGAGGGAGAATTTCTGATCTGATGCATCATCACCCTGTTGGTCGTTGGAGTTGGTTAACTGCATCACATACAAAAAGACCACCGCCTAAAATCGATTTCTTGGATCTTCAAAATCATATTTTGAGTCATTTCAACAAATATCAGAGCTTAAACTTCATCATGTCGTCAAAATCAGGTTAAAAAGCTGTGAAATTTCATGTCATTAAACCCTACTACAAGCTATAAATAAACTCTTTTTTTAAATTTTCCTAAAACCCTCTTGATTTAAGCCTAATTTCATTGGGTTTTCTTCATAATTAATCATCGTATTCTCTTGCATTGAACCGCTAGTTGTTGTAAAGGGTGTTAAAGAACCTTTCTGTGTATAAGTATGATAATTTTTTGCTGTTAGTTTTCTACGCACACCAGCTGTTTGATGAAATGTTTACATGACAGTTTGGGAACAAGCTAGTTAGAGAACACAAGGGAAAAGTGTATCATCAGCAATCGTCAATTGTCGAGCTCGAAAGCAACGTTAGAAGATCGACTTATTTGTTAAGAATCAAACTTAAGATTAAGCACACATTATCTTAGGCAGTGACTATGCCCCGCAGGATGTTTTTAAGGAGCCTATACAGACTACAAAACTTATCCAGAAGCAGTTCAAATATTAATCCAAAACATGCAGTTTTTGCAGCTTTTCAGCCCCTTCTTCAGAACAGGCGTTATGCAAACACTCCACAGCCTGCTGCTTCTGCTTCTTCTGTGAACCAAACTGAACTAGCCAAATTTGCAGCTATAGCCGATAGTTGGTACGCTCGTTTACTTTTCTTTATTATTGGCTGTATTAAGAAATTGGTTCCTTTAGATATCACCATTGTTGATATGTTTTTATCAACTTTTTGATTCTCTTTTTGACGAAAGATATTGTTTGTGTACAGGTGGGATGTGGAAGGACCTTTTAAGCCCTTGCATATTATGAATCCAACACGGCTAGCTTTTATTCGGTCCACTCTTTGCCGACATTTTGGGTATTCTTTCTTTTTCATCTAGCGTTTATTTGATTTTATCTGTGTGTAGTTGTTTTCTACGCATGATTTGTGTTGCATCATAAGAATCCATGATGACTACATTACCACATAGAGAAAATCTCGTTGCAGTTACGGTTATGCATTTGTTTATGTTCCATTTTCCACATATTATGTTGTTTTATACATAGCACTTACTATAAAGGTTGTTACTTTTCTCAGCAAGGATCCATTTTCTGCAAAACCTTTTGAAGGACTAAAATTTGCAGACGTTGGTTGTGGAGGAGGTATTTTATCTGAGGTATATGTTCATACTCAAGCCACATCATTTTATATGTAAATGTTTTTTCAGCGTCGTACTTTTTTGTATCTATACTTATTAATGTAATGCTAACACGCTGTCATTAAGTTCATACTCAAAGACACGGATGTGAGAAAAACTAATCTCTGCAGTAATTGTTAATAATAGCACTAAGAAGTTTTAAAAAATTAACCTTGAAGACTTGTCTTTGACCAAAGTGGAGCTTATGTTCCCACATATGTTTCATAATATGATTTGTACAAACTTCACAAGTTGAATCTGTTTCCTTGTACTACAAGTGAAGCAAGATAAATGTAACATAACTTATTTTTAAATTTGTGTTGACTCTTGTCTTGTCAGCCTTTGGCTCGAATGGGGGCTTCAGTGATAGGAATAGATGCCGAGGAGAAGAATATCAAGATTGCACGACTTCATGCGGTATGATTAGTTGCAATGGCTTTATATCTGCACACTGATTTGGGAATACACATGTACTTATATATAAAAGCTGGACTGCATAATGACATTATCATATTCATGGGTACATAATGACATGTAATCCACCACAATTCTTGCTTTTTTCTAGGATTTGGATCCAGTAGCTTCTTCAATTGAATATCGTTGTACAACTGCTGGTACCACCTATACTTTATGTCTTTATTTAAGTTTTCCTTTGATCATTTCTCATTCCTTAATCTCTAAATGCCTCATCATTTAAGTTTTATAATGTTCTTGTCCTTTTTGTGAATCCAATATCCTTTGATATCCATCTTTCCTAAAATTCAAATTTACAACGGTGTTTGTGTACAACTATGTGAACAGAAAATTTGGTTGAAGAGCAGATGAAATTTGATGCGGTTATTGCTTCAGAGGTATGATGGTTCCATAGTCCATCTACATTATGCATCTTTATTTAAAAAATAGAGTAAAATGCCATTTTCGTCCCTAAGGTTTAGTCAGTTTTGCGACTTTTGTCCAAAGGTTTGTTTTTCCACATGTGAATCCCAAAAGTTTAAAATCTTGCCATTTTCGTCCGGCTCGTTAACTTCATCCATTTTTTCCGTAAGTCGGGGGGTATTTCCGTCTTTTTGCTTACTTTGTTTTGTTTCGAATACTTGTACATTATGCTAATTGCTTGTACATAAAGTGAAAAAAAGACTGAATTGTCCTTTAAGTCAACAAAAAAGACGAAAATACCCCTGGCTTAATGGTGAAAAATGGATGGAGTTAACGAGCCGGATGAAAATGGCTGTATTTAAAACCTTTTGGATCCAGATGCGGAAAAACAAACCTTTGGATGAAAGTCGCGAAACTGACCAAACCTCAGGGACGAAAATGACATTTTACTCTAAAAATATGATAAATTGAGTTATTTTTTAATAACTAAAATGCTTTAATTATTTATATACAATTCTCAGGTGATTGAACATGTGGCAGATCCGGCTGAGTTTTGCAAATCCTTGTCAGCGTTAACCGTTTCTAATGGAGCTACTGTCATCTCAACAATTAACCGTTCTATGAGAGCATATGCAACTGCCATTGTTGCAGCTGAGTACATCCTGCATTGGGTATGCAAATAAGAGTCTAGTTACAGTTATTACTTATTACCGTTTCTATATTTCTTTTTGCTTCTAAAATTTAAGGCTCTGTATGTTAACAGCTTCCTAAGGGCACACATCAGTGGTCGAGTTTTTTAACTCCTGAAGAACTAGTATTGATATTGCAGCGCTCTTCTATCTCTGTAAGTAAAATCTGAGCTCGTTATATCATCGTAATCCTTTTTATTTAGTTATTTAACTGTATTTCTGTAGGTTGAAGAGATGGCTGGCTTTGCATATGACCCGTTGACTGGTCAATGGTCTCTTAGTGATGATATTGGTGTCAATTTCATTGCATTCGGTGTAAAAAACAGCCAATAGTTTAGCAGTTTGACCAGGTTTAGAATGGTATTCCCCTGTTTTATATCTAGTTATTCTTTATATCAATAAGTAATCCCTTTGGTGGGGGTTTTTTTTTTTCGCAAGGGATTTTGTCTTTTGGACTTTTTTTGACAGAATTTTTATTTATTTGTGGACTAACATGATATATTGAGAAACTTGGTGTACGCCATTTTAAGACTATTTTTGCAAGCATCTTATTATCATAACAACAGGTGTGGAAATTCAGAATGGTATAATTCACCTAGGACCTTTTCTGAAACACGTTGAATATCCAGGGATGTCATATCTCTTAAGTACCGGTTCGGTACGGACTTATGTACAAAATGCATAAACTAATAAAAAACAGCGAGAGAAACGAAGTCGGTTACATAACCATCTTATGTATCACATTTAAAGCAATATGTATAAATGTATTATGTTGTTCTTACCGTTCTTCGTATATCATCGGTTCGAAAATAAACACCCTATCCATTATATTTGTTTTATGGCTGCTAGTGACAATAGATCAATAGCGATGGTTTCGACGTTGGAGGTGGTGATGATGATAGTGGGTATGATAATGGCGGCTGAGATAGAGGCGGAGGTGGTGACAACGATGTGGTGGTGGGAAAGGGGGTGGTAATGAAGGTCACAATGATGGTGGTGGAGGTGGCGACAACTGTGGCGATTTTGGGAGAGGCAGTGGTGCTAGCGGAGACAATGACGATTGTGGGAGAGGTGGTGGCGACTACACCTATGAAAATAAATATGATGATGTAAAATATGATGGTGGTTTGATGTTACTCTTGGGTAGTGTTTGGTATGCAGGAATGAGAGGTGGAATGGAATGAGTGATTACGAGGGAATGAAGAAAAGAGTGTTTGGTTGGTCAATGGAATGGAATCACCCATTCCAAAAGGCATTCCATTCCCTCAAAATCATTCCTTCCACCCCCCATGTTTTTTTTCCATTCCATCCCCTCTTGCACCATTCAACAACAACACCACAACCCACAACCTTCGCCACAACCCACCACCACCACTACTCACCACCGACGCCATCGCCGCCACCCGCCACCACCTCACCCCGACAGCCACCGCCACCGCCGTTGCCGCCACCCACTCGCCACCGTTATCACCCACAGCTGCGACCAACCGCCAACGCCACTCGCTGTCACTGCCCACCACCATCGTCGACGCCACCACCACTGCCACCACCAACCGCCACCGCCGCCACCAACCTCCACCTTTGCTGCCACCCACCACCAACGGCCACCTTGTCGCCACCACCACTGTCGTCACCGCCGCACCGCCACTCGTCGCCACCACCACCACCCATCGCCGCCACCGACACCCACCACCGCCACCTATAACCACCCACAATCACTACCGCCGACCACCACCACCACTCACCGCTAATTTTATTACTCCGTTTTTTTCTTGCCTACCGAACAATACACAATAATAATCCATTCCATTCACATGGTAACCAAACAAGACATGGAATGGTAATGATCCATTGCATTCCCTCGTCCATTCCATTACCTCGTCCATTCCATTCCTTCGCCCATTCCATTACCCCATACCAAACAGACCCTTGATGATTGAGTTATACAACAATCAATACAAGACATGACAGATTTTTTTATTTTTTATTTATTTATTTTTTTGGTGCGGATAAACGTGTCCAATAGTCAAAAAGTAAATGACAGAAAAAAAAAATTCTAAAAAAGAAAGGGGTGTGATAAATACACCCAAGATAAGGCTGTTGGGTATGGTGACGGAGATGAAGCCGGCGACGGGATGAAGACGGAGGGGGCGGCGTGGGAGGACGGGCGTCGCCGAGGGGGGCCCATTGTTTTGCTCCGTCCTGGACGTCGGAATACCGACGGAGACGACACCATGTCATGAAGACGGAGGGGGGCGGCATGGAGGCTGGAGCGGCGCCGAGGGAGGACGAAGCTGGTGACGGTTCCATACCCAATAGCCTAAGGATTAATATACCAAAAAGTCAAATTTAGTAATATTAACTACTTTATTATATTATTTTATTATAAAGTCAAAAGTAATAATTATGCTTTATTTTAAAATCAAAAGTAATGATTATTTTTTTTAAGTTATTTTATTTTATAATACTTTTGTTACTTTTTTATATTTTGTTATACTATTATCAGTATTAATATCAATATTAATAAATAAATAATCAAGACACTTTATTAGGCTTATCCGATGAACCTTCCGATCAAATGACGGTTCCGGCAAACTCCGGTGAACATGATAGACAGATGGCGGTTCCAATGAACTCCGGTGTACATGAACCTTCCAATCAAAGAAAAGACCAAGAAGGGACGACAAAACCTTTTGTAGTAGGGTTACTATTAAAAATATAATGTAGGATTATTTACTTATTTTTAACTGTCTATTTTTTCTAGAAAGTAAAAAGTATATTTTCTTTTCTAATGACACAATTTTCGGGTTCATTGGTCGGGTTGAACTCGCCAACCCACGAACACGACCCGTTTAGCATCCCTACATCAGATCTTTAAGCGGCGGCAAAGATGAAAGAAAAAACTGCAAAAAAAAAAGGTGAGGTGCTTAGTTTGTTTTTAAATTATGTACGTTTTTTTTTCCTTTAATTGCATTATGTTATATCCAATAAAATTAGGAATAAGAAAATAATATATAAAATAAGTTAACTTGCGGGTACATTTAACAATACCCAAAAAGAAAATATATAAGTCAAAAGGGAAATAGAAGACCATCTCTCAAGATAAAGATAACAAACAAATTAGCATTCCCAAGAAATAATATTAAAAAATTAATAATAATAACAATAACAATTTCAGTATAAAACTCCTGTAGATCAATCTTACAAGCAACAACTCGCTCTTTGGACACATAACACCCGATTTCCGGCATCAAATCTCAATTCTCCGATCAAATTCTTCAACAAAATGGGAGTTGATGCATCAGACAATTCTAGTATTGCTGCTCGTGGAAGATTAGCTGTTCTATCCGCTCATCTTTCCGCCTGTGTCGAATCCAACGCTTTCACTCCGATTCTGGACTCATCACCGGTTTCTGCACAAGTATATGTAGCACCACCGCCCAATTTAAAAGGATCGTTGACGATCGCCGATGAAAGAACCGGTAAGAAGTATAAAGTTCCGATCTCCGATGAAGGTACCGTCAGAGCTACCGACTTAAAGAAGGTATACGAAGTTTCATGCACTTTGTTCATCTTAATTAGGGTTTGTTAGTTGTTAAGCCTAATTAGGTTTTGTTTAGTGATTATTTCTGAATTTTGAGGTGTTTGATCAAATTGTAGAATCTAATTAGGTTTTATTTAGTGATTTTTTCTGAATTTTGATGTGTCTGATCAAATTGTTAAGTCTAATTTGGTTTTATGCAGTGATTTTTCTTAATTTTGATGTATCTGATCAAATTGTTAAGTCTAATTAGGTTTTATTTAGTGATTATTTTTTAATTTTGATGTATCTGATCATATTGTAAAGTCTAATTAGGTTTTATTTAGTCATTTTTCTTAATTTTGATGTATCTGATCATATAGTATAGTCTAATTAGGTTTTATTTATTGACTTTTTTGATATTTGATGTATCTGATCTAACTGTAAAGTCTAATTAGGTTTTATTCAGTGACTTTTATGAATTTTGATGTGTCTGATCATATTGTAAAGTCTAATTAGGTTTCAGTCAGTGTTTTTTCTTAATTTTGATGTATCTGATCATATTGTGATGTCGAATTAGGTTTATTTAGTCATTGTTCTTAGTTTTGATGTATCTGATGATTCTGATCAAATTGCCAAGTCTCGTTTGGTTTTATATAGTCATTTTTTTTCTGAATTTTGATGTATCTGATCCAGTTGTGAAGTGTAGTTATGGTTTTATTTAGTGATTTTTCTGAACTTTAATGTGTCTGATTAAATTTCTAAGGGAATTTTGATGCGATGAGATGGTATGATTGTGTCGAATTAGGTTTATTAAAACCTATATAAAGAAGCAACATGTATATGCATAATGAGTTGTAACCTATGCTTTGGACGTTTTCCAAAAAAAAAAAGTTGATTTTCTACTTTTCACCCAAAGGTTTATATCTTTTACAATTTTAACCCTACATAGTTTGGTTTTATAACTTTAACCCAAAACTTTTTATTATTTGCAATTTAACTTCACAACTTTTTTCACTTATAGTTTTCATCTTTCGCAAATTTTCGTTTTACGTATAGTTCTAAATTTTTCGAGTTAATACGACGCTACGTGCATGTGTGGTTCAACGTTTTTACCTCTATTTTTTCACGTTTGAAAGGTTCGTCGCAACACGCATATCCTAGGTCGAGTCAGTGTTGGTGGTCGATGACGGTTGTGTGACATTAGTACTATTTGACACCGTTTTACGCCCCGCCGCAACACGGGGTGTGCTTTGAGGGTTTTCTAAAGAAAAAATGGTTATGCATATGGTTGTCGTAACGTTGCCTTTGGGGGTTTTCCAAAAAAACTGATTTTTTTACTTTTCACCAAAAAGCATGTCATAAATTACTTTTAACCCAAAACTATTTATTTTTTTTACTTTTAACCCAAAATTTTTTATGTTTTGCAATCTATTCTCAAAACTTTTTTTACTTTCAACTTTGGCCTTTTATAGTTTTCATTTTCCGCAAATTTTTCGCTTTATGCTTGGTTCTAAATTTTGTGACTTAACACATTGCAACGTGCGTCTTTGGTTTAACGTTTTTACGTTTCGTTCTAAATTTTGCGAGTTAACACGACGCAACGTGCTTGTGTGGGTAAACGTTTTTACATCGTCTATTTTTTCCCCGTTTGACAGGTTTAACATAACGTGCGGGTCCTAGATCCACTTTGTTATAACTAAAGAATCCCCGCCGCATTGCGGCGGGTCGCAATCCTAGTTTGTATTAATTTGGGGTATGAATTTGATAGTTTTTTTTAAGAATGAAACTAGTTTTGAGGCGAGCCTAAAGGTTTAACTTGTTACAGATAACAACAGGAACCAATGATAAGGGCTTGAAGCTTTATGATCCAGGCTACCTTAACACGGCCCCTGTTCGTTCATCGATCTGCTACATTGATGGGGATGAAGGTATCCTGAGATACAGAGGCTATCCGATTGAAGAGTTGGCAGAGAGCAGTTCCTTTTTAGATGTAGCCTACCTTCTAAGTAAGCCCTACAAATTTAACCACACCGATATCAACTGAAAACTGGATATATTGTATATGTTTTCAGTAAGACCTTTGTTGGTGATGTGTGTGACTGCTTATTGTTCACTAATGTATGTTTTTGCTTTCAGTGTATGGGAACTTACCTACTCAGAGCCAATTAGCAGACTGGGAGTTTGCTGTATCACAACATTCAGCTGTCCCCCAGGGAATTTTGGTAAGATGGTTTTTTTTATATTCAATCGTGCATGCAAATTTGGATAGAATATATTGAGACGCTAGTAACTACTAAGTGTGTCAAAGTCAATATATATTATCTTGAGTGAAGGGAGTGTGTGTATTACTATAAGTTTTGTGAATATTTAAGAGCATATTCATTAAGCTTGGAAAATGTAAACTTTGTATGTGTTCCTTTTCTAAACAACCGTTTTCTTTGTATAACAAAATATTATGTTGTATCTAAAAGGCATAAAACTTGTTTGGCAGGATATTATACATGCTATGCCTCACGATGCTCATCCAATGGGTGTTCTGGTGAGTGCAATGAGTGCGCTTTCTGTATTCCATCCTGATGCAAACCCTGCTCTTAGAGTAAGTAATCTCTCATTCAAACATGTTTACATTTTCCCATTGTCTGCATTATTGGTGACTTTCTTGTGTAATTGCCTTGCAAAATGGGAGTGAGAGGTTGCGGTAACGGTGGGGTCTATAGAGTCTTGTGGTGTTTCAGTGTTTGTTATGTAGTCAGAAATCACTATGGGTATGGGTATGGGTAATGATAACAGGGTGGAATAGGAATGACGAATGAGTATGGATTTCTAGATACAATACTATAGGTGGGTATGAAAGATCCCCAAGCTTATGGGTATCAACCCCGCCCCCTCAATTTTACAAATTGAATCCGTAGGTACTTCAATGAGAGCAAAAGAAATTGTATTTAAGATTTTAATTGATTTGCGACATTTGCTCAAAGAAAAGAGTCCATGTGCACCTGTACTTAACTATAAAAATGGTCACTTTACATTTTTCTTCCTTGTCCCAAAGCAGTGTTCTGTTACAATTTTTTTTCCACATCAAGACGAGTTTGATGTTCCTGAATTGTTCTTCCATTGTATTGATTGTCCAATAACTTTTAGATGCATAATATTGGGCAGCATTACTTGTAATAACTTGTATCACTACTTCTTTTGGTAACATGTCTATAACCGCTCTCACAAAAGCGTTTGATCTGTTTAATTCCGTTTTCTAAATGCAAAACAATTTATATATTGACATGGTTCTAAAGTTTGTCATCAAAGCTACAGAATTGTCATCTCTACAAATTAGCATTATGTATTGAAATGTTAAATCTGACTTATTGACACAGGGCCAAGATCTGTACAAGTCTAAACCAGTACGAGACAAGCAAATAGTGCGCATACTTGGCAAGGTTTGAATATTAAACATCCACATCCCTTTATTTCTTACATTTTTCTTTATTACAAGGTAGAGGTGGCAAAATAGGCTGGTTGGATAAAGGTTTGACACGTGTGTTTTTTAGTACAGATTAAAACTTGCTGGCCCTGGTTGAGTTGACCCTTAAAACTCTTTTTGTCCGTTTATTGTAAACAATAAATGCTTTGACTATCATTAAAAAAATAATATTATCACAATAATGATCTAGATCTTATAAATAAAAAAAACTCAAAATTACGTCTTTTGACCTCTGTTACAAGGTCTCGGGGAGTTGACGTTTTTAACTCTTGAGCACTTTGTTTATATCTTTTTATCTTTAAACTATTGAGCTTATTGGCTATTGATTAATGATTAATGGTCAGGCTCCAACGATCGCAGCAGCAGCTTATCTAAGGATGGCAGGGAGGCCACCTGTTCTTCCTTCCAGCAACCTTTCTTACTCTGAGAATTTTCTATACATGCTAGATTCAATGTATGTTACTGTTCCGTGTTATTAATGATCGTTTTTTTTTTTTGTTTTTCAACTGCCATGTCTCAAAATTTCTGTCACTTGTATAAATTACTTTTGAACTAAGGGTTTCATTTAATATACTTGCAGGGGTGACAAATCTTATAAACCCAATCCCAGACTAGCTCGAGTACTCGATATCCTCTTTATTTTACACGCGGAACATGAGATGAACTGCTCCACAGCAGCAGCAAGACATCTTGCATCAAGGTAACCACTTATATTTTGTTTATTTTACTGTTGCAACCTTATGTTATAGCAACTTATAATCAGTGATGTATGTGCAGTGGGGTTGATGTATACACTGCTCTTGCTGGAGCCGTTGGAGCGCTATATGGGCCTCTTCATGGTGGAGCCAATGAGGTATGCTGATATTCAGTACAACTGGCAATTTTCTTTTAGGTTTACCTCATAGTTATTAAAGGCACTAGGCGCACTCAAGGCGCATAGGCCTCGCCTGGGGCCTAGGCGCAAAGCGCAAAAAAGCGAGGGCCTGAGAAAAATAAAGCGCATAATGAAAAAAATTAAAAAATATATTATGTATTAGAAAAAGAATACTATTCTTCAAATAAAATAAACAAAGTCTATTATGTAACACTTTATATCATCATCTAATTAGTACCAAAATATTAGCGTAGAAAAGTAGTTTTCCTTGATTAAAAGTAGAAATTTGGCTAGAATCTTGTCGGAATTTAGCCGGAAGCCATAGTTGTCGATAGCGAATAGCGACAAATAGCGACAAGGCACCTATAGGCTACGTAGCGAATAGCGACCAATAGCGACGGCTATTTTTTAAATAGTGGGTACACTAGAAAAAGAATTTTGAAAATTTTTATATGTATATTACATCAAAATACCCTTGTATATATTTTACATGTATATTTAACAAAAACCTATAAATCCAGCTATTTTATAGCTATATCTAATTGCTATTTACATCAAAAAAAAAAAAAAAAAACAACCGCTATCATCGCTATTTGTCTCTATGACCCATATAGCGACACTACATCGCATGGCTACATAGCGCGCTATAGCGGTCGCTATAGCCGCTATTAACAACTATGCCGGAAACTCTCCGGGATTTAGGAATCTTGCCGGAATGTGCGCCTGAACCATAACCTGGAGAGTTAAAGCGCAATTTCCTCGACTTAAAGCGCAACTGTCTCGCCTCGCCTGAAAAATGGGCCTAGGCGCAAGAGGCGATGGCTTTTAACAACTATGGTTGACCTGTAAACACTATCTTGTGACTTGTCCCTACTTTTATTAGATACTTTTACCAATATTTAATATGTTACGTAAATTAAATTATAACAATAGTAAACTAAATTTATGATTCAATAATGTAGAAGGTTGTATGCATTTAAAATACACTTTGGGCAACTCTCAACCCAGTTGACCTGTTTTTTTTTTTCTTCACTAATAGAACCAAATAATATTAATGTATGAACCTGAAAAATGAAAAAAGTGAAATGGCTAAAATGAATAGGACTAAGTTATGTTTTGTTCTTGGTGTAATAGGCGGTCCTAAAGATGTTGAATGAGATTGGAACTGTTGACAATATCCCAGAGTTCATTGAAGGTGTGAAGAACAGGTCAGTTCTGTTTGTCTGATCTAGCTAGGGGTGAAAACGAGCCGAGCGGCTCGAGAAAAAGCTCGAAATGAGCCGAGCTTGAGCCTAAAATAAAGCTCGTTTATTTATCGAGCTCGAGCCTGACATGTGAAGCTCGTCAGGCTCGTCGAGCCTTAGTGTAATATTAGTTTTCATTAATATTTCATAACATTTACCCCCTTTCTAATGTTTAGTAAACGAGCAACTTTTTACAAGCCAACCCCCGAACCTAAAAACAAGCATGTTTAGTGAACAAGACCGAGCAGGAGTTTCACTTATCGAGTTGGCGAGCCTGAACGAGTCAATTATTTATATTATTTTTATTTAATATATTAATTAATAGATAATAAACGAGCCTAGCTCGAGCTTGAGAAACTACCGACAAACCGTGCTCGAGCTTTGAGCTTGAAAACAAAGCTCGAACCGAGCTGAGTTCGAGCTTGAGCCTAGTCGAGCTCGGGCTCGGCTCGTTTGTGGTTTGCACCCCTAGATCTAGTTGCTAATGTGTGAATTTAATGATGTTGGTTTTCCATGGTTGGTTAAAGAGTCCTGATCATGTACTGTTTGTGTCAGGAAGCGGAAAATGTCAGGTTTTGGGCACCGTGTGTACAAAAACTATGATCCCAGAGCAAAGGTTATTAAAAAGTTAGCAGAAGAGGTTTTCTCGATTGTAGGCAGGGACCCTCTTATTGAGGTATTTCAGCTTTTATATAAAAGCTGTATTTTCTAATCCTTATTATTTCGAATATTATTTGATTTACATGTTGACAACAGGTGGCTATTGCTTTGGAGCAAGCTGCACTATCGGATGAGTACTTTGTTAAACGAAGGCTGTACCCGAATGTTGATTTCTATTCTGGCCTGATTTATAGGTATATCTTTTATTAATTTTTTTTTTTATAATTTTCATCCAATTCTGCTTGCGATTTTTTAAAAGTTATTCTATTGATGTGTTACTTTTTTGAAACAGGGCAATGGGTTTCCCAACTGAATTCTTTCCTGTTTTGTTTGCCATACCTCGAATGGCGGGCTATCTGTCACATTGGCGAGAGTCGCTTGATGATCCTGACACAAAGATTATGAGGCCCGCACAGGTTTGTTTTCTTAAAAATATTTTTGTTTTGATATGTGTTATTAACTTCTTCCAACATTGATTACATTTTGGTGGGATATAATTAGGTATACACAGGTGTATGGATGCGGCATTACATTCCTGCCCAAGAACGTATGTCATCAACTGGCGTTGTGGTGGATAAACTAGGACAGGTGTCCGTCTCCAATGCCACAAAGAGGCGGTTATCTGGCTCTGGGGTTTGACCGCCCTATATTTGTGCGTTGACTTTCAGGAACGCTGAGAAAGGCCAAGTGTAATGGTTTACATGTTCTTATGATTAATCTATTTGATTATTGTGTAATGCTAGTAATAATATGTATGATCAAGTTCCTGTTGAACTGTTGTCTTGATATATCAGTCATGGTGACGGTTGCATATATGAATTTTAATACATAGTTTATGGATTAAAGAACCTTGTTGGAATATGTCTCCGAGCGTTAATACAGTGACCTCTGCATATATGAATTTTAATACATGGTTGTTAATGCTGCCCTTGCTGATCCTTTTCCTGTCCGGTTTTGATTACCAGTCCGTCCTATCTAGTATGTCGCCCCAAACCATACCATTTGTGTACTAGCACAAATGGTATGTTTAATCGTAGTTATATGTGATTCCATGTATTCAGCAGATGGTAGGGCTAAATAAATACTGCAATATATCTATGGTTTTTGAGTATACCCAAATGCTAGATTTTTCAAACACCTACAAAAGCGTCACTTCAGCTACTATATGAATGTGTGTGTGAGAGAGACGTGACCTGAGAGTGGGGCGCTTTTGAAAAACCGGACTAGCTGTTCCAGATGATTAACAAACGGCTGAAACAATGGGGATGTCCCTTTTTTTTGGCAATGTCGGCTATCTGTTACATTTTGGATGAATGTTGGGAGTTGATCTTAGGGATGGATTCAAGTCAGTCACAAAAGTTAAATGTAGAAACTGCGCCAAAATCCTTACAAATCCATGGACGGATTTGGACGTCGCAAATAGCCATTTTTGTAGTAGCGCGTGTAAGTATTAGCTAATAATGTTGATCCAATGTTTTAACACATACGTTTTACCAATTCTTGAAAGGAGTCTCACTCTTCTTTTGGGGATTTAAACCATCCGTCAGTAAGAACAAAAACAATTTTATTCTTTTTGGGATTTAAGTATTTAACCTATCCGTAAATGTCGCTAACGAAACATGTTTGTCATTGAAATATTCTCTCAGTGATTGACATAGATTGTGGAATTTTTGTAAAGCAATGGGAAAAAGCTGAAAGACTTTAATAACGGCCAACACAACAATTAAACCCAGTTATACGTCGAAAGTAGATTACAAAAAATCTTGCATTCAGATATCAACAACAGAAGAAACAAAGTGGTACAAAAAGAAGTTTGACAATTTGTCTACAAGTGGCAAAGCAAGACTTAAAGAAGATGCACCCTGCTAAGTTTAGTATTAATATTCTATCTCTTTATTTTTATTCTAATGAATAAAATAGGCAAATATGTAACATTGCTCTTTAGAGCCAACTAAGAATCATACCAAAATGATTAAGAAAGAAAACACACAACAAAACAATGAAACATTAAGAAGAACTTCATGGTTATTCACCTAGGACCAGATAGAACAGAATCCAACAATGGTGTCATATCTTTCTTATGTTCGACTGCTGTGTTTTGCAGTCTAGGATCAGTAAAGTTGTAATCCAAGTTCGATTCGACATTCATTCGTCCTTCTAACACCAAAACCACCGATGACATTGAAGGCCTTCTCGTATAATTAGTTTGCAAACACCATGCAGCCACTTTCATCATCTCCACGACTTCTGAACCATGTGTCTGCATATCTTCACTGTACTTGTCAACAATATCTAGCAAAGTCCCTTGTTCCCAACATTGTTGAAAGACGCCAAGTAAGTGCCAACTTTCTTCGGGCTGAGATCTATCAAAGTTCCTCCTCCCACACAAGATCTCTAAGAGGACAATTCCAAAGCTGTATACATCTACTTTTTCAGTTATAACTGAGCTTAACCATTCAGGAGCCATATATCCCGGGGTTCCTCTCATTGTAGTCATCACTTGGCTTTGATCTCTGTCGATAAGTTTAGACAGCCCAAAATCAGATACTTTGGCATTGAAATCTTTGTCTAGGAGTATGTTTTGAGGTTTTATATCAAGGTGGATGATTTTTTGTGTACATTCTTCATGAAGATATGCTAATCCTTTGGCTATATCAAGAATGATTTTCTTTCTGCATTCCCATCCTAGTACGCGCTCTCCATTTCCATGGTAGATCCACCTATCTAATGATCCGCTACTCATGAAATCATACACCAGAAACCGTTGGGATCTCCAAGCACAAAATCCTCTAAGTCTGGCCAGATTCACATGGTGAATGCTTCCAATGGATTCAACCTCAGCTAAGAATGATTTGTTAACCTGCCCGAGACCATCAAGACGTTTTACTGCAATCTTTGAGTCATCTTCAAGAGTGCCTTCGAAGACTGATCCGAATCCTCCTTGACCAAGCTTTTTACAAAAATTCTCTGTGGCGGTTTTTAGTTCTTCGTAGGTGAACCGAGTGGACAGTCCTGGTACCGCATCTATATACTCTTCCTCCATTTGAGTGTCTGATCTTCGCTTGCGAATGAAGAAAGTAATAACTACCGCTACAAGCAGAACCAAAGAGCTTACACTAGTGGAAGTTATAACTACTGCACCAGCATGCCTTTTTTTCTTTGATATTGAAGACGTAGGGGAAAGAGATGCTCTTACATTCTGGACTTTTATGAAAGCTGAAGCATTGAGATACAGAGTATCTGAATCAATATACGTCAATGACAAGAGGTCATCCGGGAAAGAACATTTCCTATATAACGGATCTGGATCATCCACAAATACAACTACTTTGCACGAGCAGTTGTGGAGACATGCTTTTTTGCAAGTCTCCATACTCACGTCATCCATGTATGCGGGCTGATAGCCGTAAGATCTGATGTTCTGGACTGTGATAAAATATTGATCTTGTGTAAAATTACATGTGAGAGGAGTAATTGCATAGCAACCCAGGCTGGGTTGCTGATCGTTCACTGCTCTGAAATAGTTTATCGTGTAAGGGCTTGAAGCTGGACAGCTACACTGTTGCTTATTCGAGCAAATGGCATTTCTCCCACAAGCCAAAGGATAACTACACTCTCCAAATTGTTCATCCGTAAGTAGATCAGCCACCTCAGACCATCCTTCTTTCCATTCAAACACTTTCAAATGCCCATCAGGCATGAATTTCATATACTGAGCTGATGATGCAAATGGTATAGAAAGAATAGTATATTTAGGCTCAGCAGAAGAATAGAAAAAGGACAAGCTCCCATTCAAGTACCTAACGTATACTCTTTCTTCACTTGTATAAAAGATCTGCTTTTGGTAATACACTTGAGGTGCGTTTGATCCCGCACTAGCAAACAATATTTGATCAGTTAGTTGAAGAGAAAACAAACCTTTTTGAGCCGTCCAATCGGTTGACGAAACACTAGGTATCAGCTGTTGTCCTTGAAACAGTCTTTGTCCCGGCAGCAAACAGTCTGTTGGGTAATCAAAAGATTGCCAAACGACAGAGCCATTGACATCAAACAACATCAGGTTTCCATAATCAGTTAAGTTCATACCAACAACAGATTTCCCAGCCGTGTTAGTATTCCAAACCGAGCTTCCATCGACGTCCTCAAGGACCAATTCTCCGGTCGCAGTGAAATTTAGTATTGCACCTATACTAACAGGAGAGTCTCGGTTTGCTGACCAAACGACTTGAGGGGGCGTTTTATCAATATAAAAAATACCACTCTCTCTTTCAGTTACAACAATGAAGACAGCAAAGAGGAAAGAAGTGCAGTTTCCATTGCAATAGAAACCACAGGCGAATGTGGGCCCAAGTGATCCTCGAAGGAGGATGGGTCGAATCTGTGTGCTGGTACCTCTTAAATAATAAGTGTAACGTTTGCCGGGAAACACCGGATTTAAATAAGAATTAGTGTTGTTCCATGTGCTGGAAAGATTAGCAATAGGGTAGTCGTCAGGCAGCTGGGCAGTGGTTGAGTAGGGATTTAAGATGAGAAAGAAGGCAACACAATAACAGATGATCCATGGTGCCATCGTAATATTAACCGACACACAAGATGATCAGCCTATAATTAATGAAGATAAACGCTTCATGATTTAAATATGAGATCTACTGTAGATAAGTCAATATAGTTGACTCATTTGAGACGAAGTTTCCATTCAACTTAATACAGAAACCGAGTCCAAGTTCACTAGTTGGTTATTGACTTCTTCTGGTTGTTGAAGGATAATAAATAACCGAATTCAGAACGTTATTCTTCATATACTTGTAAATATTACATGTGTTTACTGGGTAATTTGATCAGTTTTAACAAAATTCTGAAGCTAACATGAGTCGACAAACCAACTGTGTTTGATTAGTTAAACGCTCAAGTCCAAAGTCCAGGCAAGGTACATATTAGGTGACCCGGGGTGGAAGCGTGATACACAAAGTTCACGCGTGAAAGTTTCCGAAACACCGCCGCCGCCCAGATAATTCACGCGTTGAGTTTATAACGCGTTGAGTTTTTGACGCGTTGAAGAATGAAGAAGTAGCCGTGTTTTTGACCGTTGGGGGATGATTGTTGCTGCATTTGACTAACAACAACAGCAGCAAGACAGCAGCTCCGGCAACAACAACAACAACAACAGCAACAACAAAAGCTCCATTGTTGCTGATCTTCTGCGTGTCCACCGGAGAAACCGTCGGCGTCGGAGCTCCGGCAACAACCTATTCTCGTCATTCGGTCCCCAATAGCAGGTATTCTTAGGTGATTGTGGGTCGATTTCACTGTGTGAGCGAAAGCCCCATATCAATTTAGGAGATTATAAGTTTATCTCCTTCAATTTTGTGTTAACTTGAACTAGGGTTTATGGTGATTATGTATGTGATTTTTTTTTTCTTTTGAACCGCCATGAATATTTATTTGTGTTAATTTATAATTTAAAAAAATAAAAAATTAAAAAAATTGTGAGTGATGGAATTTGTACAAGTAATGACCATTTCCAGCAAAAAAGGATGTGAGTGATGGAAATAATGGTTGATGACATGGCAGAACCTGATTGGATGTTGTGAGTGATGGAATTGTTTGTGAGTTATACCACCCCTACCCCCCTTATATTTTTAACATATTTATCCAATGTTTGATATTTATAGCAACATCTATGCCTGGTTATTAAAATTTCACTAAGATTATACACAGATAGCTATAGTTAAACGCTCAAGCATCAGTAAAATTGCAGTCCAGCCAGAGATACATTGATTCTATGTAGAGATGGGCATAATCGGGTATTGTTAATACCCGTACCCGGGTATTATTAATACCCGTACCCGGGTACTACCCGTACCCGGGTACTACCCGTACCCGGGTACTGATACTAGTGAGCGGAACCGGGTTCACTGAAGAACCGGGTCTGGGTTGAACCCGGGTAGAAGTCAATAAAACTATAACCGATGTAACCGGTTACGGGTACTGTGGACCCGGGTCCGGGTACAGTTTGGAACCAGGTATGTCGGTTTTTCAAATCAAAAAGCTGCAATTTTACTTAAAAACATTTTAGTTATGACGTACGTTTTTAACTTCCAACACCGATTACTTTTTGGTGGGATTTAATTAGGTATACACGGGTGTATGGGAGTATGGAATATGGATGCGGCATTACATTCCTGCTCAAGAGCGTATGTCATCGACTGGCGTTGTAGTGGATAAACTAGGACAGGTGTCGGTCTCCAATGCCACAAAGCGGCGGTTATCTGGCTCTGGGGTTTGACTGGTCTATATTTGTGCGTTGACTTTCAGGAACGCTGAGAAAGGCCGAGTGTAATGGTTTACATGTTCTTATGATTAATCTATTTGATTATTGTGTAATGCCAGTAATAATATGGATGATTAAGTCCGCCCTTGATGTCGCCCCAAACCATACCATTTGTGTACTAGCACAAATGGTATGTTTAATCGTAGTTATACTTTTATCTTTTATATTTCGTTCACTGTGATTCCATGTATTCACCAGATGGTAGGGCTAAACAAATACTGCAATATATCTATGGTTTTTTAGTATACCCAAATGCTAGATTTTTCAAACACCTACAAAAGAGTCACTTCAGCTACTATATGAATGTGTGTGTGAGAGAGATGTGACCTGAGAGTGGGGCGCTTTTGAAAAACCGGACTAGCTGTTCCAGATGAGTAACAAACGGCTGAAACAATGGGGACGTCCCTTTTTTGGGCAATGTAGGCTATCTGTTACATTTCGGATGAATGTTGGGAGTTGATCTTAGGGATGGATTCAAGTCGGTCACAGAAGTTAAAGAGTTAACTGCCATTTTCGTCCCTGTGGTCTGGTCACTTTGGCCATTTCAGTCCATTTTTCAAAAATGCGCCATTTTCCTCCCCGACGTTCTGGAAAGGTGCCATTTCAGTCCAAAAATCATAACCCAGTTAAGTCGGTTTGTAAATAAGGACTGATTGTGTAAATTTGTAACATAAAGGACCATTTAAGTAAAATGTATAAATATTAATATAATTATAAAATATATAATATATATATATATAATGTATACACATCTCAGGCCACCGTCACCACAGCCACTGCCACCACCTCACCACCACCCACGAACCAAACTAACCACACACCCCTCCACATCTCACAGATCAGACGAGAGAGGGAGAAAGTCGGAGAGAGATAGAGAGAGAGATAACGACGAGAGAGAGAGAGAGAAGGAGGCGGGAGAGAGAACCGGCGATGATGAAGGTCTGATGATGATGATGAAGATCGCGATGATGATGATGAAGGTCGATGATGATCGATGATGATGATAACAGATGATGACGATGATGACGTTGATGGTGGTGGTTCCGGCGGCGGCATATATAGACACACACATATACGTACACTAATATGTAATATGGATGCTCAATAATCTTCCTCGTATATATATTACAACAAAATCGAGAGTTTCATAACTTAAAAACTGGAATATGGTTTTGGATTCTGATCTAAGAACTAGCTAGATCAAGGCATATATAGACACACACATATACGTACAGTATACATACACTTGATACAATAATACTTCTTGGATCAAGAAGATGATCTCAGAAGAAATATACTCAGCTCTTGCCCAGAATTATGACTATTAGAATTAGATGATCGTCCATCGTTCTCAGGATTTATCATGTGAAAGGACTCTGAGTTCGGCGATCCAATTATTCGCCGGAAACTTGCTCGGAGATACATGATCCCATCGGAGCTATGATCATTTTCAGGCGGCAAAACCCCGGCTCCGGCAGAGACAGATTGCATACGAGTAAGAGTTGCTGAGTCAGCAGCTGTTATCTTACGTCGGTGGCATAACCAACCTTTCGACCGTTACAACGAACGATTCTACAGTTCCGGCGGCGGCGGTGGTAACCACCGGAGCTCCGGTTCCGGCGGCGGTGGTGAGGTGGTGGCAGTGGCTGTGGTGACGGTGGCCTGAGATGTGTATACATTAATTATATATATATATATATATATATTATATTTTATAATTATATTAATATTTATACATTTTACTTAAATGGTCCTTTATGTTACAAATTTACACAATCAGTCCTTATTTACAAACCGACTTAACTGGGTTATGATTTTTGGACTGAAATGGCACATTTCCAGAACGTCGGGGAGGAAAATGGAGCATTTTTTAAAAATGGACTGAAATGGCCAAAGTGACCAAACCACAGGGACGAAAATGGCAGTTAACTCGAAGTTAAATGTAGAAACTGCGACAAAATCCTTACAAATCCGGATTTGGACGTCGCAAATAGCCATTTTTGTAGTAGTGCGTGTAAGTATTAGCTAACAATGTGAATCCAATGTTTAACGGATGCGTTTTACCAATTCTTGAAAGGAGTCACTCTTCTTTTTGGGATTTAAACCATACGTCAGTAAGAACAAAAACAATTTTATTCTTTTTGGGGATTTAAGTATTTAACCTATCCGTAAATGTCGCTAACGAAACATGTTTGTCATTGAAATATTTTCTCAATGATTGCGTAGGACAGCTTATACTATAATCATGCTTGTTTTGTCAAAAACCAATGCCCATTCCATATAGTTGAAAAATCCAATCACATAATTGATGCATACATGTGTGTAAATGCGTCGAACTGATACGCTTGAAATCGCCTCATTTAACTCAAAAGAGCGCAGTTCGTTATTTGAGATTGAGCTAAGCTCGGACTCGTCACATTCGTAACCGGTATTGTACTATTATATTTCCTACAAATAACGAGAGTATCATTATTATATATTTTGTTAATTATATTTACTAAAATGTGAACTCACTTCCTACACCTCTTGGTTACGTTATTCTTTAGACCTACTCACCTGCAAGTCATGTTACAAAGGCTAATAATACATAACAAGGCAAGAGGAAAACAAACTCCAAACATGACACTTGTGACAATAGCTTGGATTCATGTCAATTCTAAAATTCACCCTGCCAAATTTAGTATTAATATTCTATCACTTTTAGTTATACCAAAAATGATTAAGAAAGAAAACCCATAAAAAACAATGAAACATTAAGAAGGTTCATAAAGTCATTTAGAAGAACTTCATGGTAATTCACCTAGGACCAGACAGAACAGAAGCCAACAATGGTGTCATATCTTTCTTATGCTCGACTGCTGTGTTTTGCAGTCTAGGATCAGTGAAGTTGTAATCCAAGTTCGATTCAACATTCATTCGCCCTTCTAACACCATGACCACCGATGACATTGAAGGCCTTCTCGTAAAATTAGTTTGCAAACACCATGCAGCCACTTTCATTATCTCCACAACTTCTGAATCGTGTGTCTGCATATCTTCACTGTACTTGTCAACAATATTTACCAACGTCCCTTGTTCCCAGCAATTTTGAAAGACAGCAAGCAAGTGCCAACTTTCTTCAGGCTGAGATCTGTCAAAGTTCTTCCTCCCACACAAGACCTCTAACAGAACAATCCCAAAGCTGTATACATCAACTTTTTCAGTAATAGCTGAACTTAACCATTCGGGAGCCATATATCCCGGGGTTCCTCTCATTGTAGTCATCACTTGGCTTTGATCTCGGTCGATAAGTTTAGACAGCCCAAAATCAGATACTTTGGCATTGAAATCTTCGTCTAGGAGTATGTTCTGAGGTTTAATATCTAGGTGGATGATTTTTAGCATACAATCTTCATGAAGATATGCTAGACCTTTGGCTATATCAAGAATGATTTTCTTTCTGCATTCCCATTCAAGTATGTGTTCTCGATTTCCATGGTAAATCCACCTATCTAATGATCCGTTACTCATGAAATCATACACCAGAAACCGTTGGGATCTCCAAGCACAAAATCCTCTAAGTCTGACCAGATTTACATGGTGAATGCTTCCAATGGATTCAACCTCAGCTAAGAATGATTTGTTAACCTGCCCGAGACCATCAAGACGTTTTACTGCAATCTTTGAGTCGTCTTCAAGAGTGCCTTCGAAGACTGATCCGAATCCTCCTTGACCAAGCTTTTTACAAAAATTCTCTGTGGCGGTTTTTAGTTCTTCGTAGGTGAACCGAGTGGGCAGTCCTGGTACTGCATCTATATACTCTTCCTCCATATGAGCGTCGGATCTTAGCTTGCGATTTAAGAAAGTAATAAAGCCTACAACCACAAGCAGAAACAAAGAACTTCCAATGATGGAAGTTAAAATTATTGCAATTGGGCGACTTTTTTTCTTTGGTTTTTGAGACGTAGAGGAAGGAGATCTCTGGGCTTTTATGAAAGCTGTAACATTAAGATATGGATCGACGGTCTTCATTGTAAATATCTCTGAAGGTAAAAAACAGGCTCCACTTGAAGCATATAAATACTGAAAAAAAGCTGCTTTGCAGGAGCAATTGTATGTAGTGGAATTGTAGTTTTCTGTGGTGGAATTGCCATAATAGGTGACGTCCTGAAGTGAAATAAAAACATGATCTTGGATGGCATTACACGTGAGAGGAGTAACTGCAGAGCAACCCAGGTTCGGCAGCCGATCGTTCACTGCTCTGAAATAGTCTATGGTGAAAGGGTTTGATACTGGACAGCTGCACTGCTGATAATTCGAGCAAATGGCATTTCTCCCACAAGCCAAAGGATAAGTACAATTTTCATACTCTTCATACGTAAGTAGATCAGCCACCTCAGACCATTTATTTCCTTCTTTCCACTCAAACACTTTCAAATGCCCATCAGGCATGAATTTCATATATTGAGCCGATGATGCAAATGGTATTTGAATATATTCATCAGGATCTCCTGGCTCAGCAGAAGAAAAGAAAAAAGAGAAGCTCCCATTAAAAAACCTAACGTATTTTCTTCCTTTATTTTTATGGCTGTCAAAGCCCGTTATTTTATAATAGACTTGAGGTGGGTTTGATCCCACATAAGCAAACAAACCTTCATCAGTTACTTGAAGAGAAAACAAACCTTTTTGAGCCGTCCAATTGGTTGAGGAAACACTAGGTATCAGTTGCTGTCCTTCAAACAGTCTTTGCCCGGGTAGCAAACAGTCTGTTGGGTGATCAAAAGATTGCCAAACCACAGAGCCATTGACATTAAACAACGCTAGGTTTCCAGTATCAGTTAACTTCATACCAACAACAGATTTCCCGGCGGTGTTTGTACTCCAAACTGTGCTTCCATCGACATCCTGAAGGACCAATTCTCCGGTTGCAGTGAAATTCAGTGTTGCACCTCTACTAACCGGAGAGTCTCGGTTTGCGGACCAAACGACTTGAGGGAGAGTTTATTAACATAAAAATAACCACTCTCTCTTTCAGTTACAACAATGAAGACAGCAAAGAGGTAAGAAGTGCATCTTCCATTGCAATAGAAACCACAGGCGAATGTGGGCCCAAATGATCCTCTAAGGAGGATGAATCGAATCCTTGTGCCACTATCACTGAAAGAAGGATTGGTGTTCTTCCATGTGGTGGAAAGATTTGCAGTAGGGTAGTTGTCAAGACGAGGTTGGGCAGTGGTTGAGTAGCGATTGAAGATGAGAAATAAGGCAAAACAATAACAGATGATCCATGCTGCCATCATAATATTAACCAACACACACAAGATGATCAGCCTATAATTAATGAAGATATACGCTGCATGATTTAAATATGAGATCTACTACAGATAAGTCAATAAAGTTGACTCATTTGAGACCAAGCTTCCCTTAATAGATAAAACCGTGTCCTAAGAGCATTCTCATCCAATCCATCAAATTATACATACATCCCACTAAAAAACAACTCCTATATCAATATATTTCCACTAAAAACAAATACTTTTTCTCCCTCCTTTTCAATTAAATAATATTATCATCACATTTTTCTCTTTCCTTCACTCACAACCACTTTCAATATATATTAAAAAAATTATACTGGGTGAACAGTGTCCCCCCAAATATACAGATGAACAGTAACAATTTCTCTCTCCTCCACTCACAACCACTTTTTTTACCCTTTATAATATAAAAACTCATCCTCACAAGTTTTAAGGGCCAAGCATATGATAGATTAGTCGTCATCATTTTCCTACAAGCATTTAATATCATGATATATAAGGTGTATATTTCATCTCACAAAATGTAATAATAAATAATAAGGGTTTTCGGGCACTCCCCTCTTAGGGGAGTCCCCTCTCTTACGCACACCCAATCAGGTTATGCCACGTCAACTCCCCTCTTAAACTCCCCTCACACCCCAATTGGCACTCCCCTATTAGGTGACTTGTTTTTTTATTCAAAAAAAAAAAAAAAGGAAAGTTTTCATTGGTTGAAAATCAGGCTGGCCCACCATCTCCCCCTCTACTTCATCGGTGACTTCTCCCCGCTGCCACTCACCGAATTGGGTCACCGCAGGGATGGCGGCGGTGTTCCCGCTGGGGGAATGGGGTCACCGAGGCCACTCCCCGCTGGTGCCCCGGATACCCTAAATAAATATAAATAAAGAAACCTGCCACGATAACCATAGTTAGGGTGTAGGGAGTGGGCGGCAAACTCACTCGGCAAAGTGAGTTTACCACTCGGTAAACACTAGTTTGCCACTCAAAGTTTACCAAATCGTTGGTGGGTTGACGATGCGGTGAGGGGAGGAAGGAGAGAGAGAGGGGATGTGTGGGTGGGGTCCATGTCATCTCTCAACCAATCACACCTTTTCCTTTTTTTTTAAGTTTACCACTTCACCAAATGTCTAAACCATTGCCAACACTTTTCACCAAAGTTTAAACACTTTTGCCTGATTGACATGGCGCGCTCTGATTGGTCGGTTTTTTAGTTTACCACTCCCCCTAGTCTCATTTAATAGGGGGAGGAGAAAGAAAAGAGATGAAAATATAAAAGAACCATGTTCCTGAGTTTTTTTAGGATAGAAGGGGAGGGAAAAGGAAGGAAAAGGGAAGAAAATTTGTTCATATATTCATCCTCCAAAATTGAAGAGATTAGGAGAGAAAATATTGTTAATTACTAAATTGCTCTCATATCTAATTAAAATGTTTTATGTTTAAAGGGTATAATGGTATAATTGTTCATTTCTTTTCTTTTCCTCCTTACTCGGGTACACATAAAATGTTTGATTTCTTCTCTTCTCTTTTCCTTTACATTTCATTAAACTCGGGAACACGAAAAAAATCACATATTTTCCTTCCTTTTCTCTCTTAATTTATTTTCCTTCCCCTCCCTCTGTTAAATGAGACTTGGGAACAGTAAGTGTTCTTCAACATTAGTAAGTGCTCATTTCAAACGAAGTTTTCTTTTGAGTACGATTGAAGATGAGAAATAAGGCAAAACAATAACAAACGATCCATGCTGCCAATCATAATATTAGCCAACACACACAAGATGATCAGCCTATAATTAATGAAGATACAAGCTTCATGATTTAAATACGAGATCTGCTTTAGAAAAGTCAATATAGTTGACTCATTTCAAACGATGTTTCCTTTCAACTTAATACAGAAAGCCGTGTCCAAGTTCACTATTTGGTTATTGACTGATTGTGTGGTGCTTATAATATTATGGATGATATTTATCAGCAGTGGTGGATTCAGAATTTTTTTCAAGGGGTGCGAAATTTTTTAAAAAATTTAGGCCCCTAGCTATATAATAATTTCTTTCGGTTCGTAGCGGGTCAGATCGGGTCAGGTCATAGACTCAAGTAATGGGCTAATTGGTAATTATAATTAACAGAAGTTAATTAACTAGTATTTATATTATTATGTTTTATTTTGTTATAAATTTAAAATATAAATTTTCGTAGGGGTCATTTTCAAAAGTAATAAGGGCGGTAGTATCAGAACTAGAATCTTTTTATTGAAGGGTTATAATTAAAAAAAAATCTTACAAATATGTTTATCTTTTTACTAATTCAGTTCTTTTTCCTCTTGATTTCTTTCAATATTATCGTTTATTTATACTTAATGAATTTGATAGTCTTTGTATATCATTTAATTTTGCTATTAAATATTTTCTTAATAAGACGTCTTTACTTATAGAAAATGTTATGTATGTGTATATTTTGAAGATTAACAGAAAACTATATAAAGTAAGAAATTCAAGCAAATAAAATAATATTATGTTGATTTAATACGTAAAGAAAATAAAAATGGATCGTTATTATATGAACTAAATAAACTAGAAAAAAAAAGTTAAAATTCAATATACAATATTTTTTTTAAGTGATAGCAAAAGAAGTAACAATATCAAACAATATAACAATCATTTTCTTTATGATAGATCAAATAAACTACTAACAAAAATAACTATCTAATAGTTTTCGTTATATTTGATTTTTTTTGGGTATTAGACATAGACATTAGCTCATGCGTTTATGTTTAATGTGTTATGTGTTATTTATAACTAGGTTATAACCCCGTGTATTACACGGGTTAAGTAAATAAATATCAAATAGTTAATAACGAAGATTTAACAATTATAAAACGATATTTTAAGACACTTTTCTGATATCCGAACAAAAATTTGTTTTATGTATGATCAAAACTTGTGATGTTTGTCAAGTTTGAAAATATGAAAGCATTTGAACGATCGATTAGAAGACAAACTGTATCATCGACTTTCTTACGACGTGAACCCAAGTTTTATTTAAATAACAATGGTCTTAATTTATTAGTTCTAAAAATATTGTTGAAATGTTTAGATTAGATATATAGCAATTAGCCAATTAGATAAACTTATAGCTACAAAATAATATTTAAATTAATTAGATAAGTATAAATTATCGGTAATTATTAAGTTATATAACTTTAAAATTTAAGTATATGGACTTGAGTTGCATCTTAAAAGGATGGTTGTTTTTGAATAAATTTATTAGTATGATAAATGTAGTTATTATTCTTCTTGTATTTTAAATATATTAAAAAAAATAAATTGTTTGTTAAGCAATAAAATCGTTCCCTCCACCCTCGTTATGAAAATGGTCGATATTTGTTTCAATTATTAAGATATAATTTCTAACCTAGTAATTCATATAAATAAGAAAAGTGTTCCCTCCACCCTCTTTATGAAAATGCTTGATATTTGTTTCAATTATTAAGATATAATTTCTAACCTAGTAATTAATATAAATATAAATATAAATAAATAATAAGATAATTTATGGAACTTTATCCGTAATTTCTTAAATGTTTGAAACAAATATTAAATTTAATAATAATTATCTACAATTAAGTAAGAGTAGATGGTCTAGAATAATAACCTAGTAATTAATATAAATAAATAATAAGATAATTTATGGAACTTTATCCGTAATTTCTTAAATGTTTGAAACATATATTAAATTTAATAATTTAAATTAAATAATAATTATCTAATAGTATATGGTCTAAAATAATGACAAGTGTCATTTTATTGGTTTCTTTTATTATATAGTATAAAAGATTTACATATTGTAGAATATTTGTTTGGCATTGGCTCTTACCAACTTTACCAGCTCCTAACTAGAAAAGAAAAGCTAAAACAAATAATTAGTTACCTTTCAAAAAAAAAAAAAACATATAATTAGTTAGGTATGGGCTTAAGTTTTATAAAAGCCCAATTGATATAACCTATGACCCTTACGTATGGGCTTAAGTTTTTATAAAAGCCCAACTGATATAATATATGACCCAGACAGTGCTTATCTTCTCTCTATTTTATAAGCTAAAAACCAGCAGCTTCCATACAAACTGCACTAAAGCTACCGCCGTTGCTGTCTGAAAATTTTATATTCATTCTCATCTCTTCATTTCTACTATTCTAACAAAGTTTCAAGGGGTGCGGTTGAAAATTTCCAAGGGGTGCGGTCAGGATTTTTGGCGGAAATTAACACTAAATTTTTTTTTTTCAAGGGGTGCGCCCGCCCACCCACCGCTTGGGGTGGGTCCGCCCCTGTTTATCAGTCAAGGCAACGGTTGCTCATTTGAGTCATAGCATCTGGTTGTTAAAGGATAATAAAATAACCGAATTCGGAATGTTATTTTTCATATACTTGTAAATATTACGGGGTAATTTGACAGTTTTGACAAAAATCTAAACCTAGCTGCTAACTACATGAGACGACAAACCAACTGTGTTTGATTAGTTGGCCGTAGGGGGTGAGCAAGTTGTGGTTATGAACCTAAGAACCGTGAACCGGACCAAAACCTCAATGACCCAATCCTTTTGTATTTAAGGGGTTGGGTTTGGTGTTTCGAATTTCATCAATAAAGGGGTTTTCGGTTCTGGAGGATCCAGGTCGCTTCTATTCCGACCTTTTGCACAACCCTACTACTTATATTAAAACAAAACAATTTTGGACACTTGGTATTTGCTTAAACCCGTTATTGACACCTGACATTGCTCTAGAGGCATAGAATTGGTTTTTGAGCGGGATTTGGTTTTCTCCTCTATCAGCCCAAATAACGAATTGGTCCATTATATTATTAGGCTAGGGTTTACGTCTATTTAATCCCTATAATCTCTTTTCTAATTGTAATACAATCATTATTATTGAGTTAAACTGGTATCAAGAGCCAAACCTAAAACCCTAAATCAGCCGCCGCCTTACCCTCCCACTACCGACGCAAGTTCTGGCGACTCCAGCTCCTGCCGACATTAAAATTCTGGCCAAACTATTTCCCACATCCATGGCGGCTATCATACCTTTCACAACTCAAGAAAAAACGGTCCATAACTCTCATAAATTTGTCTTTACTCTTAACCCTAAAAACTATGGTTATTGGAAAGCAATGATCGAACCATTCCTTATTGCCAACAATCTGTTTGGCTATATTGACGACACTATACCATGCCCACCGGAACAAGTTACCACCGGAGAAGCCACCGCTGTCAACCCTAGTTACCCGGGTTGGGTTGCTAATGATGCATATGGTTCTTGTTTCAACTATCTCTAAAGCCTCCTTCCAGCACGTTCAAGGTAAAACCTCTCGTGATATTTGGCTTGCTTTAGAACGTGCTTATGCTCCATCAACATCTTCCCATGAATTTACATTAAAAACTCAGCTTCTTAAACTCGCCATGAAAGGCGGTGAAAAACCAGTCGACTATTTGAGTCAAGCTCAAGAATACGCTACCGCTCTTGCTAACATAGGTGAACTGATAAAAGATAAGGACTTGGTTATGCTTACTATCGCTGGTCTATGAGACGAGTACAATGGGCTGAAAAGTAATCTTCTTGCTCGATCCCCTCCGGTTGCCTTTAACGAACTACACAGGCTGCTGAGTGATCACGATTATATGCTGAATCGTCTTCATTCAGTTCTGGTTGGAGCTAGCCACTCGTCACAGCCATTTGCGGCTGTTGCCACTACATCTATTCAACCAAACTCCATTGGTATTGATGGTATTCAGCAGCAACTGCAGTCCCTCTAACTTATGGCTGGCTAAATTGGTTATCAGCTTCAGCCGGCAACCTCTCCATCACCGGTAGCCTCTAACACAGCCCGTCAACCCCAAGCATATGTTGCATCTCGTTCCTAGAGTACCAATCGTCCAAATCGAGGCAGCAGGGGCAATTACCGCAGCAACAATCGGTCTAATCGGGGCCGTGAGCATCAAGCCACACGACAGTTTTCTTGGGCCTCCACCCAAAATATGGTTTACGGTCATTGCAACAGGTGTGGAATCGGACATATTCCGTCTCAATGTCCAAATCAGCCTTCTCAAGGTCGTGCACAAGCCAGTTTTGCTACTTCCAATTCTGCTGCTTCAGATGCCGGCTCCTATTCCACTTGGAAACCTGACACAGGTGCTAACAACCATGGTTCTCCGGATTTGTACAGCTTCGATAATTCTAAGCCATACTATGGTAATGACTCTCTTCGTGTTGGTGACGGTAACCCCCTTCCTATCCTACATATTGGCTCAAAACAATTTTCATCTTCAAATAAAACTTTCAGATATCCTTCATGTCCCACAACTTAAACAAAACCTACTTTCTGTACAAAAATTTTGTAGTGACAATAATGTCATTTTTGAATTTCAATCTTTTTTTTTTGTCATGAAGGACGAGGTTACACAAGCTACTATCCTCCGGGGCCCCAGTGAACAAGGATTATATTCCATCCGACTTCCTCGTTTTCAGTCGCTTCTTAAAGTTGCTTACACCGCCATCAAAGCTTCCTCCACAATATGGCATCAACGATTGGGTCACCCCCATGGTCGAGTTTTTAATTCTCTTGTTTCTTCATGTTCTTTACCTGTTTCAAATAAATGGTCATCTTTTTTGTGTACCTCTTGTCAAATGGGCAAGTCTTCTAAATTCCATTTGCAAGATTCAACTTTTCGTAGTAATAATATTTTAGACTTAGTTTATTGTGATGTTTGGGGACCTCCTCCCTCTTTGTCAATTGATGGTTATCGATATTACTTATTGTGTGTTGATCATTATTCCCGTTACATGTGGCTTTTTCCACTCAATCAAAAGTCGGATGTTTATTCTCATTTTACCAATTTTGTTCGCATGGCAGAATGCCAATTCAATACAAAACTTAAAAGTGTGGAATCTGATTGGGGAGGGGAATTTCGCAACTTAACTTCGTTTTTTACCTCTCAAGGCATCGTTCATCGCAGGTCATGTCCCCATACTAGTGAATAGAGCGGGACTGTTGAACAACGCCATCGCCATGTTGTGGAGACTGGCCTTGCTCTTCTCGCTCAGGCCCATCTACCCCAACGTTTATGGTTCTTTGCCTTTGAAACAACGGTCTACCTCATCAATCGTCTTCCCTGTCGAGTAAATTCCAACAAATCCCCTTTCCAAATCCTTTTTAATCGAAAACCGGATTACACCTTCCTTCGTGTTTTTGGCTGTCAGTGCTTTCAGTATCTTATTCCTTACAATCGACATAAGATTGAATTTCGGTCCCTCCCTTGTGTCTTTCTTGGATACTGTCACACCCCAACCGATGGCGGAATCATCGGGGCACGGCACTAGGCGAATCAAATTGCTCAGGAGAATCCATAACAACTATTAGCGACAATATTTAATGCGTTCATTATCCCATACTAATAAACAATTACAGTCACATAAGTTATCACAGATTTTGTGTTCTCTCGAACAACAAATCCGACAACCTAGATTTTTGTTAAGTTTCTAGACTTCCTAGCTTGATTTGATGTAGTCTGCGTCTAAACCTGCAACATACGTTAAAATAAAGTCAATACAAAAGTATTGGCGAGTATACGGGTTTGATATGTAATAGCATAATAGATTTAAAAGTGTTGTGAATCTCCTACATACATAAACGAGATACACGACATACATACTCACAAAACCGATACTACCAGCTAAGTCCTCGATGCTCGAATATGCGATGGCAAACTAGACCCCGTAGGCGCAATAGTACTATACTAGTCATGGTGGGACGTCGCAAGTATAAGTCCTAGCACATATGTTTGATTTGATAGCAACGTATGTTACACCCAAAAGTGCAAAAGCAAAAAGGGTTCAAGTATACTCACAGTCGGTGTTCGGCAAGTAAGCACAACTTGGTTGGATTAATTTAGAGTGCGCCTGATTTTGTATGAACACGGAATGGTAGCGTAAGCGAGATTCGGTGAAAAGTTGAATAACAGGGCTAGTGGCAAACCGATCGGATGGCTTATCGAGTCGGATGAGCCGGATCGGTTGACATGCTGACCGGTCGGTTAGCATGTTACCCGATCGGTTGACATGCTGACCGGTCGGTTGGCAGGTTATCCGATTGGCTGACATGCTGACCGTTCGGTTGGCATGTTATCCGATCGGCTGACATGCTGACCGTTCGGTTGGTATGTTATCCGATCGGCTGACATGCTGACCGTTCGGTTGGCATGTTATCTGATCGGCTGACATGCTGACCGTTCGGTTGGCATGTTATCCGATCGGCTGGTTTGAGGTTGCTTTGCCGTTCGATCGGACAGCAGTCCGATTGGACGACAATTCATTCAAATCCTTCCGGTTAAGTCACTCTCAATTGTCTTTGGGAAGTTACCTGTCGTATTTACTGAGACGGCGTGATATCGTTTTAAATAAATGAAATTCCACCAGTTCCGACCCGCTCTAACGGCCAGGAACCACCCCGTTCCATCAGTTTTGGCCATTCTTGATGCTTTCTCCATGTTTAATTTGAAATCACACAATGCTTTGGTTAGATACTTAGATCTTTCGGTGAATTTGTTACAAAACACGTGGAAATCACTCAAATCTGAGTTATTCATGGTGAGATGGAGTCATACTTTGAAGTTCATATGAACTCTTGATGACATCATCTTTGAATACCTCAAATCCGTAGATTTCACGGTTGAAAGTTGGTTTTTAAAAGATAGAAAGGTGTAGAATCGAGTGTAGATCATAGAAGTACAAAGTTTAGGTTGAAAACTTACAAGAATCGCGAGAAATCGAGAGATGAAGGGGTTGGAGCGTCTGGTCGAACAGTAGCAGTCACATCAAGTGTTCTTGATGTGACTGAGGGGTATTTATAGGCCAGGAGGAGGAAAGGATGGTGAGTGGGGGTCGTCTGTTCGGCTGGCCCATCCGATCGGATGGCCCATCCGATCGGCTGGCCTAGCCGTTCGGCTGGCCTAGTCGTTCGGCTGGCCCATCCGTCTGGATGACCGATCCGTTCGGATGTCCTTTGGCGAGCTGCGTTTAGGTGTTCTGTTTCGATTGCTAAGCGTTGCGATAGTTTTGGGTCACACCTTTTTATCCATATTTTCATATATCTATCATAATTAGTCACATTGGGTCGTATATACATATCCATATTTCAAAGTTGCGATACAATAACTTGGTTTCGTTTCCGAATGTGCGATTACTTTGCGACGCTCTACGGTCATTGAGGAGGGTAGTATAGGTCCTCGCTCAATGTCATCATGAACGTTAATGTGTGTTCTGAGTAATGAGTTGCACTGCGACACATCACGACTATCAAGGAGGGTAGAATCGGTCCTCACTCTACATCTTCGTCGTTGTCAGCAAGTGAAATATGATGTGATAACGATTAAGTATGCGAAATATTCAAAAATACTGTGATTTAGCGATATATGCGATATAGGTACATTATGATCCGAATCTCTGGTGCTAGGCGTAACGAGTGTAGCGAGTAGTATTAATGCACGAAAGTGCGGGTTGTTACAGTCTCCCCTACTTTAGGAAATTTCATCCCGAAATTAATCCAACAGGTAGACTTTTGAGAGTTGATCCCGTATAAGTAGCGATACAGCGAGTTAATTGACCGAGAGTTGACAAGCGAGAGCGTTTCGAGTAAGAAAGAGATCGATTACGATAGCGAGAGGCGACGTAATGACAAAAGTAGCATCCCACGAGTTGGCGTTTCAAAGGTACACCAAGTCGCGAAGAATTTGTTAGTTCGATGCGATTGAAATTTTAAAGAACTTGAAAGGTTTCTCATAACGTAGGGTTAACTGAGTCGATTGTTAACCAACGTTGCAAGAAACGTTCGTTTTTAGATATTTAAAAGAAATTTGGAAGGAAATCTAGAAAAATTTTCTTATAACGTAGGGTCAACTGAGTCGATGTTTAACCAACGTTGCAAGAAAGTTTAGGTTTTAAACATTTTAAGGAATTCGAAAATGAAAACTGGGTTACTGAAACTATGCTATGACATGGGTTCAAGCTGAACTCGATGTCGAACCAACGTCTTAAGAAGGATTTCGTTTTGTTGTTGCAAAAGTTTTTAAAGAAAACTGGACTTATGGGACTTCCCTTAGGCATGGAGTTAAGCTGATTCGATGTTACCTCCACATTGTGAGGAAATTTCACTTGTCCAATGGTTTTAATAAAAATATATAAAAAAATCAGTTTTTAACAGTTTGAAAAGTTAATTAACATCGAGCCCCACTTGGCACTTTCTCACGAAAGGTTGTTAATATGGTTAAAACACTTATTTATAGGAAGTACCAGCGGCGTATCCACCATGTT
The DNA here is from genome assembly GCA_030545235.1 of Helianthus tuberosus. Classification (NCBI taxonomy): domain Eukaryota; kingdom Viridiplantae; phylum Streptophyta; class Magnoliopsida; order Asterales; family Asteraceae; genus Helianthus; species Helianthus tuberosus. The sequence continues at coordinate 109,533,781 of CM060392.1, forward strand.
TCTCCCATATTACTTCCATTTCGTGAGGCGGTGTCATGTGTGCCGATATGACACAGATAGAATTGCGCTACCTCGGTCCAATTGATAGGAAGTCGGACCGAGTTGAAGATAGAATCAAATAGGTTAAACAGGCGGGTTGAATTGCAGACATAGCTATAACAGCGTGCGCGAGTAGCCTGGTGACACGAAGCATTGCTGTGTCGTGTCTGGATAGGCGTCGAGCGATAAGCGAATAGCGCGATTAGATTCCACATTAAACCCACATGGCACGTTTCCACGAGATTTTGCTAACATATCGAAACACCACGTTCGACCAGGTTAGTTTTGTCCCGTGAAGCGATGTCATGCATACTAATACCACACAGACTGTGATGAATATCAAGCGATGAGCGATAAGCGGTACACAATAACCGAATAAGCGATAGACGATACACGATAAGCGAGTAATGCGATTCGATTTTAGCCTTCATAACTTTACAATTTAATCAACGTTAAGCCCCACATGGCATCTGCCCACGAAAGTTTGCTAGTATGGCTGAATCACTTATACATATAGGAAGTACCAGCGATGTATTTACCATGTTCCAACCATACCAGATCTGTTTCATGAACCGATGTCAGGTGTGCTCACGTAACACAGGTAGCGATAAACGAATTTTGCGATAAGCCGTGAGCGATAGCGACAACCGACGAACGATAAGCGACGGTTGTTGCGTTGCGAGTGACGGAGATACGCGCGATTTATGTTATTCGATTGGATTGATCAACACCACAACTTTACTAACATTAGACCCCACATGGCCTTTTTCCACAAAAGTCTGCTGATATGGCTAAAACACTTATATATAGGAAGTACCAGCGGCGTATCCATCATGCTTTAGCCATATGAGTTTCGTTTCATGAAGCGAGGTCATGTGTGCTAACTTGACACAGATAACGGTAGGCATTAGCGATGGCGATAGCGATAGAGTGACACACAACAAGCGATATGGCGATTTGCACGATAAGCGGTAGCGATTGCGGGATAGATTTAAGCGATAATGCGATTGCGAGCGTGTTGACTTACGAAAAGCCTTGCGATGACACGCTTTGAGTTGCGATACAGACTTACGACCAGTCTTGCGTTGATGCAATTGCCCTGCGGGGTAGACTCTCCAGAGTCCATCGATGAGGCGATTGCACTGCGTTTGCAGACTTACGACAAGTCTTGCGATGATGGGATTTAGTTGTTATGCCTTGCGATTGAGAGTAGTGTGTTGAAAATAACCACAATAGTATAATAGGTCTAATAACGTTCAACTTCACGTGGCACTTTCCTCACGAAACTTCGGTAGTATGATAAAGCACACCTTGCTTGACCCCTACTACTTACATCCCGTGATTTGGTGTCACATTTTGTCGAGACGCTTATGGCACCTTAGAATTTACTACGATCTCCGTGCACTGACCCAAATAATCCCGTGTGCACCCGTGATTAGTCGTTCCTTGCACGTTTGTCGTACATTATTCTAAGAGTGTAGTGAGGTTAAAACACATTATATCGTGATATAGTATATAGTTCGTGTGTGAAGCTAGTCTAAGTGCGATGACTAGAGAGTGAAAGAGAAAACGAAAGCGAGAGTTAACGTTACACATAGTGGCAACATCGAGTAGTAGAGTAGGTTCAATACTTAGAAATTAACGTCGAAAATCGTATCATTACAACATTATCCTACGCTTACTAGATGCTTGGGGTTGAAGACTTTTGCTGGAGCTGTTGCTGTTGTACTCAAGTTCGCTGTTCGGTGTGGCAGTTGCGGGTGAAGTGACCATAGCGGTTGCCGTTAGTGCAATAGCGACAGTCAGCTCCCACCTGGTGATGGTAGGTACATAAGTAACACTGGGGATGAGCTCCAGTGTAAGCTCGTTTTGGGAACACCAGAATTGCTTGAAGAGGCTTCGGTTGCAACAGTTCGGTTATTGATGAGTTCGGGCTTGAAATCTTTCGTTTGCGGCTGGGTTTGTCGATGTCTTGCGAAGAGGTGTCGTCGTTGGATGATTCGTCGGAGGACTCGCATGCAGAATCTTTGGCCGAGTCGTCGGAAGAACCGTCAGCAGCTTCGTCAGAAGAATCGTCGACAGATTCGTCAGAAGAATCATCGGCATACTCGTCAGAAGAATCGTCGACAGGATCATCTGAAGAATTAATGACGATTGCTTGATAAGTTTGCTTGACAGGATTCTTGGAGAAAAACCCTTCCATGAGTCGTTTGTTGTTGATTTCTGCGGCTAAGCGGTATGTTTCTTCGATAGTAGCTGGTCTTGCAGCTTCGACAAATTCGCCCACATACTCAGGTAAGCCGCGAATATACTTCGCGATGGCTTTTCCTGAGGTGTCGACTTGACTTAGGCAAACAATGCCCAGCTGTTTGAACCTTGCAGTGTAGCCAGCGTTGTCACCTTCGTCCTGTTTGATTTTCCAAAATTCGTCTTCCAACTTCTGAATCTCGTGGGGAGGGCAATACTCCTTCTTCATGAGCTCTTTCAGCTCATTCCTGGAGAGGGCATAAGCCGCGGAGATTCCACGTTTGTTGCATTCGGCGGTCCACCAGTCGAGTGCTCGCGATTGAAATACTCCGGTAGCGCAAGTAGTATGAAAATCATTGGGACACCCACTCTGTCGAAGGGTGACTTCGATAGAATCGAACCACTGGAGTAGTTGAGAGACACCTCCTTCACCTGTTAACTCCATCGGATCACAGGCTTTGAAGTGTTTGTAAAGAAAAGTAGATTGCGGCTCTTTTGTCTTGACGTCTTCCGAAGCTCGAGAGTTGCTAGGAGAGTGCACTTGAGTGACGATATGGGGAATCATTTCGGCCACTCCCTTGACCACAAGGGAGGCGATCCTCTTTTCGTCCCTTCGTTTGGCTCGTCTCCTTGCTGACATTCTCGAAGTAGAGTTGTTGGAAGGCATCTAGACAGGAAGAGACTTGGAGTGAGATTCGATCATAATGATTTTTGAGTTTTGCGATGCGATTGAGCGCGTTCAAAACTTGATGCGCTAATATAATAGTAATGCGAAATCACATAGGAGCCACATAGGAGACACGAAATCCCTAAGTTCTCACACAATGACTTGTCTGTTTATACGTATATATATATTTATTTAAATGTAGTTTATAATCAAACACATACATGTCGATTTAGAATATGCGAGGACGCGTTGAGGTGAGAAAACGAGAGCGAAGGCGAGAGATTATGCGTTAGTTTTGTTGCGAGCATTTGGTTTCGTTTTAGATTGCGATGGCTGTGCGAGTTGTGCGTTTTGTAAAACAAGGAGCGAAAAATCGATAAATCGAGAAATTGATAAAGCGTAAAGTTTAAAAGTGTAAGCACATAAGCGTAAGTAGGTTCTGATAAGCGTATACTCGGCGAGTCGCAAGCTAGAAAAATAGATAGAGTGCCTTGGGTGTTTAGGCGTCGACTACCCAAGGTAACCCAACTACACCTGACAAGTTCGTACACGCGCGTTGCCCTAGAAGGCTTATGCTTCCACTAGGATGCAGCTCATGGCATTCGTCCTCCTAGTCATCGCGTGGCTCGAGTTATCGTGATAGTCAAGTCCTTGGTGAGAGCTTTTGAAAACCAATTTATAGAGAGTGGAACAGCTTATTAAGGTACGGGTTTCACCCCTGACTTAACCACTTCGTTCCTAATTGTGGTTATGCTCTTCGAATAAATTCGTGAGTTCCACTAGATTTCGAAATGGAGACTTTCGTCGAGATGTGGATGTCACCCCTAACTCGATGAAAGGTTCTCGTGCTAGAAAAATGCGCTGAGTGAGCGATCTCATCGAGAGTTCTTGGTTTTCACACCTGGTCTCGACTGGATCACTCGGTTTCGCTATGCGAGTATTTTCGAAAACACATGTATTGTGTTGGCCTTAGGAAAGGCTAAGTAATATTCAGGCCTTAGGAAAGGCTTCTTCGTGTGAAGCTGTGGTACGCGGTGTTCACACAAAGTTGTAGCTTTTAGTAATTCGATCGAGAGTATCAAGTAGGCCCGATACAAACCCTACTGGGTTCATACGAGTCGGCCTGTTGGTACTTAGACTATAGACTAGGTCAATTTCTATGACGTCGACCCGGACTAGGTCGAGTCTTGCCTAATTCCCTATAGTTATGGCTCTGATACCAATCTGTCACACCCCAACCGATGGCGGAATCATCGGGGCGCGGCACTAGGCGAATCAGATTGCTCAGGAGAATCCATAACAACTATTAGCGACAATATTTAATGCGTTCATTATCCCATACTAATAAACAATTACAGTCACATAAGCTATCATAGATTTTGTGTTCTCTCGAACAATACAAATCCGACAACCTAGATTTTTGTTAAGTTTCTAGACTTCCTAGATTGATTTGATGTAGTCTGCGTCTAAACCTTTAACATACGTTAAAATAAAGTCAATACAAAAGTATTGGCGAGTATACAGGTTTGATATGTAATAGCATAATAAATTTAAAAGTGCTGCGAATCTCCTACATACATAAACGAGATACACGACATACATACTCACAAAACCGATACTACCAGCTAAGTCCTCGATGCTCGAATATGCGATGGCAAACTAGACCCCGTCGGGCGCAATAGTACTATACTAGTCATGGTGGGACGTCGCAAGTATAAGTCCTAGCACATATGTAACTAGCATCACGTATAACTATGCACGTAAGTCATTCGCAAGTGATAAGTAGTTTAAGCATTTGATATAATTTGATTTGATAGAAACGTATGTTACACCCAAAAGTGCAAAAGCAAAAAGGGTTCAAGTATACTCACAGTCGGTGTTCGGCAAGTAAGCACAACTTGGTTGGATTAATTTAGAGTGCGCCTGATTTAGTATGAATACGGAATGGTAGCGTAAGCGAGATTCGGTGAAAAGTTGAATAACAGGGCTAGTGGCAAACCGATCGGATGGCTTATCGGGTCGGATGAGCCGGATCGGTTGACATGCTGACCGGTCGGTTGGCAGGTTATCCGATGGGCTGACATGCTGACCGTTCGGTTGGAATGTTATCCGATCGGCTAACATGCTGACCGTTCGGTTGGCATGTTATCCTATCGGCTGACATGCTGACCGTTCGGTTGGTATGTTATCCGATCGGCTGACATGCTGACCGTTCGGTTGGCATGTTATCTGATCGGCTGACATGCTGACCGTTCGGTTGGCATGTTATCCGATCGGCTGGTTTGAGGTTGCTTTGCCGTTCGATCGGACAACAGTCCGATTGGATGACAATTCATTCAAATCCTTCCGGTTAAGTCACTCTCAATTGTCTTTGGGAAGTTACCGGTCGTGTTTACTGAGACGGCGTGACATCGTTTTAAACAAATGAAATTCCACCAGTTCCGACCCGCTCTAACGGTCGGGAACCACCCCGTTCCATCAGTTTTGGCCGTTCTTGATGGTTTCTCCATGTTTAATTTGAAATCACATAATGCTTTGGTTAGATACTTAGATCTTTCGGTGAATTTGTTACAAAACACGTGGAAATCACTCAGATCTGAGTTATTCATGGTGAGATGGAGTCATACTTTGAAGTTCATATGAACTCTTGATGACATCATCTTTGAATACCTCAAATCCGTAGATTTCACGGTTGAAAGTTGGTTTTTAAAAGATAGAAAGGTGTAGAATTGAATGTAGATCATAGAAGTACAAAGTTTAGGTTGAAAACTTACAAGAATCGCGAGAAATCGAGAGATGAAGGGGTTGGAGCGTCTGGTCGAACAATAGCAGTCACATCAAGTGTTCTTGATGTGACTGAGGGGTATTTATAGGCCAGGAGGAGGAAAGGATGGTGAGTGGGGGTCGTCCGTTCGGCTGGCCCATCCGATCGGCTGGCCCAGCCGTTCTGCTGGCCCATCCGCCCGGATGACCGATCCGTTCGGATGTCCTTCGACGAGCTGCGTTTAGGTGTTCCGTTTCGATTGCTAAGCGTTGCGATTGTTTTGGGTCACGCCTTTTTATCCATATTTTCATATATCTATCATAATTAGTCACATTGGGTCGTATATACATATCCATATTTCAAAGTTGCGATACAATAACTTGGTTTCGTTTCCGAATGTGCGATTACTTTGCGACGCTCTACGGTTATTGAGGAGGGTAGTATAGGTCCTCGCTCAATGTCATCGTGAACGTTAATGTGTGTTCTGAGTAATGAGTTGCACTGCGACACATCACGACTATCAAGGAGGGTAGAATCGGTCCTCACTCTACATCTTCGTGGTTGTCAGCAAGTGAAATGTGATGTGATAACGATTAAGTATGCGAAATATTCGAAAATACTGTGATTTAGCGATATATGCGATATAGGTACATTATGATCCGAATCTCTGGTGCTAGGCGTAACGAGTGTAGCGAGTAGTATTAATGCACGAAAGTGCGGGTTGTTACAGATACAACCCTGTTCACCATGGGTACCGCTGCTTTGATCCACAAACCGAGAGAGATTATATTGCCCGACATGTACGCTTCAACGAACATGTTTTTCCCTACGAACAACCCTTACCTACCCAACCTACTCCACCGCCATCATCTCCTTACACTTCTATCTTCCCTGACCCAATCCCGGACCTTGATACACCAAATATGCCATCCTCTCAACCATTCCCACCGCCCCCTCCTCCACCTCAAACTCCGACCCCACTTCCACCAAATGACCCTCCAACACCTCCACCCCCACCACCACCACAGAATCACCCTCCGCCACCTCGACCTCGTCCTTCTCATTTTCGAAAAAACCCAAAACAAACTCAACCCTTTGACCCCTCAGCCTTCACTGCCTCCACTACCTCCAACCCAACCGAACCCACATCCTATACCGTTGCTAACCAATCCTCGGAGTGGCGTCATGCCATGGCCGAGGAATTAGAGGCCTTACATAAAAACGAAACCTGGCCGTTAGTCCCTCGTGTCGATAATACTAACGTTGTTGATTGTAAATGGGTGTACAGGTTGAAAACCGATTCCAATGGCAATATCAGTCGCTACAAAGCACGACTCGTAGCGAAAGGTTTTCGGCAAAAGTCCAGGGTGGATTATCATGAGACGTTCTGCCCAGTTGTAAAACCTGTCACTATCCTTACGGTTTTATCCCTTGCGGTTTCCAACAACTGGCCCTTAAATCAATTGGATGCTCAGAATGCTTTTCTTCATGGAGATCTTCAAGAAACAGTGTATATGACTCAGCCCTTGGCTTCGTTGATCCTACTAAACCCCATCATGTGTGTCGTCTCCATAAGTCTCTATATGGCCTGAAATAGGCCCCACGAGCATGGTTCACTAAATTGTCAGCAGCTTTGCAACAGGTTGGTTTTTACGGTTCCAAAACCGATCCGTCTCTTTTCATACAATCATTGGGGTAGCATTGTATATGTCTTAGTCTATGTTGATGATATCATCATCACTGGCAACAACTCCCAACTGTTTAACTCCATCATCACAAAGCTCAGTTCGATGCTGGAAGTTAAAGATCTTGGTAAACTACATTATTTTTTGGGCATTGAAGTCATACACCAGACCTCTGGTTTAATTCTTTCTTAAAGAAAGTACCTACTTGATGTCATTAATCGGGCTGGACTCTCTGAATGTAAACCTGTTGCCTCCCCAATGGATGTCAAATCAGTTCTCTTGCCAAATGACAGCTTGCCTTATGCTGATCCGACAAAGTATCGTCAGATTGTTGGTGCCCTTCAGTATGCTACCCTCTCACGTCCTGATATTGCCTTTTCAGTCAACAAGGTTTGCCAGTTTATGCACGCACCTACTGAAAACCATTGGTCTGCTGTTAAACAAATCCTACGATATTTAAAGGGAACTATTAATCTTGGGCTCCTTTTCCGGCATTCGTCTGCATCTCATCTTCATGCCTTCTCTGATTCCTGTTGGGATGATGATTCTAGTCCCCTTGTTAAAGCATATTCAGACTCTGATTGGGCTGGTTGCCAGGTGGACCGACGATCCACGGGGGGATATGCAATTTATTTGGGTTCAAATCTGGTCTCGTGGTCCGCTCGTAAACAAAAGACCGTCTCTCGGTCATCCACAGAATCTGAATATAAAGCCATTGTCGATGCTGTTGCTGAAATAATTTGGCTCAAATCTCTTCTTCGGGAATTGGTAATTACAGCTTCTAAACCAACGTTATGGTGCGATAATCTTGGTGCTACATATCTATTGACCAACCCAGTCTTTCACGCTCGTACTAAACATGTTGAAGTGGATTTTCATTTTGTTTGAGAACAAGTTGCTAAAGGGAAGCTGAATGTCAAGTTCATTAAGACTAATGACCAGATTCCCGACGTATTCACAAAGCCCTTATCTTCTCAACGTTTCATGTTTCTCAGGTCCAAGTTGCAGGTCGTTCCCCGCCCTCAACTTGCGGGGGAATATTAGCCCAAATAACTAATTGGCCCATTATATTATTAGGCTAGGGTTTACGTCTATTTAGTCCCTGTAATCTCTTTTCTAATTGTAATACAATCTATATCTCTAATAAAAGAAACCTTGGGGGACACATGTTACCCCTTGGTTAAGCCACATACACATCATCCAGACACGTGTCATAGCTCTAAGGGCTCGATTGGTTTGGCTTCTAACATACGCTTCTTGTAACCATAATTATCATCCTCTGCCCCTCTCTCTCTGAATATCATCGTCGACTAACCTCAATCGAAGCTTAGGGTTTGCAATTATGTTTCTTCAAGGTGAGTTTATCTTACAGTTCATTTCCACATTATAACTTTGGTTGTTCGATTTTGTCTTCAACATTCTTTGAGGGTTCGATTTCATATGATTTAGGGTTCAATTTCATATGATTTCATACCAAAGGATTTACCCCAGTCTTCAGTTTCTACTCAAATCGTTCTTTAGAGATCTAGGGTTTCTCCATCATCGATCATTCATCTGTCTTGATAATCAAATGTTTCTTTACCATGGTTCATATAACAATTCGCAATCAAGAAGGTTAGATTCTCCAATTTTTATTCATTTTTTCAGTCGATAATCTTTATACGAACTGTAATAGATTATTCTTGAAACCCTAACGTTGATTTAACATATATTGGTTCATCGATTAGGGTTTTTTAAAAAAACCCAAACTTTTTCATCTAATCGATCTGTTGTTTCTTCTTGAATATGATGTTTTTATTTTTTGAATATGATTTCATTTTTATTGAATCTGATTTCCTTTTCATTGAATCCTATTCTGGAAGCAGACGACGGCAACGAAGTCTTTGTTATGTATGAACGCGGTAATCAACGTTGGTGATGGTGGTGGCGAGTGTTGACGTCACTGAACCCTAAATCACTAACAGAGACTATATTTATTCGATTGGTAAGATTAAATGGTTTTTAGTTTTAATTTATGCTTTCATTTGAATCAACTGTTAGATTTTCGGTTTTTAGTTTTCTAATTAGGGCTTATTTAAGGTCGTGATTACTTTTATTGTGCGGGGTTTTGGTTCTTAGATTAAGGCTGAATGGATCTTGATTTTATAATATATATTTTCGACCTTATGATTTTTGTGTGCTAGGTGACTTATGGTCGGGTTCTTATTAACAAACACACTTACTAGAGCGAGTACATCGATGTTGATGTCAACGATTGTTCAATCAGTGATAGTGATGATGAAGGTAAGTTGTTCATTGCAATTTTTTGAATTGTATGACCTGGATCTGGATATTTTCAATTTCAATGGCGTTTTTCGTTTGATTTTGGAAATGATTGTAGGTTTTGAATCGTATCATACCAGCAAGAGAAGATGCAAAGTTTTCTACAAAAAATTAAGAACAAGTACAGGTTCATTGATCAGGTAATTATTTTTTTTACAAAAAGTTAAGTCAAATGGTTAGTTGAGTTTATGACCCTTTAATGGTGTGCTACAAGTGTGCTAATGATCATATGACTACTTGAAAGCAAAAAAGTTGTGTAAAATGTGTGATCGGTCTGAGAACCATCAGAAAGTGTAAAAGAAATGTATAATAATATAACCATATTAAATTGAGATAAATTTTGTTTGTCATTCCGATAAGCAGCGGTGGTGATGCTACTAGATTGGGTTAGCACTTAGCAGGTTTTTGGAAGCAAATCTGACCATCGGTTCAATGATTTCGACGACGGTATATTTTGGTCAGGAGAAACAATGATGGTGTGAAGACCGACAGTAGCGGGTAGGGCTTCAGGTTAGGGAGGCAGAGTTCAAATGCCCCACCCAAATGTAACGACAATGGTGGCTGCCAGTGAAACGGGATTTACATACCCTAATTTGAGAAGGTCAGTATGCGATATCCATAATTATGTTGTGATTAGTCCAAAATAGATCGATCTTTTGTACCTGGGTTCTGCTTCAAACTAAATGTAATTGAAGTCATTCTGTAAGTCGACACAAGTTTCAACAGTAAGTTGAATCTCAGTCAACCATTTAATCTTCTATTCTGATTCTTTACGGTCACGGTAATCAGGTTTAAAATGCATATCGTGTTTGCTTTTGATTTGGATACAGAGTTTCATGAAGTTTTCCAGTACTGATTTTATTTGCTAAAGGAATTGAAAAAAAAGCAATAAAACCCTTTAATTTCTATTAGTTATGTTGTTGTAATGGTGTAAGAATAATAAAACTTATGTTCGATTCATGTGTAATTGCTTATATCATTCATATACAGATGCTAATATAGGGTTCTTTTTATGTGGGTTTATGCATACAAGTTACCAATCCAATATACATATGTTAATTAGTTCAAATGTATTTTGTTTATCTTTCATATAGCTATCTCTAATGCAGATTTCTCCATATAAACGTATGGACATACGGTCTAGCTTATATATTGAGGGTGTGAGGAAGCATTGTTTTGGGTAGGTGAATATGTTCTACTTCCTGAGAGAGAGGTTCACAAGAAAAAAAAGATAGTTCAGGTTTGTTCCTAGAACCTTATAATCATTATCTAAATTATTCTATTGATGATTATCTACGTACGTATAATTATCTATGTACGTTTGATTCCTCACTAATGCACGGGTTAAAGTGTTAGTTTTTGGCCTTTTTTACTGCTATTGAATTCATAAATGAGGGTTTTGAAATCTGCAATCGTGTTTTAGGTTTTGTTTTAAAAATATTACTTCTAATCAATAGTACTGAGTTTCGACTACAGATGGAAGAGACATGGGCTTGCCACTTCAACAAATCCATTGAGGTAATCTTGTAGTTTATGGATGGGATGTTTGGGTTAATATATGAATACTTTTAGTGTTTATATTATTTGCTTTTCTTCTTATTAAATTTTCAGAGCAATGCCATATATATAATTCTTTGGAGGTTATATCAATGACAACGTTTTATATGCATTGGATGGATAATTGTAGGTAACCGTATCTTAGGTTTGGAAGTTTTTGATATCCTCAAAATGGCAATCTGCATGGCCGTACATTGGGTAAGTATTTAGTTGTTTATAAATATGTGAATATATATAAATTTTATTTTATAGTTATTTTCGTTTTGGTTTAATTGTTTCCATTGTTGTTATGTGCAGGTTATAAATTTCTTTGTTGGTTTGCTATTTTTGAATCTGCTAGAGCAACTTGGGCCACTGATTCTGTACACAGTTTTTGAAAGCTTTTGCGTGGTCGGATTTTTCTTTGTCCTAAACCCGGTTCAAAAGCCAAAAAGGGTACTCAATTTCTTCATCACTTTAATGTTCTTTACACAATGTTGTATGTAATGTGAATGTGTGTGCTTGAGTATGTGTTTGTGCAGTGACTGGAATGATTAAGTTGGCGCTTCAAGGGGGAAGGCGACACCGGCACCGTCGATTGGGCCGGCGTTGGGTTCAAAGGGAGTGAATATTATGGCTTTTTGTAACGATTATAGTGCTAGGAGTGCTGATAAAGCTGGTTATATTATTATGTTGCAGGTATTATTATGTTATCGAATTTGGGTTTATGTGAATTGATGTTTATGATAGGTGTGTGGTGGTTTGGATTTATAGAATAAAGCTTTACGTTTGTGTTGAAGACGCCTCCTGCTTCGGTCTTGCTTCTTAAAGCTGCAGGTATTATTATGTTATCGAATTTGGGTTATTGTTCTACAAGGCTCACCAATTTTCTATACCTTGTAGTGATTTTGTTAGTTGTTGCATCACAGTTTCCTTAGGTTCGTTTGGTTGAATTTAGTACTAAAAACTATATTTATCACAAAGGAAAAACTAACTATAACGAAAATTCCGTTGTCTGAATACTTTGTCGATCCCTTGCGTATTTCTTCTATTTACCCTTGCTACTAGGTTTACTTACAGTTATAAAATACGCGCTAAAACGAGTTAGTGTACACTGGTGGGTCTAAAGTTTAATCATAACCTAAATCATTCGGTTACAACATTCTATATTGAATGTTGTTTAAAATTTTAAAAACATACATAGTTCCTATTCTTCTTTGAACACTTTACTTTGTGGACTATCATTTGGGACTTACTTTGCGCTTTGGCACCTTCCCTCAGTTTTTATGACTTACAAGAAGTCTACTTTTTCACATAAGCAATTAAGATGCTCAAAAAATTATTTTAAAAATATTGAAAGTATATATCTTGCAGCTTAGTTAATGGTATATCGTTTGTTTTGTTCGTGACGACTGTTTCCATCGATAGTAAAAACTATCCACTTTAACTGTATTGACCCATTACTCATCATGCCACCACTTAACAATATGTTTTTTCCTTATCACGTTTCTTTACGATTTTAATATGATTTTTAGCTCAAAAGTTTTTATATACAGGTTGGTATGCTCTCGGGTATTAATATGATGCAGCTATGGAATTGGGCGGATTGGTGTATTGATACCATGTCAAAGGTGTACCGATATCAACTGCCTTTATTAATCAAATTATACAAATAGAAGTGTAAATCTTGGTTATTTCATCAACATAATAATTAAATTGATGAGCATGACTCTATTATATATGGATGGTGTAAGTAAATTTAATAGATGACACTAACATTGGTTGATTACACATTAAGACTTTTGAAATTCTACTAATTCACCCGCCATTACTTCATCAAGACCATGAATACGAGAAATGCCATCACCTAATATATATGTGTAAAAACATATGTGAAAATCGAGTCAGTTCAGAAAATTTGTTACCGGTTCCGAACTGGTACCCCGTACCGTACTGTAATAGAGTATTTTCAGTACCGGTACCCATTTTTTAACTTCTATATTTAATGAGTAAACTTCTATTTTTCTCCCTGTGGTTTTGTGGTTTTAACACTTTTGCCCCAAACCTTTAAAAACGGATATTTTACTCCCTGATCTATACAACCTATCTCTATTACACTCCCCGCCTCAAACGCCGTTCATTTCAAACGTTAAAAGACTATCACGTGCCCCTCATGTGAGGGGCAAATCTGTCATTTCCCAACCCAGATATTTATAAACCATTTTAAAACCCTAATTAGCCCATCTTCTTGTTCTTCATTCCAACATCTTCTTCATCTTCTTCCTACTAGTATCTTCTTTCTTTCTAAATTTTCAGCCGCCACTCTTTCCTATCTCTCTCTGTCTTCTCTATTTTACGATGAACCAAACCCTAACCCAAAATTTCAGCCGCCGCCGGACTGTTACAAGGTCGCCGTCGACGCGGAGGAGGGACGGTGGCGGAGAGGTGGGTAAATTCTGTGACTAATTTTTTAGTTGTGATGGGTGTTTGGTGGTGGTTTATTGAGAAAATAAAAGTGGAAGCAAGATAGGAAGCACAGAAAGAGAGTGAAGGAGAGCTCGGTTATTTGCTTGTTTGTCTTGGTCAAGAATAGAGTAAAGTAGAGAAGCTGAGTGCACAATTAGACTATCCGCATCAGTGAAAGGCTATCCTTTCTACAAACAGCCTATTCAGCATGCCACATCAGCTTTTCACTTATTCTTCCCACAAACACTTTTTACCCACAACAATAACATATATATCCTTCCCACAAACAACCTTATAAAAAAAAGGACCCACCATTAGGCCATTCTTCACCATTCTTCCCCAAGAATTGTGAAGAATGAACACCCTCCATGTCATCCTCTACAACACCCACTAATCCACCCCTCTCACAAATGCCCTCCACATAGGAATGAACACCCTCCATGTCACCTACAAACATCCTTGATGTGGATAGTCTTAGTGGAGTTGGGTGAAGATGTTGATGTTTTGCTTGAAGGTATCGGAGAAGATGGCACGGGATTACTGGTCAACCTGTTTTGACCCGGTGGACTCCAACAAATCCGATTCTCCGACGAAGATGGAGTATAGGAATAAACTTGTTCTTGCTCCAATGGTTCGAGTTGGGATGTTGTATATGAGTGAAGTGGATATGGGGATGACGTTGCCGGATTATTTTACGGCGGTAATGGGGGAGAAGGTTGTGAGGGCAGAGGTCCGGCGAGATGTGTTGTTGCGTGGGGTGAAGATTAAGATACGAATCTGGGTTGTTTGAATTTAAAAAAAAATTCTTTGAATTTGTCTTGTGATTTAAATTTGTTGATAGACTAAGAAACAAATGTAACCCAAATGGGATTTTTCATTATTTTTTTATAATTTTATATAAAGTTTCTGACTTTATCAGTCCAATTATCATGTAATATAAACAGAATATGCCTCAAGAAAGCCTGAGATCAGTTGTGTACAGATCATTTGTCACTTGTGAAGATCCAAGAGGTGTAATTGAAGGGAAAACAATAAGAATATCTGGGTTTTGTTTGATGTTCTTGAAGATCTGGTTTTGTTTAAAAAAAAAAAATTAAACCTGAAATGACAGATTTGCCCCTCACATGAGGGGCACATGACAGTCTTTTAACGTTTGAAATGAACGGCGTTTGAGGCGGGGAGTGTAATAGAGATAGGTTGTATAGATCAGGGAGTAAAATGTCTATTTTTAAAGGTTTGGAGCAAAAGCGTTAAAACCACCAAACCATAGGGAGCAAAATAGAAGTTTACTCATATTTAATTGTTACACCGTGTATCACATAAGTTACTAATAAAACGTCTAATGTTGAATTCAAAGAAGTTTATAGAGATTTATAAAATATTCATGTATTATGTTATTCAAACGTCTAATTTTGCTCGCTATTTATACTTTGAATAATTTTGTTCTTTTGTCTTCCAATGTATGTGTTTTTACATAGTATTAAATTTGAACATAAATAATTGGATTTTTGTTGAAGCAGCGTTTAATGCGGGCATTAACCTAGTCATTATTATTGAGTTAATCTCCTCTCATTCTCTCTTCATTCAATACAATCTTGGCAAAATTAAGAGATCCTTTCTTTCCGCGTATGTATTTCAACCAAAAAACCCCTAATTGTTACTCAATCATCTACATTCAAAAAAAAAATCTACATTCTACAAAATAATTAACCGAATTCCTCTTTATCGTTTCGTTTGTGGCGATTTTCATATATCTCTGGTGATTTTCATATATCTCTGTTTCATCTTATACTCAGAGTCAGTCAGATCCCATTTATCTCCTATTCAATTATACAAGACGATTCTCTCAAAGCGATTATCAGAAAACCTAAATTGAAACCAGTGGACTCTGATCCAGGTATGCAATTTAATTCACCATTTTTTTGAATTCAAATGGTGTTCAGCAAAACCAATTAAATATGGGGTTTTCAATGCTTATCAATTGTCACTACCAACGTTTATGTTTTTTTTAGATAAATTACTGGTTTTATAGAAAATACGTTACGAATTTACATCGAGATAGTTGGTAAACGGGCAAC
This sequence comes from Helianthus tuberosus, assembly GCA_030545235.1. Taxonomy (NCBI): domain Eukaryota; kingdom Viridiplantae; phylum Streptophyta; class Magnoliopsida; order Asterales; family Asteraceae; genus Helianthus; species Helianthus tuberosus. Next base: position 109,549,585 of record CM060392.1, read on the forward strand.
AAGCTACGCAGCTACCCATTTTTTAATGGCCAATTGGATTTTAACACCTTTAACTTTGAAGAATTGGCCGATAACACCCACAACTAACACTTTGATCTGTGACACCCCAAACTTTTAATTTTTTTTTTGTCATTTTACCACTCAGTTAAAAAATCAGTAACTGAGTTAGTTTGCAATCCTAGCTGGCATCCTACGTGGACTATTTTTGCAGATGTGGCACATTCATCGGTATAAAACTCATCTTCTTCTTCGATTAACCCAGTACAAACTCATCTTCTTCAAACTGTCCCTTACATATTATTCTCTCTGTTTGTTTCATTATCATAGGGTATCAATCTTGTTGCTGGTGGTAAGAGCAAACGCACCAAAAGAACCGCCCCTAGATCCGACGATATCTACCTCAAACTCCTCGTCAAGGTATCACAACACACCTCCATTCATCTGTTGTTCATATGCACTATGAAATCGTTGTAATTTAAACTTCAATTTTATCAATTATCTCTTCAGCTTTACCGTTTTTTGGTGAGGAGAACCGGAAGCAACTTCAATGTTGTCATACTGAAGAGGTTGTTCATGAGCAAAGTCAACAAGCCTCCGATTTCACTCTCTCGTTTGATCCGTTACATGTCCGGCAAGGTATTTTTTAGTCATGTTTTGTAATTCATTTACTGAAGGTTTTTGATTGATGTTGAAACTTGGTGATTTTGTTTTTGTTAGGATGATAAGATTGTTGTGGTTGTGGGGACAGTTACGGATGATGTTAGGGTTCATGAGATTCCTTGTTTGAAGGTGACTGCATTGAGGTTTACTGAAACTGCTAGGGCTAGAATTGAGAAGGCTGGTGGGGAGTGTTTGACTTTTGACCAGCTCGCTCTTCGTGCTCCGCTTGGACAGAATACGGTATGCGATCTTGTTTTGCCAATTTTATGTTATGTTATGGTGATTTAAATGTTTGTATATGGTAGTTGTTTGATCAAGAGGGTTTCCCAATTGTTTGTACTGGATTAATCGAAGAAGAATATGAGTTTTATACCGATGAATGTGCCACATCTGCAAAAATAGTCCATGTAGGATGCCAACTAGGATTGCAAACTAACTCAGTTACTGATTTTTTAACTGAGTGGTGAAATGACAAACAAAATTAAAAGTTTGGGGTGTCACAGATCAAAGTGTTAGTTGCGGGTGTTATCGGCCAATTCTTCAAAGTTAAAGGTGTTAAAATCCAATTGACCTTTTTTAATAGCAAAACTAAGTTTTTAAAAACTACGTCCATAGATATCGGGGTCTATGCATGACCCTTTGAACTCGACTAAGTAGGTCCACGGCCTCTGGCCCCAGAAAACCAAAAGTATCAAAAGCAAACGGGATAAATACGTGCTGGTTGTCAAGGCACACTTTCTCGTTTTTGGTCACTTTACCTGAAGCAGCCTTTAAAGCTGTCTGACCCACCGTGAAAGCACTATCCCCTAAGCCCACAAGCGGGGAAATCCCTGTTAGATCCACACAAGCATGTTTTCCTCCTACCCATCTAAAGACCAGAATGTCAGCTGGTCGAAGGGTAGATCTCCCTTCCAACGGGTTAGTTAAGAAATTAACGGGTGCCGCTTTCTTCGCAGAAATACCAGCGCGCCTGAATATGTCAAAAAGGACATCCTTAACCAAATCATGTCGGTATTTGAACCCCCGGAGCTCTCAACAATGAACTGCATGCTCCCCAAAAGAATCCAAACACGGCTTATGACAAACAGGGCATACCTCATCAACTGGGAATAAAGGAATCATAAGGCAATACTTAAGGATAGTACGGTACTCCACCAGCGATTCTCTTATTTGTAAGATTGTAATTCTGTTTTCTTGGTAACATATTGCTTTGTTGTTTTAGAGAATTGCATTATTTATATTGGATTCGAGCAATTCGTGGTGATTTTTTGTTGAAATTGTTACAAATCAAGGTGTTATTACCAATGCTTATGAAACTCTAACTTTGTTTTTAGTATTTTTAGGTGTTATGTTAGTTAATGCGTTGATGAATTATCTTTTAGATCAGAATAAGATGATTAAAGCCATCTGATTATGTGACAAGCAAAGTGAAACTATTAATAGCTTCAAGTTATTTGAATGAGAACTTTGTAACAGAAGAGCTCAAACTTTATGTTCAATATAGGATTATATGAGACCATTACATATTTCTTTGAGTTGATTGCTGGTCAAGATGGAGAGGGTAACTCGGTCTCTATTGAAATATCAAGAAATATACCAATTAACCTTTCAATTTTTATCTCGTGTTTTGTTTAGAAACTAAGGCCAAAGGCACGGAGGATGGAAATGTTAATATAGATGGACTGGATGAGCTCTTTAAAGTTGCTCAGGTATGTTTATGACAAAGAATACATATTCTCCTTTATAAAGGTGATTTTGTAATCTATATCTATAATAGATAGGCAAAGCAGGCAGGCTGGGTCGGGTTGTCTATGTCATGGTCTAAATTATATATGTGTCTAAATCACTTGATGCCCATGTCGTCACTATATCATATATCAGTTGTGTTGTATTAATTTTACTTTTAAGTTTTTGTTGATTAACACGTGTTACTAAGCTGTTTCATCTACAGATTCTTCATTTTTACAGAGTAAGCACATTTCGATATCGTCTACTTCGTTATGTACTAATTAATTTCCTTTTCTTCTTCACGTAGACCTAAATTCTGTAACAACTCGGTAGTTTTGTACTAACTTTACTCTGAATTTTTGGTAATGAACAGGTTTTCGATTGGATTCAATTGTCGCTAATTAGCTACATATTCTTTCGTTAACAGAGTAAGCACATCTAGATGTCATCTACTTTTTTAAGTACTAATTTATTTCATAGACCTAAATTCTCTTCCGATATACAACACTGTATCACAAGATGTTAACAAAGTACAATAAAATTTATTAATCTAGATGTTTATGAGTCGATTTGGTTATTTTCAAGTTAGTTCAGTTTGTATCTGTGTAAACAAGTTATTTAACTATTTTTTAAGTTACAGAAACCTAAAATATGTGTAAACGAGTATTTTTAAGGTTATTAGGTTTCTTATTGGATTCGGTTATTAGCAAGCTAGCTCATTTCGATTTGTGTACCATCGTCGAAAAATATTATTAGCAACCGCCTCACGGCAGCTGTAAATAGCAATGAGCAACTTCCCCGACAAGGCTGGTGTCAAGTGTGATTTGTAGAGAATTGTTCTTCAATTTGGACTCTATGCTATGAAAATGTTAATGAAGACAATAAAAATTTTAAGACACAAATCAATTTGGAAAGACTCTAGCTATAGAATAAAAAATATATTTTGTTAGTGGCAGTTTTATAATGTGTTGTAGCAGTTAATGTTCATTTGGTTTTCTCTTTGATATGTTTGAAGCAGACTAGCAGTTACATAATATGTGAATATGTTATATGTTTTATTGTTGTTTTGTGGTACTAAGTATATGCTCAAATTCCATCATGTTAGCATTCATACATCAATATGGGGACCATCTACTTTACTCAAGTCATCAAGCTTATCGGATCCCATAGAGGCGTAAAGCTATGCCTATTACAGGTATAATCGTTTTTTAGTTTCTCCCGAAACAATTTTTTTTTACTTCCTCGCATCAACAGGACAACAATCAGTTGCGCACCTCAAATGGGTTTAGGTCAGTCAACAGTTTCTTCGCTTATTTTGGTATTATAAGCATAATTTATTACAACCAATAGCAACAATTTCTATAAGGAATAACGGTTCGACTAGGGTATTTGTATACATGTTAAGATGACTTTTGATCTGTTTAACAATGAAGGGACTCTAATGTCTATTTCAAATGCAAATGAAATACTTGCGACTTAATTTCTCTTTAGAACCGACCGGCCTTTGACCAGTTTTTGTGATCCATCTAACCCATTTGTGTATTATCCATCAGACCCTTAATCAAATAAGTGCACTTCGAATGGACCGTTTTGCCATTTTACTCCTAACTTCATGAAATCTTTATTCATTGAATCTCATAGTGGATATTAGTCATTGTGTTTTAAGGGGTATTGAACTATTGCCTAAGCTATCAGCTAGCTAGAACGAATAAACTTTGCACTCCTCTGTTATCTTGATCATATTAAAATAGTTATTTTGTTTGCAGGTAATGCATCTATCTTCAACTAGATGATATTATTAGTGGTCAATAATCTTTATTCCAAATACTACAAATCAACTATACTAGACTAGCTGAGGTGAGAATGGTTCTACCTATTTTTTTCATCATTATTTACATGTATTTTCATGCTAGGTTATTACCCGGGATTGCTTCCCGAGCACTACTAGAAAAAAGGCCTAATGCAACCTTTTAGAAGCAACTTTTTTTTAAATGAGTTGCATTTGACTCTAATGCAACTTAGTTGAAAACAAAGGTTGCATAAGAAGATCTAATGTAACCCTTTTTATAAAAAAGTTGCATAATTATATTGAATTTGCAACTTTTTTTATTTAAAGTTGCAAATTTTACTATAAATTGCAACTTTTTTTATTAAAAGGTTGCACAAATTTATTTGAAATTTGCAACTTTTGTTAGAGATATTCTATTGAGAAAATTATACGAGGTATATTCCATAAAACAAGTTGTAACTCTTATTATAAATGATTGCATTGTTAAAATTACATTTTCTTTCTTTTAACTCTTGCATGTCTCAAGTTTCACATCTCAATTACATTTCTCACGATTTTTTTTATGTATTTCGGTTTATTAAGGTGCACCATGCTATATTAATACTTTATACATGTATATTTATATTAGTAGGGGATGGTTCAAATGAAAACCACTTTTATTGTGAATGTTGGTACACTTTATGTGGACGCGACTCGACTCGGTTCGATTCGGTTCAGGTCGACTCGGTTAGGTCCGGCTCAAGTCCGACGTCACGACATTCCTCAGTCGTGCGCCCCAGAGTTCGACACGCGAAACACGGAGCGCCGCAAGCCCATTCCCGTTTACACATCACCATGACATCATCATTGTGATGTCATGATGATGTCACATATTTGTCCTATGCATGAATTGGTGAAATATGTTGTAAACAGAATCTTGTCTGGGCCGTTTCACTTCATATATGGGCTGAAGACTTGAAGTGGACTTTGACTATGTGTTGGGCTGCTACATCTTGGACGAAGACCAAGTCCCAAGCCCAGGCCTTCTCAAAGTGACGAAATCACTTTGATTTCGTCAAAACAAATGTGATTTCGTTGTGATAAATGGATTTCGTCGAAGACACTTGATTTCGTCAGTCATCTAGTATAAATACACAGACATCAGACAGAACATAGTGAGACAAGTCTGAATAGATTTGCGAGCGAGCACATTGTAACACACACACTGAGAGTTTACAGAGACCATTTGTAAACATCGTATTGTAACCGTTTTCTAGCATTAATACATTGAGTGTTAATCGTTGAATCTTGTGTCTTACGTGTTCGTAACTTGGTTTAACTTACCCGTTTGGATTCCGTACTTTCGGGTTTGTCGGAAAACAGGGAATAGAGGTTACTCGATCCTCCGGGTGGACCTACAATTGGTATCAGAGCATTGGCTCGATTCCTTGTTTAAACCAAGTCGATTTTCTTGCGTTTAATAGATTTTAAAGTGTTTTTCAGTTTTGTTCTTGTTTGAATATCATACTTTTCTGGAAAATCTTTTTTAAAATCTTGAAAACCTTGTTGTTTTGCTTATTAATTCATACAAAACCTTGTTATTATCTTATGCATACATGTTAGTTTAAGGTTTTTATTGAAGTTCTTTGCAAAACTCGTGTTCGGAAAATTATTCCGGTGAAATTATTGTCGGAATCTTCAAAAACTCATCGGAGTTCTTTAAGTGTTCATCAGATCTTCATAGTGTTCTTGATAAAGTTCAGTGCTTTTGATCTTTGATTTGATTGAAATATTTACTGATGTGTTTTTGAATATTATATTGTTTGTGAATTTAAAATTCATAGTGGTTTGAAAATTATGGCAGACAAATCATAGTGGGTTGCTTTATTTGGTGAGAAAGTAACGTGTAGGTTGAAAAAGAAGTCTTTGTGTCAGGATAAGGATAAGAATTATTGGTTTTGATATTTGCAAGTTGTTTGCAAGTTGTCTGGTCATTATTGTTCAACGAAATCACCCTCATCAGTCAACAAAAATACTCCTGGTCAACAATATCACCTGGTCGAAATCACCTGGACAACAACATCCAGTCAACGAAAACACTTATAAATATCTTGCAAGTTGTTTCTCAATTGTCGAAATCACCTGGTCAAATATATCAAGCTGTTGTCAACGAAATCACTAGTTGTCTGGGATCCACTTATCCTCACGAAATCACCTCACATCTGGTCGAAATCAGTCTCCAGCCGAAATCACTTCTAGTTATCAGATCCATCCACGAAATCACCTGGTCACCGAAATCACATCTGGGCCGAAATCAGTTCTGAACTGAATTACTTGTCACCGAAATCACTGATTTCGTCATTCATACTTGTCAACGCATCTGATTTCGTCACCCCATCTGATTTCGTTAACACATCTGATTTTATCAAACCCCCAATCTGATTTCATCACAAGAAGGTATTGTCAAACATAATTAAAGTTTCGTCGATCATCAAGTTCACCTTAAATTTCGTCGAAGCTTTATTATTCAGAAGTTTCACCGATCAACTTCAAGTGTTTCTTCAACAGAGCGTTTCGCCAAACAGCACGAAGTTTTGTTTTGTTTAGGGTTTGGTGTTGGGTATTAAAACGAAGAGAGAGAAAGAGTGTTTTGATGTTGGTATCACAGAGATTAAAAAAAATGGGTACTGGTTTGGCGGTGTATCGAAAAGAAAGACAACAGAAGCAATTGAGTAATTGGCAGCTAGGTCTTTATTTATTTGGGCCACAAATTCTTGGACTCTAAGTTGATTTGGGTTTGGGCCTCAATAAAATTAGTTTAGATCAACAAAATTTGTTATAAGTTCAAATTGGGCCAGAATACAATATTAGTTTTGTTGTGGGCTGTGGTTAAGAATTTGGGTGAAAAGCTAGGATTCGCGGAGTAGGGTCGGGTATTCGCGGAGTTGATTTGAATCGTGCTTCTAAATATCACGGTTTCGTGGGTGGCAAGATATTAGTGAGCTTAATTTTTCGTTGCTTGTTTTCAATCCAATGTCGAATTCAAGCTTCTTTCCGTTTCCACAATCAGCTCCACCTCCGGCTTTCGACCCAAGATCCTATTTTGGAGGAGTAGCCACACCTCAACCCCAATTTGACATAAATGCCTATCTTCCGAAACCTCAAGTTGCACCACCCCAACCCCAATTTGATCCAACTGCCTATTTTTCTAAACCTCAAGTTGCCACACCTCAACCCCAATTTGATCCAACTGCCTATTTTTCTAAACCACCTCAAGCCCAACCACAAAAAGGCAACCAAAATCCTTTCGAAAATCAAACAAATACATCCACGGCCAACTCAAATCAAACTGATGAAAGGTGTGACTGGTCTGTACAATGTAGAGGTGGAGATCAAGGAGGAACTGTGTTTTATGCTGAAATTGTCAAGAATGTCAATGATGGTGAATCTTCGGGAAATGATGACAGTTCAGGATATAGTGGCAGTACCGATGAAGATGGTTCAGGTGTGAGTGATTACAGTTTGTCGAATGATGCTAACGAGAAATCTGACTTGATCAAGAAAGTTGATGCTACATCAGAAGAAATGGAGAAGATTCTCACTGAAGATGGATCTTTCTCTTCTCAGACTGCCTTTATGGCTAATGTCACAGCTTCTACAAGTCAGGTAAAATCTGAAACTCCTAGCATATGTAGTGATTGTGCTGATATGAAACATGAATGTGATAGAGTGAAACTTGAATGTGATACGATTCATAGTCACAATCAGAGTTTAGTTGTTGAACTGTCAAAGTGCAAAGAGGCAAACATGGCCTTAGCTCGCAAGGAAAAGGAATTTAAAACAGTTATTGAAACCCAAAAGAAAAGTGTTTCCGAATTAACAAAAACTGTTTTCAACAAACAAATTGGTATTAATAACTACATTAATATCATTGAGGAAACCAAGAAAGAGCTAGCCACGGCCAAGTGTGAATATGAAGCGATCAAGCTCAAATTGGAGAGTTATTCTAACTCCCGATATGTGCTCGATCACATCATTGACGTTCAGAAACTAAAGGGAAACGTTAAAGGCGTTGGTTATAGGAAGTGTCCACCCCCTTTGAGACACGACTATACCAAGTCGCCCGATGAAGAGGATATGCCTCGGTATGAACCCAGTGTGCCTCTTGATTATGAGGAAGTTACTACTGGCCTAGGGTTCAAACCGGACAATTCATCGGAGGGCTCATCTGATCAGAAAGAAAAGTCATCATGTGCTTCAAATCAAAGTTCTCCAACCATTGAGGACTATGATTCTTTAGATGATGAATCAGATGTGAATGACCAGGATGAATCACTTGATGAGACGAAAGGAGTAGAAATTCCAATTGAGAATCATATTCTTTGTGATCCTCCTACTCCTGCCGTGCAACCTGTTGCCAAGCAAATGATAGATCCTGTCAAGGATGTCAAAGATGACAATGAATGTGTGTCTGCTGTTAAGAGCAATAACTTGTTGTATACTTTAGTCGGTGATAGTAAAATTTATTCAGACATAGATTTTCCAATCAAAAACGTCAATCAATCTTTGATTGACAAAGTGTTTGAAGATAATACAAGAAAATTTTTGGGAAAGACAATCCCTGGAAAACAGAAATCACCGACAAAGCAACAACCTGTTGCTTCTAAGGGTAAACAACAGCAACAACAAGCTCCAAAGCCAAAGGCTAAGGTTGAATCAAAAGGAGCTCCTTACAAGAAGAAAGCAAAAGATGTCAAGTTTGTAGCATCAAAGGGTACTGATAAAATTGAGACTTTTGAAAACAAATCAAACACCGATTTTATCCAACAAGTCAAGATTTTAAAACGTAACAGCCAAAACAATCACACCAGCACACAAATGGGTGTGAAGCTAGTACCTCTGGGTCTACAACTTCTACGTCAGGTCGTCGATCAAATTCTCCTAAGTTTGTTGAAAGGAGAACTTGTTTCAAATGTGGGAAGTTTGGGCACATCATTAAAGACTGCACAAACTCGCCCAAACCAAATTTTGTAGAAAGAGCACCACCTGAAAAGGTTCACCCACAACGTCGTCCTGTTTCACCAAAACATGATAAAAGAACTGTTAAAGAACAGGAAACAAAACAACGACGTAAAAAATGTAAAGGTGATTGAAAAGGCGTTAAAACCGGAGGTTGTCCAAACAAAGTCTGTTAAGTTAGAAATAAAAAATTAAAAACAAAAACAGATTTGGAAACTAAAATCGGTAACTGTTTCAAGGGAAGCTCAATCCATTTCGAATCATCAGGAAATCGAAGTCACAATCCTCGATGATGAAGGACGACCCAAGTCTGTTAAGGCTTGGGTCCCCCTCTCCAACTAATCTCTGAGTGAGTGTGCAGGATGTTCCAGGAGGAACTATCGATAGTCATCGGATTGTTGATAGTGGAGTGTCCATGCACAAGATAGGCGACTCAAAGCTCCAAGCTATTGTTATTTCTAGGAGTGGTTGCCTTTGATGGAGAGAAGAAGAAAAGGGAAACAGAGTTGTCTGTTGAAAGAAATTGGAACCTTCGACAAAATGAAAATCATTTCAAAGTTTGATTGTTAAAGGCTTTGATCGGGTCCCCAGGATAGATTCAATCAAAATGTACGCACCTGCAGCACGTCTGAAGTTCAAACTCAACAAGATGAACGTGCAGTGTACATTTCTTCGCAGTGTGATTGAAGAAAATGTGTTTGTTGAACAAACCAACCGGGTGTGCGGATGCCTTGGCGTGGATTGAACAACCGCACACTACTTCTGAAAGAGAAAGACAATGACCTTAGCTGGTCCAATGTGGAAGACCAGCCGGACCCAGAGGTCTATGATCTTGTTGCTGTGAAGAGATTTCTCAGTAGCTACAAAATCGACTTTGAAATCACGGGTGGATATCCAGTTTGGGAGAGCACTCAAATTCATTGCAATGCACGAAGCAGTTGCAGTATACGGTTTTAAATTTCATATCTCTAGTATACTTGTCGATATTTTAGCTGCTTTATAAATTGTTATCCTCTCGTAGCACTCTTTGGCCTGACACATTGAACTCGAATATCACCTCACACGTGATTGTTTCACTAGGAAACTCGTCAATGTTGTCATGGTCTGCACCGCTTACCGACATGCCAACTGATTTTTCCAAAATTCGATAAATCATTTCTGATTAAAATTAATTTTGGTAAACGGCATTGAGGTAAAACATGAGTTAACCGACATCGGGAAATCGTTTTTGTAAATATCTTTGTGTCTTTTAAAATTTATCATAGTTTGTTGATTTTAGGGGGAGTAAATCCAAATTTGAAAAATTCAAAAACAGTGAAAAATTTCAAAACGCAAAAACAATAGAAAAACAAAAATGAGTTTCCTGGCGAGAAAAAGAGAAAATGATAGTAGATCAGTGGTCTATCGAAACCTTTTTGAACTGAAATGCAAAATGAAAAACGATAAGCAGCTCTATATAAGATGTATCGGTAGGCTCACAATCATTTTAAAGTGTGCAGGGTGATATAAATCTTAATCGACTGAAGACCAGGTGGGAACCGCACATTGGCATATGGTCTTGGTACCGAAATTTTGTTTGAGAGATTGCCGAGGTTCTGAGATATTCGGTCTTTATGCTGTCTTATCATCTGGGTATCATGGTTGTATCTTTTACTGAAATATAACGGAGACGAAGTCTAAGATCTTCCATGATACTATACATACGTGTACATATTGCATTCGACCTCAATAAGTGATCAACAATCACATGTCCAAACAAAATAAGTGATAATATATCACAGATTCTTTGCGGGAGTCAAGTTCGTCTTTCTGCTGTACGAAAGTACTGACCTGTTCACGGACTTGCTCCTATGCCCTCATGCATATGAAAATCAAGTTCCTCATCAATAAGTGATTCTATCACATAGGGCTTGTTTTCAATCAAAATAAGTGAGTTTCTCACATTCTTTTATACGGTCAAACGGATGATAAACAGTATACTCACCGGTAAGATGAACTCTCGTGCATACCTTGATACGGGAATGTGTCGTGTGTGGATGAACACCGGTCGGTAAGTATAAATCATACCTTAACGTATCCCCTAATCATGATTACATCTGATAAGTTGAGCTTAAGTGGACAACAATACCGATAATTGTTATAGGATGCTTATCTTAATGTGAACTAATTGAACAACAAGAGCGTTTTGGCGTGACCGTACACTGATATGATTCTCTTACCCTCGAAACTCGCAAAAGAATGTCTGTAAATATTTATTTACTGCTTTAGTTTCTGCATCTTTGTATATATTTATTTATTGTTTTCCGTCTTTACATTTGAAAAATAAATGAAAAATTCCAAAAAGATTTTAGGTGTGTTTTAATATAAACTTTATAAATGCCAAAAAGATTGTGCTTCTAGTTTATTTTTGATTGACCGATGTTAGAACTCGAGTCTATCCTACCCAAAATCCTGATTGTAAGCCGGAAAACAATTGCATCTTCATAAACTGTCGAAGTTAACAAGTTTTGAAAGTTAAAAGGTTAAAATTGATCAATTTTCTAAACTTTCAAATTGTTGTCGGTCGGTGTTTAAATGAGATTTGATCTCATATGTGTCTTTTGTTTAATTTGTCTAAATTCCAAGCGGTTGTTCTCATTACGTGTTTAGCTTTCTTGTATGTGCAGATGCGACATCAGAATCAGCTAAAGGCGAAGAGAACGTGTCAGATGACAAGCCGTTAAGTGAAGACACGACGTTGATGCAATCAGAAGATCAAGATGATCGGGTTGCAGTTGATCACTCATCAACACCACAAGGATCTAAAGTATTGAAGTTCAAAAGATTCACGAGCATCATTCAAGGGGGAGTTTGTTGATACACTCCCAGATTATGTCACGTGAAGACTTTGAAGATCCTCCGACACAAAAGACATGGAAGACGAACCATCACCAGTAGCGTCCAAGGGGGAGTTTGTTGGTACACTTTATGTGGACGCGACTCGACTCAGTTCGATTCGGTTCAGGTCGACTCGGTTAGGTCCGGCTCAAGTCCGACGTCACAACATTCCTCAGTCGTGCGCCCCAGAGTTCGACACGCGAAGCACGGAGCCCCGCAAGCCCATTCCCGTTTACACATCACCATGACATCATCATTGTGATGTCATGATGATGTCACATATTTGTCCTATGCATGAATTGGTGAAATATGTTGTAAACAGAATCTTGTCTGGGCCGTTTCACTTCATATATGGGCTGAAGACTTGAAGTGGACTTTGACTATGTGTTGGGCTGCTACATCTTGGACGAAGACCAAGTCCCAAGCCCAGGCCTTCTCAAAGTGACGAAATCACTTTGATTTCGTCAAAACAAATGTGATTTCGTTGTGATAAATGGATTTCGTCGAAGACACTTGATTTCGTCAGTCATCTAGTATAAATACACAGACATCAGACAGAACATAGTGAGACAAGTCTGAATAGATTTGCGAGCGAGCACATTGTAACACACACACTGAGAGTTTACAGAGACCATTTGTAAACACCGTATTGTAACCGTTTTCTAGCATTAATACATTGAGTGTTAATCGTTGAATCTTGTGTCTTACGTGTTCGTAACTTGGTTTAACTTACCCGTTTGGATTCCGCACTTTCGGGTTTGTCGGAAAACAGGGAATAAAGGTTACTCGATCCTCCGGGTGGACCTACAGTGAAAACTCAAAAACTAACTAAAAAAAGGCTAAAAAACACACCAAAATATTTTTTTTTTCAATTTTTTTTATAAAAATCGCATGTTTTTTTATATAAAATAATTCAAAAAAAAAACAAATTTTTTTTTGTAGTACACATGTGTAGTATTACACATGTGCAGTACAAATTTTTTTTTTTAAAATTTTTTTTTATATATTAAAAGTAGCGAAAATTATTATGGGAAAAAAAAATTTTTGGTATGTTTTTTTGGCTTTTTTAATTAGTTTTCGAGTTTTCACAATAACTAGTGGTTTTCATTTGAACCTTCCCCTATATTAGTAACCATTTGAAAATGAACATAAATAATTAACTTTTATAACGTAACTAAACTATTTATTTATTATTAATTTATATACTTATATTTTATATGCTTAATCAAAATCAAATTATACTATTTTATTAGTTAAATTACATGTGGTTTTGTAAAAATATTTAAGTTTCCCTCCAACTATGACTTTTCACAAAAGAAGAATTTATTTCCCTCCCTGAGAAAATTCAATTTGCTTCCTCCCTCCCACTTTAGCCTAAAACGGTTGAGGTCCTCTCTCCTCTGACCTAAATCGACCATAACCCTCCACTCAAATGGCCTCCACGATTATGCCCTATGACAATCGCACATTTCTAGCAGAGCCCCGTAGCAGCCATATGACATGTTGATTTTGCCCGCTGAAACCCATCTGTAATTCTTCATCGCAGTTGTTTGTCGTCGTTCTACCTTAGCAATTGACCCCCTCGAATTACCTCTACTACAACCATCGGCCTCATGTTCCAATCGAAATCTCATGTAAGTTTGATAAAGTAAAATGTCCGAAGATGCATACCAACTGCTCGATGCAATGCTTTAACCAAAACGATTTCTATTTCACATGCTTTTTTACTAGATTATGGATCTTTGATAATATATTTCTGTTGATACTTGAAATTCGTAGATTCTTATATGCAACCCTAAAAAGGAGAAGTCATGAATCTGTGTTATTGGTGGTGATATGAACATAAATACGCTGCAACCTGTTGAAAGTTGTGGTTATTATGTTTTCGCCCATGTAAGATTATTAGTAAAATATAAGAACTTCTATGAGAAATTGTATTTCATTTTTGCACCCATGAATGATATGTTTTTGTTGTTTTGCTGGACTGTGAACCGTCATTTCTAAAACAGGCTTTTTGGGACACTTTTAGACATATGAAGTTTCAAAGCAACTGGATTACATCTTATAGAGGATATGATTGTTTTGTTTCAGTTTATAAGGTAAATTTCACAGCCCTGAGCTCTTAAAAGTATGATGAAACTCAGCAAAACATCATTTGGTTCTTGAAAGTAACAGGAGAACTGGTTTAGTTTTTGATGTAAATAAGCAACTGGCATGAAGAATCTCTCAAACAGGTAAATGAAATCCCTAGCGTGACCTAACTACACTTAGTATAGTTTATTTTTCCACTTGTTAACTAGTATATTTAATTAACTGATGGTGGCTAATTAGCTTAACTTTTAGTTCCAACAACTTCTTAGCTTATCAACTTATTTAAGCTTATGGGCTTAATATAAACTCATGAGCTGTTAACAATACACCTCACTGTTATTGTTTACTGTTATTTAAGGTTTATCCATAAACCATTTTTAATGATATGTTACATAATGTTTTGATGCTTTATTTTGGTTTAGGTACGATGGAGTTACTTATATGAAGTATTTGGATTCACTGAGAGTTTCTGAAGGTACTTTTTCCTGTCATCGGCGTATTAAACAAATCCGAGTTATACTACATAAAATTTAGGAGTTTATAAAATCATTAGTTAATATTAAAGAGGCCAGATTGGAAATATGTTAGTTAACTGGCATAGTTTATTTATTGAATGTGACTATGTTTGAGTTCCTTTTGTTGGTGACTCACGTAATAACGTGTACACTTTTTTTTAATGTTAAAAACTTGAAATATGTCTTATGGCTCATATGTTTAGGTTGTTAAGTTGCTATGCCTGTTGACTCGGCTACATATATTTTATTGTAGATGTTTGTTATCAACCACTATATGGATAATAACCTTGTGTTCGATTTGATTTTGTTTGTGGAAATCTATTCAATAAGGCTCTAAGAAAATGTTTCCTAGATATGGAGGCAGTTTGTTATACTTAGTCTTACTGACATAATCTAAGTTGAAACTCTCCATTCAAGATGATCCACCTTGCATTTCTTCAGTGTTAAGAGCAATGGAGGCAACTTTATCAATTCAAACTACTAATACAGGTCTAATATGTTTTTTTTTTCAGATTCCATTTTCACTGGAGGATAAATGCAGGGGTGTAAAGTGGTGGGCTCTGCTCTTCAATTAGTCTGTTTTGACGATATCGTGCTAATATTGACTTAGTTGAAAGGTTACATACTTACATCTCTTGACTAGCTCTCTTTTCACTCTACTCTACTCTTTGCTTTTTTTTTTCTTTTTTTTGTGATTGCTAGCTTATATCCAGTTATTAAAACTTAATGTGCTTTATTTTTGTGTGAATTTTGAAAAGTTGAACTGGATTAAGTTGTAGAAATTTTAATTTAAGAGTAACTACAATACAAGTTTTAAAAATTTGATTGAGTTAAATGCCATTTTAGTCCTTTGGTTGGGCTATTTTGTCAGTTTAGTCCAAAGGTTTCACTTTTCACATGTGGGTCCAAAAATGTTTCATCATTGCCATTTTAGTCCACTGGGTTAACTTCATCATTTTTTTGTTAACGAGAAGCGCAATTCGGTCATTTTATATGTAATTCTGTGAACTAGAAGGGCAATTTGGAAAAGACCAAATTGCTTTTCTCGTTAACATAAATAATGGATGAAGTTAACCCAGTGGACTAAAATGGCAACGGTGGACCTTTTTGGACTTACATGTGAAAAATAAAACCTTTGGATTAAACTGGCAAAATGGCCCAATCCACAGGGACTAAAATGGCATTTAACTCAATTTGATTGGTTTGTCTGCATACCAAAACTAAGAGTTGAAAATCTCATCAAAGAGGTTTGTAGTTGTGATTGAGATGTAACTACTAAAACTTAGATGAACTATAATATTCTTGCTTTGTGTATGTAGTTTGAAATGCAATTTGCTGCCTCACATCCACTCCATTTGAGGATGCAGTGTGCACCGAGGATGACAATGTATGGCTGTATTTGAGTTTATGTGATGTTCCTATCTTAAATGTTTGAATAGATTCTATTCAAAAAATGCTTTAGCAGTTCCGGTTTTAAACTGTTAGAATTGAACTTTTTATCATTCTTTTGTTGAAGTTTTAAGTTGTGAACTTTGGATTTGTTTGGTGCAGCTACTTAGAAATTTACTTATGAGTGACGCCATTAAGAAGTATTTATTAATCAACTAAATGGTAAGGTTATAAGCTGTTTATATCTCAAGATAAAACCAACAAGGATAAATCTTGTACTGACAAGTTTCTATTTTGATATGAAGGAGTGGAGGCAGAGGCACAAATCGCTTGAGCGTAAGATATGCTTTCTACAGAACTTGAAAAGGTTCATTACTACATTAACTTATTAGTATCTTTTACTATTGATAACTTGTGCCAACAAACACTTAATTGTATAATTTAGGTTATATCTTGTACAATGCCTTCTTTGTTGCTATGTTGTTGGCTTCTAGTTTCTAGACTTTCTATTTGTTTGACTGTGATTTTTATGTTGCCGGCACAGAAGGAATATTACGCTACTGACAATGACGTTTCACAAGAACCTCAGAAAGTATCATTTCATATGCCCTTCTACTCTTATATACATATTTGTTTTTAAATAGTGGATGTATCAGCTGGCTTACTATTATATTCTCCGTTACATTATAAATATAAGTAAATTGAAAGCTTTTTGTTTCTTTTTTTCAAATTTTCTTTTAGTTAAGTTGAAGTATGAATTAGGTTTTCAATGTTTTATTTGATAGTTAGCCGATATGTCATACTCTGCACGTTATAGGCCGCAGCTTCTCCGTCTGCATTTTTGAAGATCATGAAAGGAAAAAAGTCGAGCTCGAAGTTATGCAAAAAGATATTTGCAGCTAGTGAAATATTTTGGAAGCTATGATGCAAAAGGTTATAAAACAATTACCGGTTGAAGATCTAGAGTAGAATGTTTCCATTTCTCTTCATCATTGTAATTGACACTTTTTTGTTTTTGTTGACTATATCGATTTGAGTTTAATTTACATGTAAAGTACACCATTTGATTATCAATGATATTTGTGTTTTTATTATTTTTGGTGTAATTGTTATTAGATGCATATTACTACCTCCGTCCCATTAAAAGTGTCATATTTTGAATTTTCAAAGTCTTTCTTCATAAACTTTGACCTTAAATAATTTTGTTTGTATTAGATAATACTTGATAAAAGTTATATGATTTGAGTGTGTTTTACAAGTGTTTTTATCGGGTTAATTTTCATCAAGTTTTATATAACACAAAATATATATAATTAAAGTCAAAGTTTATAAATAAAGACTTTGAAAATTCAAAATAGAGTAAACTGCAATTTTACCCCTTGAGGTTAGGGGTCATTGGCACCCTTATCCCCCTAAGGAAATAATTGCAATTTTACCCCCCACTGTTCACTGTTATGTCGCAATTCTACCCCCCGGCTTCAATTTTGTTGACTGGTCTGTTGACTTGGGGGTGACATGACTATTTTACCCTTTTATTTTACCCCCCAACGTTTGCTGTTATGTCACATGTTTACCCCCTGGAATCAAATATGTTAGCTGATCTGTTGACTTGGGGTAAATTACTAAAATACCCTTTCTTATAACCCCCTATAATTTGTGTTTAGAAGCAAAATTACGCCCTTCAACTTCCAAAACCTTTCCCGCCACCATCCATATTCGATTCAACCACCCATATAAACCCCCTGGCATCAAATATGTTGACTGATTCAATTCAAATTCATTTAAAGGTTGTAACAGAATTCTTACTTTGAACCAACCAAAGCATTTGGAATGCAAAGATTGAATTCATAGTTGGAATGCAAGGTTGTAACAATTTAATATGCAAGGTCTTACTTTCATTTAAATATTCGATTGCAATTTTGGAATGCAAATGCATCAGAACCTCTGCAAATGCAAATGCATCAGAACCATTGCTATATCAGAGCCATTACTTTCAGCCACAACTTAAAACCATTGCTAAAAGCATTTACATTATATCACAGCTTAAAAGCATTTTGGAATGCAAATGCATCAGAACTATTGCTAAATCAGTAGCACTAAAACTGGCATGTTAAAGGCCTTCTGTAATGAAAATGCAAATGCATCAGCCACAGCTTAAAACCATTGATAAAGGCCTCAATTGCATCAGAAACAGGCATGTTACTCGATTGCAATTTTGGAATGCAAATGCATCAGAACCTCTGCATCAGAAGCATTTGGATGCATTTGCATTTGCATTTGCATTACACACAGCAGCAACTTAACAGCAGAGTAACCAAACAGCAGCAACTTAACAGTCAATCTGTTCTGTTCTATGATCAAACCAAACAGCAGCAACTTAACAGTCAAATATAACCAACATTAACCCACATTAACCCACATTAACAGTCAATGTGTTCTATGATCAAACATAACCTGTTCTATGATCAAGCAAAAGATCCTACACATTAACCCAAAAGATCCTAGAAGATTAGAGTTTAAGTATCCTACACTACATATTAACCCAAAAGATCCTAGAAGATTAGAGTTTAAGTATCCTACACAACCATTTCCTGCTGAGGGGGAAACTGGAAATGCAGGAACGGGGGGCCTCGCATCTTGACAACCAATGAGACCACAATCGATCGTAGTGAAACATGAATCCTCATGTCCACTGCAAATACACAAACATCCATTACTAGTTGTTTGATTTTACCCCACAAACAAAATAGTTGTTTGATTATACCTGAAAACTGCGAGAAAAGGGAGGATCTTTGGACCACAGCTGGATCGACGGTGGCCGGTGGTGTGGTCGCCGGCCCTGGCTCAGCCGGTGGAGCTGGATGCATCATGGCATTCTGTTCAGTCATCCTCTGCTCGTGTGGTGAAGAAGAAGGAGTGGTGTAGAAGATGGAGTGGTGAAGAAGATGGAGTGGAGGTCGCCAGAGGGAATGGAGGTCGCCGGTGAAGAAGCGGGAGGGAAGGTGAAGTCACCGGAAGTGAAGAAGAGGAAACTTAGGGGGTAAGGTTGTGATATAAGGTTGAGTTTAGGGGTTATTTTAATATATAAGGTACAATGAAGTTAAAATTACTTTTATACCCTTTGACCCTCCCATGTTTATGTTGACCGGTCAACAAAATTGAAGCCGGGGGGTAGAATTGCGACATAACAGTGAACAGTGGGGGGTAAAATTGCAATTATTTCCTTAGGGGGGTAAGGGTGCCAATGACCCCTAACCTCAGGGGGTAAAATTGCAGTTTACTCTTCAAAATAAGACACATTTTCTGGGACAGAGGGAGTAATTACTAGCAATTGAATTATGTTACAATGTTGCATTTGGGTGTAGAAAAGGTTGCATTTGAATATATAAAAAGTTGTGTTTAAGTCTATAAAAGGTTGCATTTTTGTAGTTAAATATACTAAAAGGTGCATTTTAAAGTAAAAAAGTTGCATTAGAATGTTAAAAGGTTTGATGTTAAAAAGGTTTCATTTACTATTTAAATGCAACACTTTCATAAATGGTTGCATTAGACTTTCAAAAGGTTGCATTAGATCTAATGCAACTTCGCCTAATGCAGCTTTTGATAAAAGGTTGCATTAGGTCTAATGCAACCTTTTTATAGCCTAATGCAACATTTTATTAGGGTTGCAATAGCTTCATTTTCTTGTAGCGAACTTACTTTTATTAACTATTATTTTTTTATTAATACGACCTCATTACATCAAGCATCTCATTGGATTCAAAAACAATTTCTTCACATCACTGGATTAGATCATGAACCCATATTAGAGGTCAAACAAAAGCACAACAGGATCACATGAATAACATCATTTCCACTTTTACTTCAATGCACTTACGTGATCAGGTGATTTGGGATTTTGTAAAAATGTTTGATCTTGTACTTCTTTACAAAAATACATAGAATTCAAGAAAACTAAACAATGACTTAAAGAACTACAATTTAACACCCAATCTAATCGGGCAAACAGATGTTGACCAAAAGTCAAACAGGTGTTTAACCAGATCCATTGTCTTCTTATATTTTAGCACTGTTTCCTCTTCAAAACACTGTTCAACCTAACATGGGTTTCCACCAACTGTTGACCAATAGTCAAACAGATGTTCAAACCACTGTTTGAGATGTTCAAACCACTGTTTGAGATGTTCAAACCACTGTTTGAGTTATTCAAACGTCTGTTGAATACTAAATGAGATGTTGACCAAAAGTCAAGTAGATGTTGACCAAAAGTCAAGCAGATGTTGACCAAAAGTCAAACGAATTGACACATACATAATTTCTTATACATATTTAACATGTCTCATTTGATCAATTTCAGTTTTAGTTTGGAAATTGTGGACATACCGGTGTCTCAAAATTCACCAACATCAATACCGGTTTTAAAACTAACACTACAGGAAAAACAGAGTTTTAGCGGCGATAATTGTCGTCGCTAAAAGTACCATTTGTCGCCACTAAAGGTATTAGCGGCGACTTGTCGCCACTAAAGGGTCGCCGCTAATGCTCTGTTGCTAAAGAGCAGATGTCGCCGCTAAAGAAGTCGCCGCTAAAGGTTGTTCACTTTTAGTGGCGACATATTGATCTTTAGCGACGACATTTGTCGCCACTAAAAGTCAAAAATAGTAAAAAAAAAAATTCCATTGTATTGCTATTTCCAGTTTTCTAAATACATACCAAAGTCCAAACCGTTGATAGTTTGGTAAATAAACGTTAACTAGTTCGAAACCACAAACAAAACCAAAAATAAGAGCAAATGCCACAAAAAGAAACCTAGTAACATAACCAAAATACCTACATTTGACTCCCATGCATTGGTGCAGTCTCCCTCTAAGTTCTCTCAGAATCTGCAAATCATACAAATCGTTCCTTCTTTCACTCATACACAATTAATCAACTGAATGTTTAACCAGAATTCACTAGAGTTCACATGAGTTTTCAACTTCTTACCAGTGGTTCCCTAACATTAGCGAGCAAGTAGTCGTATATCCACGGAGTAACACTAATAACCTGCTTAATGTTGTAGTTGTGGACCTTATGGTCACTGGTTGTAGTGGTCACATCCCTCTCACTCAAGCAAGCGGTGGTCAAACCCTTGTCACTCAAGCAGGTGGTGGTTTGCATGGGTTGGTAAAGAAACGCATTATCTGCATGAAAATAAGGTTAATAATCTGACTTTTACATACCCATTTGGCCCGTTAGACATGAAAAATAACAGAATTGACCCATCAATCACAAGTAAATGGGTCAAAATTGGGCATGTAATTTTGAGTTAAAAAATGACAATAAACGACAAAAATCAAACTCCGCAACAATAAGAATAAGACTTACAATCCTGCAATGCATGAGATTCATAATTAAGCAACATTCCCACTATCAGCGATGAACCCCAGCCTTCAATAAACGCAATAACACATTGAACGCTTAAATCATTAAAGTCTTAAAGGGTGCCCAAAAAAACTGTAAAAAGGACTAGATAACAAGTGTTATTGAGCCTACCAAAGTACCAAAAAGAAAAATATAGAAAAAGCAGCCTTTTTCTACTTTCTTGCACCCTGACAACTAAATAATCCTAAGAACCAGGAGCATAAAGTAAACTAAAACAAAATACACAATGACAATTAAACAAATTTAAAGAAAGAATATGAAAGCACTTAATATAACTTAAACTCAAGAAAAAAATAATATCACGCCATATGTACAGTTGACAATTTTGATGCTCACCACTCCACCAGGTCAAAGACTCAAGACTTTTATGAGTTAAGTTTAAAAAGAGTATGTAAGTTTTAGCAATGGCTGCAATGTAAATGTCTTATAATCGGATCAACCCATCCCGTATCTAAAACTACTTGTTTTGGCACCTTCTTAATACAGATGTGAATGTCTTATAATCGGATCTCTTTAGTTGTAACTTTTACACATGCATATAATCAACATTTCATCCGGTTAAAAAAAACTTTAACATATGGAAAAAATATTTTTGGCCACATAAAAAATTGGCAAATCTATTAAAGAAAATGAGATCTTAAACTGTTGCTTCAAAAGATCTTAGGTCGGACCTGAGAGTATCAACGGAATAGGAAGAACTAAGAGCCAAATCGGTAAGCTATTAGAGAAGATTTCATAGAGCCAAAATTCGAAGTCCTAAGAACTCCGATTTATATAAATAAAAAAAGACGGATCATCTTGCTTATGCATTGATTACCGCAACCCTATATAGACAACAATTAAGAATCGCTATTACCTGCCCAGGACCGTTGATTTGTTCGACTAGCGGTAAGGTTTAGCTATTCTTTGAGATTTGCTAAGCAGTGGTTGGAATAACCATCTCACCATAAGATAAGTTGTTCTATAGCAATTATTATGTAAGTACCAAGGCTACTCCTCGGGAGACCTTGTATGGGTGGAATGTTAAACATCTATTGTTAAAGAGAAAATTGGCAAGTCCAATTATCAGGATCTGAAAGTTGCCTAGGAAACAACAAATAAGATCATACAGATCCATAGTTGATTGTAAGTTGCCAGTATACGGCAGAAAATTAAGAATTTATGAAAATAGCAACCCTCCTAAGTTCTTGTTAAGAAATAGGGTTCAACAAGGGATATCACCCAAGAAGGGTGTGCCAAATTGTTAAATTTTCAGACTAGTTAAGCTCCGAGTATATAGAATCATTCGAAGGAAATCGAATGTATCAAGATCAAATAGCTTACGAGCTAAGACCTAATTAAGGGGCTAGGTGGAATGCGCAATGTAACCCACACTAATGATTTAGCGACGTGTCACCAATAAGTCGAAAAGCGCTATCACATAATGATATGCAAAACTATGATAGTATGAGCAACCTGTATCGATTGAGGATCGACAGGATTAGAAGCTCCAAAAAGATACATGTGCCTATTATAAAGGTTAATTGTAGTGCCTTAGAGGCTCAAAGGTACTGGAGAAGATTAAGCCCAATATAAGGTAGAAATTACTTCCTTTACTTTAACAAATCTCGAGGTCGAGATTTCCTTTAAGGGGGTGAGGATGTAACACCTCGAAAATTCACGTCCTATAACGTATTGACACGTGTCATAAGTTTGACCGTGTGAAAGAATGTTCTGAAAGGACTAAAGTTGACAATCATGGAAAGTTTGTAAATATACGAGTTCTAAGTGTCAACAGTGAATAAATATATTGTACATTAACCCTATATGATGCTCATACCTTCAAACGAATAAATCATGGATCATACGAAGCTAAATATGAAAGAAAGTGAGGGATTACAAACTACAGGGGTTAAATGTGTCAACATGTTTAAGTTATACCTCTGTGTGACCTTTTAGCAAACCCGAAGCTTTGTAACGGTTAATTATGCTCACTAGAATGCACGACATAAATTTCATAAAGTTTCGTTATCGTATGAGAAAGTTATGATCAAATTCGTATGCGAGGGGTTAAAGCGTTAACGTTGAAAGTTATGACTTTTCAGGTTAACCGGAAGTGTCCAGGGACTTGGCAAAGTGGGTACAAGTCTTAAAGCCCTTGTGGGTAAATAAGAAGGGGTCAAATTGCAAGATATAAGCTTAGTTGACCTTTCGAAGAGCCAAGGGACAATATGCAACAACTTGAAAATGTTTATTTCTGGATCCAAGGTCCACGCGGGCCGCGTAATACCATTAACACTCTTACGCGGGCCGCATGGCCCGCCCAGATGCAGAAAATCGTTTAAATTACCTGTTCGGCCTTCTAAACGACATGTAATGCCCTTAAACCCTTCCAAGAGACCCCTAAACAACCCCTAAACACTAGGGACACTTGTGGGAATGTTGTGGTCAGTTGATAGACTTAGATGTCAACATTTTGTGGTGTTGAAATCACTATAAAAGGCCAATGAGTTGCAACCTTGTTCTCACACCTTCATCTGCAATTGTGGAGCATTTCTGGAGCTTAGGAGCAGATCCAAGACATCCCTAATCGTGCATAGGACCTTGGTAAGTTTGCTAAACCTTCCTTAGTAAGTTTTAGCTTAGTTTAGCTTAAAAGTCAAACCGTCGTAATTAACGGTTGACTTTAAGATTAATCACAAATGGTCCAGTGATTAGTCGAATCAAAAGTAGTTATAAGTTGGTAATTATGTGGGTAATAAAACCTCAAAAGGGTTCCCCCTGATTCCCACTCTAACCAGGTCAAATGTCGGGTCAAACTTGCTAAGAAAAAGTCAACAGGATACTTAGTTTCTAATTTATGCATAATTTGCAATGTAGAACACATACAACCTGTTTGATCATTAATATAACTTGGTGATTAGTGTAAGAACATGTCTAAACATGTTCCACCCGACAATTTAATATTTAGACTCGATTCGGAACCAAAAGTCGCAAGGCTTTGACTTTTGCTTTGACTTCAGTTCTGACCCGTTTTGGTATGATTTAGAAATACTTAAGAGCTTCATTTGGACCAAGTTACATGCTAGTATAACCCTCTGTGATTATACACTATGGTTCATTAGTTAACCGATTAATAAGCATGATTCCGTTAATTGCTCATATGTTGACCATTATGCCCTTTTCACCTTAAAACGTGATTTTTGAAAATGTAAAAGAGTAGAAACCTTAATTACTGATATATAGACTTGTATGCAAAGTTTGACATCATTTTGAGGTGTAGAATAAGAGTTATGCTCGTTAGCGTAAAAATTAAAGCTTTATATTAATAAAACGGCGTAATTAGCGTATAGCCTAGTTAAGCCTACTTTTTGATATCAAATATTTTACCCACTGATGTAATATATTATTTTGGGATTTTTAAATATTTTTAATAAATTTTAGGCTGAGCATAACTTATAGTCGTAGGCTTAATCCGGTAATTGTCGGTTTTGCCCTTACGGGCCATAAAATGAGTTTTACATATCCAAACGACTCCAAACCTTTTGCTACTAATCTTAAATGATAAATAAATTATTTTAAGCCTTTTGGAATAGTAATAATTATCAGCTTATGTATCGAACCCGTAAACGGCTTTTAATCGCCTTATTAAGCGTTTTTAATGCATAGTATGTACTAAAACTATTTTAAATATACAAGCGTTGATACCTACTGATATTTGAGGTAAATCATAATATTTTAATAGTAAGCAAAGGTTGATAAACTCAGACTTCAGTTTTGAGCTTTTCGGCTTATGTGAAATTACCAAAATACCCCTACGGGGCATAGTTTGGTTATGATTACTAAATTTCACATATATACTTTACCCTACTGTTATAACTCATTAATTTGAGTATGTTTGCTGATTACATCAGACCTGTAACTCAGTTAAACACTTAAACTCTTTTATAACCTTTTAAATGATCAAACTACCCCTACGGGGCATAGTTGTGTTTAAACTCGTTTCGGGCATACTAAAAGACATCCTACTGATGTCACAACATATTTGAAGCATATTAACTTAGGAAACCTGTATATGGCTCTCATGAATACCCGTTACGCCTATTACGCGTTCGGTTCGGTTTATGTAACTAGTTTACATAAATTAGCCTAAACGGGCCAAACCTTATGGGTTTTATCTCAAACTCCAGAATGTGTATGAAATACCCATATAAGGCAAGTCTCCGAACTTGTCGGGTCCAAATCACATTCTATTCCGGTCTTCGCCTAATCGTGCGTTTGAACCATATATTTCTCTAAGACTAACCGGTCTAAGCTTAGGCTTAATTAAAAACCCGTTAGCATTCTAATTGGTTACTTATACCATCTTTCCAGACTAGAGCCTTCCGGTAAATTGTACCTACGCTTACTTAAGTGAATACGGCTGAGTTATTATAATCCTTGCTATTTAAGACAGGAGCTAGCTCAGGTAAATACTCTTAACTTATTTTCCCTATTACGGGCTTGGGATACGGTAATATAAATACCGCATGGTCAGGTATGGGATTCAAAGACCAATAAGTCGGGAAATCCAAATAACCTGTTTTAATTCGTATTGCTTGACTGAAACATTGGGGATTAATGCGACCGTGTCCTGGATATCCTTGACTCATTAAATGCAATGGCCACGACTTAAGCACGGGGTGTAGGCATACACCTGACAGATGCTATATGCTAATTAATTAATTATACCCAATAAGGGATTCCCAATAAGGGAATAGTGGTGTGTCGGTTAATCATGAACCGACATAGATCCGGGCCCCGTATGTAGAGCAAGTTATGTAAAACTGATAACATGAAATATAGTTTATCCCGAGTTATGAAAGGTTAATTTTGCCTCTGTATTTTAATCAAGTATAAAAGATTAATTTTGCCTAGTGCATTTTAATCAATGTGTCTACATATTTTGTGCCGAAGTGCATTCAAACCAATTTACAAACTCTTTTCAAATGAGTCGGTTGAGTGTATTTACCAGTGTAAACTGACGTATTTTCCCAAAAAGATTAAATGCAGGTACTAAGCGAAATTGGCTGGGATTTCTCCTTAGCATCATTAGAAGTCTCGCAAGCTTAAGATGCCTGAAGTATGTTGAACTATTGTTTCTATTTTGTTTACGATCCGTCTGTGGATAAAACTTCCGAATATTGTGACGTTGATATTACAATATTAAATTCGGTTGTATTATATCTTTTAAATTGCTTCCGCTGTGCATATTAAATATTGTGTTGTTTGACTATTATGTTGCCAACCACGTCACGATACTCCCCCACCGGGCCCACTGGTGACACGTGGAAATCGGGGTGTGACAACATAATATCTTGGTTGACCACGAGATGAACCTATAGCAACTTGAATATCCCAAACAGCACCTGCCGCGTCCACAATCTTCAAACCGATCTTACGATTCAGTCTGAGATCTTCAGCCTGTCTTTTAAAAAGTCGTTGTAACAAACAACGAACAATTCAATAAACAAAGAATTAACACATCTTTAAAATATGACTGAAGTATTATATATTAGTAAACTCATCATCACAAACTTACAAAATGACCGTCCACACGGAAAGAAATAGGTACGATCTGATTATCTTCATTCACAACAGCCATACCACCTTCATTGACATTAACGATGTCCTGTATAGCTTCACTATCTGAACTCAAGATAATCTCTTCTACCACCTTTTCTTTAACAACAACACAGACCTCCGGTGGAAGCACTAAATCGCATGTAGCACAATTGAAAACCGTGATATGAAAAGTCTGAAGATCTATCATCTCACAGACAATCAGATGACCAGCAGTTATTGACAAGTCATTCACCATCTGCTTGCATCCGGTAGTTATGTAAAGTTCATTGTTGAAATCTTCCATCCGTACAAACCAGTTCTTCTTTCCAGATCCTTTAATAACAACCGGATATGAAGGAATAGTGTTTAACATCTTCTGATGAACAAAAGAACGATTAACACTCTACAATCTGAAAAAAACACATTATATAGTACGTTAGTAAAATATATTAGAAAATTAAGTAAATAAATAAAAAACAACAATTAAACAATTGTATCTCCAAAAAAATTATATGATGAATATTGTTTGAATTTACATACCATATAATCTTCGTTACCACACATTTTGTAGTAAAAATGATCACAAGGAGCAAGAGAAATGTCTTGATAAAAATATAAAATTCTGAAACTTTCCAATGCTTCCTCGTAGTGAAATATCAATCATGAATCTGAAGGTATTTTCAAACTGTCTACCAACCATTATAGAAATAATATCTGCTATTGCTTAGAGGATAGATCTTCAGTTTAAAAACATTTCCACTTGTGGTCCGGATGTTTGTATTTCCAATTGGATAATTAAACTGTTGAATCCATTTTTCATACTGTTTTGGCAAAATCTAAGCACAAATAAATAAAACACTTTTATTGCTAGATATCATACGAAAAAAAATAAAATTAAGTGTTAAAGTAAGATCAGATAAAATTTCTAACCAAAGATTTCCTTTTACTGTCTTCACAGTAACATGGAAATCCATAAATCATTATCACGTAAAATTGTAACAGTATCAATTATATAGAATCAAAATCAATAACATTAAGAAACAAATTAATACAATCCATTAAGGTACGCAATACATCTAAATAAAAGATGATACAACTAATATATATCAAAATAACAATAGACAACATCGAAAAGGTGAGAATACATGTATTTTCTTATCATATCGAAATATATATATTTTTTACAGAAAATCATATAATTAAAACTTAAAACCTACTTTTCCGATTAAGTATCACAAATAGACATGGAAGATCATCAGCTATTGTATAGAAAGACAGGATAGTGACTTGTGTATGTATCAAATAAAAACTTAAAAACAGTATACCAACTACTAATCAACAATGGATAAGACATATGGTAGATACACGAAATGAAGATAACTTTTTTTAGAATCATATATGTCTATCATAACATGCATTATAACTACATAGTAATCGGATATAAAAAAAATCAGGACTATCAGAAGTTGTTCGAGTATAAGCCACAACAATAAACGAAATTATAACAAAAAATGGATTGAAAAAAAACAGGGAGATACATGAATACACCACCGTCGATTACAACTTCTTCATTAAAACAGCAAGAACCATAATCGGCTATGGAATTCAAACTAAAAGAATAAACATGAAAAAGTACAAAAAAAAATCAGATTATTTAACAATACCTTTGTTATTATCCAAGATGATATTGATGAAGATCGGAAGAAATCAAAGAAGATGAGAGAGTTTCTTGGAGAAAGTGTACAAAGATATGTGGAGAGAGAAAGGAACCAAGATTTTGTGAGGATGTTGAAAAAGTTAGAAGGTTTAAATATATCCGATGTAACCGGGTCAGATCATTCCATTTAGTTTTGGTCACCATCTGTTTGACTTTTGGTCAACAACTGTTTGAGTTTTGGTCAACATCTCATTTAGTATTCAACAAAATTTGAATAACTAAATCAGGGGTTTGAACATCTGTTTGACTTTTGGTCAATAGTTGGATGGAAACCCATTTAGATTGAACAAGGTTTTGAACAGATGTTTAAACATCTGTTTAGACTTAAACAGGTGTTGGGGCTTAAACATATGTTTGGCCTTCTATTTCAGTTGTTTGGACTTAAACATATGTTTGACCTTAAACAGATGTTTTTCCATAAACAGATGTTTGGCCTTAAACAAATGTTTGACCTTAAACAGATGTTTGCCCATAAACAGATATTTGGCCTTAAACCAAACATTTGTTTAAGGTGAACATCTGTTTGACTATTGGTGAACATCTGTTAACATATATAAACATTGTTAACATAAATTACAAATAATTAGCTAATAGACGGCACACATTTAGCATCTTAAATCATCAAGACCCTTAACAATTTGACCATATGATTTAATCGTGTGTTTTATCTTAGATAGGACAACTTGAAAAGAAAATTCAATAAAAGGATAATATATTAAACGGGTCAAAAAACGCTCAAAGTGTATTTTAATGCATAAATATTGTTACATACAACGGTTAACATAAACACTGATGCAATATCTGCTGTTGATGCTGAACTACTATTGTTGTTGGGCAGTGGTTCACCTTTGGTTGTTCAGACCTTTGGCTATTTCTTGTAGCTTTAATGAGTCAGGATTTTCAATCAACATCTGCTTGATGGCCAATTTAAAATATTCGGATTCTTGTTGCGCCTGTTCTTCTTCATCCATCTGTTTTTGCCTCTTTGTTTGATAGACAACAACAGCAGATGGAACAGTCAGTTTAGCAGATCTTTTAGTTGGTACGGTCTGTTTGATTGAAACCTCTGATGCTGGATAAACTGGCTTTTTAGGAACAGAGGGATCTTTCTTTCTTATTTCTTCCAATTTTTTGTACGTCTCTATCACTTTAATCTCTGTCCACCTTGTGATTTGATTCCTTGAGCCATAATTTGCAGTTATAAGCTCTTCCTTCATTCTCTTCAATTTCAAAGCCCTTTCAGGTACATTCTTTTTATACTGGGACCAGACTTGTGGGGTTGGTTTTATTGTTGAGTCTTCAAGCATCTTTTGTATTCTTGCAATTTCTTGCTTGAGCTCACTTATGGCCCACTCTTTGAATTGATACCTTTCTACTTTGTATTTCTTGTTTTGTATGATGAGCTCAACGTAATCATTCCTTAGGCTTTCGTCATCTCTTTCTGATAACTGCTGACAAAGATCTTTTGAAAACTGCTCTAATGTTCTGACTTGGCAGAGAAGATATTGCAGATTTCTCTGTATTTCTTTATCACATTTTCCTTTTGTGTCTCTTTTTGAGATATCCTCTGCTTGTTTGGCTTTCAATTGAAGGTATTCATGAATGTTCTTTGGCAATGGATACCCTTGAAGAGATGTAAGATTCCTCTTTTCAGGATCATCTTCAGAATAGAAGGATTTGATCTCCTCCCTAACTGCTGGAAGATCCAAAGGAAATTTCACACTCAAAGGAACAAAGGCAGTAGTTTGGTTAGGGGTTAGAATTGAAGCAGTTGAAGTACATTTTTGCACAGTTGATAGGATCAGAGGTTGTGAAGATATTGGAAGTAGATAAGGTACAGTGTCATCTTCAAGTATGATATTTGTTATTCTCCTTCTTTTTATTTTTGGTGTGGTTGGAGGTGTTGAACTTGGAGTTGGATTTGTGGATTGAGTGGTGGTTGGTAAAGTGACAACAGCATTTGTTGTGATAACAACTGTTGAAACCACTGATGTATCAACAGCTGTTGATATAATAGGTGTCTCAACATCTGTTGGCTTTATGGTTTGAGGTGAGGAACTTTTGGAGATTTCAGAAGCTGATGTATCAACCACTGATGTATCAACAGCTGTTGACATAACAGGTGTGGAAGTGGGTTCGCTGACCTTTCTGGTAGTTCTTATTCTTTTTGAAGTACTCTGCTCTTCCTTTGCCATCAGAACTTCCTTTTCTTTTTCAAATCTTTTAGAACCCTTTCGTTCCATTTTCTCTTTTCTATTTATTTTTTGTTCAGCAAAGGCATTGAGAGTCACATCAACCTTTTTTGTACCATCTGGCCTTGGAATTTCTACAACAGGTTTAGCCTTTGGATCAGGTTTTAGATACAAACCATCCTTTCCTTTCTTTCCTTTCTCCCCCTTTTTGGCATCATCAGGGTTTTCTACATTGAGAATTGTAGGAGGAGAAGTACCAGTGGTTTGAAGTAAATGAGCTTTGATGGCTTTAATGTCAGCTTGAGTATCCTTATACCTTGCTTCCATCACATTTATGAACAATTGTAGCTTAATTTCATGTTGTTGATCAGCATATTTCCTTTGTTGATGAAACAGAGGTTGTAGAAGTTTCCATAGTTCACTTGTTGTGATAGCAGATGATGAAACAGTGGATTGAGAATTTGAGGATTGTAACAACTGTTGCAACATATTTTTGATATCTGCCACAGATGCTTCAAGATTGGTAACTCTCACCGTCAAATCCTGATATCTTAAACCATCACCCAATTTAATGGGATCATCTGATTTCCCACCACCAGTAGTTGTATCAGCAGTTGGACCAGGAGAAGTCTCCAATGGTTCATCCACTGATGCCCCATTTTCTTGGTACTTAGGACTTATTTCTTCAACAGTAGTTACCTTAGTAAGCACACCAGTGCTTAGCTTGAACACACCAGTGGATACCTTGGTTCCCAAGGAAGAAATTGCTTTCAAGGGAGTCTGGCTTATGAAACTACTGTCCAGGTGTAAATCAGTGGATTCAAAACCTGTAGTAGCTGCTCCACTTGAACTACCACCAAGAGATACATTTAAGTCTAGGGGTGTAACCTCCTCAAATGTTAATGGGTTAGCAAAGGTAGAGGCATCAGACTCAGTCACTTGTTGGAGTATATTCTCAATGACGGGTTGTTGAGAAGAACTGATTAGTGTTTGATCCATATCCAATGCTTTCAACAGAGGTAAAATGCTGGATGGTAATGTGGTTGTAGGGATAGGAGTTGAAAGAGAATTAGCCACGGGAGCAGGGCTATTGAACATAGTCTCAAGTGAGGGTAATGTATCTTGGTTGGGTATCCCTGTGCTTACAACCTGTTCCTTTTATGAGGAAGCAGGAGGAGTTAAGGCCTGTGGTGGAAATCTTTCCAACTATTGTGAGGAAGTAGCAACAGTGGGTGTTGGTGACTTTTGTGTGGTCACATGAGTTACTTATGGGATCTCATCTTCCAGAAGGTCCTTTTTGGAGGGTTTGGTGGGCTTTTTTGATTTTTTCTTGATGGTCTTTTTGGTAGGGGTTGCACATCAGTGGTTGTGCTGCTGTGGTTACCAATAGCAGTGGGCTCAACAGCAGAAACCTGAGGAGCAGATGTGGATGCATCTAAAGTTTGCTCAGGCTCCTCTGTTTGTGTTTTTAAAGCTTTTGACTCTGACAACCTTGTAAAAGTTTCAGCAGACAAACTATTTATTTCACAAGGAGCACCTTGGACAAGCACTTGTGCACTGTCGTTTGGTACTTTCTGCTGTAAATAGTAGCTTAAAAACCTTGGAAACAACAGGAATGGTTTTTTCTTATCTTCTATATTATTGACATTTTTAACCAAATAATTGAAAATCTCTTGGGAGTAATTGAAATCTTGTTTAGCCATAATAGCATATCCCAAGTATTGAATTTTCAATAGAATTTCATTGAAAGCTGTTGTTTTGTTTGAAACACACATAAGTAAAGTATGAAATAAAAATTTCATAGGAGGTGGGAATGCTCCTTTTTGCATAGTAGCTTTGGGGCATTGCTCTTCATACCCCCTTTAAATCAAATCTCGTTGATACTCTTCTTTAGGGAAAGAGTTTTTACCTGTATGATAGTTCATCTCAAAAACCTTAGATATGGTTTGTGGAGTAATAGCAACTTGAATCCCACCTACTGTTGATGTAATAGCCCAAGGCTTGTTGTATTGAACTTCTAATTTTGCATTTTTCCAAAAATCTCGTCGGGTTTCTTGGTAAATAGGTGCGTTGCAGGTCAACAAATTTTGTACTTTGAGGATGAAAGAGCATCGATGATTGAGTGAAAAGCTGTGTTTTTACTTGTTTTCTCAAGTGTACACAAATAGTTATGAGAGTTTTTAAGAGCAAGAGCCATGGTGATTCGAAGGAATTCGTGAGAGGAAGAAGAAGATGGAGCGTTAGAAGGAATTTGATGAAAATAACTTTTGAAAAAATTTTGGAATTCAAAATGGCAGTTAAAACCCTGTTTGGGGTTTTGATCAGGGTTTTATAAAAGTGAAAAGTCAATGCTGACGTGGCAGCGGTTACAAAGATCGGAGAGCTAAGAACTGTACACGTGACAACCTCTGATGAAAATGGATGACAGTTGTTTAGGGAAACCACTGATGGTAAATAACAGTGAATGTAAACAATAAAAATGTGAGCAGTGGCTATTTTTAACTATCAGTGGATAGCCAACAGTGATTGAAACACTGATGTTGGACTTAAACAGATGTTTGACCTTAAACATATGTTTGGCCATAAACAAATGTTTGCCCATAAACAGATGTTTAGCCTTAAACCAAACATCTGTTTAAGGTCAACATCTGTTTGACTGTTGGTGAACAACTGTTTGACTTTTGATCAACATCTGTTTGAGTTTTGGTCAACATCTCATTTAGTGTTCAACAGAAATTTGAATAACTCAATCAGTGGTTTGAACATCTGTTTGACTTTTGGTCAACAGTTGGATGAAAGCCCATGTTAGATTGAACAGTGTGAATGAATAAACACTGAAGTATCATAATGCTATGAATGAATATACCCAATCCGAAATTGTTACACATTTTCATAAATCTAACAACCATCATCGAACCTGTAACAAACTCTAAACACTGATACACTAAACACCGTTACATAAGAAACACTGATACATAAATACTGATGTTGAATCCACTGTAGATGCTGAACCACAGCTGTTACTGACAGGTGGTTTTCCTTTGGTTGATCAGCCATTAGGTACATCAGTGCTTGTCTTTAACAGGGCTTTGTCTTCAACAGTGGATAGGCCTCATCAGACTTTAAGTCCATCAGTCTTTATAAGGAGCAATGGTTAGTTATAACAGTCCTTAGCATGATCAGCTGTTATAACCACTCCATAACCCTTTGAGATGAAGCAAGTGTCGGTCTATTCTATTGAGAGGAATCATTGCATTACATCCATGTTGAAAAACAGAATTGATAAATTTAGGGAAAATGGGGTTGAAAGATGATAACCCAACAGTGGAGGATCTCATTCTGCAGCTTCGAAAATGAGGAAACCTTTGCAATTTAGGTTTGTTTTTTATTTTGATTAACTGTTGATTATGTTGAGAGTTTTTATTGACAGTGATATTTTAGAATATGTTAAGATGCATGTTGAGATTATTAAAATAAACTATTACATAAAAAATAGAAATTTAATGAAATATTTATAAACTATTACACGCTAGAGTTAACACTTATTAGGATTTCGTAGACTCTGGCCTTTCTCCATGTGATTTCATGCTCTCTTTTGTTTTTCAGGTTAGTTAGCATGTTGCAGATTTTCTGATCCTGTTTTAGAAGTTGTGTGAGAAACTCATCTGCATTCTTCTGGAAATCCGATGGAGGAGAGTGAAGGACTTCATCAAGCAATGATATGCTGTTCCAGGTTTTCTTGTAATTAGTGTCATTGATTATGTCGACTTTACGGTTTAGTTCTTCGTCTGTTCTTTTTTCTTTGAATGACCACATCGAGAATTGGGTTGTAACATCGCTGGTGTCTGACCAGTGGTAGAAGCTGAAGTTTGCCATGCAGATTTTTGTTGGATTTTCTGATGTGGAACAATCTTTCACAGACAATTATTTGTAGGACAATTTGTTGATGTTTTGAATCAAAAGTAATTATCGGTCTTTTATAGAGTTTAAAAACGTGTCTACATGGCAAATGAAGAGGTTAATTGTAATTATGATAATCTGCTTTTGTTCTTTGAACTTCGAAAATTTGTCCCTTGGGTTTCTTGGTATTTAATTTTAAAGTTTTCCCATAAAAGTTGGGGTTTGAAAAGGTTTTTGCATTAAAAGACTGCTGTTTTGAAATATACATTAATATGTTTATATTAAATCTACACGTTTTGATTGGTTAAATATATAAACTCATAGCCACTTCACCTGTTTTTCATCACGATTTCCTACGAAGATATCATACTTTCAGGAAAGTCGAGTTATAGTTTATTGAAATGGCGTCATTCACTTCTGTAAAATCAGATGATTTAAAGTAGCGTTTTGTCAAGCATATAGAGGAACAAGTGTATGAAGATAGGGCTACTATTCAAGAGCTGAAGAGATGTTTTGATGGATTGCAAGTTGGCCTGTTCACGAGAGAGCAGGTTTCCAGAAATCTTATGCGGATGCCTTCAACTTCCGTTCGTGAGCTTTGTGTTGTCAGCAATATAGAGTGCGGTGATAGAGACGTGGAGTTCATGGCAATGCTGAAGGACATACATCGAGACGTGATGGAGTTGAAGCTAACCTTTCTTAATTCTTACGGTTATTGTTAGATTTTCAAGTTTACTTGTTCAGTATGTTATGTAATAATTGGACTTTTAATGTCATGAATAAATGAATAAATTTTAATCTTATGAATCTCTGTTGCGTTTGTAGGAAAAAAAAGATGGAGAACGTCAATTTTAAATTACCATTTTCCATATTTTGAATTTCAAAAGTTATTGATATTATCAGTAATTACTGATTTGATTTAAAAGCAATTGTCATCATGACTTTTCTAATTTTTATTTTAACTTTAATTAAGAGAAAGTAACCGTCAATTTGAAATTCCCATTTTGCATATTTTCAATGTCCAAAGCTCAAGAAATTAGCATGAATTACTGATTTGATATGCAACAAA
Source organism: Helianthus tuberosus (assembly GCA_030545235.1). Classification (NCBI taxonomy): domain Eukaryota; kingdom Viridiplantae; phylum Streptophyta; class Magnoliopsida; order Asterales; family Asteraceae; genus Helianthus; species Helianthus tuberosus. The sequence continues at coordinate 109,585,517 of CM060392.1, forward strand.
ATGTCATCAACATTTTTTTATTTTTATTTTAACTTTAATTTTTATCACCAAAACAATGTTGAAGGAACTCTTATCTCATTGGAATGTAACGATTAGGTAAAATGGTAATTTCATTGTAATTCTAGTTTTCATTTGATAATTTCATTCTATAATTAATTAACCACATCAACAATAAAAATGTGAGCAGTGGATGTTTTTTAGGAAAACCACTGATGGTCAATATCAGTGGATGTTAACAATAAAAATGTGAGCAGTGGCTATTTTTTAATTATCAGTGGATAGCCAACAGTGATTGAAACACTGATATTTGGTCAGTCAGTGGTCAACATGAAGAATGAAGAAACAGAGGTTGTCTTTCAGCAGTGGATAACATTTAACAATCAGATGTTTGAACCAAAATAGTGGTTGTAACAGACTTTTAAGGATTAATGAAAACTATCATTTTTAACTATTTTTAAGATGTTTGACCTTAAACAAATGTTTGGCCTTCTATATCAGTTGTTTGAACTTAAACAGATGTTTGACCTTAAACAGATGTTTGGACATAAACAGATGTTTGGCCTTAAACAAATGTTTGACCTTAAACAGAAGTTTGCCCATAAACATCTGTTTGCAAAAAAAAAGACAAATTTCAAGAATACTATACCCAAACAATCAAAATGAGGAGCTTAATAATCATCCAAGTGTACTTCATTTTTATTTATTAGTATAAAGATCAAACCACTGTTCTATTTATAGTACAGATCAAACCACTGAGGTGATGTGATAAATACTGTTACATATAAACACTAAAGTGATATGACATCTAACAATCTAACAAAGTATTAAACACTGATGTGATAAATAGTGTTACATATAAACACTGTTAACATAAACAGAGTTAGAATATCTGTTGTTGATGCTGAACCACTGTTGTTGTTGGGCAATGGTTCACCTTTGGGTTTGTCTCGAGAGATAAACTCTAGGGTTTGTCTCGAGAGATTGTATATACATAACTTACAATTAAGCGAATCAACATGGGGAACAGTCAATCATGGAACCAACATAATTTTCATCATAAACACTGAAGTATCATAAAACTATGAATGAATATACCCAATCCGAAATTGTTAGACATTTTCATAAATCTAACAACCATCATCGAACCTCTAAGAAAATCTAAAAACTGATACACTAAACACTGTTACATAAGAAACACTGATACATAAATACTAAAGTTGAATCCGCTGTAGATGCGGAACCACTGCTGTTACTGAGCAGTGGTTTTCCTTTGGTTGATCAGGCATTAGGTACATAAGTGCTTGTCTTTAATAGGGCTTTGTCTTCAACAGTGGATAGGCCTCATCAGTCTTTAAGTCCATCAGTCTTTTTAAGGGGCAGTGGTTAGTTATAACAGTCCTTAGCATGATCAGCTGTTATAACCATTCCATAACCCTTTGAGAGGAAGCAAGTGTCGGTCTATTTAATTGAGAGGAATCATTGCATTACATCCCTGTTGAAAAACAAAATCGATAAATTTAGGGAAAATGGGATTGAAAGATGATAAGCCAACAGTGGAGGATCTCATTCTACAACTTCGATAAATTGAGGGGTATTCTCAAATAATGGTTCCTAGATGCTTCCAAAGAAGCAGCAGTTTGGACATTTGTCGGTCTTCAAACATGTATTATCTATTATCTATTATATATAATAAATGAAAGTTATTTGGGCCACGGGGACCAATCAACTTTCATTTATTATATATAATAGATAATAGATAATACATAATAGATAATAGATAAGAGATAATAGATAATAGATGTTTGAAGACCGAAAAATGTCCAAACTGCTGCTTCTTTGGAAGCATCCACGAAGCATTATTTGAGAATACCCCTGAATTTATCGAAGCTGTAGAATGAGATCCTCCACTGTTGGTTTATCATCTTTCAACCTCATTTTCCCTAAATTTATCGATTCTGTTTTTCAACATGGATGTAATGCAATTATTACCTTATTTAAGATACCTTCAACTGCATCTTCTGATAAATCAACATTCATTTCACTCAAAAGATACCTTCAACTGCATCTTCAATCATGAACTATTTAAAGAAATGGATGAAATCATCCAAAAATACCCAAAATACAACTAATTCAACCATCCAACCATCCGATACTTGCCGAAACCATAACTAGTCAGATTTATGTGCGGCTCTTAACTACATTCTGTAGAATGTGTACATCTAACAAATAATCAAAGAACAAAGAAACAAACCAATAAACTTGTTGGGCGATTAAAATTAAAATGATATCATACGCAATCTTCAGGTAATTAGAATGGCCATTTTTACCTTATTTCATAAATTTCATAATATGAAAATGAGTAAATTACCATTTTAGTCCCTGAGGTTTGTCCAAATTTGCCATTTTAGTCCAAATATTTTTTTTCTTCTCTGGGTCCCTTACTTTTCTCTTTTGTTGCCATTTTGATCACATTACCTAACTCCATCCAAAAACCTCATTTTTAACCAAGGGTATTTTGGGGATTTTCAGTTTAAATCTTTTAAATTTTCATTTTAATCCATTCTTTTTTTTATATTAAAAAAATAAAAGAAAAATATCTAATTGATGGGACCCACCCCTACCCCCATCTCTCTCTCTGTGTGTGTGTTTCGTGATGAACTCAATGTTCATCACAATCACCTCCACCCTTGTTCTAATTGTGTATATAGTTATATATCATAACACTGGACTCTTCACCACATTAGACTTCACATCCAATGCTTCTTTTTCTTATACACACCAAATGGTTGACTGTCATTAACCTTAGCAAATCTTTTTTTTTGAACAGGAAACTGCTATCTCATTCAACACCAAAAGAATACAAACATAGAGGCTAGTAAGATACTAAACCCACCCCTATTACAGCTCACCATATACAAACAGAAAACCAACATACAGTGAACTAATTTGTTACATCAAAATTCACCCAGGAATTACATTCCATCCTTTGCTTTTTTGCTCAATACTTGACCCACACCTTAGCTAAACTAAATTGAAGATTCACCTGACAATTTTCATCAAACACACCAAATGGTCGAACCCACAAACCAATGCTTCTTTTTCTTCAACTTCATCTTCTATTTTTGCTCAAACCCACAAACCAAATTCCAAACCACCGAGCTGTTCCAGTGAGCCGAAGGGGTTTGGTGGTGAGGAATTCTTCAGCGGTTGTTGATGGAGATGCGGTGGCGGCACTTGAACGGTGTTTTAAGATGACTCCGCCGGAGTATGGTGGTGGAGATGTGGTGGCTCATGGGCCGGTTATGAAGGGTTTCGCCGGAGAAGGTTTGGGGGTTTGAGATTGGTGGTGCTTGTCGGCTAGATCTGGTGTTGCAGGTTTGATAGTGGTATAATAGTGAAGGCGGCGACAGTGAATCGATCTGGTGGTTGCAGGTTTAGGTGATGGTGGAGACGGTGGCTTTTGATTTGGGGAAGGGTGGGGAAGGTAGGTGATGGCAGCAATGGTTTTTGTATGTATTAGTAGTAATCAGATCTTTGTATATATATGTTATATATAAACTAATAATAATATTAATAATAATAAAAGTGATTTTATTATAATTATAAAATAAATATATTATACATAAATGATTAAAAGAAAGAAATTAAAAAAATGGTTTTAGGATCAAAATGGCAATTTAAAAGATTTAAATTGAAAATCCCCAAAATACCCCTGGTTAAAAATGAGGTTTTTGGATGGAGTTAGGCAATGTGATCAAAATGGCAACAAAAGGGAAAAGTCAGGGACCCAGAGGAGAAAAAAACTATTTGGACTAAAATGGCAAATTCGGACAAGCCTCAGGGACTAAAATGGCAATTTACTCTATGAAAAGAAGTAAAACATAGAAAAAATGAAACCAAACACCTGATATTTGTCGTTCGAATCTTTGAGTTGGTCGTCATAGCCCTACAACCTTTCGATGTCTTTGGAGTCGGTCGGTGATGTCAGCAGCCTAATTAACAAACAACAGCAAACAACAATAGCAAGTCACCAAACAATCCACCTCAAAATCATATAGAAGCCCAAAAATAAAACAAACCCTAACCTAAAACTCAAGATGGAAAAATGAAAAAATATGTTTATAACTAACCCTAAACCTCAAATCCATTATAGCATAACCATTCAATCGACCTCAAAATCATATAAAAGTCTAAAAATAAAATGAAAATTAGATAAAGGAACATCAAAACTGAACAGCAAACCTGACCAAAAATTAACCAAGAGAACTGCAGGCCGCAGAGCCGACAACCTCCGATCATCTCCGTCATCAAGTTCCCAGCGGAACCCTAGCCGAAGTACAACCATAGGTAAAGACGCATGAAGATCGAATGAGTGAACAATGAAAACAAAGACCGACACTTTTACAATGGAAGTTATTGATAATCTAACCTTGATTCGGAGCGTTGATCTGAACATCTGGATCGGAATAGAGCAGATTGAGAGAGAAAGTGGGGAAGCCCTAAATGAGTAAATGAGAGATAAGATAGAGAAAAGAGGGGAGTGGTAGTGTTGGGCGGGAAAAGGGAAAAAAGGTAGCCCTCATCTATTGACACGTGGCCCAAATAACTTTCATTTATTATATATAATAGATTCATATTGTTTTAAGCTTAAGTATTTGATGTAGTCTATGTATTAAGTATTGTTTTTTGGTTTCATAATTTATTTACAAGTTATATCAAAAGCAAATAAAAATATAATCTCGAAAAAAGGCCACGAATTTATTAGTCGCTTTTGGCCTTTAAAAAGCTTGAGCCGACCCTGCAAAGAATACACACGTTGAAGGTAATCTAAACTACTGCTGACTTTTTTTTTTCTGTTGCTCATAGATAATACAATAAAGCCAAATTCTAGAATGTTGGCCTTTTGGTTGACAAATAATTAAACTGAAAATTAAGATGAGAAATTTTTGCTTCAAACTTTCTACTCTAATTTTCTCAAATGCCAACGCAACATTTAAAGATGAAAAATACGTGTCCTACTCAATCGGAAAACTACTGTAACTTTGAATTGAAAGTGGGCCAGGAGCACTAATTGTGTTTTATGTTTATATATTCTTGAATTTGGGTGTTCTTATTGTTGTTATTAGGCTGTGGATGGATGCATGTGGTTGGCAAATGGGTTTGGTCATGTAATGGGTCAAAAAAAGAAACAAACCCGATGACCGACGCCATAACGTCCAAGTCACATTGAGTATCACGTGAAAAAAACGACCAAAGTGCATTAATGGACCAAAAATCAAGCCAGTTCTATTACGTCCAAGTCACATTTCGTATTCATTTATTTTAATTAAGCGTATTTTTATATTTACGTTTACGTTAGTACTAATACTGAAACAATCTTTCATTAAAAGATTTATGTCAACATCGTTAAATAATATTTTTTTGAGGCCACCCGTGTAACACACGGGGTCATGTTTGTTGATGGAAAGAAACCGGAAGTAACTGAAAGATGCATGCAACTAACATGGCAAGTGGTGCACTTGAAACTTGGCACAAAGGTATGCTACCCAATATATATTAATTAATATAATTGTTGATTAACCCTTCAGTTCTTCAACCCATGTATGTTTTAGGTGGGTATCACTGAGTCATCTACCGGGAAGAATAACATTTGTAGTATGTGTTTGGTTTTCCTTCTTTATTCAATGAACTTTTAAAAACAAATGTATATTCTTTTAGGCCGACTCAGTAATATCTACACTTTGCTTTCAGTTATAAAAATGTTTTAAATACTGTGATAATGATTTTGGTTGCAGGATAGAACATCGAGCACTATGCATCTGGGTTAGGCGAGGGTTAAAGGTTGCAACATTAAAATATATTGGTGAGGGTTAACCAGTCCTTATCCAAGATGATTTACAAAACGATTACCAAGTTTACTTAGGGATTGATTTGTGTAATTACTTAATTGATCTATTAATGGGTCAGAATAGTTTTTAGTTTAGATGGATAATTTTTTATACAAGGTAAAGCTGGTTGGGTAAGCTATGTTAACAGTATATATTTAAAATTCATGTTTGTGACCCTTCTAATTGATGTGTTAACTTTAAGTTTTATAAAACAATATAGTTTCATTGCCTTTGGTTTACATTTCTACGAGATTTATTAATAGGTACTTTACTTTATTTTAGTCCAACCAAGTTCAATGTTGATTAATGAAATAGCATTAGAGAGACATACGAAAATATAAATAATTTACAGATTTATGACTTATATAATTTAAATTCTTCAACACTCTTAAATAATATAATTTACTTTGAGTAACCCATGTAAAGAGAGTTCTGACCCCAGTTTAGAGGATGGTCCAAATGTGTCCAAAAAATCAATCGTATTTTAAAAGAAGGGTCCACCTTTAAGTGACAAAGAAGTGAACATGAGTTCTCACATAGTGGATTGGTTTTGTGTGTGTGTGTGTGTTTGTCTATACAGTGGCCCACCAATTGATCCTCAGTCAAAGTTAATTCATACATACATTAAGGAAAAACTCGAGAACACAATTACTTTCGGTGACAAGTCAAGGCTAGGAAGAGGTGGAATGACGGTAAAGTCAAAGATGTTGTTTACGCTTCACAGACCGGCATTCCCGTTGTTATAACATGTTAGAAATTTACATTTTGATTAAAAATGGCGGAGCCAACTGGACAAATATTACAGAGAACACGGGTTAGGAATTTACATTTTGATTAAAAAAGATTTATATTTCATTGTTGCCTTTCTTTCAAGATCATTCATTAATTTGTTTTTTTTTTAATATTTTGTGTAAAAACCTTGAAATAGAAGTCCTAAAATTCAAGTCATTCAAAACAAGAGTTTTAGTAAAATATTATGAACTGAGAAATGAAATAGAAAAGTGTGGAAATCAATGATACTTGAAAAGAATTGTTAGGAAAAAAGAAAAGAAAAAAACCTACCAACGCCAGGGACATTTTATTACAAATTTGATTTTGAGTCTTATAAATCTTCTAAGCATTGCTAATGGTATATTTAACATGTACTTTCCGGTTAATACTTTTAAAGCATAAAAGTGGATGATCAGAAATCCGGTAGGAAATTTAAAATATAATTGTTGTTTGTTAATGAGGATAGAAAGGTCAGTGGGCTCAAGATTATCTAAGGCCGAGACAGGAAGACGAAGTGCAATTTAATTGAAAAGGGGTTGCTCGATTTGCTTTTTAATCACTCACTACGGGCGCTTTCAAACAAATAATAAAACGTTCGCTCAAGGATGTGGCTCATGGGTTGCCATGGCTGGTGTGTTTTTTATCTCAGTCATATTTGTTCAGTTATCTACTTAATTGCTGGTTTTTTCAATTCAATGTAGTTTAATATTTACACAAGTAATCAGACGTTACTCAAACTTCTGACTTCTGTTGGTTAAAATGGGTGCCTATTAAGGTTCTTTGCTTCAACTGGAGGTTGCTCCTAAATAGGATTCCTGCCAATCCTAATTTGAGCAGGAGGGGTGTGGCGGTGGGATCAATGTTATGTCAATTCTGCAGGTGCGAAAAGGAAATGACAGACCATATATTCTCTAACTGTTGTCTTGCCGCTGAGGTATGTAGAAGGGTGTCGTGGTTCTAAGGCGAGGCGTAGTTGGGCATTGCGGTGTTGTATACTACTATCTGGTTTGCGTGGAAGGCTTAGGATAACTTGGTTTTTAATAGGCGTCGAACTACTACAGAAACTCTGATGGAAGATATTATCACTTTTTATTGGGTGGTTAACAGGTCCAAAAATGGGTCTCTATCTTGGCACACTTGGAGATGTTCTGTTGTGGCTTGCTTTTAATATGCATGGTTATTGTTGCTGTTACTTTTAGTTTGTTGATGGCTTGTGGCCTTTTTTTCTCTGTTTGTACTTGGTTCTCTCAGCTTCGCGCTGTGGTGTGTTAATGAGCAATGTCTTTTTCTATAAACAAATCAAATGGATTTATTTATAATTTTATTCTTCTCTTACATACAACAATTTTTTTTATATATGATACAGCTATTGTGCATCTTAAGAAACAATAGATCATTTTTTTGTGGTCTTTTAGCTTTTAATATCATTGGTCAGTTTGGAATGAATGCTACCGTATGTAAGAGAAGATCATGCATTGCTGCATCAGTTACAGATTAGTGTGATAGCTATTTAGCAATATCATGCATTTTCATATTTTTTAACTTTTGAGGAAGACATGATAGATCATGTAATTTCCCAAACGATGAATTTAGGAACTGCATTTGGTGCAATTATGGATCTGGTGGCTGATAAGGTATCCTTTGCTTTTTCTTTCTTGACCCTAACATATAGTATTTATTTTAACAAATCAATCATATAATATATTATCTTGCCAACTGCTTTGAATTTAGTAAGTGTTAATGGAGCCTACATAAACAATTAAACATATACTATTTATTTTAACAATCAATCATATAATATAATATACTATACTTTCTAGAGTTGGTTTGTACTTGAAATAACTTGTCTTCTCTCATGGTTAATTGTATGTTGCTTTATCAAGTGCGAAAACATAAGATGGAGACAAACTACTAATACTTGACAACAATGGCAAACCTACAGATAAAACAACCAATGTAGTTTATAAAGAGATTTTCAACGAATTGTGAGCGTTGCATATTCATGTATTTCAATTTGTCGTCGTAATCTAATCTATTCGGTTGTCTTTTATCGTGTATAAAATCATAATATTTAATGTCAGCGGTATTAATGAAGAAATTTTCTTTTATCAACCCGCAAAATTCGTGGGTTAAACTAGTGTTTATTTAAATACAATTTATGATTTGAAGGCCCATTAGTTTTGAATGATATTATACAAGCAACAATTGATTTATGGTTTCCGAAACTACAATTACATATATTAGAAGCCAAAAATCGTCACTAATTGCATCTACATGCCCAAAAAATGACCTTGTTGAACTTGCCCTACAAAGACACATGACACAAACGGCTATGACCCATTTGTCACGGCCCCGACCCGGTTTGACCCGTTTCAGGAGCCGCGGGACAGAAATCCCGTGGTATTTATTTAATTGAGTTTAACAGCGGAAGTTTATCATCAGGATCGTTTAAAGCTAAAATTTTCCCGATTTATTTTATTTCACAATTCGGGATAAAACCCCGATAATTTACAATATTATGTTTTTATTATGAAATCGTGATATTACAAAACTTATTTCTTTATTTTATAATGAGCCACTATCTTAAGCTTGAAATGCTCCTCAGCACTTTTCCTGAATTACAACAGATCACCTGAAACATGTTTGAAAAAAGTTTTGTCAGCGGAAAATACTGAGTGAATCATTCTATTTACTAAAATGACACATTTGTTATAATTTACAGTATTAAGAGCGATTACAATGTTTCTATTATCAAACCAATTACCCACGGTATTTGTCACTCGACCGAATCTGTGACTATGGTCATATCCCCCAATTGGCTGCCCCAATGGTGACGATTATCAAGTAATGTATACAAAACCCCACATACCGGCTGTAACTTGGTGATTACAAAGACTTAATCCCCGTAATTATAACTTTGAAAATAAACATGATTTGGAAAGTAATTTGATAAAAAGAGAATGACTCACATTGCTGATTTAATACGGACAGAGTCTAATTTATGATTTAGCCTGGTTAACCTAATTTAGATAACAATGCACACAAAACTGGGTTAGTAATCAATACAGCATTTACGATAACTCACGAGATCAACCATCACAACGAGTGACAAAGTGCTATGCTTAACATCTGTCGAATTAACGACTAATGACAAAGCATCACCCTAATGTGGGCAGCACTTAAACACCCGTTGAGTACATTGATCGATCGGAAAATGAATCGTAGCAGCGATCGTGCTAATACCCTGTTTTGCGGCAGAATTTCGAGATCAGTGTGTGTTGTGATAGTATTTAAACAATAACTCAGCGTAGATTTGAAGTTTGAACGTCGTTTCAGTGCCCAGATTCCAGTCCCAAACCCCTCTATTTATAGGTAAATTTTTACCCCCCTCGCGTGACGCGAGGGGTCTGGCCCTTGGCTTCGCGTGACGCGAGGCCCCCTATTCTACCATAGGGTTGCCACGGTTGGGACTAGCCTTGCTGACTTGACAGTTTTCGTAAATTCAGTTTCTACAGCACACAATTTGGATAATCGTTACTAGGTTTTTACCCCCCCTGAGTTTTAGGGGCCCTGATCCTGATTCTGAAAATTCTGAAAATTTTAGGGTTTGTTCAGAATCACTTGGGTTTCTCAATTAGGGTTTCCTAATCAGATAATTAAAATACTAAATAGTACTTTTTGATGAGAGTTGTTACATTCTCCCCACCTTTAATAAAAATCTCGTCCTCGAGATTTACTGGAATAAGTGAGGATATTTTTGCTTCATTTCTGATTCCAGCTCCCAAGTATACTCAGCTCCTCTCTTTGAATCCCATCGGACTTTGACTAGAACTAGTCGTTTGTGTTTGAGAAACTTGATCTTTCGATCCTCAATTTGAAGAGGTTTCTCAACAAATTTTAGTTTTTCATTTACCTCTATATCTCGAAGAGGTACTATTAGTGATTCATCTGATAAGCATTTCTTGAGATTGGATACATGAAATACATCATGTACTCCAGCTAATTCTTCCGGTAGTTGTAAACGATAAGCTACTGGTCCTATACGTTGGATCACTGAAAATGGTCCTACGTATCTGGGACTTAACTTTCCTTTCTTACCGAATCTCACAACTCCTTTCCAAGGAGAAACCTTCAACAGTACTCTGTCTCCAACTTGGAATTCTAACGGCTTGCATCTATTGTCTGCATAACTTTTCTGGCGATCCCGAGCCGTCTTCAACCTTTCCTTGATTTGAGTAATCTTATCAGTCGTCTCTTGCACTATTTCAGGACCTGATAATTGACTTTCTCCTATTTCTGCCCAACAAACTGGAGTTCTACACTTTCTTCCATATAATGCTTCAAATGGGGCAGTTTCAATGCTTGAATGATAGCTATTGTTATAGGAGAATTCGATCAGAGGTAAATGATCATCCCAATTTCCACCAAAATCTATCACACATGCTCGGAGCATGTCTTCAAGAGTTTGGATTGTCCTTACACTTTGCCCGTCTGTTTGTGGATGATATGCAGTGCTTAGGTTTAGTCGAGTTCCCATGGCTTGCTGGAAACTTTTCCAGAAATGGGAAGTAAAACGACTATCCCTATCTGATACAATGGAGAGTGGAACTCCATGTAAGGATACGACTTCATCTACATACAACTTTGCCAGTCTTTCCATGCTAAAGGTTTCTTTCATTGGTAGAAAGTGAGCAGATTTGGTTAATCGGTCCACAATTACCCAAATCGCATCATTACCTTTTCTGGTTTTAGGTAACTTAGTAACAAAATCCATTGTTATAAGTTCCCATTTCCATACTGGCATTTCTAATTGTTGTAGTAATCCTGAAGGTTTCTGATGTTCTGCCTTAACTTGTGAACAAGTAAGACATTTAGAAACATAGCTGGCTATGTCCTTTTTCATTCCTATCCACCAAAAGTTTTTTCTTAAATCTTGGTACATTTTATTGTTTCCTGGATGCATGGTATACCTAGATTTATGAGCTTCTTCTAAAATCTTAGGTCTTAAGTCTCCCTGCTTAGGTACCCAAATTCTACTTTTGTGGAATCTCTAAATTCCATCTGCTCCTTGCTCTAATTCTTTGATTCGTCCTTTCATTTCTTCAGCAACGTCTTCTATTGCTGTCTTTTGAACATATTTTAATTGCTCCATTAAATCTACTTGTAGATTTAATCTGAGAGCACGAACTCGTCGTTGTTTCTCATAATACTTACGACTTAAAGCATCTGCAACTATATTTGCTTTTCCTTCATGATATTGAATATCACAGTCGTAGTCGCTTAAGATTTCCATCCATCTCCTTTGCCTCATGTTTAACTCTTTTTGCCCAAATATATATCTTAAACTCTTATGATCTGTATAGATAGTAAACTTACTTCGGTACAGATAATGTCTCCAAATCTTAAGGGCAAAAATTACGGCTCCTAATTCTAAATCATGAGTCGTATAGTTTTCTTCGTGCTTTTTCAATTGCCTTGATGCGTACGCAATTACCTTCTTGCGTTGCATAAGCACACATCCAAATCCTAATTTTGAAGCATCACAATATACTTCAAAATCTTCAGTTCCTTCTGGTAAGGCTAAGATTGGAGCATGGGTTAGTTTCTGTTTCAAGATTCTAAAAGCTTCTTCTTGTTTGGGTCCCCATTCAAACTTAGTGGCTTTACAGGTTAGCTTAGTTAATGGTACAGCTATCTTGGAAAAATCCTTAATAAACCGTCTATAATACCCAGCTAATCCTATAAAACTTCTAATTTCCATTGCGGATTGTGGAACCTTCCAATTGGTAATTGCTTCTATCTTAGCAGGATCTACATAAATACCTTCGTGATTTACCATGTGTCCTAAAAATTGCACTTCCTTTAGCCAAAATTCGCACTTTGAGAATTTGGCGTACAACTTTTCTTTTCTTAACAAAGTTAAGAGTGCATGAAGATGTTCACAATGCTCTGTCTGACTTTTGGAATAAATAAGTATATCGTCTATGAAGACAATTACAAATTTATCCAAATATGGTTTACAGATCCTATTCATCATGTCCATGAATGCTGCAGGTGCATTCGTTAACCCAAAGGGCATGACTGTAAACTCGTAATGACCATACCTAGTTCTGAAAGCAGTTTTAGGTATGTCTTCTTCTTGTACCTTCAATTGATGATATCCAGAGCGTAAATCTATCTTAGAAAAATATCTAGCTCCCTGAAGTTGATCAAAAAGATCATCAATCCTAGGTAATGGGTATCGATTCTTAATTGTGACTTTATTCAATTCTCTATAATCGATACACATTCTCATTGAACCGTCCTTTTTCTTAACAAACAACACTGGCGCTCCCCAAGGGGATGAGCTAGGTTGTATGAATCCTTTACTTAGTAATTCATCTAATTGCTTTTTCAGTTCTAACATTTCTGTGGGTGCTAACCGATAAGGTGACTTGGCTATCGGTGTAGTTCCTGGAATTAGATGAATCCTAAATTCTACTTCCCTGTCTGGAGGTAATCCCGGTAAATCTTCTGGAAATACATCAGGATATTCTGAGACTACTGGTATTTCCTTAAGATCTTTATCCTTAGTGCTAATGATTACCGAAATCATATACACTATTCCTTGTTTTCGTTCATAATTAGCAACTTTCATTACTAATATGAACTTCATAGGCTTACGTGGTTTGTCTCCTGTGATCCTAATAACTTCTCCGTTGGGTGATTGAATTTCTATGGAATTCTGATCACAAAGGATTCTAGTATGGTTGGCTACTAACCAATCCATTCCTAATACAACATCAAATTCAGCCAAATTCATCGGCAATAGTTTTGCAGAGAATTTATGTCCTAAAAGTTCTATGTTTCCTTCTTGCAAAACTTTATCTATTTTAACTGAATTTCCGTCTGCTATTTCAACGGTAAAAATCTGCCTAATATTGGTTAATGGTAAACTAAGAGCTTGGCAAAATGAAGTATTTATAAAACTTTGGTTTGCACCAGAGTCAAATAATACTTTTGCGTACACGTTGTGAACTAAGAACGTACCCGCTATCACATCTGGAATGAGTTCTGCTTCTTGAGTGGTCAGCTGAAATGCCCTGGCATTCTTCTTAGTAGTTCCTTCGGTCGCCTTGGGTTTATTATCTACTGGTTTGATCAATTTAGGACATTCTGTTTTATAATGCCCCGCTTCTCCACAGTTAAAACAGATTACGGTCTTCTTTTTGCAGTTTTCTTCACGATGTCCTACAGTTTTGCAAAAATTGCAAGTAATATCGCATCTTCCATAATGTTTCTTTTTGCATTTCCTGCAGAATGACGGAGCTGGAGATTGCCCTGTTCCTTTTCTCTTGAAGCGGTTATTATTACCCACACGAAATCCTTGGGTAATTTTCTGAGTTAGTTCCTTTTTCCTATCTTCATCTCTTGTGCGCACCAATTCATCGGTTAGAGTATTAGCTAATTCTACCGCGTCATCAATAGTGCGAGGTCTCGCAGCTTTAACAATATTGCGGATTTCGCTAATTAGCCCCCAAATGTAACGAGAAATGAGTACCGGTTCTGGCGAAGCCAGTGTTGGTACCACTCTAGCATATTCAAAGAATGTCGAGGTATAACCGCGACAATCTACACCCATCATCCGATGATTTAGAAACTTATTTGTCATCTGTTCCTTTTCATACTCGGGACAGAATTTTCTTTCCACCAAACCCTTAAATTCTTCCCAAGTCATAGCATAAGCTATTACTCTTCCTTTTGATTGTAACACAGTGTTCCACCATTCGAGTGCTCCTTCTTTGAAGAGATTTGATGCGTACATGACCTGATCATCTTTACCACATTTACTTATTGCAATGACTGCTTCGGTTTTCTCTAACCAACGCAGTGATGCAGTTGCTCCTTCATTGCCTGCAAATTCAGTGGGTTTACAAGCAAGGAATTCTTTGAAAGTGCAACCAGGCGTTGCAGTTTTCATTTTCTTGGGTAATGGAGCTTGATGTGGTTCCCTATTATGATTAACATGATTATTGCCTCCATTTACACTATTACTGAAGTTATCTTCAGTAATCTGTTTACTAGGGACAATTTGTTGTGGTTCGATTGGATTCTTTATAGCAGCAACGAATGCTGGAATAGCATTGGCTATCCCTTGAGCAACAATGTTTTCGATATCTTGCCGAGTCATATATTGATCTCTTGAATGTTGTTCAGACTGATTAACCTCATTTACTGGTTCATTATCAATGTTTGCCATCTGATAATATATATATAAATTTTATTAGTATCTGCTAAATAACAATTATATACAAACAATCAGAAAATTTTACAATACAGGTATAGTCAAAACAATCGATTTCTCGATTTCATTTTATATCTAGTATAGTATGCATCATTACTCGCCAATATCTTACAGAGTTTTATTCGTTATTTACAGACTAATTTTACTATTACTATTATACAACCATCGTTTTACCATCGTACTATCTCTCGTCACTTGCCATTCTAAAAACGCAGTTCCCTCTCATCGTACTTCCAGACAATTTGTCCCCCTATTTCCCTGATTCTACTTCCCACATCAAACAACTCTTCACCAAAGTGGCGAAGTTCAGCCATGTTTTCATTACTCATGGGTGGATTAGGTAGGGGTTCTGGATCGAATTGTGGAAGAAAGGAATAAGGATCGTTGACAATATTTTGGAATTGCCAATCGTTTGTTCACCATTCGTCCATTCCTATGGGTTGGGAGTGGACTATTGGGTCTGGAATTGCTGGTTCCCAATTCATAGGGAGTTGGTTTTCAAGAGGATAAGTAAAAATATTAGTATTGACTGGCTGAATAGTTTCACAGCTTGCCAATAAGAAATCTATCTCATCTTGAAAGGTCCTTCCCTGGTTTTGATTGGAGCTCTCTCCGATTTCTATCTGAGTTGGTCTAGAGCCTTGCCCAACTTCCATTACTATTTCTTTAGTACCTTCCTCCATCTGCATTCCTATCTCCTTAACCTCTTCCTTGTCTTCAGTTTCCATTTCCTGTTGTTTAGAACTTTCTCCGGTTATAATTTCTTTTCCCTTTTTCAAAGGATTGTTTATTTTGGGAAGTTTTGTAGCTGGCTTTTTCTTACGTATACGACTCCCCCAAACGTATTTCCTTCTTTTCTTGGGTTTTGGATTTTTCAAGGGTGGAGCATTGAATTCTACAGGTTGTTCTATATCAGGAAAGTATCCAGTAAATTCTTTGGAAACTTCGATATTCACCGGGTAAAGATTAAGGTTCTGAAAGGCTTCAGATATCCCACTCATGCTGATGTAGCATATATGCAAAAATGCATAAAATACTAAGTTAAAATTCATAAATAACCTTTTAATTTATTACATACTGTGTACTACTTTATTACAAAGATAACTGGAAAACACTTAGGGTTTGAAATTTTATTTATTGCACAGGGTTTCTAGATTGTAAGGGTAAAGTGCTAAACTTTAAAATATTTAAAGATTTATATTTTCTGCTACTGTGGCTAGCATATATAAATTTGCCCATTTTTCATCTAGCTTATCTTCCCAAGGTGATTTATCAATTAATTCCTGGGTTTCCCGTTTAATCTTCTTTTCTCGGATTTTCTCTTTACTTTTCTTAATAATCATCTCCCTCCTTCTAGGAGAAAGTGATTCCTCGTATTGTGCCTTTCGCACAAATATTCCTTCTTCAGGAATTTCAGCCTGATTCGAGGATTTGGTTCGGGATGAACTTCCCTTCTCATTGGATGATCTATCTAATTTAAGATAGATGCTTGCTAGCTGTTGCTTACCCATACTGTAACTAACAAATAATCAGTTAATAACACACATAATCACATAATAGTAATCAGGAAAAAATTAAGTATTTCTAAATACTTAATTAGCTTAACTCAGTGGCTCTGATACCACCTTTTTCTGTCACGGCCCCTGACCCGGTTTGACCCGTTTCAGGAGCCGCGGGACAGAAATCCCGTGGTATTTATTTAATTGAGTTTAACAGCGGAAGTTTATCATCAGGATCGTTTAAAGCTAAAATTTTCCCGATTTATTTTATTTCACAATTCGGGATAAAACCCCGATAATTTACAATATTATGTTTTTATTATGAAATCGTGATATTACAAAACTTATTTCTTTATTTTATAATGAGCCACTATCTTAAGCTTGAAATGCTCCTCAGCACTTTTCCTGAATTACAACAGATCACCTGAAACATGTTTGAAAAAGGTTTTGTCAGCGGAAAATACTGAGTGAATCATTCTATTTACTAAAATGACACATTTGTTATAATTACAGTATTAAGAGCGATTACAATGTTTCTATTATCAAACCAATTACCCACGGTATTTGTCACTCGACCGAATCTGTGACTATGGTCATATCCCCCAATTGGCTGCCCCAATGGTGACGATTATCAAGTAATGTATACAAAACCCCACATACCGGCTGTAACTTGGTGATTACAAAGACTTAATCCCCGTAATTATAACTTTGAAAATAAACATGATTTGGAAAGTAATTTGATAAAAAGAGAATGACTCACATTGCTGATTTAATACGGACAGAGTCTAATTTATGATTTAGCCTGGTTAACCTAATTTAGATAACAATGCACACAAAACTGGGTTAGTAATCAATACAACATTTACGATAACTCACGAGATCAACCATCACAACGAGTGACAAAGTGCTATGCTTAACATCTGTCGAATTAACGACTAATGACAAAGCATCACCCTAATCTGGGCAGCACTTAAACACCCGTTGAGTACATTGATCGATCGGAAAATGAATCGTAGCAGCGATCGTGCTAATACCCTGTTTTGCGGCAG